>JASSKH010000009.1:13879703-15079703 GCA_031763025.1 Macrocystis pyrifera
GAGGACACCCATTATCATTTTGTCGTTCTGTACTGGGGGGACGGAGCAGTTATACATCCCGGTATCATCAGCAGTCATGCGCATGTTACTGCCACTATCGCTGATCCATACTTCGTGACCACCATTATTGAGCGAAAAATGGGTGTGTCCCGTCCAACCATAGTTGCCAGACGGCACGAAACATGCTATGAATTGCTGAAGATGCTGGTGTCCACCGGAGGGAGCAGACGAGTACGTCGGCACCAACACAACGAGTGCACTGCGACTAAAACGTTGAATCCAAGCAGTACTTTAGGTCAGGGCAATACTGCTATGATCGCACCGGCACCTCCGCCGCGGAGCTCTGCTGGCCCTTTAACTTCTACGTCGACGATGGTGCCGACGTACTCGTCTGCTCCCTCCGGTGGACACCAGCATCTTCAGCAATTCATAGCATGTTTCGTGCCGTCTGGCAACTATGGTCTGACGGGACACACCCATTTTTCGCTCAATATTGATGGTCGCGAAGTATGGATCAGCGACAGCGGCAGTAGCATACATATGACTGCTGATGGTGCCGGGATGTATAACTGCTCCGCCCCCCCAGTACAGAACGACAAAATGATGATGGGTGTCCTCGCAATGTTGCCTATTACTTGCTATGGAAACTTAGATTTAGTTTTCCATAGTGTTGAAGTGGTGGTCACGTTAAACAACGTGGCGCACGTTCCTGGCCTGGGGATGAGTTTTTTTTCTCTTCACGCTGTGGGAAAACAACAGGCCGCGGTGATTGACCCGGTCGGGGTCCACGTGACACCCGGGCGGTTACTGATTCCGGCGTTGGTAACCAGTTGTCTGCCACGAGGAAGGTGTATCAGCAGCAGTCGTCCCAGCGTCTGTCAAGTCGGGGGTGGTAGGGTTATCCCCCGTCGCTGCCGTCACCATTGCCCCTAACGAAATTCCCGTGCACATCAAGTCCATGGACATTAAAGATATGCATGTATCATATGCGCACGCTCATCCCGGAATTATGCGTGAGACTGCTAGGTAACTGGGGTCTCGCTTGACGGGAGAGGTACGGGCTTGTGGTGGGTGTTCGGTGTCTTGAGGGAAGCGCCAGCCTCTTTGAAAGACCACTTTCTCTCGCTTTAGGAAGGGTAGTCGTCGACTTGTCGGGAACGACTTCTCGCGTTTTGGCTAGACCTATTCTATGAAGCAGAAGTCCGACGCCGGTGGAACATTCCATCGGCTCCTAAACGACATTCGTGACAGCATGTGACGTCTGCGTCATCGTATGATATCCTACGGAGTTTCCTACTGAACTGTAAATATGCATGTGGCATGGATACCTGCTGCGATGCTGGGATACCAACGCACGATATAACTCCGTATTTCGCTACCTGTGCGTGCTTCTGTGAGTTCACCTATCTGGGCGGTGTTCATCGATGCTGGCCCCGGGCTTCTGCTGAGTTCAGGGGTATAGGTGTGGAGTTGTGGGTGGCCGTTTATTTGCTGGCCCCATAGTACACGTGTACTTGCGAACGGCCTCATCGTCGTGAGTGGTCATAATTGCATGCCAAGGAGGAGGGTTTTGGGTTTTTTGGAGACAACAACAAGCGACCTGGATGGTTTTCCGTCGCGTGAAGAGAGAGCCGGTAATAGCCGCCGCCTGGAGAATCTCCCGCCGTGTTGAGAGAGAGTTATAGCAGCGGCCTGGAGAGCTTCCCGTCGCGCACGGAGGGAGGTATGGCGTGGAAGAAGTCCCGCCACGTTGCTGGATCGACTGACTAGGGCGCTTCCGATCGTTCTGTCGAGACATGACATGGATCAAGTTAGAAAAGGGTATTTTAGGCTTTCGAAAAATATTTGAAAGTTTGCCGGGTACAAACCGTAATAAGATACGAATGATCTCGTCGCATTCTTAGAGGCATCATGCCGGAACATCCAGGATGGGGGCGTTAGCGTCCGGGCGAGAACGGCGACCAAGACAACAAGTACATCAAGAGACGGCACGAGGATCGTGACGATCGAGACAGTAGAGGCGTGGTCCGCTGAGGAAACCGCTAAACGTTCGACAGGGGCCACGGTACCCGCTCGGCGACTACTATTAACAAGAACAAGAATAACAACAACAACAGGCAGCAGCCAGATACAGCGGAATGACTGCAAGCCATACTACTCGGGATAGAGCGTCAGTGCCCTAAGCCCAAACCTCCACGCCTGAGGGCAGCTACACCAGAGGTCTGCGGTGAGTTCGTTCGTCAACAGAGTGAGTTTGCGAAAGCCGATACTGCTGAACAAGTGAGGATCTCTGTACGTAGTTACATACCTGGTACCAGGTACCCAATAAAAAAATAGACTTCCATACATACCACGTTACATAGATTAGTGATGACGAATTTCTCAATTGTACGCGGTATGTGGTCCAACCTCACAACCACATCAGCGCCTTTGCTATGTACAATCGTCTGCAGCTTGCTTCTGAAAGTGAAGTATTGCACGCCCGCACAATGCAAAGTTAAGTTCGTCGCCACATAATGTCTACGTGGGGAGCCACGAATGCTGCGATCGCGGATGCAAATTGCTGGTCGCTTTGCAAGGATACCGGCAACAGGTAGGATAAGGGGAAACTGGCCGCTGGAAGTCCTTCAGCAAGGTGTTCATAGACGCCCACACGCCGCATCACTTTCGAGAAAACGTCCGTGACGAACTGATAACAGATGACAAACCGATGGAAAAACCGGAGACACTTTGTCGTCGTGTCCTACAGCCACTGTAGCAGATCAATGGCCGGCAACCCAACGCTTGATCGACGCGGCGGTGTGCGGTAGATATCAATGTAATCGAGGTGGACGAGGTCGCGTCACAGGATTCGTGGGGCCATCGTGGAGGTGAGATCAAGAACCAGCTTTTTCAAAGCAGCCGAGGGCATTCTGCAAGTTTCGAGGGCTGGGAAACGGCTAATAACTGACTGCAGTGGCGGTGCGATAAACAACCAGATACCGGTGCACGGTGGGGAGAAGCAAAATTTCGACCGAGGGTAACCCCCCGTGTTCAAATACAATCAGCCCCAGCCTCAGTGCTTGTCGCAGTACCCTGCTCGTCCGATCCGAACAAACAGTTTCGCGGGACGAAAGGTACACCACCGTGGTTAGATAGAAAAATATGATACTACTGTCGTTGGTGGTACTACTACTAGGGTGAACACGCCTGATATAATTACTGGCCGTGATCCTGGGGTACGTTAACCCCTATAGTACCGCAGTCCCGATTTGGGGACAAACCAGTCTAATTCCAAGCGATTTGTCGCCAAAACGGAACTCGGTACTAAAAGGGTTAAGAGTATGGGGTACGTTCTCACGAAATGGGTGCGGTACCAAGCCGACGTGCAGTATCTCCTGTGATGTGCGTTCGAGCTACGTCCATGAATTCCGGCACCCTTGCGTCACACACGGCATGTCACACTCCCAATATGGGAATGGATATTGCCGCCCCTGAGTTGCCGACGTCATCTGAAATATTTGTCGCTTCGGCGGTATCAGAAAGAGTGTTGATCCGGGAGACGATGGGGTTGAAAGGAACTGAAGGCGCTCAATGTTATGGTGCCGAGGGCGATTTGACTACGCGATCGGAGGTGGGGTCTGAGTTGGTGCAAGGAAAGCTCGAAAACGTTTTGGTTCAGGGGACCATGGTTACGGAAGGAGCCGAGCGCGCTAAATGTCATGCTGCCGAGGGTTCGTTGTCAACGTCATCGAAGGTGGTGCCTGAGTTGGTGGAAGGAAAGCGTTTTGGTCGACGAGACAACGGCTGCGGATGCAGAGCGCACTGAATGTTATGGTGCCGAAGATGATTGGTCTACATCGTCGGAGATGGTGCTTGCGTTGGTAGGAGGAAGGTAGAAAACGTTATGGTCGAGGGTTCGGTGGTTGTGGAAGAAGTTGGGCGCGTCAACTGTTAAGCTGCGGGGGGTAATCTGTCTACATTATTACAGAGGGTGCCTGATTTGGTCGACGGAAAAGGAAAACAAGCTGGAGGGTGATTTCGCTTCGCCATCGGAGATAGTGCGTGAGATTGTCGAGGGCAAGCTGAAAAAAAGTTAAAAAGTTGCTCCCACCGGATGTGGCACAGCACTCGTTCACCGTGAAAAGTTCGAAGTTGTGGTGGCAGACGAGGTAGGTGATGAACGCGAAAAAGGTCTCAGTACCATAATGGGGACAAAGAGCTTTCATCATGGGTGGGGATTGACTTTTGGATTGCTAGGTTGGTGAGTTCTTCGTGTAGCAGCTGCAGCAGCATGTCCGGTTGGCACCCACTGATGTCGTGCAGAAATAGGTCGAGCAGGAAAGTGTGGATCGCTGCAGCCCACGGACACCGATTTCCTGTGATGGGTTTGGATAGTGTAGAAAGCAACAGATTGTAGGGCAAGCCTGTTTCATACTTATGTTTTGTCCTGCAAATCCGTGCGTGGTCAGTATTTTTATTTTCATTTATTTTACGATGCAGCGTGTGGTACTTTACGTTTAGGGACATCGGGGTGCGTTCAGAACACTATATCCCATTGTTAGTTCAAACAAATGAACTACAGTACTGTATCAGATACGTGTGCGCCGTCATGACTAAATCGATGGTTGTGATCTCGAGTACATGTGCCGGGGTGATATTTTCCGTGTTAGAGTGCACGTGTTGCTTGACATGTCGTTGGTCAACAAATCCATGACTGGTACAATAGCTGGTATCATCTTGTCACTGTCAGATATTTTTTATGCTTGACTCAACGTTGAGTTTTAGGGCTGGGTACCATTATTCTTGCATGTGTGCCGCAGGTTTCGTCTACCTGTGGTGTCCTTGTTTCCGTCTTGTCTTGGTTTATTTCGTTGAACTTAGTGCCCTGGTCTGATTCGCCAACTGGGAGAGCGCACATCTAAATATTTGGAATGAACCTACTTTAGTACATTTCATGTGGCATGAATGCATTTAGATACGTATGTTGCGGTTGTGCGCGGCTTACTTTGGTCTCAGGCTTTTCTCTGGACGCTGTATTTTCTTTCTTGGATGGGAGTAATTCATCTTGCATGGGAAGTACATCGGATTCCATGGCAAGATATCATGAGTGTGTAGGTTTTAACCGCATGCTTTTCGGGATTTGCGGTTGTTTCTGTGCTCTGTTTCCGGTGATACACAGGACAAAAACTTTTGGTATTTTGACCGCAGACAGCTTATCTGTGCCTTCCATTTTCTTTTGTCAAGTGCCCCAAGTCTCTTTGGGCCTGTGGATTACTTGGGGGGGGCACTGTGGCGTGTGGGCCATCCTAGGATGTCCTAGCGGTTTTCCTACTTTTATGTAGGCATGCATACGACATGGATACCTGCTGGGATGCTGGGATACCAACACATAATATAACTCCGCTTTTTTCTCCCTGTCTGCTTTTCGAGTCCACCTATCTAGCCGGGTGCGCGGCTATGCTGCCCCCGGGCTCCCGCTGAGGTCAGGGGTATAGGTGTGGAGCCTGTCATGCGACGCCGCGCCCTTTTCCCGGCGTTCAAATGCCTGCGACTGCCTCTCTATGGGCCGAAGCGTGCTTCTGAGCCAATAACGCGGTAAATCAATCCATCACAGAAGCCAACCCGGGCCACGCATCGCCGTGGAGCCGATTTTATGGCACGGCGCCGCCGCTGTTGATGCTGCCGTTCCTGAAGCCCGGCTAGTGCCGCTTTCGTCGCGAAAGCAAGGCAGCACCCAAAGCAGAGGTAGGCTTTTACTGGAATGGCGGAAGCAACCATCGGTCGTGTTCATTCAAAGTCAAGCTCCCATGCGGCGCGGTCGTGTATACCCGCGATGTGACGTGGGTCCACCCTCGGGAACCATTCCCGCTACCCGAACAGGTCTGGGGATGGAAATTGTAAGCATTTACCCTCCGGAACCGGCACCCGCTGTCTAGGCCGCAGTCGTCGCCGCAGCCATCGCCGTGCCGTATTGCTCGCCAGCCGAGCAACCACCCGAACGGACCGGGAGACGGTGACGAGCAGCAACCAGCGCGGACGCGACGCAAAGCAGAACCCATCGAAGGGACTCGTGGTCGATCCTGACATGCCAGCACGACATTGCGCAAGCGTTCATGGAGCAGCACCTGCCTAGCCAGCCTCTCGCTAATTAGCCCACGTGCCGTGTCCGGCGAGCGAGCGAGCTGTTAGCGACGGTCTCGTTCGTCGATGCAACCGCATCCGAGTTCAGGGACACTTGGCACGATGCGGCGGCGGAGTATTATCTCGGTCCATGTGACGCGAGGATTTTCGGCGAGGCTTAGCAACCAAAAAGTGGGAACGTGATATCGGCGAAATGAGTCTTTACATGGAAAACAGACGAGCATGGGAGAGCGATGAAGGCCAAGGCAAGACTAGTAACAAGAATGTTCAGTCAGCGTGAGGGAATTGACTATTTTGAGACTTTTACTCCAACGCCTGCCGCGACTTACCTTCGTTTGGTGGCTGCTACGGCAGGTGAATTGGGATTAGATTTGTATCATTTCGAAGCCGAGCAAGCTTTTGTTCAGTCAAATCTTGTAAAGGATGTTCTCCTGCGTTTGTCACAAGGCTGCGGCAACATGTCTGGTAAGGTAGTACGTTCAAAGCGCAGTCTTTATGGCCCCAAACAAGCATCGCGCTCGTGGCGCAGTCACTTCTCACCCGCATAAAAACTCTTGGGTTTGAGCAGTGCGCTGCCGATGAACGTGTTTTACGATTGGCTGAAAACGGATCTGTACCTGTTATTGCTGTAGTACATGTAGATGACATTTTCGGAGTTGCACGTAAGAGTAGGTGTGACCTCTTTCGTGAGCACTTGGAGAAACTAGTTCCTATCAGCAACCTTGGTGGACTTTGCTGGTATGCAGGATGCCGTTTTTTCAGGGATAAGAGTAAGGGTTTACCTATTATTTCACAGAAAATTTTCACCGACAAGGTCGTCGACAAGTCTGGTATTGTTTCTTAGAAAACGATTCCGGCTATGGTTAGTTTGAAGCATGCAGTATTCAAGGAGGATTAGCCCGAGGGTGCTTGGCTGTTTTCGTGAGGTATTAGGTAGCCTGCTGTGGCTTGCAAACCAGACTAAGCCTGACATCTCGAGTGCTGTAAGAATGGTGGCCAGATATGCCCATGCACCGAATTCTGCACACTGGGGAGCAGCGTTGAGTAGTATGAAGTACTTGAGGATCAGAAGTGATCTTAATATTACTTGTCAACGAGGTCCTGGATTCGATTTAGCGGTATTTGCCGATGCGGATTCTGCCAGCAAGGTATCCGAGCAGAGGTCAGTGTCGGGTGGAGCAGTGATGTGTGAAGGCTCAGCAGTAAGCTGGTTTTCAAGTACGGCAAAAAGGCGTTACGCTTTCCACCACAGAGGCGGGTCACGTGGCCACGTTTGAGTGTCCCAAGGAGCCTTTTTTTATGAGGCGCGTGTGGTGTTGTATTTTGCCTGCTCGCTGCGTATCACGCATGAAGGTTTTCGAGGACAACCAAGAGGCAGAACAGTCGGCACGAAACCCCATGATGCACCCGAATTCGAAGTATATCAACGTGCGTCATCATCCTTTGAGATAATATTGTTTTTCACGGGGATATTACGGTCATTCATATAAAGGAAAAACCAGGCGCTGATACGGAGCTTGATCAATCCCTGAGGGTGTCATCGGTAGTAGGGAGAAATGAGCCCAAATATACTTATGTTTTTCTTTTGTAAAGGGTAGACATTGAGCTCCTCTGTCAGCGCTGACTGAGTAGTTCAGTGGTTTATCCGTAATAAACAAACACGGTGGTCGTGCGGCTGTCGTGATGTTGCTTAGATGTGTGTGTGCCTGTGGCCTTTCCCCCTGAGATGTGCTTCCACCGTGCGCGCCTAGTCGAAACAGGCAGAGCTGCCAAAGGTGTGCTACTGTGAGTAGCGAGCGGATTGAGGGGTGTGAGGGGGTCTTACAGCTGAGGTGATGTGAGCTGCCTATACTATATCCACACCTGAAGATGTACCGAAAATGATAGAAAATGCCAGTAGATATTACGGCAATCCCAATTTATATACCAGGTACAGGATAATACATGCACTTGGGGGAGAAGTGTTTTTAGCTCTAGGATAAAAGCTATTCGATGCTACACTACACCATTTTCTCTGTAGCCTGAAGCTTACCCTCAACCTCGAACCCTGCGTATACCCTACCAATTAGCAGGGCTTCACCGACAAATTATCGGCTAAAACAGTCGCTTTTTTAGAACGATCTGGCATATTTGGGGTCACACCTTGACCTCACATGCAAAAATATCCCACGATGTTCTATGCTGTATCCTACATCATACGTTCGTGGTTAGCTAAAGCGTTCTTTTGCGTCACACCAGTTGTTTGTTTTGTGATGTCTTAGATGCTACCGTCCGTAGTCCATAATGTTGCATCCAGCTTGATATCCACATGCGTGTCTGGATACATCGCCACTGCCGCCACCGTGGCTCGTCCTCTTGGCAGCTGCACGGTGTTGGCGGTGGCTATTTCCCTGAACTAGCCTTTCGGGAGGGGGTCGCAATTATTCGGAAGGGGGTCGCAATTATTTGAGGCCGCCTACCAGAGCACATACATACCAGAGACGCTATGGCTCTCGAAAATCGTAAGTGGGATTCCTTTTGTATGACGATGAGGCTTTTCTATCCGTTCTTCGATACCGTCGGTTGCCCAAGCAAGTTACTTTCGCTGTGCCGACACCGTGTGCCCAATTTTCAATCAAGCAGAGCTTTCCTCGGTTCGTTATTTTTTATGTCAAATGTGAGTTGGTTTCCTCTTCCAACCGTGAGTCTGTATGGTTGGTGAGGTCTATGCCTGGGTGTCTTAGCAGCTAAGGCTTTTGAAGGTTCTGGTTTGCCCGCTTGCCACTTGTTTTTTTTTCTACCCCCGGAGCTCAGCCGATCACGGCACGTATGTGCGCGCCCCTGAGCTACTTATCAGCGGGTACTGACCACTCATGGTTTGTGTTCCCCCAACTGATCTCTAGTGGAAATGTCCAAGGTTATGTTCTGTAGCATTGGTGGATTACGGGTACCGGCGTGGAATTTTTACCGAACTTACAGAAATTCCGGGTACGGGTATGGAACACAGACTTCACAGAAGTTCCGGGTATTGTCGCACGGGCGTACAGAACTCACAGAAGTTTTGGGCAGGCATAAACATGTTGTACCCGTACCTCAAGATTTTTTGGCACGGGCGTACATAACTTGCAAGAGCTCCGGGTACGGGTATACCCGGTAAATACACGCCTCAAGGGGGCGAAAGAAAATAGCTTAACTTGTGAAACTAATACACGAGGGTCCGTTTCAAAGAGGATTTTTAAAAAATCGAATCGATTCATTTTTTATGAATCGAATCGAATTGTATTTGGTCCTGATTGGTCGAAATATGAATCTCCAAGAAGGCACTTACAATTTTGGGCGAGGGAAAGTCGATCCGATCGAATTGAAAAATACCTAGTAGGTCGCTAAAGACTCCTTTTCCAATTCGATCGGATCGAATCTATTTGAAGTGGCGGGGTTCACCAATTTGCATGGAATGTTCCCACTGGGCCCATGTCCCGGAGGCAATCCGTCGTTGCTTGGGAATTTTCAACGACAACCACCAAGGGCGATAAACCGTGAACCTCGACGAGTGGCAACCGAAGCAACAGCCGTGCCCACGGCTACATACCGCAGCACAGCGTACCCCGGCGCTGGGTCCTGAAAACAAATCATGGCGGTCGCAAGCCCAATTTTCCCACCAGCTTCATCGGCCGAGCGCCACGGGAACCAAGCGATAGGCTCAAAACACGGAGGAAAAGCTCAAGCCTTCGATCTGCAACGTCGCTGTCCCGTGCGTGGCGTTCAAGGACTTTCTCCGCCCACCCAAGAGAAGCTGGCCTGCGCCGCAAAAAAAACCCAACAAAGGCTGGCGACGGTGCGCACGCGACGATGCTTACAGTCGTTCTCATCTGCTCTCCTCGATGCTTGTCAGCCGGGTGTTGTGTGAGATCCTGCGTCGTTCCGATCTCATAAAACGATACATGGTTTCCCGATAGAACCCAAATTCGTATTTGTCCATCAAATCGAATCGAGTTCATTTAGTTCGATAAATAAAAATGAATCGACTCGATCCAAAAGTGTTCTTCGTTAAAACGGGGATAACATACTCGGGCACTCCTAAGTACCGGGCTCCCGGGTTTTGTGACAAAGGTATACCCGTACCCCGGGTATTGTGCAGCAGTCTTACAGAACTTACAGAAGTTCCGGGTACGGGTATATGTATGAATGTCGTATGCAAGCCACAGAAGTTCTGGGTACGGGTATAGGATTCTTACAGAACTCACAGAAGCTCTGGGTATTGCGGCACGGGCGTACAGAACTCACAGAAGTTCCGGGCAGGTGTAAACATGTTGTACCCGTACGCGAGTATTGTGGCACGGGCGTACATGACTTACAGAAGTTCCGGGTACGTGTTTGAATGTCGTAGATACCACTTTGGGCACAACTGTAAGGGCCGCTTCGACTTTATGTTAAGGTCTACACGATCCTTGTATTTACCCCCAGAGTAGAAACTTGCAGGAGTTCCGGGTACGGGTATGACTGTCGTACAGAGCTCACAGAAGTTCCGGGTATGGGTAATATCCGAAAAAAATACTTCGGGTATGGATATGTATGTACCCTACAGAACACGACCTTGGAAACGTCTGTGTAGCTTTAACAAGGTACTTACGTAACGAACCGGGTGACATCGTTCGTGCAAAATTATATCGCATTCGCGTAACATGAAGCGTACGGCGCACGTAATGGACGCAGGTTTCTCCTGTCCAACATGCAGGCCGACATCCTGAATGAGCGCGGCGTGCATCGTACTCCATATTAAACTTTCCTGAGTGTTAACGATCGTCGTCGGCGCCCGTTGCGTCCGTCTTGTCTTCCGAGTGATGTTGAACTTTCCACAGGACTGTGGCGGTGCTGATCCCTCTGAGGGGTGTGCGCCGACAACGTTACGACGGAGGAACGGGATTCGGAGGCGTCCACGGCAATGCCAGTTTTGTTTTTGCATTTATGTCGCGGTGTAATCGGCGGAGGCAGTGTTCAGGTACTCACGGCGTTCATACCGGGTTGCATGGAAGCTAGATCGGGGAAGAGTGTGTTTTGATCGGGCATCTTCGTTCGTTGTATTTTCGTGGCTACAGTCCATAGTTTGAGCTCTACAGACGCGTGCTGAAAGACCACGGTGCCCGCAAAGAAAAACTCGTCGAAGCGTAGTTTCGTCTTTGTTGTCGTTCCACATCACTCGCTTGTTTTGTTCGCCTCATCCAGTTCCCTTGACTTGACCACAACATCATCGAACAGTCTTATGTGCATCAGGGCCGATTGAGCTTCGAAAAGCGTTCGGCGTCTCGAAGGGGAAGTGCGAGGTACGGAAGGACACATTGCCACAGTGATCTTGACGGGAGCATCGAGGTTCTTCCTTTTTCAGTGGGAAGGGAAGCGGGCGAGTAGACTCAGTTACATAAAGTCTTTGTACATAGTAAGTTCGGCCGATTGAATGGTTGATACTCAGATTTTTAGTGCGTTATGTCGGCGCTCGGCGTGGTCTCGATGCTGGGACACTGTTGATCGGTGTCAATGTCCCCGCGCTTTATACGACGAAAGTGTCTACACATAGTCATTTCGAAGACAACCCCCGCTTCACACTGGCACATAACCCATTGCTTCCCCCCGCACACCTCTGCTTCCTTTGTGTGTTCCTTCCTCTCGACAACGTTTCTCTCGTTCGCTTGTGGCACCATAGCGGAGAGCTGAGGACGTAACAATGCACCCAGAGACAGATGTTTAAACATGTTTCTAAACGTTGTGTGATCGAAGAAGTCGATAATGTTGAGCTGGGTGCGCGTTTCGCTACGCTCGAAGGAGCAAGCAGCATTGGCTAGCGCGCGGGGGGGTGTACTCGATAGAATGCATGGCCGTAATCGTATGACCTTCGCATGCCTACAATGTAGGAGCGGAGCACGTCGAGTTTTCACCGACCAGGCAGGGGTGATTGGGAAGGGTATTATGGCGCGATGTTTTTTTTCAGACATTTAGTTGTAGTGATGAACCATCATCGAAGGGCGCTTGAGTGCATCTGCTGGGTGATTGCGATTGGGACATGTCTCCGATGCCAAGCCTTGTCATCTCTGGGCAGGAACACGCTTGCATTGATGTGTCTTCTCAATTCGTAAGCTAGCAGCTTGTGTAAGGAACAGACGAGGGAGTGTTCAGCCTATTCCGAGAGGGTTTCCAGCTCGTTACGTTCAACAATTGTCCTGGCGCGAGGGGGAAGCGAGTGTATCTCCAGCGCCCACGACTATAACACATACGAAGTCTGCAATATTCAACACAATTTTGTTGGTTATGTAGCGCTACATACTATAGCCTACATAGTCACGAGACGATGTAGACTATTAATAGTGGCTGTAATGCTAACCAACACATCCCACATTGTGGCCAGGGGGAGGGGGTACACTCATGTCATGCATGGCTGTAGACGTACCTGGTATGACCATCAATTCTCGCATCCCTACAATTCCGAGACGGAACAAGTCGGATTTTAACCCACCAGGTAGACACTGCTTGCACCAGGCGACAAGCAAGCCGTGAGGTATTGGTCGAGTCACATGAATGGGAGCTGCATCCTACTAAGATCTATCTGCGAGGCGGATTTGCACACGGATGACAGCTTCGAATGTGACCAAGGGGGAGTGTCTGATCTTCACCGATCTGTGTATGCAACTGATGGCGACATTACAGTAGAATTTCGGGTGCACGCGCCATGGATACACTCCTGGTGTTGTTTGACCGCAAGTGATACAAGATAGCATACCACAACTCGTTGGTACCGCTTCCATGCGTGCTGGTATTGTAGTGCATGTAACATTTCGCACCTGCTTGCTTTCTTTCATCGATGTTTTTCTAGTGTGAGGGTGTTACCTACTGAAGTAGAGGGGTAAAAGATCGATCGATTACCCAGCCCAGAGTAATCCTTATATCACCCCCCCCCCTCTGAGCTTGGGAGGTACAAGGCAGAAGTAAAAGAAAGGATAGAAAGAAGGGAAAGGCTAGCGCTAAGAAACAAGGTGGAATCGGAAAAAAACACTTAGAGATATACGGGGGATTGAGGGAAGGAATAGGAATGAAAACGTATTTGCATGGCCCAATGGACTTCGCCAAAAACGCTGAAACTGCGCTTTCGTGTAGGGGACCTGGACCTGCCAGAAAGAAGGAAGAGGTACACCAGTAGCCGGGAAGAGGAGGAAGTAGACGCACAGATGTGCCCGTGTGGCAAAGCAATAGAGAGTAGAACTCACATAGTAGGAGAATGTGAAATATACAAGGAGGAACGGGATGTGTTGGAAGAGGAGATGAGGAAAATAGACGAATGTGACATGGAGGAGTTTGATACAATGAATAGCAGCGAGAAAACGATCGCTATCCTAGGAGATAGATGGTGGCCACAGGAGGTAAGATTAGCAAAACATTTCTATGTAATTTATGGAAACAACGTAATGAGCGCCTAATTGTTGGAGGTGTATCTATTAGGAGTAGGAACGGTGCTCCGTCTCGAAAGGGATGCGTGGTCAATGGTCAAATGACTAAGGCAAGCAACAAATGAGTACGCCCCCCCACCCCCCTCTGAGCGGCGGGATATTTGGGGCGTCGGTACCGTATACGGCCGTACGCTGGCCTACCCGCTTCGTTTCAATACCTGGGGAACCAGGGAGATATGTTTTTAGGGACGCATAAGCGTTAATATAAAAGAAACGTTCGAAGTGAGATTCGAACCCGTGTCCTGCCGACGACGTCAAATGTGAGGGTGTTACCTACTGAGCTATAGGGGTAAAGGATCAATCGATTACCCAGCCCGGGGTATTCCTTATAACACTAGGCTGTTTCTGTGACCTCGGGGTAGATTTGAGGGAATTGAGCTAACCTGATAACAGCATCAGAGCGGATCAGGGAGGTACTGGACTTTACTCTTTGGGCTATTCGGGGCAGTTTTACGCAGTATAGTGTCTGTGACCGTCTGACCGCCGCACACACAATCTACTTATACTCCTTTATGCCACCCGCGAAGAAGATGTGAACAACCCTGTCGAGATACTACTGTAGTGTAGAGATACCGAAGTAATACTGATTGACTATTATTAGGCTCCTCAACCGAGGAATCACCAATACTTATTGTTGCACAATATTGCAGTTGTGAGGAAAGCTTCCACTATGCACACGGACGGAAAATTTATCATTACTTATGCTCGTCCTTTTTAGGACTCACTCATTCTTGATATCATGATACATTATACCACGACGTTTAATCATCCCAACAGCACCAGCGGCGGAGGCGGTGGCCGCAGCAACAGCAACGGAGTCGAATCGCTGACGACGTAATGCCATATCGCCTTATTGCGGATTATGTCGCACGTACCAGGTAGTGTACGATGTACCAGAGGACCAGAGGGTATGCAACGTCCATCTGCACGCGTGCTGACTTTGTTGCCGACAGGAGATACGAGTCGTACTGGATACGTACCAATATTGGATACAATAATAATATTGGAGATAACGGAGAAGGGTGTGCAAATTTTCCGTTTAGATCGAAGATGGCGAAATCCTCTCCAGAACTGTTCTTTGCCTCGTACTTTCCAGGAATCTGGAGTCGCACAGGAGCGCTTTCCCGTTTGTCTAATACCTAGAGTAATAATACGCCATCGAGTGGCAACCCGCACCAGTCACAGCACACGAGACAAGACAGGCGGCGAACCACCCCAACACACAAGATACTGGGCGTAAACACCCCGGATGCAGAATCCACTTGCTTACTTACGGAAACCCCCTTATTCTGCCGACGGTTCCTAACGCTGACCACAGATTGTCTCCTCTCCCCTTTCTGTCCCTCTATCTCTCCTCCATCCTCCCAGCACCATGATTGTCTACAAGGACCTGATCAGCGGCGATGAGATGATGACGGATGCATTCCCCCAAAATCCCGTCCTCGACACCGAGGGCAACACCATCGAGGGCATGTTCGAGGTACGAGGACACAACGAGAGCGAAAATATTCTCGAAAAAATGCTCTTCAATTTCCAATCGTACTCGTGTGACCCGCACTGAAAGGCACGGTTTTCCTTTTGTTAGTCTCAATGCCACCGCCCGACTGAGTAGCGCACGTGCATGCCACAGCAGGTCAGCTGTGCATTGTGCGTGGACTTTTCACCTCGGAAGCGCGAGTAACTGTCGTGGAAACCTTGCCTGTGAGGGTCCTGTTTTGGCTACGAAAAACGAAAAAGTATACCTGTGGTACCGTAGTTGTCTTCTGCTGTACGAGTACGTTGTATATTGATTGATAGTATCGGAAGGGCCATGTGGCCATCCATCCAAAACCGTAAGCATTCCAGCCATCCAGCAAGCGCTTCAACGCCGAGAGGGAGATATCGTATTAGACTCCGCACCGGTACGTCGCCTACGGCAGCATGCATCGAATGCCTTCATCGTGCTTGGTGTCAGGATTGTGTGCTGTTGCTGCAATGGTATGCTCGGCTGATTTATGGAACAGGTGTTGTTCCGCCCTCAAACTCGAGGCGGTGAAGCAAGAAGCTGGGTGCTGATGCTCAGCTCCTCCGCGATTCTCCCCCTTGCCTCTACGTCCGAGTAGTCTGGGCGCTGGCACTGACAACCTTGCTTGCAAGCGTGCGTGCGTGCGTGTAGGGGGCAGAAGAAAATATCGATGCAAAGATCATGTGATAATGCCAAATCATGCCGATCGTCGGTTTATTATTTCTGCATGCTAATCACAGAAACAAGAAGCACAATGCACACATCTTACCCCTACAGCAGTATATAGTCGAGGCGTGGAAATCGGATTGATCTTGTCAGCATTCCTCTGCTGTGCCGAATTTCGTCGCGTTTTGACTTTTGAATACGTCAGCAACCGGGTACCAGTTTCAGTTTAATATTTTTCGAATTAATCTCGCCTGCAGGCGTCGTCGGGCTGCATTGATCATTTGATAATTGTTCATACTTGATCTCTGGTTTTGTCGTGTGATCTTGTGGTCGGAAGCATCTCTTGTGTACTTAACACTGCTGTGTGTAGTTCAAGTTCAGTCGTTGTGCCCCAGCTCGTGATGACAATTACGTGCTGTTACTGGGTACACACCAGGTACCGGTCGTATGTCTTCCCTGGTAGTCCGCGCAGCGCGGAGATTTTGTTCGGCGGTTGGTGGTGGTTACTATTAATAGGGGGGTCCATAGTTAACAGGACCTATGGTATACATAAAAAAACTATATATTCACCTATGTTTACTAACAATATTTGGTCCTATTTACTATGGTCCCCCGTAATAGTGCGCACTACTTTGACCGCCTGTAGATTTTCCCTGTGCCACTTTGTCATGTTCGGCAATGTTCCGAACGTTTGAGGTTTCATATTAACACCGAAACGCTCCTTGCATTTACTGGTATAGTTTTGCGTAGAAAATGTACGTATACTGCTGTACCTGGTATATATTGGTACATGTGTATCAGGTGTGCGTAATCTGTACCTGGTAGAGCAGGAAGTACCGGAAGCAAAGAAGCACTGCCGTCAGCATGATATCGCAGTCATACTCATCCCTGGGTACGAGTATGATAATGGCACCGATATGCCTGTATGGTATTGGCAGTACAGCAGTATGCCTGGTGCAGCAAGCCGGCTGAGCGGCTGCACTGAAAATGAAAAGTGACCCACCCGTGCGTGCGTATGATATTCCTCCTTCCCCCCCCTACGAAGGAGTAGGGAGAATCACCGGAAAGGACCACATCAATTTCGAATTTCGAATACACACATACGTGGCGAGGACGTGAAGACGATATATATTGATATCTAATACTGCACAGCAGTAGTATATATCTGTATTTGTATTGAGATCATTCTGTCCCAAGTCAGCCAGGAGTGCGTGTGTACTTTCAGCATTGGCATCCCAAGAATTCCTCCCGAAGCATATCACACGGACTGCACATAGACACCGACACAGCAAGTAACATGTACCCAAACTCTGCACGAAGTACAGCTGTACTTCAACTCATATATTACATTCAACATACAGGCACATATACCTGCCGGTAAGCTTAATGTTACTACTCGTATTAATAATATTATTAAATTATAAATACGGTAGTAAAGTGTGACGTTCAGTACGATATTAGTACTAGAAGTTATTAATAGTGGTCCGAGTGCAAGCACTTGTATCAGGGCAGCATCACGAACCACAGGCAGAACTTGGTAATGCATGCCAATATGAGAACGATCACCAACACACCGTATGACATATCGTACAGTAGTAATATGATGTACCAGGTACCAGGTAGCACGCAAGAGAACCCCCCCCCCGACGGCCAAAGGCGAAGCAGGAAGGGGATAAGCATTAGAAAAAAAGTTCCATGTGTATGGGGAAACGTGATGAGCAGCCAATATGAGAACGATCACCAACACACCGTATGACATATCGTACAGTAGTAATATGATGTACCAGGTACCAGGTAGCATGCAAGAGAACCCCCCCCCCGACGGCCAAAGGCGAAGCAGGAAGGGGATAAGCATTAGAAAAAAGTTCCATGTGTATGGGGGGAAACGTGATGAGCCCCCAACTGTCGGAGGTGTTGCTATTAGGAGCAGGAACGGTGATCCATCTCGAAAGGGATTCGAGGGTCTATGGTCAAATGACTATTAGTATTGGGACAAGCAACAAAAGCGTACCCCCCCCCCCCCCCCCCCCCCCCCCCCCCCCCCCCCTCCCCCCCAGGGATGGGATTGTGGCTTTGAAACGATATGTTGCCATGGACGCAACGCTCAGCATTTGCACTCTCCTCGTTTTCGAGAAAACCAGATGTGAAATTTTGTCTTGAGATGTGGTGTGTTCATGTTATTTTTGCGTGGTATTGGTATACGGTAGACAGGCTGAAATTTACAGCAAGAGCTACGTAATGCATTCGGAAGCCATTAATACTAAAGTTTGAAAGTTTTTAACCTATCTTGAATCGGCGTTTCTCTTGAATTGAGATTTGAAATCGCACCCCCCCTTCGTTATACCTAACTCCCGAAAGGGTTATTGTAGTTTATGTACATACCGGTACAAGAACAGTAGTGCACCAGAAAGTCAGGGTCGTACCCATTGTTTTCATGATGATTTGGCTCAGTCGCTGGCTGACTGGTGTGATGCCTCTCTGCTCGTGTGGTGTATTGTGTGTTTTGTGGCAGGTTGAGTCGGCTATGACCATCAAGGGCGCCGACAACGTCGACATCGGGTGCGGAAACGCCTTCGGCGGTGATGAAGAGGTTGTCGACGACTCCGTAGAGAAGGTATTATCCACATAAATATCATGACCAGTCGATGATTTACCAACACCCACACGCCACACCCCCTCGCTGCTATTCGATACCTGCAACATGCTAATTCTTGTTTGCCCCGTATACTGTTCACAATTTCACGTATACTGGGCGAGAGGGTGTGTTTTCCAGTGACACTCCTCATATTCCACGTGTTACCATTCGTATCCTGATCTTTTCGAGATGGTCTGATGTTGTTTTTACCTGGTGTGATCCATAATGATCTACACGTCGCAGGTGAACAACGTTATCGACCCGTTCAAGTACACCGAGGTACCATTCGGCAGCAAAACCGAGCTCAAGGAGTACCTTAAGGTAAGTCGGGTTTCAACACCCGGGCTATACCGTTACTGCGCAGAATAAATACGTCCAGGAGTCGTCACTGTTTTGTTCTTCCTGATTTGTTAAAACCAGCTGTCGGTCGGCCACATCATCACACCCATGCTACCTCGTAAACAGTTTCATGGTACTTCTGTATGATGTAATACGCGTTCAGCCTTCCGTTGTTGCTTTAGAATATATGAGGAGTATGTGATACGACTGTAGCACCACTCTGTCCGTATATATAAGCACCTTTCGGGTACTAAAGGAAAACCAAAACAGTCCTTACATGTCGGACACGATAGCCGGCGGCAACATATCATGGCATGCGTACCAAAACGAAATTACTTGCGTACATAATAAGAAAAAGAACTTAGGTTCACTTTTTGTCGGACTCAAAATGAAATTGGAAAAAGGATTCGTGGTCAGCGGCGAGCGCCACACTAAATCCTGTATAATAGTCTATGCCCCAGGTTGTCGCGGTGACGTTCTAAGGCTCGCTCGGACTGGGTATTTATTGTTGGCGGGCCCATACTCTGCATACATGCGTGCACATGTACGCACGTCAGCGACGTTTGTTCTAGTCCACGTTTGAAGAGGGCTACACAAATATGCTTCAAGTAGGTACGAGTAGCAAAACACTCGGGGTAGGGGTTCTTGATCCTCCAGTCACTGACCGTACTTTGTACTGTACTGACTGTGTGGACTTTCGCGCGCTCCACTATTGCGGTCGGGCATAGTAATACTTAGTAAAAACTACTATTGATACTTGTAGTACATACTAATATAAATCATACTAACATGTAGTAGTCAGATTCCACGATAGACCCAAAAACGGTGTATCCCCCTATTTACACACCATAGTTACTGCTGTACTGAAGTTCTCACCGCTATACTTGTATTCCCCCTTAGTAATCGCCACTTTGTCCGGGGGAAGGGCACACATCGTCGAAGCTATATAGTACCGGAATCACTTGGAATATTCGCTCGTACGCAGGTGGTACTGATGCTGTATTTGAGTTTTCAAAAACGTCGGCTGCGAGACCGAAACGTTCCTCGAAACTCATCTCTCCAAGCTGTGTGTGATACTACTGCTACTTCTATAGCGCGTGATATAGCGGTACATACCGTCCCCGGTGGCTTGGTAGGTGGTTCGCGTGCCTGTCAAAGATCAATTTCGTGGGTTCGAGTCTCACCGAGTGCATGCTCGTATTAATAGGGACTTTTTCTTGCATCAAAAATTGATTAGCGGAAAGCGTGAGAGCGTGAGTTTGCTACATTCGATGAAAATCGACGAGCAGAGGGGATGCTGAAGCCTATGCGCGACAAAAAATAAAGGCACGTACCGGGGGAGAGAAGGGACGAACCTGTGACCGCGGCTTGCCCAGAAGATCGCTGAGGGTAAAACCTCCTACGAGTTAGGCTGGAAAGTAAAAGTGATGTGAAAAAAAAAGTACAGTACTCGTAGTTTCATCTATTATTAATGCGCACTTTCATTCATATAAAATAGTCTGACGGTGTGTCGGCTGGCGTGATTCCGCTTGATCGCATGAACAACGCAAGCGATCGCGTATGTACCGGGTACCTTTTTATATCATGTAATGAATGTGAGACAATTGTTCGTTTTCGTTTGGTCAAAATTCCATCGTGTCGAGAGACGCTGCGGTGGTCGCTGGTGGTGCCTTTGATACCCGCGCCCAATATACAAATAGCCGAATATACAAATATATTGAAATGCGTTCGAAACTGCGGGATTGTGCTTGTGTTGGTGTTGTGGTATCTGAGTGCAGGACTACGTGCGGAGTGTACGTGCTAAGCTGAAGGAGAAGGGTACCCCACAGCCCGAGATCAAGGAGTTCATGGCGCAGGCACCGGCGATGGTTAAGTGAGTTCCGTTTAACACGGACAGCCTCACACGAGTACCGGCCGGAACACTCTCTTATTTTGTGCGGTATCATACAACAGTACTTGTGCCGAGATGAAGAAGTTTATGGCGCACGCACAGGCGATGGTCAAGTGGGTCCTGATTACCGCCGATCACCTCGTGTTACTGGCCTCATGTGTAAAATACTTTTAATAGTGCTGCAATCATGAACTGGTAATTAGCTGGTATGTATTCATGGTGGCATTTATTGGATGGGTTGGTGGTTGTAGTATACCCGTTTGCATACGTCGTATAGGAGCTCTAATGTTGTCTTGCGATGCGATTGTGGACATTTGGACGTGTTTTGTCAATCTCTCTGAGCGTCTGATTGCGTGTTGCTACCTGTAGAAGACGTCATTGGGTTGTCATGGGTGACAGCGCTGTTCTTTATGGTTTTGATTTGGCGCAGGTTCCTTTTGGGCAAGTTTGCGGACATGCAGACTTTCGCGGGTGAATCGATGACGGCGGAGGGGGGGATGGCGTTCGGCTATTACAAGGAGGGTGCCCACAGCCCCACGTTTGCCTACATCAGCAAGGCCATGGAGGCGGAGAAGGTGGGTTACCGCTAACGCGGCGGGAAATGGCGTGACCTGCCGTAGCGTTGGGGTCAGAAGCCGCATGTTTCTTCTGTTAATTACAAACAAGAAAGCTAAACGTGTTGCTAGTTTACCCGGCCGCTTCAAATCTAGAGCATGGCTTATAGGGCATACCTGGTATGCCTCACAGGGCATAACCCTTATTACCCTTGACCTGGGTGACGTCGGGGATGCTGTAGAAATGCCCAATCGGAGAATCGCGTCACCCGACGACAATCTCCAAAAAAACGTTTCATTTTTTTCTCCATCAAACACAGTTAGTTGGCGACAGTTAGGTATGCCTTATACTACTCTTGGCTGAAGTATAAGAAGCGTTCGGACATTAATATAAATACCAAGCGGTCCTTATATTTCCGCCCAGAGTGGTCTGCTAGCTTCCACCAGGGCGTGTTCCTAGATAGCGAGAGTAAGGCAAGCCCTATGGTACTGATATCCGACTCTTACCCGAAATAGACGGATCTTTTGGATTAGATGTTAAATATTAGCTTTTAAACGGTCGTTATGTTTTGGGACAGTGGTACAGAAATGTGTGTGCTACAGGCGATTATTGTTGAACGGTTTCACACATGGGGCAGACCAGATAGCTCAGATTTACACTCGATGCTCTACATATTTTAGGGCAGATAGATTCTTACTGTGGTAGGTAGACTATTTTCCGTAGAGCGTGATGTGTCCACGGTGTGAATGTTTTTTTTTGACGTTTGTAGGGTGTTGACCAGAGTACGTAGATTTGCGTTGTTGTTGGTCTCACAGTAGCTCGTGGCCATACTGTATGGCATGCTGTAGTCTACACTATTAGTGATCTAGCCCGGGGTCACGATGATATAACGCACCAAGTACCAGGTACACACATTCGGTGATTCGATCCGACTCAATTCATTTTTTCTCTTGATGTATTACTGTGAGGGCGGGTTGCAGGGGACCCGTGTCCCCCCTATGCGACGTGCCAATATGGACATGGAACGTTGTTGACGCTAATTACCCCACGGTGCTACTGTTACGCTTCACAGATCTTGCCTTTCAAGTATGTTCATCGCAGTAGCCGATGCAAACCTGGTGAAATTGTCCCTATTTACCTTACCAGCGGGTACTGATGTTTTTTTGTCGAGCTCACTATTTGAAGACAAAAATCTCGAGCTTTTTTGTGACCAGAGACCCAAAGGAAACTTCTGACATACTCACTTTTTCTCCTTTTTCTCCACCTTTGTTCCGACCTGCTTTCGTTTCTCTGCCGTCTGTTTTTCCCCCTCCGTCCCCATCCCACTAATGCTACCTGGTACAGTTCTAAGCACCAAAATCTGCTGCGTCGAGGGCGGAGGTTTTAGACGAGGAATGGAGGCACACAGGGGACTTAAATAATCTTGTCGGTAGCTCTATCATGTATAGCTCTATTATGTTGGAGCAGGGGGCGTTTTTTTGTGCCCGTGCCGTGTCTTGTCGCACTGCTGTGCCTTTCGCGAGGCAAGCCAAGGCGAGGGAAGGGGGGAAATAGAGAACAGAAGAAAATCCAGCGCTGGTTGGGTTGAAGGGGGCTGGGCGGAAATGACCAGCGCATAGCCAGTTGCACCGTCTACGCCCTGTTCTCCGTTTTGACGAATCGACGTTTGCCGCTGCCATGGATTTTTGTGTGTGGGATGGTCGACGTTGTGTGGTGGTGTATTGTATCTCGTGCCTATTGCCTTACCCCCTGATATTTTCCTTCTCCTTTTCAAGGCTAAAAACGCGCAGCGCATGCTGAAACAGTTTTTTGTTTTTGCATTCGAGCTGTGCAGTGGAACGCCAAGGGTTAACTGCTAGCTCTGTAACCGGGGCTTAACGGGCCGTGGGGATGAGCGGTGTGGCGAGTCGCCGTCAGTTGCCCTACCGCGGCCAGTACAGCTATAGAGCAGTCTGTCGTTCCGTAGACTCCCCGCATACCATCTCCTATACAACTCCCTTTGCCTTGTTTTTTGCAATGAGATAAAGCGGGCGCCGCGTACGACCTTCTTGCTCATACATACGAACGTACCTGGTTATTATTTCACTTCTCTTTACCCATATGTGGCATGTGATGGATGATGGGCGATATGTAATATTTGGTGGATAATGGGTGATGTGTCGGTGGCGCGAAACGAGCAGGCGGCAACCGCACCGGTGACTACGCGTTCTGTGCATGTCCTGGTCACGAAGATATGTTTCTGTTTTGGAAAATTGAACACAGGAGCGAGGAGTCACCAAAAGGCTCCGGTTCCTTCTCCCGGCCGTCGACTCCATTGTTTTGCCGTCGTCGACGCCTGCCTTAGACATGCCTTCGTATAGTTTAAGTTTGGTGCTGTCGTTCGGGGAGAAGTGGGTCGTCAACGAAGCTTCCGAGTACGTACCAGGCATTGGTTTGTATGGGTGATATTCACCACCTACACGTGGGTACACACCTCTTGAATCAGGTGTTTGGAGTGCGCGCTAGCGTTTAATATGATCACTACACAACACGTATGGTACAGAGCACTCTGTGACATGCAGATAGCCCTTCACACGACTGGAACTCGGTTGCGGCACACTTTGGCCACCACGCCTCGTCGTTTGCTGTTTTCGACGACCAATAACTCTGGTCGGACATATCATGCTTGACTCTTGACCTCTTTCTGCGACCGCAGCATTTTTGAATAAAAGGACAAGCATGTGGTGACTAAACAAGTCGACGTGCGATTCAGGCCAAATCTGTGTGAGAATTATCCCGTCTAAGTTATGTACGAGCTCGCCAGGCAAACCTCCGTCCGCTGTTTTGTTGTTCTCGGCGTTTGGATGAGGGGCTGAAACAAATAAACAAACAGCGGCGTGCACGCCCAGCGATTGAAATCGGTCACACAAAATGTGGGTCGAAGAAAATCCCACAAACCTTCATACACCTTTAGCAAACCAAGCTCAGCGCGCACTGTAATCCATCCATTAACTCCCGCCCTGGCCGACAGTTCGGAGCATATCAAACAAAAAGCTCTCAGGCCTCTGCTACGCGTACATTTAAAGTAGAAAGACGCATGTCACCAAGGGCGCCCGGAAAAAAAAAAAAAACGTGAACCGTCACAGAATATTTGTTCGCTGGACAGGGGGGGGGGGGGGTTACTAGAACCAAGCGAAAAAAAATGAAGAACTTATTTTTTTCTTCTTTTTCTCATTGTATCATGTGATCATAACGGTTGCAACGGTTTCCCATTCCGACTTCTGGGGGTGTGGTGTGTTGGTATTCTCTTTTTCACGGACGCCCCTGATGTCACGTAAAAAGTCCCTCGCCCCTGATGTCACGTAAAAAGTCCCTCAAGACCTCTCTAACAAAATCACGTGCTCCGTCCGCATGCTCCTTCTCGCGTCCTTTGCAGCTCGAAGCGTGGCCCACCCAACCACCCGCAGTCCCAACTCCTCCTCGCCTTTACTCCTTCCCAGCTCCTCCACCCCCTCCACCAGGCTCGACCGCGTGTCCACACCGTCCCCATCTCCCACCATCACCGCCATCCGGCCGCCCCCGGATTTCAATACCCTCGTCGTAGCCACCAACCATTCCTTCTGGTCGTCCGCCCACTTCCGGCTCGACTCTGAGATTTCCCCGCCCTTTTCCGCCTGGAATCCCGCCTTCTCCAGTGAAACCCCTTGACCGGCTTCGGCGGGGTTCAAGCCAGAAAAAGCGGCGTTTCGTCGAGCCCGACGTCGCACTTCCGATTTTGCGCCGATTTCTCCGTCCGTCCAGTTTGACGGCCAGTTTCTCCCGCTCGGCACGGCACTATCGATGAACATTGACACCCCCCCCTCAGAAGCCGCGAGGTCGATCTCCGGGCCACCCTTCCCTTGACAAGCCGCGAGGTTGTCGTCGTTACCGTCGTCAATAACTACAGTAGCAGCGTCTGCTAATCTTCCTTCGGGACGTCGGGCCGAGGTCGATTCCGCCGGTCGCGACGGTGTCATGTTCGGCCG
Source organism: Macrocystis pyrifera (assembly GCA_031763025.1). Classification (NCBI taxonomy): domain Eukaryota; class Phaeophyceae; order Laminariales; family Laminariaceae; genus Macrocystis; species Macrocystis pyrifera. The sequence continues at coordinate 13,904,893 of JASSKH010000009.1, forward strand.
CGGCAACGCCCCCAACTGGGACCGCGCGGAGCGAGCGTGTCCGAGGTAGTCGTAGACGCCCGGGTAGGGGGGAGAGGTGAGCACCGCGTCGAACACAATTCCGGCGGGAATACCCTCCACGCCTGTGGCCCTGTCCCTTCGTTCGCCTGTGGCACTATCCCTTACTACGCCTGCGGCACTGCCCCTTATGTTGTCTGCGGCACTGTGCACTACTAAGCCTGCGGCACTACTGTCCCCTATGTCGCTCACGGTACTATCCCCTACTACTATGCCTGCGGAACTGTCCTGCATGGGTAAAGCTTCGCCCAATGGAAACCCTTGGTGCAATGGAATCTCTTCGCGCTTTTCCAACTCTAGGCCTTCCCCGCGGCCTGTTTCTCCCCGTTGAACACTGCTCGCGGCTGCGGTCGCTATCCTCTCTTGCTCGATCTCGTCTGCGTCCGCGATAAGACTGTCCGTCGCCATGTTCTTCACCCCGAGCGGGGCGAGCGGGGCGGGTTCCTCAGGGTCGGCGGCCGGTTGTTCTGTCGCGTAGGAGGAAGAAGGCGGCACGGATTGGCGTGCGTCCCGATGAACGAGAAGCGCTTGCGGTGGGGAGGAAGGAGCTGCAGCCGCGGTGGCGGCCCTAGTGAGCCCCGCGATGGCGCTAGCGTATTCGGTACACACCTGGCGAAAGAGATGGGGGAGGGAGGCATATACCATGTACCAGGCATATATATTTGGAAAAAAAAACATGAGCAGCCGTGAGATCGAGGATTTCGTCAAAACTCATCCTTGCAAGCACACACCTGGTGTATGGTCAGCCATCCTGAGAGTGCAGCACCGTTGTCTTCTATGTGTACCGAGTTAAAATTCACACCCACGGCACATAATACAAATGCGAAAGTGTGGCGATCTTAAGGCATACTGTTACCCATCCGTTGGAGATGAAACAAAAAACAGAAGAGTGGTGACTGGAGATAAAACAAAAAACATAAGAGTGTTGTGGAGTGGTACGGAGGCATGCCACGGTAGGGGTGCACCAGTAATTTTCTGATAATTTTCTGAGGCTCCTCACCTGAGGAGCTCTATCTCTCACCCAAAAACGGTTTACAAAGAAAATGTACGCCTCCCCCGGTGAGCAACCCTGTGGCCTATACGTAGGTCCATAACGAAAGACGTTTTCGTTTTTGGTTTTTTATCACCTGTTAGTCTTCCCAACTATTTCATCTTCCAATAATCGTAACTCAGATCCGGGATCACATCGTAGCAGGCCCTTTTCTTCCCTCCTCACTATGGTTCGTGCCCTGCATTTTTATCGCGAGTAGAGTTCAGCCCATTCTTCTCCCGTCGACTCGCATTGAATTGCGCCTGCCCACAGTGAACACAAATTATATCGGGTAGGTAGTTCTCCAGAGAAGCCCCATTGGTTACAAATATTTCGGCCAAAAAGTGATACTACCCTTACCCCTACAAGTATTGCAGCACAGGTCTATCGCTCGGCAGCGAGAATGCCAGCAAGACTTTGGGGACCCAGATACAGCGGCCAAAACATTGAGAGAAGCGCGGGCTCATCCACCGCCTAGGATCAGCGATCAGCAGAACGATAAGCTTGACGGCATGAAGGAGGTACGGCAGCTATTCCTACCCGGCCCCCGACCGTGGCTGTACCCAAGGACAGAGGTGTCGTCAAGGCGAAACGAACTAATAGAAACCCAGTTATCGGTACTCTACAGCGACGCGGAAACAATAAGAGTTGCTATCTAACAACTAGAGGCTGAGCAGTATCATAGTAGGTGTTTCTGGCTCTTTTCACGCTTGCATGCAATCTAAAGAGAATATCCTGTTGTAGAGGGAAAAATAGCACAGGCCCCAGGCAACCGTCTTCACCAAACACAAAATACGATTAAAAACTACAACAAAAAATACAACATAATAAACAAACTGTTTCTGCACCACCTACACAAATACATACATACTGGACTTGTAATATCTGCTGTATGTTCGGACCCCCTCCCCCCCAGCGAGGGTCTATGGTACACGACTACGGCCGTGCATGGCATGAACACACACCCCCCCACCCCTCTCCTGGTTAAAGAAAAACCCTCCTCAAAACGCACCGACTGGAAGTAACGGTCAGCCACGAATGGAGGCCGGCCGTTTGTCGGGCGACGCCACCGCGCCTTCGCCCCCCTCGACCTCGCCACCGCGAACACAAACCACAACGCTCGCTCCACCTCGCGCCCGGGCCAGGTCTTCTCGTCGGTAAGGTAGTCACCAATGGCGGCCTTCACTACTTCCCAGTCGGCGCCGGACGCGGGCCGGGAGGCGCCGCCGCAAATCTTAGCCGATGCAGTGGACGCGATCGATCGCGAAGCCTTGACACGGCGGGAGGCAGGAGTGGCAGCGGTGGGGTACGAAAGGTGGCGCGAGAAATCAGGCGCTGCCCTTTTGAACGCGCAAATTTGGTTCATAGCGTGCGTGCGTGGCGTTTGCTCTGTCTGTGTTTGCAGTAGCGCAACGTTTGTGTGTTTTGCCTTGAACGGTGCGAATTTGTTGCGCTAGACCGAGGTTCAGCTCAGTATCCGTTCGACGAAACTTCCGATGGAAGGCGCCAAAAGCAGTCTACGGCAGTCAACAGCAGTAGGGGTCACAGCTATTAATAGCTAGCTGCTGTGGTATTTAGTAGTCGCACTAGTCTACAATAGTAGACAGTAGGCGAGAATAGTATTAATAGTAGTCGGCAGTGGTCAACAGTAGTCTACACAGTAGTCCACAGCAGTCGAACTACACTTGAACCTACTGCAGAAGTGCTGGGCGCTTCTCAGTGAAAGCCCAAACTAGCACAACGCCAGACCCACCTCTCGCAGTCGATCTAGCTCGTCGTCGGACGACATCCAGCATCTCCCTCGGGACACGAACAGGGCTAAGGGGCTGATATCCGACCCCACCGCAACGCGGCCCGCTCGCATCGCTTCTAGAACTACCGTGCCGCCGCCCACGAAGGGGTCTGTAGGCGACAGGCGACACCAAAAGGTAAGCAGGCGGTAGTGCGAAGGGGGTGGCTAGTGGTGACATTACCTTGCCGGAATCACGGAATCACGTATAGCTTTGTCGGGCGTGTTAAGTGAGCTTCACCAACATCGAAATACAGCAGGTTATTTGTTAAGGTGTGGCAACATGTATATATCACTCATCATATAGTGCGATTTTGAAGCGATAATAATTGAGCGTCCTGTCAAAACCGCAACACGCAACTCTGTCCCCTGTCCCCTCGTCATGCAGCGCCCTCCAAGCACGATGGTGGCCCCGCACTAGTACGTGTGTGCCAGTCACTGCTTGCATTGAAACAAGCAATTCATAGCCTGATTTAGCGCTCTCCGTGCAGCTACTATTAATATAATAGTAGTGTTACCGCTGCCTCTGCTACTGTCTTCACATACTCGACGGTGTTGACAACAGAAAGACTTCTCAATGGTTCCGTAGACCTACTGTATGATGTTAATAGCTGCTCTACAGTACCCGACACCCCGCTAAGAAACTCATGGCTTCGGTCAGGCTAATATTATTTCATACCAGGTAGGAGGCAGGGTGTATCCTCCACACATTTCTAATTTCCGTAAGAAAAAAAAAAATCTCTCACGCTTGGTCAAGCCAATAGTTCTTACATCCTCACTTCTAAGGTGGTGTTGCGTCCTGCTGTACTGCATGCACATAAGGCTCTACTTCTTTGTATACGGAGGGATGTGAGGGGATTGGTCGTCAAAAGTCGGAATCTGAGTGGCGAGGAAGAATCTGCGCGTCATCGAAAAACTAGCGCGACGCGAAAACATAACATGATTCTTGTTCTTCTGCGCAAAGTCTCAGGTTTAAATTAAAGGTTCGCAATGCCCAAAGCTACGTGGGCTCCCACCATCACTACGAGCAGACGCGATCCAATTACTTACACGGCGCCCCGAAAATAGGGATCCCTTTCAAGAAGGCTGAAGCGATCGACAGGCTGACCGACCGGGATCCAACACACACAAGTTGACGACAGTTCAGAATATCCTGCAGCGCAAAATCCTATAAAGACGACGTCTATGCTATCTTAAACAGTCCTCGTGGGCCCTGAAAATCACACTCTCGTTTGACAGCTGCGGTAAACGTCGCGATAATTCTGGATGGGAGCCGTTGAAAACGAAAAAAAAAAAACTTACCGAGCACAGATGTACCCGGCAGTACCGTCTCCAAAAGGTGCCGTGCAGCGGCAGGCTGCATTCCCGCAGGGTAAGCGTGGAAGGCGTGCGTCAGCAGCGGGAAACCCTGTTTCGGACAAAGGCGTTTGTGGGTGCGGACGGTGGGGGAAGTGGATGCGACGGTGATTGATTGTGGCGATGATGGCGCCAATGCACTTCGTAGCAGAGCTATCGCCACGATTAGCTCAGACAAATTGAGAGAAACTGCTTGTATAGATGTACCAGGTATTGTCCAAGAAAACAAATATGAGTCGTCGATAAAATCATGTTGACATAATATAGGCAACTGTAGAAAACGAAGGTATTTCAGCATGAAAAGCACAACAGAAACGCCATATCCGAATGGAAAACCAAATAAAGCATTTTCAGCTTCGTATCGTCATATCATAGCGGTGCCACCTGGTGCCACTACTATTAATGCCACCAATGCCATGAACGGTGGAGGTGCATCAGTCGAAGCCGAATCGTCGAAGCAACGAGAGCTCGGTATTTTCTATGTTCGTGTCCCTGATTGACTCGAGGACTTGCCTTAGGGGTGTACGGATGCCCGTAGGCCCACTGCAGGCGTAAAGCCTCCACCAGCGCGTCGGCCACTTGAGGAGTTCCACGACTTTCCACGGTCACCTCCCCGGATGTAAACATCGTAGCGTAGATATGTTCCTGGACAAATGGGGCGCGGCCTCGACGACATATTTTCCCTCGCAATTTACACAACGGCGTTGTTGTCGTGCTGTGTTTGTTGAATGTTGAGTGTCAACGTGACATTGCCGTGGATCGTGGTTACAGTCTAACCGATAGTATCACCGTCACAGATGCCGTTACTCCCATATGGTACATACCTGGTACCTGGTACGTATATTGCTGAAGGGCACGGGCAAGACACACGGCGCTAATACTGCTGTAGATACCGCAAGGATGTTTTCATGCAGCGAAACAGCAGCATGTACTCCGTACATAATACCTGGTACATCCTTGGGTTTGCCCCAACTCAAGTGGTGCAGTGTGTACCACTTGCGCATTGCTGCTATACAAGTCTCTCTGTACTCATGTTGGCAACATGATACCGTACCAGTACATAACTGCTGCAGTGTTGGGATCAGGCATCCGTTTCAGATCAAAATCAATGCTGGTGGTGCGACACCATTCCATGTCTGTCTACTGCAAGAAGTTGAAGTGTCTACCTCGTACCCTCCCGGCACACACAAAGCTGCGACCCTCTGCTGATATATAAGCATCGCCTCTTCCCAACGAGAAGCACGGGGCAACCTCCGATTCTCCATGGCTAATGGGTGTTTGGGCAGCCTGTGTCCTGGAGCCTGAGAGGCTGAGAGGTGAAACGCTGGCTCTAAGTCTCCTCTCTCAGATCCAAGCAATGGCAAGAAGTACGGAGCGAACAAGCACCTGTTTGCGGAGCATACCCCATTTCCTGGTGTCATTCTTCCTTGTTGCGGTTCGTGCCGAAGAGCCTTCTAGGCTTGAAAGAGAACGCTCCTTAAGCAACCTAATAGCCACGGCAGTCCTGTTGGCAGCTGGTGGGCAGCGGATGATGCGGGTGATCCCACACCACATCATGACCTTTACCACGAGTGAACGGGCGGTTCTCCGTGACATGCAAAAATGCATCCGAACCCATGTTGAACTCCCAATGATCCAAAAGTGTAGCTGCGCCGACCACACCACCACCGTTGACCTTGCTCTTCTTCTGTGGACCGGTATCGCGATTCCTTCGAAGGAGGTAAGGGCATGGAGATTGGATGCAATATGTTGCTTGCTCCGATTGCTGCATCCCATGACCACAAACGAAGTATTTGCGTCCTAAAGGGCTGTATAGTAATGACGCGATACGGGCCAAGTATCATGCCAGCTGGCAGCGACGCCGACGCTTGATGGAGCTCTTGTCTGTGCGATTCGGCTCGGGCTGCCGAGGCTTGGTAGGCCCCATACGAGAGCCGGATGTACTCATGTACTAGAAGAGCTGTTCCAGTGGCTGGGAAGCTATGTCGTTGATACACGGTAGTTGCTACAACTGCTGCTGCTGCTGCTGCTGTTGCTGCTGCGCCGCTTCTTGTACTGCTGTAGTTTACCGCTGCTGTCTGATTATGTCGGTGCATGTGGCTGCAGCTGCAGTTGTGCCCAACTTGGTGTCCGGTGTCAGGTGCCCTTCATGGCACCCTAAGCTCTCAGGCGGCAATACCAACACAGCACATCGGCAAGTCGGGTGTTAACTCAGTTACGCCCACGAACCAGTAGAGCTGTCCTTCCCTATTTAGGCCCTCAGTGGCTCAGCGTCTGGCATCCGTAATGACGATACGTACTGCGGACGGCTGTCCTTGCGTGTCGTCCTTGGTACGTGCCCGATGTGACGTGATTCGAGTGTATACATGAGCACACAGACATTTGTGCCTGGTACGAATACCTACTTGTATTATAATAATAATAGGTACAACTGCTGCACAAGTAGTACTACAGGAGTAGTAGTACCCATGTTTTACTGCTGTTCCAGTTTTTGGTGTGAATACCACAGGTAGGTGTCGTTTTGTCCTTGTACATGTTGTATCACGTGGGTCGTTCGGACAAGTGCCGGTGGATCGTACGATGCGAGCACGAATATGTATGCCAGATACCGTGTATATATCGTGGTACCAGGAACCAGGTCAGAGTACTCTAGTAGGCTAGCCTACACACTGGACAAAGGTTGCACATCAGTACAGCAGTACACAGAACTTCAGGAATTGAAGCGTTCAAGCCCGAAAGAGAAAGAAGTGTAACAGAACTTCAGGAATTGGAGCGTTGAAGACCGAAAGAGCAATAATCCATCGGAAGGATATGTCCGAAGGATGTGTGCCATCTTATATCATGTCATATTCAAATGTCCCGGTATATAGACGCCGACAAGCTGCTGAATGACGGGAGTCTCTTCCTATCTTCTTGTACGCGTGCAGTTGAAGATCTTCACGCCGCGCCCGACTCCTCCCAGGTCTTACAGCATCTTACACCCGCATTTTTTTTTTTTTTTTTTTTGTTCATCACTTTTACTTTCCAGCCCATTCGTAGGAGGTTTTACCCTCGACGATCTTCTGGACAAGCCGTGGTCACAGGTGTCGTCCCTTCTCCCCCCCGGTACGTGCCTTTATTTTTTGTCGCGCATAGGGTCCAGCATTCCCACTGCTCGTCGATTTTCATCGAATGTAGCCAACTCACGCTTTCGCGCTTTCCGCTTATCAATTTTTTATGCAAGAAAAAGTCCCTATGAGCATGCACTCGGTGAGACTTGAACCCACGAAATCGATCTTGACAGGCACGCGGACCACCTGCAAAGCCACCGGGGACGCCGGCTACGGGTACCTGGTAACACTAATGATATCACAGATATTACGGGGGACCATAGTAAATAGGACCAAATATTGTTCGTAAAAATAGCGAAATATATAGGTTTTTGTGTGTGCCATAGGTCCTATTTAATATGGTCCCCCGTAAATAACGTACCCCCCTCGGACGAATATCCAAGCTGTTTTTCTCGACCACGAGGAGAGTGCAAACGCCGAGCGAGGCACCTATGGAAACATCTCAACGAGATATTCCGTGTGTTGGGTGTAATCGGCCCGGAAATTTATTCCTGAGGGGCGTTATCTTGTCTGTAATTTTGCGTGGTAGAAATGGGTATGGAACAGCAATTCAATACGGATGCGAATGGTGAACTTCATTTTTTGTTGCGCCGCCTCACACTGTTATCCCCGCATGAGATATACAAATAGGAATCGCTTGGCACAGATGGGACCAACCAGTGTGGCAGTATGCGGAGTAATTAGTGCCGATTGGTTGCCGCTATAATAGTGCCGGTATTCTGATTGGCGGGCGCATACCATACCGGCACTATAGAGGGACCGATACTGTAGTTTGGACGTCCGTATTAGATAACGCAGTTCGGATATGCGGAATTTTCTATTTACGTCGGTGGAGAACCACGGCCTCGCCTCTCGACCAACCGCAAGAAACACAAGCATGGGACACCAACCCGTTCTCTGAACTCTGTGGCTTGGGTGCGGGCAGGAGGGAGCTGATTCGCCAGGTGAAGGGCTGGTTTCATGTTGATCAACACCACTCCTCAGGCGGAGGCCTCGTAGTCGGGTCGTGGGCGAGACACGCTCGTGCGCTTGGTGGGGGTTGGCTCTACGTCCCTTTCATCTACGTTCCCACAAATGGCTGGGTCGATTTCCTCTGTTCTCACGCCCGAACCGCTCATCACCGGCTCTTCGGCAAGCACTGGGGCCATGCCCTGCATGCCTCATCGTCTGCAAGTGGGTCGACGTGGCTCGGCCGTAGCCACGAGTGCCGCTTCCGTAGTCCTGCCGCCACGCTGGTGTCGCCACGACTCCCTGTGCTCGTACGATCGATCCGCAAGACTCATTTCATGATCTCATGAGGCTGCATTACCACTGCATAGAGCAACCTGATTCCAAGAAAATGTTTCGGTTCCGTGTCGTGAAAGCAGTTACTGGCATGTACACTTTTGTGCATACAGGAAGACATGTACAAAAATGCAAGGAAGAGTTGGCAGGGTGGCGGCTGACATGCGGGGCGCCGATGTTTAACTGATATCTGGTACCTTACTGATAGTGTTGGTAGTCAACGAAATAAGCATGCTTGTTGTTGCTTACTAAAGTTGCTTAGCTGTAAGCATAATCAAAGCAACTACGTAGGCTTTGCTTTATTTGCTTGTTTTGGTGTATTGATTTTAGTTTTGTAACTACGCGCCATACACAATAAAGTGTATGGGTTTCAGCATGCCCATTGCAATCTCTATACAATAGATGTGAATGTGTTTCAATGAACACATGAATCGTATGGGGTTTTATTTAATATGACTATATTAACATATTAAAATGCCATACCATACCATATAATAATATATATACCAGGCACCAGGTATGGGTTTATATATGATACTCTATTAATAAACGCCACGCAAACCAAATAAGGAACAAGCATGCTAAACTAAGCAACAACAAAGAAAAACAATACGCAAAGCAACCCCTTCATTGTCGTTGCTTACTATTACTAAGCCTGTTTTTGTGACCACAGGCAGGATTTCAGGGAAGTGAGCTAATGTGAAAACATCACCATCAACATTACTTGCTGGTCGTAGCACTCGCGTTAGATTCCAGCTATATAGATACTGTGGCTATCTATGTGTCTTCGTCCTTTTTTTGGTATTGTTTTTCTACTTTTTTCTTGGCGACGGACGACCGTTGTGCCTGCCTCTGGAGGGGACCGCTGTGCTTGTGGACGGGAGCAGAATGGCCGGTGGGGTGTTTGTGGATTGGATCAGGATGGCTGGTGGGCCTCCGACGGTTCTCGCCTGTTTTTTTTTCTTTTTTTTCTGCACCTTGTGGGTGGGATCAGGTCCGGGATAGGATAAGGTCTCGGTGGAATTAGGTCTGCGGGCGGAATAAGGGTGGCAAGATCCGCACAACCTACATCATATTCCTCGATTTTTCTCCTCTATACAGGCTTAATATCTACGGGATCTCATCCCATTTTATGATTCTCATGTCGAACTTTAGATTCCCAATATCTACTGGATCTCATCCCATTTTAAGATCTCTCATGTCGAACTTTAGATTCCCACCGCTGTACCACTGCTTTTCTAGGTGCCTACAGCAGGTGTTAGTTGCACGTCAGCAGGTGTTAGTTGCACGTCAGCAGGTGTTAGTTGCACGTCATAGTCGGGTTTTCTTGTCGTGCGCAATGTCCTTGCGCGATCTTGAGCCACCGACCATCGCCTTCTTTCAGCTTTCAAATTCCAACACGCAGGCTCTCGCTCTCCCGAGCAGTGCCTCGCTCGGTATAGTGTCCGAATATTCTCACAGGTCGCACATAGCACGATGTTAATATTCTAGATCGTTTGGATACGTTGTGCAGGACCCGCGTGGCACAGATCCAGCCCAGGACACATGCCCTACTGTAGATCATGCAGAGTAACGTCTCCCAGTCGGCAACATTAGCTAGACCATACGGTACGGCTCAGGATATCTATCTATCTACGAAGTATCTATCTATTTTCGGCTCAGGAATCTATCTATCTATCTATCTACCTTCACCGAAAGATTTAGATCAGTAACGGTAACAGTATTTCGGGGGACCATAGTAAGTAGGGCCTACGGTACACACAAAAACCTATATATTTACCTATTTTTACTATCAATATTTGGTCCTATTTACTATGGTCCCCCGTATTAAGTGATGAGTGATGATCTGCCTGAGTTGTGGAATATTTGCCCTAACATTCCGCCCCCGCTGTGTCTGTCTCGGACGTACGTTTGTTCGCCTGTGGTGTTTTTGTGTCTACAGTGTATCAACAGGTGCCGTGCGTGAAGAACTTCCGAGCGAATGTCTCTGTCTAAGTTAGGTCTGGCCAGCCGCAGGGCGTTCCATGCCGCCTCTCCCCGCGCCGCGCGCATCCTCTGCCTCGACAACATCGACCCCGTGAGTGCCACATCAACCTCCTTGGGATCACGAGCTAGCGACCAAAACCATGATAGCTATGGTGTTATCAAAACAATGGTTGGTAGCGTCAGCGCCCACCGTCATACGGTAGGACCATCTTGCGCCATGCCGTATGACTCCTTGCGTCGTGACTCGGACACCGATTATTACTACTGTGGTACCATCATCTCCGAATCACACGGTGACCATTGCTGCTATGGTCAATTTTGCATCGTCAATTTTCCTCTCTGAACTCCGAAGAGGGTTAGGTTAAACAAGCCCTCTCGCTAACGTAAAAATACGGCCCTAGTCTATTTCTGAGTGGTTTTATCCGCGGATTGGAGGGTGCAGTTGTAAAGGGGACAAGCCTTGCAGACAATTCTTACCAGTTTTTTCTGTCAATGGCGATGATTAATACTAACTTTTTGGGGACCGAGTTTTGCGACGAAAAAAGACGAGGTTGGCGGTTTTGCCAGCCGTAACGTGTGAGCGCGCATCAGCCCTGGTACAGCAGTGCTCGTACAATGGATGTATGTGGTGCGTACGTATTCGGATGCCATTTTGTTCTTGTTTGGGGTGGACGTTGTGCTTCAGTTGTCATGTGTACTGTTTGGCATTTGATTTATTTTCGCCTGTGGTATTCCTTCAGTCCAGAGTTGTTGGAGCCTAATACCTAATTCCTGTCACCACGGACTAGGTTTTCAGGCGTAAATTTAATGTGAAAACTACAGTAGTAAGTCCATAAATTTAGTATTTTTTCTTCCAGTGGGGTGGGGGTTTATCGTGCATCCTTTTATACTGATAGCAGTAGTGATATATCTGGCACACAACATGCAGAATTGCTGCCTGTTATACTATGAACAGTAAGGGGTGAGGCAACACGTTTTTCTCATGCATTACTATTGATATCATACTCTACCCCTCTTTAATAAAGCACATGTCTGTTGTTTTTTTGGTCGGTTGCTGCGGCCAACGGCCTCTTACACATTGTGTACATGGAGCACTTTTGTATTGTATATACTAGTATTGATTGTGATGTTCGTATTGTTTAACTTTTTTGACAGGTTTGCGTAGACATCTTCCAAGAGCGGGGTCACCAACCGGATGTGAAGAACAAGGTTTCTGTGGAGCAGCTCCACGGCATCGTTGGAAACTATGACGGCATGGTCATCCGCTCCGCCACCAAGGTTGTATATCTTTTTTACCAAAGCAACTACTCTCTGCGACGAGGTGCCGCGTTGATTGCCATCGAATCGACGCGGGGGTACGAGTAGTAGACCTGGGTGAGAGTCTCCGGCTGATCGCAGCAAAGAGACGTCATCAACCCCAAACTCAGTACGGTACGAGTTGAAGCGACGACGAAATATTACCTCAGCATGTTGTCACAACAGAATGCAGCGGGTCGCCTTGCGCTCCTCGTACTGGTAGCTTTCTACTAACACCACAACCGAGGCCCATGCAAGGGATGCATTCGGCAGCACGACTGTGGTCATGCATCCAAACAATTCAAGGCTTGATTTTTCCCGGCCCCACGAAAATTGTGACAAATCTTCAGAGACAATTCTACAGTAGTATATATGTGTTTATATATACGGCTATGGCAACACGCCTCCACGAGCGATTCAACGCTTAGGCCTGCCTTACTAATGTTTCGCCGAGCTTAACGTTATCCCTTCAGGACTGCATGCGCGTTTTGGGGGTCGACATCCTTGTATCTAATATGGGACCATTAATGTATTTTACGATGCCCAAAAGCACAGCTGACGTATTTTTAATGCTTGAGAAAGAGAGGGTTAACCAGTACCGGAAACCGTTTGAGTTTTATTTTTCGTATTCCAACGTTCCTTATATTTCCGTATGGGGTGGTATCAATTATCCTGTAGGTTGGTTTCAGATTTTTCTTAGCGCGGATATCAACGTGCAAAACTGAAACCTTATCCCCGCACCCCGGCTCTCGCACACGGCATCTTTTTTATAGGCTACCCCCGCGCTCCTGGCGAAGGCGACGAACCTTAAGGTCATCGGCCGCGCGGGTGTGGGCATCGACAACATCGATGTTGCGGAGGCCACCCGAAAGGGGGTGTTGGTGATGAACACCCCCGGGGGGAACACGGTGTCTACGGCGCAGCTGGCCATCTCGCTTTTGTGCACAGCCGCCAGGTGTGAAGCACGACTTGGCGGACGATGTTTTGTTTGTTGCTGCTACTGCTGACGCGTTGTACGAAAGGGGTGTTCGTATATCAATGCAGCATGTTTTGCCTTGCAAGGCAAATATTTCTGGCTGATAGAGCTTGTGAACAGAGCAACAGAAGGACTACGGTATGTACCCAACATGGTTAGTTTTGCAATTGTTTTCGATTCAATCCTATATAGCTAGGCGATGGAATTGCTCGTTGGGTTAAGCTTGTTGAATGTTTCCTAGTACTCGTTTTTTGGGTGACGTATGGAACTCCTCAAAAGAGGAAGCAGTCTCAGAAAGTTCTCAGAAAATTCCAAGTGCACCTCTACCGTAGCATTGGTCTGCTGCTCTTGGTGCTGATGGTGGAGGTGAAGTGGGTTATAGGGCTGGTGGGAGGTGTTGAAGATTGTGGTGGAGGTGAACTGGGCTAGGGCCGATGGAGCATGTGATATGTTGTTTGTTCGGAGCGCTCGTTCCTTAGGCACATACCAGATATAGATCAGCGCGCATTGCAATGGTGTGACAGGTTTTGACTTCCCTTATTTGTCGGTGCTGCGGCAGGAGAGCATGCAGTTGAGCTGGCGCTGGGTAGGGGATCGGGTGCAGTAAAAAAGCAGAGCGGATTGTGCTCTCACAGCACAGGCGTCGAAAGTTGCCTGCACTATATACACACTACGCACCGGTTTCATATCCAAGTAAACCGCCTTTACAATTCACTACAAATCCCAAATAGCGTATTGAATTGTTCTTGAAGATCAAATATCCCTACCGCACCTTGACCGAAGCGTCTTCTTAACCTCTTTGGAACGGCACCCACGGTTTTGGGAACAAGGTCCTTGGAAATTGTGTGGGATGAAAATAGCAGTACGATATAGTAATCAGAACCCACGATGTACCCGACAAGGACGTATAGCCCCATGTTTACACACAAGGTTTGGTTTTGATTACCATGATGTTCCGCAATTATAAGACCTGAGAAACTGTAAGATAGTAGATAATGCCTCATCCCCGTCGTCCTCGTCGTTTGGCGTTGTCGTTGCCGTCATGTCCACGGTGCGCTGCAGGAGAATCGCAGAGGCGGACATCTCGATGAAGCAGGGCAAGTGGGAGAGGAAGAAGTTCATGGGGCTGGAGTTGAAGGGGAAGACCCTGGCCATCATCGGCTGCGGGAGGATCGGCGGCCAGACGGTGGCCAAGTGGGCCCAGGGTTTCGAGTGAGTTTTTACTTTACCGCACGCGCTGTCTAGTGGCTGCCGAACCCAACCCAACCCGACTGAACCCGACCCAACCAAACCAAGCCGAATCCAACCGAACCGAACCCAACCCAGCCCGAGCCCAACCCAACCCAACCCAACCCAACCCAACTCAACCCAACCCAACTCAACTCAACCAAAGCAAATCAAGCCGAACCCAACCCAACCCAACCCAACCAAGCTGAACCGAACCGAACAAAACAGAAGTTATAGCCAAGGTACTGTAGTTCGTAGGGTATCACACGGTAATCCCCAACGCTTCGCCTTCATCGATGACTCTTCGTTTGTTTTTGGTCCACGCTTGACCGCTTGACACCACTCTCTCTCTCTCCCTCCCCCTCCCTCTCCCCCCCCGCCTCCCTCTCCCTCTCTCCCCCTGTCGTATATCGCTGCGGCACGCAGCATGGAAGTGATCGGGTTCGACCCTGCGCTCCCAAAGGACGCGGCTGCGGAGCTCGGCATCCAGCTGATGGACCTTGCCGACGTCTGGGGAAAGTCTGACTTTATCACCCTCCACACTCCCTTGACACCCGACACTCAAGACCTTGTCAACGATGACTCCATCGCGCAGGTGCGACCTCAAGCTAGAGACTTCGGCAACTTGGAGGGTATTTTGAGGGGTGGATATTGGACCTAAGAGCCTTACCACTCACCTCTTTTGAGTCAACATATAGTCGCAACTCGATGGACAGTGTCATCATCGCCTCGCTGAACAATTTCATCGTCGGCTCGATGAACAGTCTCATCATCGGCTGGATGGACAATCTCATCGGCTCGATGAATAATCTCATCGTCGGCTAGGCGGATCACGAGTACCTTTGTCCTGTAGAACGGATTGCAAACAGTTTCATTTCGCGTTGATTTATAGGTCCTCAGTAATGGAGACCCATTACTCGCTGTTTTGGGAACCCAAATCTTTCTCCCCTACCATGACTGGCATGTCTAACGAGTCAGAACCCGGTATGACGGAGGCCTTGCCACAGCCGCCTTTCACCCATTCCTGGTGTGTATGGCAAAGCGACGTATGACGTAGCCTGCTGTGTTTGCAGAGCGACAGACAACCACAATGAAGCTAGCCTCGGCGGCAATACCAACTCCCGCTCAACACGACGACGAGAAGAAGAAACCGAACCTCGATTTGTTGCTTTTTATATGTACCCGTACGAAGCAGGACTAACGCAACAACTGAACGCATTGTCTCACATGGCCCTGGCCACCATAGAGAGCATTACCTTCCCTCTCAAGCTCTTCTCAAGGTTCCTCTCGAAATACGTTTTCAAGGTACTTGACAATTTTTTCAGGAAAGGTCCAAGATCCCTCGAAAAGGCCTGAAAATCCCTCAAGATCCCTTGTTACCCCCTTTGAGGCTTTCAAATGTATAGACACGGTCATTCCAAATGTTGAATATTTTAGCCCCTATAACGTGGATGCGGTTTATGGGTGAGGTATACGAAGCGCCTCTAGAGCGTCTCTTGTTGGGAACCTGAATTACTCATCGATAGACACCCCGCTCTACCTCTCTGACGTTGGCGGTCACTCTTCTTTCCCCCCCCTCCCTGCTGTTGTTGCCCGGGTTCTATATGGTTGGCACTGGTTGGTGTGGTGTGTGTGGTATCAGATGAAGGACGGGGGGTGATAATCGTCAACTGCGCTCGAGGCGGAATCATTGATGAGTCCGCTCTGCTCAAGGCTCTCAACTCGGGCAAGGTGAGTTTTTTTTTGTTCATTGTAAAAACAACAACAAAAATTCGGGTAGCAACGTCAAGTGCCGAGCAAACCCCCACAAAAATGAGAAAAAAAAAAGAGGCGTGCTGCGATCTAGGCAGCACTTTTTAGAAAAATTACTGCGGTCATGACTGACGGGCTCCGTACCGAGAAGAATCTGTCAAAAGTTCGCGCAGGAATGCGATCGTTTTGGAGCGCTGTTGACTGTTTTCCCCTAGCAACGGCAAGGGTGCTACAGCTAGTAAGCCCGAGTACCATATTTTCGGAAGCCCCTCTCTCGACCGGGTATTTTCCGAAATCAACCTTGTTCGGTATTGGCGAGAGACCTTCCCGTCCCTGGATGGAATCGAGCGCTGAAAAGCGATCGCACGTTTGATGTGTGAAAACTCAACGCTCTTTTTTATGGTATTTCAGGAACTACTCACCCTCGTCGAAAACACCATTTGTGTTTTACAGTGTCGTATATTCCTACGCCATGGGATCGGGCGTCACGCTGTCACGCTTTTTAGAGCTCCTCAAATGAGTTGGCTAGGAAAATTTAGGTTCACCTCTGTTGTAGTACCAGTATGTGTCAAAAGCATGTTTCAAAGGATGTTTCAAAGGATGTTATGTTTAATATTTGTATGCGCTCAGAGCAGAGAGCAGTACGTATCCAGTGAACTTCTATGCACGTCCTCTTTCTTATCAGCCTTTGCCGTCGGCAGCCAGAGCGGCCTCTAGCGCACGGTTCGATTTTGCCGAGAGCCGTCTTCGCGGTTTTGAAGGTGTCTACTTGTACAATACATGCATGTGCTTCACTTTCCGCTAGCTTTTGACCCGAATCGACGAGGGAAGAAAGTGATTTACCCTTCTCGCGATAGAAATGCCTTCCAAGGCACGTGTACAACACCGTAGTGGGGAGGGGGGAGAAACGCCTACTATGTGACCCCGGATCTGAGTCACCACTATTAATAGGAGGGAGATTCGTAAAAAAAGGGCGAAAATAGTACGTGGGATGGAAAAAGCGCGAATCAAAAAGTGCGTGAAAACGTAGTCCGTTACTGAATATATATTGTAGACTAAATGCATTGTGTTAGCATTTCAAGTGCATTCCACTTCCTGGCAAATGGTTTCGCGACCCTTTGCTGGTGGCAACAAAGAGGCGTCGGAGGTTCTGCACATTCAATGACCACCATGACGAGTCAATTACCCTCCCCTCCGCCTTTATCAGACAGACGTGAGCAGCTTGATCAACGCCCCCTTTTCCCCTCATTTCCCCCTCGCCCCGCCCCGCCTGTTCGTCCTCCGCAACTCCTGCTCGTTGCTCGCTCGATGCAATCATATATACG
The DNA here is from genome assembly GCA_031763025.1 of Macrocystis pyrifera. NCBI lineage: Eukaryota > Phaeophyceae > Laminariales > Laminariaceae > Macrocystis > Macrocystis pyrifera. Next base: position 13,922,081 of record JASSKH010000009.1, read on the forward strand.
GTGATAACAATGGGCTTCTTGACGCCTGCTGCTACTGCTGCTGTAGGTAGCCTCTGCGGCTCTTGACGTGTACAGCTCCGAGCCCCCACCGGAGTCCTCACGAGAGCTGTTGCAACACCCCAGGCTCGTCTGCACGCCGCACTTGGGGGCTTCCACGGAGGAGGCGCAGGTAGGGAGGGGTGACGACGCGGGGGGGGGGGGGGGGGGCGTGTGTGCCGTTTATAGATACGTTGTGCTGTACAACAGGGGTAGCCCTTTTTTTCCGGAATATTTCTGACTACGTTCAAGGAACGATCAATAGATTTCCCACGCAAGGGACTACCCATGTTACTACTGTATTATTATTAAATATTAATGATATATATATATATCCCTGTTGTGTTGAACAATATGATATTATACTACTAAAGTGCTCGTTGAACCACGTAGGGCGTATGGGAAAGTTCATTATCAGGTTGCGCCTATTGATGGCTGTTTTCTATTTAAAAGTCATCATTATTTTGGTTTGACTTGCTATTAATATTACAGCAGCATGAAGATCCTCAAGTGAGGAAGGAGGCTCTGAAAAATTACAAGTAGAGATGGTCTACTGTGATCTCCTATGGTTGAAGTCAAGTTAGCCAAGTCCAGGTGGGTTACGGTTTTTTTCTATTCCTGTGCGTGTCGCGTGTGCTTATTGATAGTGCATACTGCATACCACTCTTGTCTTACGGAACCTTTTTGCACGAATATTCAAGCAAAACGTTGGGACTATGTCCCTAAATATAAGGATCATTTTAACACTAACATACAAACAATTTTTTTGTTATATTTGGGGACAGAATATGTCCCTGCCCCTAAATTTACGGAACCTTTTTGTACTAATATTCAAACAAAACGTTGCCTATATAAGGAAAAAAATACACTTTTGTTCAAACAAAACGTTGCTTAATAGAAGGAAAAAAATTACACTAATATTCAAACAAAATGTTGCTTATATAGGGAAAAAAATTACAGTAATATTCAAACAAAACGTTGCTTATAGAAGGAAAAGTTTTACGCTAACATTCGAACAAAATAACCTTTTGACACTAGTATTCAAACAAAACGTTGAACCTTTTGACACTAACATTCAAACAAAATGTTTACTATATTAAGGGACATAGTGGTACCTGGTGCTGACTGTATACTGCTGCTCTGTCTCGTATGAAAAACGTTGAAAATCGCACAGGAGAAGTGATGCGATCGTTTTTCAGCGCTTGTTTTCTCCTACTGTAGCAACGGTAATAACGGTGCTTACTAAAGTCGGAAATTTGTTTTTTTTTTTGGGAAGGCTAGATGTTTTCTTTTCCGAAAATACCTTGATGTTGTTCGACGTTGACAAACCGTCCCTTGGTTAGTTCTGGAAACAATCGACCGCTGAAAAAACGGTCGCGACCTCCCTGTGGGAAGTCAAGGCTCTTTACGTTCTTCCGTTCAGGGACAGAAGTGGTAGCTAACACGCGCTAGGTACAGTAGATAACACACCCCTCTTTGTTAACTACGCGGAGGGTGTAAGTACGTGCCGCGCGACGCGTCATCCCGAAGCGACCGCTTTTATCGTATGTTTGTGATGATGCATGCTGCGATATAGGGGTGCACCGGGATTTTTTTTCTGTAAGTTGTCGCTTAAGCTTAAGGAGCTCGCTACTCCGCTCAAAACCGACTTAAAGGGGAAAAAAAAGTAGGGCCAACCCGACGAGCCATGTGACCTCGGGTTCATTACGAAAAATGTTGTATTATAAAAAAAAAAAAAAATGAGGTATAGTAGTTCCTCAGCGGGGATCCCCATCAGTCCCATCAGTCCCAGTGACAGCCGGGGTCAAAAAGTGCTACTGGTACCACGCGTCTGTGCCCCCCCTTGTTTTGTGAGGAATCGTCTTGGAAATTCATTCCAAGTGTGTGTGCTATCTCATCACCCTAGTTTGATACGGCGCTATAGACGTGCAGTAGTCTGCTGCTGAAGTGTCGAGTTGTTCTGGCTTCGGGTAGTGCAAGGGGTTGGCTTGCTCTTGAGGACTGAGGTCGCCCGTGCTGCCCCGAAGTTTGCTGTGAGAGTTTGTTTTTAGTCGCAGGAGCGTTAGTGTCTTCGGTCGTGTGCGTGTTTTTTGCGCGCGCGCAGCCAGACTTTGTGGTGGGCTCTGGGATAACTGATGTGTCAACCCATAGCGGCAGCACTTGACCAGTTCGTAACGTAGCCCTCTCGCAACGTTGCCAGATGGTAAAGTAGTTTTCAAATACTCGCTCGTATCCATATTTACGCGAGCTCGCGAGCCCCACCTCTTGTCGCGTGTCCCACCTGTTTCCAACGCGCCCCCCCCCCCCCCCCTCTATTACGCCTTACTGCCTTATTGCAATCCTTCCTTGTTTTCTCGTGTGCTGTCACCGTTATTGTTGGTGGTGGTGGTGGTGTTGTTGTTGGTGATGGTGATGTGTCGCCTCTTTAATGCGTGGTTCCCCTCCTGGTTTGGTTTGTATCGCGAAGGTGAACGTGGCGAGAGATGTGGCAATGCAGATGTGCGACACCCTGGAGGGCAAGGCTTACACCGGCGTCGTCAACGTCTCCTACATGGCCGTCGCAAACGAAGTGCGTGATCCGCGTTTGCCTTCACTTGGCTTGGAATGGCTTGGCTTGACTTGGCTTGGCTTGGCTTGGACCGACTTGGCTTGACTTGGCTAGTCTTGCCTTTCCTTGCCTTGCCTTGTCTGGTCTTCGTTTTTTTGCATGCTGGAGTTTCTCTAGCTTTTCGCCCCACCATGTTTTTGTATTATTTGGTACCGTTGTTCACCATGTATGCCTTTTCCGTTTACAGAACGAAAATTGCTCTATGCTTTCGTACTCGTATAATGGCCACCCGGTTTTTTTTCAATTCTTCGCGTTAGCACCGTCTGACAAATACACTTAGTACAGTATGCATCGGCGTGATTTTGTTTTGGCGGACTGCTACTGGTGCGCCGTAGTGCTAGAGTGTTTTGGTTGGGTATACTTACACGCTCTGGAGGTACCCGGGTACCAGCCGGAGTATGACCAAAACAGCCAGCCTTGGTACCCGGGTACCCCAGAGTACACTCTGGGGGTGCTCGGTTACCAACCCGAATAATACCAAAACAACCAGGTTTTGTACCCGGGTTCCCCAGAGTCTACTCTGGGGGTATCCGGGATAAACTCCGGGAGTACCCGGGAACCAACCCGAGTATGACCGAAACAACCAGGTTGGTACCCGGGTAGTACTCTGCGGGTCCCCGGGTACCAAATCCAGACTATACTCTGGGGGCACCCGGGAACCAACCCGGGTATGACCAAAACAACCAGGTTGGTACCCGGGTAGTATACTCTGGGGTCCCCGGGTACCTAGTCCAGACTATACTCTGGGGGTACCCGGGAACCAACCCGAGTATGACCAAAGCAGTCAGGTTGGTACCCGGGTAGCATACTCTGGGGGTCCCCGGGTACCAATCCGAGTATGACCAAAACAACCAGGTTTGGTACCCGGGTTGTGAATACCCTACTCAACATGGCATTGGCGGATTGCTTGCTGCCCCTTGCGATCCTGCCGGTTCCTGTGCTAATGGTCGTTGGTTGCAGATGGTTGACATTTGATTGATACGGTCGTTACCGACAGTTCTTCCGCATCGCCCAGGCACCCGAACGTACCACTACCGCACTCGACGCACCATTTCCCTCTCGACCAACACTGCCTCACCCTATCACGATGTGGCTGAGCCGATGCACTGTATTGGTGCAAGTTGTGGTGATGGAGGTGGTGGAGGTGGTGGTGGTAATGGTGAAGCGCCTGTGTTTTATTCATTATATATATGGCTATTCTGATATTCGTGCCACGCCCCCCAACCCCTTTACTCCACATCCCGTTTGCTGGGAACTCCTCATCCCTGTCCCCTGACCCTTAGCGCCTCCGTATTTCTGTTTTTTTTCTCTCTTGCCCGTGTTCAGGCTGCGATGCGGCCTTACATGATCCTTGCCGAGCGGATAGGAAAGATGCAAGCGCAGATCAGCTCCTCCAAGGTGTGACATTTTCAGTACTTGAGGGGTCGGTGTAGTTGTTGTACAGTATCATATTATCGTTATCATCGTGTTGATTTCGATCGTTGTGGTGATGATGATTTTTTTTTTGATGATCCGATGATGGTTATGATAATTGTAATGATTTGATGGTGGTGGTGATGACGATGTTGATGTTGATGTTGATGACGATCCTTATGATGATGATATTGGCGGGGTTCTCCCCTTAGCTCAAACCCCTGATATCTAGCCGATGGTATCAAAGACAACCTCAACAAACGTGCCGTCGGGAGAAGTACAAGCACATAAAACAGTACGTGCACCGCAGTACCATAGTCCTGTGATGGCGCTGCCAGTGGTTGGAGCCGAGGCTCGCGCGAAAGCGTGCCGAATCAGCGACGTGTTGTCAGGGTGATGGTGTATTTTTGTGTGGTGAGTGATGAAAAGTGATGAAATATTTGCGGTTTACGACGGGGCGCTGCAAGTCTCCGGTACTCTGTCTGTTGTGCGTTTTTCGCTCGTTATTTCCCGTCTTGAAACTGAACGAAACTTAACAAAAGGACCCGGAACGAAACCAAACGCTATGAAACCAAACCGAACCAAAATAAAACTAACTAAACATGAACAAACCGAACCAACGCCTGACCGATCGACCACTGCCGACCGATCGCGTCGGTGTTGACTAAGGATGTATTGACCTTTGATCGATTGATTGATTTTTGATCGATTCATTTATTGATGAATTGATTCGTTGATTGATTGATTAGTCGATTAATTGGTCGATTGATTGATTAATTGGTGGATTGGTTGGTTGATTGATTGATTGATGGTCTGCATGGGTTTTCTTCTGCATGAACTATGAATGCTTCATTTGTAGGTGGTGAAGGTGGGGCTTAGGACGTACGGAGGCAAGGCAGCAAACATCGAGGCCAGCGCGGCTCGGCAAGTCATCCTGGCGACGGTGATGAAGGGGCTGCTGCAGTACACCAAGGATTGCAAAACGGTGCCCAGCTTGATCAACGCACCCTTCTTGGCCAAGGAAATGGGCATCGAAACTACCATCGACGACAAGGCAAGTGCCCAGTGTTGTTGATATTGTTGTTACAGTAGTGTTAGTGGTGGTGGTTGGTGTTGTTGTTGGTGTGGTGTTGATGTTCTTCATGGTGGGAGTGGTGTTTGTGTTAGTGCTGTTTTTTTTTTGCTGCTTGCATTGCTTCGATTGATCTTGGCACTGTCACGACTGTTGTTGTCCATAAGGCTGTCTTGCCATTACGGGGGACCATAGTAAATAGGACCTACGGCACACACAAAAATTATATATATTCCCTATTTTTTCTAACAATATTTGGTCCTATTTGCTATAGTCCCGTAATAGTGTTATTGTTGCCAATGTCCTGTTCTATTTTTTTGCTGAAGTTGTGAGTGGTGACCTCACTGTAAAGCAGCTAGGCGCGGGTGGACTACTATTTGAACCACGGCCCAGTAGCAGTTACGGCCTTGCCCAGCTTGGAAAAGTTCCCAGAAAATTCCTGGGCGCCCGGGGCTAAGGTTACCGTAGAACGCGCAAGATAGCGCACAAGCTGGGACATATCTCAGAGACGATTTTCTCCACAGCATGGGAGTGCACCCACAACCAAAATGGTGGCGCTGGAAAGGCATCATCGATGTCTTTTCCATAGATAGACGCATCGCTTGGCGTTTACGGTCTACAAGTTGTCGCAAAAACCAGCTGTGAAACTCGTCCGAGGGAGTTTTGTGGCTCATATTATCACCCGGGTGATGATGTTAGGCGTACGGCAGGGTTTGGACTTCAACAATGTTGTTTTTTTCGAAGTTGGGGCAAGCCGTGAACACGCCTATCATGGATGTTGCCGTCGCTGATCGAACACACACGTGCCTTTCGTATGTCTGTTAAACGCGGGAGCACCGCAAGTGGCAATCGATCGCGGAGAACGTCACACCCGCGGACAGACAAGCCTCGACAAGTTTTCGTCTACGTTCCTTGTGTTGACATTTTGCGGCGCATTCGCTGGCTATCTTTGTCTTTGATAATTTGCTCTTGTGTTTTGTCATCACGTCGCCCCATCGGCACGTAACTTACCTGGTACCTCTTTTAACCCCTTGAAAACTGCAACCATTGCTTTGGGACATACTACTTGGTTTTAGTGTGGGTCACATTTTTTACTATTGTAAGGGTCAACTCCGAGTTTTTGTCGTACCTTGATTTCGTGCATTGTTCAGATCCACGCCGTCCTGGTGAACTCCCCCTACACGAACGTCGTCACCGTGGACATCACACTGCAAGATGGAGAGGTCAGTCCGCGAAATAAGTAAATGAGACCACGAGCAATTTTTGGTTATACTATTCAGAATGTACGTTCCAGAAATATAACCACCGTTTGGTTAAACAATTATTTTGAAAACGGTGTTTATATTACGGGACAGAGTGGGATACAGTCCGGAAGTCGCCACGGACAGTTTTTGAGATAAATCATCCCGGAATGTACGTACGTTCCAGAAGTCGAACGGTTACTTCACACGGTTTCTTTCTTGTTGCTGCGTACACGCCATCTCCTGCTGCTACAGCCGCAGCCATTTTTACAAGTTGAGATGTCCGCACTCACGATCGGGCACACGAGCACTCGAGCGAAATTATCTTTGTAGTGTGTGGTGTGGTGTCAGGTGATTTTGTGGGCTGGACGGGACGAAATATAAGATGATACGCGGTGGTGTGTTGCGGTGTTCAGTGATGTGGTATGATTCAGTGCGATGTTACTGTAGGATGAGGTGTGATGTGATGTGATGGGATGGGATGGGATGGGAAGAGGAGGGATGGGTTGGGTTGGGCTGGGAAATTGAATGGGGTGGGGATGTGATGCAATGTAATGTGATGTGGTGTTTTGTTGAGCGTGGCGAAAGCGTGCTGCGCATGATATTATAGCGCAAGAGGGCTTCCTAGTTTCGTGAGACGCTGGACGCCATAACCTTGCTCGCCGAAAACGTTGGCCTCCAGAGGATACGCTGGCTCAGCTCGTCTAGGCTGAAGTACCTCACTAAAGAACCCGTGGAAGTTGAGAAGAAACGCATGACGAAACAAGCGACGATTGCAACAGCATCCACCACAAGTACAGCACCCGGACTACTGTACAATGTCAGGAATTGCACGGCACAGCGACCGCCTACTGCCACACTGCTCTGTTTTGCAATGGGAGGGACGGGTTGCATTGATTGGCACACGACACGTATTTTGTATGTGGAAGTGTTGAGAGCGTATCCCTTATAGAACTCCAGTCCCGAGACGAGAACAAGCCACTCAATTTCTGGGTAGTTTTTTCCCGAAACGGGGCTGCAGTACCAAAAGGGTTGACCTTTAGTTTCACCAATCCGCCGGAAGACTGAAGAAATAAAAAAAAACGTATTGCTGCACGCTAGCACTATCGAAAATGGCTGAAAAAGGCCACACTCGGAGGCGTTATCTTATGTTTTTTTGGTCGCTGTACCTTTGTTTCCAAAACAGAGTTGCGGAGGCCCATGGTGCGTAGGAAAATGCTTGGTGAGCGGCTCAAAGCTTGTATCGGTATGCCTCAAAAATAGGGTACCTTGGTACCTTGCCACGAGTATTATTACTTATTGGACACTACTGTGGTTGAGGGTCGATGTGTACGACACGAACACAACGAACCCTATAACCCTGACCCTCGTGAGCCAATCAACGATTGTTGAGGACTGATCGTCTTCGTCTTCGACACAGTGTGCGTCAGCCCTAACAATGTTGAACAGGTGGCGAGCTCTACTCCCCACTTTTTCAAATCGCCACCGGTACCTAGTCATTTTACCGGGGAAGCGGCGTACATGAGCGATGACTTGACCGCGGTTTTGCGAAACGCCTCCCACGCAGACGCACTCCATCTCCGGGTCGGTGTTCGGCGAGGAGCCCAACCTGGTGCAGATCGACAACCATCGAAGTTTCCCCGCCTTCAAGCCCGAGGGGACGATCGTCATGTTCAGGTGTGCTGCTGTATGACTTGGCTGGCTGTCTCGTTTTCCCATGCTGTTGTTTGTTCTATGGTGGTCATTGTCGCTGTTGTTTTTTGTCACGTGTTCATTTTTTCGCGTTTGTTTTGCTGATGATGGTGGCGGTGTTTTCGCTCTGCTTTGCTTCGCAGCCACCGGTGGCATAATTGAGGTAGGGGCCGCTGTCGCTCGCTCGTGTTTGCCACCACGGCAGAAGTCCTTTCTCTATCGATAAATAATCACCTGTATTGACAGAAATGGCGTTTCAGCACTTAACAACAGTGATGGGGGTTCAAGGCGTGATCGATCTTGTGCCGTTTCCCCTGCGACCCGATTCCCTGTGCCTGCTCTCGCGAAATACTCATGTATAGCGCTGTGTCCTCGCATAGCTCAAGCTGCCGCGCTTTTTTTAATTTATTTTTTCCGTTTTGACTGTGTAAACACCGCGCACCATGTTCGTCTCCGGCTACGATATTATGTGTACCTCTGGATTCGTGGCAACAGAAACGAGGACCGCGCGGGAGCAGTGCTGCAGGTTCTTCAAGAGCTTGAGGCGGCAGGAGTGAACGTGGGCAGGCTAAACGTCGGCCGCCAAGAGGTGTGCGCTTTTGGGGAGTACTGTACGCCATCAAGTGGCCAGTAGTGTATACCGTACACCAATTACCGGTGTATCGTAAAGAGCGTTGAGTTAACACAGGAGTGAATTGCGAATGTTCTTGAGCGCTCGATTTTTCCAGAGGGGGGGGGAAGATTTTCCATGCCAACACCGACCAAGGGGTTTTGGGAAATATCTGGTAGACAGAAAATGAAAGAGCCTTCCGAAAAAATAATGTTGGACTATAGCACTCCCACCCGCCCCTCTGCAAACTCAGCGCTCTTAAGGGTCTATGAACGGTATGTATGCCGCCAATGGTATTCAGGTCAAGAGGATGTCAGCAGTGGGCCAGCAGTATGGCCATGCCGCCGTCGTATTCTTCTCTCCTTGCTTCGCTGGTACAGTTGGTGGCCTTGCACTACAGTATTAATATTATTACGGGGGACCATAGTAAATAGGACCAAATAGTGTTAGTAAAAATAGGTAAATATATAGGTGTTTATGTATACCATAGGTCCTATTAACTATGGACCCCCGTAATAGTTGAATGTATTTTGTACAGCAGCACGAATTCGTTGTATCTGTTGTATCATGTGTACTCGTATCGTAATAATGTGTACGTTTACTCCGCACTATCTTTTCTGTCACCATCAGGAGGGAACAAAGTAATCAGAACCAAATAGGCCTAGTAAAAAGTATAGAATATATAGGTTTTTGTGTGCATGATGGGTCTTGTTTACTATTCCCCCCCGTAATACTTTTAAAGCATCCATTACTAGGCTAGGCATACTCGTATGTTGGTACATGTAGTTTACGTGCAGTCCGCGCACGCACTAGCCGTTCGTTCTTCTTCACGGTTAATGACTGCTTACTGTCCCTTGGCCTTTTTCGTGGTATCATGGTAGGGCGAACTGGCGTTGACCATCATGGGTATCGACGGCGAGGTGACCCCGGAAGTGATGGCCAACCTCAACAATCTGTCGGTGAGATACACACACACTCCCTGAGTTCCACGGATTCGGAATGTGTTCCCCTCAATAAAAGATACATGTACCCTGCAAGATCCAGCATGAGGTCATGTAAGACCCGTGGCACGCGCAATCGAAGTATGACTACACTAGTATCACTTGTATCACTGGTATCACTAGTATCACTAGTATCACTAGTATCACTAGTATCACTGTAGTATCACTAGTATGACTATTAATAGTATGACTATTATGATACACACACAGGTGGCGAAGATGGCTTTTGACGAAACCCCCAATGTTACAGCTGATGTTTTTTTATTTGATGAATGAACAGCAGCATCAGATCGTACTGCTATAGTACCGTATCACACTAGGGTGATAAGATAACACACCCCCTCGGACGATTTTCAAAGCTAGGTTTCTCGACAACGGGGAAGGCGTACTGAGTACGCCGAGCGATGCGTCTATGCAACCTTCTCGACATAATATTTCCAAAGCCACCATTTTCGTTGTGTGACCCCCTTAAGGCGTGTTTTGGAGGAAACCGGGTCTGAAATTCGTCCCAGGGGATGTGTTATCTTGATTATAGTATACGGTATACTGATAATATTTACGATCAATACGTAGGTACATTGCTTTCCCCCGTTCATCAGCCTGTTCTTGCCGGTGTGTTGAAGCACATGTGTGAAAATGATTAAATCGCCCCGTGGGATTAAACGGCGAGAGGAGGAGCGGGTTGCTGATATTATACATAAGTGCCTCTAGTTTTCCTAGACGGCGAAGGCGCAGTTGTCGCACAATAGTGCAAGGATGTCAAGTGGGTTGTCCTGTACCAGGGTACCTGGTAAACTAGTTTTTGTGTTTTTTTCGTCATCATTTTTACCCCCAAGCTCAATCCGGGGGGGGGGGTGCCCTCAGCGGCCTTCTGGACAAGCCGTTGTAACAAGTGCCGTCGTACTCATTGCCCCCCCTCCCCAGACACTTGGTTTTATTTATTGTATGGTGAAGCTATAAACGCGAGTCTTCTTGTGCTAGATACTCCAATATGCGCAACCTGGGGACACCATCTGACCCTGTCCCTCGCTGTCGTTTGCTCTTCCTCGCTGCCCAAGCAAATTTATGCTTTGTTCTGTTACTTTTTTTTTTTGTCTTATCATGTCGGTCATGACTCCCCAACAACCTGATGCGTCCCTCCCTCTTGTGCCCCGTCCCACCCCGCCCCGCCCCGTCCGCAGGCTGTCAGGGAGGTGTCTGTGGCCAACCTTTCCGCGTAAGACGTTAGCTAGCATCAAGACGTTATTTTCTTGTTTTTGCCCCCCGCCCTGCCCCCCTCGTGTCCTCTTTTGTTGTTGACCCTCCTCCGGGCACTGGTGGAAGGTGCGTCTCTCTTTCCTCTTATTATTCGGCAAGGTTGTCGTCGGCTTGTCTTTGCTTGCATCCACGTTTTGGGGGGAAAGTGCTCGGAGTTAGTGTGGTGTTGTGCTTCTAAAAGAGGTGACTCTTTTCCCACTGCTAGCATGATCCTACCCTATATTCGAGTTTTTACCCAAAACGAGGCGGTATTTGTGTACGAGGGGCTAGGGGTTAGAATCCATCGGTCGGCTTGGTGGGTAATTTGGTGTTTTTTGTCCCTCCAGAGCGATGCCGAGGAAGACCCACAGTACAGCCACAAGATCTCACACATCACGATGTTGGAGCGGGCTCACAAGAGTCGAGGTGGCGGTACCTCTCGTTAGTTTTTAGCAGCAAGCGTACAAGGGTTTTGCGCGCGACATTTTTGAGGCACAGGAGCGGTGGACAGGGAGTCGTGGTATACCTGACTTGTTTTTACGTTTTCCTTTGTTTTGTCTCCCTCTGCGAGATAATCGTATGTGGAAGGATTCGAATTTTTGTTTTGTTGTGTTGGTGTTTGTTGTTGCGTTGCTTTTTCCTAGTACGTATAATACAGTGTAGTGAGTGGCTTCTACGCCGAGTGTCGCTGAGATGTGCACCCCCCACGAGCCCTGCCTGGGCACTGTTGTAAAGTCCAAACGAACGCATCCTTTGTCTTGCCGATACTGTCATTGCTGTTGGCGGGGTCGTGGACATGTGATGAGGATGCGATGTGTGGAGAAAGGCTCGTTCCTTCGGTCCCGGGGAATGGGGTGGCCGCGCAATCGGATAGCGGAGTGGTCAGGCGGAACGCGCGCGTAAGATAGCAATAGGCATGCCACCTCTAGGCGGTGAATGGTCTATGGAATTGCGTTTGTTTGTTTGCGTGTCAACCGACTGGGCAGACAGCATCTTTTCGAGAAATGCTAAAAACCTACCAGCGATGGATGATGGGGGTATTCATATTTGCATACATACGAATACGAAGGGCAAATACGCTACGCGTCGAACTACCTCGTTCTGGGCGAAGTTCGTCCAAGGTCAGAGGACACGCTTAAACTTTGACAGGCTGTGCGAGGTCGAGCCAAGACGGTACACTGCTTGCTTGCTGTTCTTGCTCAGTGGGTCGGTTGGGCAACCTTTCTAAATACATACGAACAGAATTCACCAACAATAACTATTAGCAGGACGTTTTGGGGGGAACCTCACGGGAATGCGTCGTATCAGCGGTGCTTGATTGTTGTCTCGAGTGTTCAACCGTACGCCGCCGTACTGCTATATATTTGTCGCGATTGCGTGCTTTGGCCTGTTTCGCGTTATTGCAGTGGTCCCGAGGTCCAAGACCGTTTTTTTTTTTTCCGGACAGTTTGTTTTGCCGCGGTCCCCTTTTTAGGACAAACTACTCAGAATTTGACTGCTTCGCCCCCAAAAGGGGACTGCAGTTCTCAAAGAGTTTGTTACCTGTTACCGGGTACACTCGTACAGTATACTGCTCTGCTGTGGGGGCACCCAAAGTAAGCAATATGGGAGGGGTGGGAACAGGCCAGCGTGGGTTTGTTTCCTCCGTTTCATCCTCGGAAGCTGACACCTGTACGAACAAGACTGTAAGGGCCTCTTCTACCACCAGGTGCCAGATACCTGGTACACTCGTACGTGCCTGGTATTATTGTCGCAGTACGCAAGCTCATAAGACAAGCGGGCCGGGCTAATTCGTGGTCCGTAACGGTAACCGGGCTAGTGGCTTGTGGACGCACACGCTCAGACATTTAATTGTAAACTGCTGGACGCTGGACACGAGTCACGGACGAGCACTGCTGCGTAAATGACCGCCCGTTGGTGTGTTCCGACGGGGGATGCCGGAAGCAGAGGTGATCGAGGCTGTTGGCATAAATGGGCGCACATTGTGTGGAGCCCGCGTGTGGCTTACATACAGCAGTCGTACGATAAGCTGCACCAGGTGCACCCCTCCCTGCTCCTTCGATGCTTCGGCTGGCGGAGAAGGAGGCGCGTCGACCACATGCATATATACGCCCAATAACATTTTATAAAATTATGGAATATGTCAGCTGTGAGTTCGACTGATCAAGTAGTTGATACTCAACTTTGCAAGCTGCGTAATACATCTCTCGTCTATATTCCATTTTTACTGAATTTTACAAGTGTTATAATAACGCGCGTATTCTATATGTAATTTTATAAAATTATTAAATACGTCAGCTGTGAGTTCGACTGGTTATTAAGTAGTTGATACTCAACTTCGCAAGCTGCGTAATTTGTTTGTGGAGACAGACGGGTCCCCCGCATAGGAACCTGTCTTGTCTTGTGACTTGTGACATGCTTGGACCATAATTTATGGCGAATAATCGCCAACAACAGTTTGTTTTGTTGCGATTGGCCAAGGTTCACCACACCACAGCACATAAACACGCTGGTTTTACTACTCGTGTTTATCTCGCCCGGCCGTCTGACCAGGCCACAGGGTCATACCTTGAGTTCGTCCACGATAGTCGGGGCTCGTTTTCGTACGTACACTACTGTACTGCAGGGACGGGGGTGGTTTCGGTTGGTTGTACGTTGTATATTTCTACTGCACTATTAGTAATACTGCTGTTGAAGTATTACGGGGGACCATATATTAATAGTAAATAAGACCAAATATTATTGGCAAAAATTGAAAAATATGGTACCAAGGGTAAGTCTTTGTGTGTACCGTAGGTCCTATTTACTATGGTCCCCCGTAATACTAGCAGTAGACTTAAACTTGTAGGTGCCAGTACAACAGCCGTACGTGGTACAAAATAATTAATATTATTAATAGTATTAATGTAATAGTAGCTGTCTGTAGATACCTTTATCAACCGTTGAAATAAAACACTTACATTTTGCGGTGTTGTGCCTGCTAGGCCAGAGTCAGTCGTGTGTCGTGTATCAGCCAGGTACCAGCAGGTAAAGTGTCAGAATGTCCGGGGTTGGGTGTCAGGAGTCAGGAGCCAAGAAGAGGCAACCCGAGTAATATCAAGAATGACGAACAACGACGAACGACGAACGACGAACGACGGCAGGGGGGAACAAACCTGGAACACACGCAAAACGCAAAATCTAAAACCGCTACAACCCGTTCCCTGACCCCTACCAGACATGCCTTCCATCGCGTAGAACTCTAACATGCAAAAAAATACTAGGAAAAGAGTACATAATTTAACCAAAACTGCGTCAGGGTGGAGCCATCGACATCTCTGAGCTAACCTTCGGACCCATCACCATTGAGCAAACATCTTCGGGTAAGTGAGCGCATTTTCATGTGAATCGCTGGCTCGTGTGTAGAAGCTTGCCAAACTCTAAAACAACGTTCAACTGGAACGAATTTATTAGATTGCTGAATCCTGTGAGCTGAGCTGAGGAGTCACCTTTGGTTGTCGCATCAGTTGATTGCCGTCCTGCTTGCCTCCTTGTCGCATCAGTTGATTGCCGTCCTGCTTGCCTCCCCGTGCTGCCTGCGCTCGTAGCTCGTAGCGGGTAGTGTATCACCCGATCGAGATCATCACGGTAGTGTGCAGCATAGCTACTGACCTTTTCTCTGCGCGAGTGGGTATCGATGTCAATGGATGGATGCACCTTGACGTACGTCCTGCATTTGGATCAAGTGGCATACGAGTACCTGTTTCAAGGGGCACGACGCATGTTTGGTGTGCAATGCCTGCATGCCTGCAAGACCTTATTCCTCTCGCCGATGGTCACCGACTTCCCTTGATCATACCGTCTGTCGAGTTAGCGGTGCCGCTGTCGTCTTCGCCGATCTGTGCTCTGACTAAGCCTGTCTCCAACAAATGCCTGCCTAACCGCAAAGTGGCACCTACGATATGATACGATGCCAGGTACTACTATTAATACAGCAGTTATGAACTACGTATTAATATTAATATTACACTGATTAATACCTGGACAAGCAGAACAAGAGCAGAACGAGAAAAAAATGCTCTGCGGACTCTCTCAGCCTTGTGTTGCCACAGATTAGAGATTAGAGTGTTTGCGAAAGACCCGATTCTGTTATTGCGTTTGGGTCGAGAACCAGAGGCTATTCACCAAATAAAAAACAGAATCGGGTTTGGAACTTCTTGCGAGAACCCAAAACGATAATTTCGGTTTTGAACTGGATATAAAATTCTCGGAATCTGGACTACAGCAACGAAATAACGAATGACGAAATGACTGTACGAAAAATGGAACACCAACGGCTTCGTGCGACGGCGAGAGATGCTGCTCGCTGCTGCTGCTGCTGCTGCTGCTGCTGCGTGCCTCGCTGCGTGTGTGCGCGGTCTGGGCTCTATGACAGCCATGCGTGGACTGTCAATCGGTGCGACCGGGGCCCGTTGTGCAGTGCGTGCGTGGGTGTGCTGTGAGTGTGCGGGTGACGCGGTCACACGCCTCAGAGCACAGAGCACCGCTACTTTGTTGGTCGCTCGCGCCCGTAGAAAGCACAGGCAGCAGCAGCACAGAGCAGCAACAACAGCTTCTCAGCAGCAGTCCACAACCCACACGGCGCTGCCAACGATGTTGAAGCTGCACCCTGCCAGCCCTCCACCGCATATGGCCGCATGACTTTGCCGGCCTTCGCGGAATCCTCGCGTTGACACGGCCGCGCCAAATGGGCCGTGCGCTTGGTTAGATAGCTTGGTGGTTTGAGGCAATCCACATGTATCATATCGCCCTCCTTCTGGCTGCTGCTGTACGCTGTGCGCGTACGTGGCGTAGACGATTATGGTTGCTTGCCAAATACGGTATTGCCATTCGCCCGGGGCAACTCGGGTTTATCCTGGCCAATAAACTTATTATCCAAGTCGAAACCCAAGAAGCCAAACCCATTCCGAATTTCGTTGTGAAGATATGGGCCGTATCAGCCGATTTTGGGTCCTGATTTTGGGAAGTTGATCATTTTTTTGGGACCGGAAGAATAGAAATAGGCCAAACCCAACCATATTCTGAACTTCGCAAACACCATACTAAAGTTCCCTTGTATGCGTTGTGATTATTAATGTTGTTGTCGTCGTCCTCGCCTTAGCCCTCAGATCAGGAGTCCGTGGTCACACAAAGGTGTAAGGTGCTGATGATGGAGCCCTAGGATCATCCGAAAAGCCATGGAAAAACAAATTCGGCTGGGAAGCACGACGCTTCCCACCGAAGAATCCACGAGGCTAAGAAGGCGCACACAAAATGAAATCAATGTGCAAACCAAAGTAACATGGCCGCGGTTATCCACTCAACAACAGCATAGAATTCCCCCCGTTTCCACAACTAACCAACTCGTGGCTATGATGCTGACTACCACAGTTGCTGTCTGGAGTGCTGCCTGCACCGTACGAAGTGCACAGTAGTCGTGAACACACTTGCTGCCTGGGGTGCTGTCAGAGCGACGATTCGCGGGCATGCACTGAAAAAGGAGCAATCGAACCCAAAACCACCATACAAATATCAATGATCGCTATGTCTGCCCGGACTGTCTGACAAAAGGTGCAGCACAGCTATGATGCCACATCTCTGACAATTGCGGGGGTCATTTCCCCATGAAGGGTATACAACTCGCCAACACTACAAACACCAGTGACGTCAATAACAGGTACGTACTACTGCCGCGTGAAAACAAAATCAGAAAAAAAACGATGACTGCTGCTCTCTCGTGATGGTGTGCGCGCCAGTCGTAGGTCTCCGTGTGCCGTCCTGCTGCCGTTCTCCATGGCCGCCTCATCGCCTTAACCCAATCGGCTCGCTCCTTCGCACGTGCTCTCGTTGCCACTCCCTTCCAGTAGCCTCCTACTGCCGCAATAGACAGCGCAGTAGTTTGGCCTGTGGTAGAGCCTGCCTCCGCTCACGGACATCCCGATTGAGCATCGCTGCTCTGCCGCTGCTGCCTAAAACAGACGCGCGAATCGTAGGTGTCCGTGCCTGACACACCCCGTACGACCCAACTCTACTGCCACGGAGTAAGCCTCGCGGCCACACGCAGCAGCAAGAAAGTATCACTCCTGGAGAGTGAGTCCGGCCTTACACCCGCCATAAAAATGCATTCAACATGGCGCAATCTTATAATAATACATCTGACAATGTGCATGACGAACTTGTGTCTACTGACGGCAAAAAAGTTTTTCCGGTGCCAGTACCAACGCGACTCGACGACGAGGGAAGAGAGGAAGGGATGAATATTTTTCTCTCGCAAGAAGAATGAAGGCACGAGCCGCAGTGGCGAGGGGGGAGGTTAACAGCCTGCTATGCATGTGACCGCGGATCTGAGTTCCGACTGTTAATAATGTCATTAGGAGGGACAGAGAGGATAAGGCATGAGATAGCAAATGGGAGAGAAGAAAAAATAATAATATGAAGTACCGAGCAAAGACGTCAGGAGACATGTCAAGCAAAGGCGAAACGTGCGCTGTCAAGGGTGTAGGGCCTATTAATAGTGTCCCCAATCAAACCGCGAACCGTGGTGGGGAGGGGGGAGGCGAGCCTATCGTACTACGTGGTCCCGGATCTACGTTTACGACTATTAATTGGAGGTACTCGTCCTATTAATAGTAGAGAGAAAAGAAGGGCGGAGATAATAAATGAAAAAAAAACAACTTGAATGTGGAAGCCAGGGTCGGAGACACCTGTCGTAGATTTCGTAACGCGCACGCGCGGAAGGACACGTCACAGGTCAAGCAATATCAGATTTCGGGTCACGAGCGGTCTCACGTCATTGACGGCGTTGCCCCGTCCCCGGGAGATAGCGATCCGGAGATTTATTTCGCCGCAAGACTCCGGGGGAACGAAAAGTCCTCCCCACCGAGTCGGACCACGTCTAGCATCTCCTTGCTAATATTAGCGAAGAACTCTGCTCGGCTTACGTCGGCCGCACCGACGGCTGCAAAGGACCCTCGCCTCGCGACCTCACCACGGCGACTTCTCCGCGACTTCTACACTGCGACGTCTCCGTGACTACATCGGTACGAACGACGAGCGCAGGATCTACTGTACATGAATAGATGAATGAAAGTAGACACCAAAGACGTCAGGAGACATGTCAAGCAAGGCAAAACGTGCGCTGTCAAGGGTCTAGGCCATTGTGTTCCACACTAAAACCTAGTAGTTTGGTAGTGTTCCTCCCTAAAACCTACCAGGTAGTAGTTTGGTGTCAGTGAAGGCATGTCAAGGCAGTCAAGGCAAACTTGCTGTCTGTCAAGGGGTGAATGGTGAAAGTGCTGTCTCCTGACGTCTGTGATGCCAACAACCAACAACAGGAGAATCCATCCTGAACGGGCGCACAGCAGGATCACAATATAAATAACAACAGAAACCAACAACATTGCTTAAAATCTCCACCGTATCCTATTCAACGCTTAAAATATCCACCGTATCCTATCCAACGTATCCTGTTCAACGCTTAAAATCTCCACCGTATCCTATCCAACGCTTAAAATCTCCGCCGTATCCTGTTCAACGCTTGAAATCTTCACGGTATCCTGTTCAACGCTTGAAATCTCCACGGTGGTATCCTATTCAACGCTTAAAACCTCCTCCACCGTATCCTATTCAACGCTTGAAATCTCCACGGTGGTATCCTATTCAACGCTTAAAACCTCCACCGTATCCTATTCAACGCTTAACCGTGTGGGGACTGCAGTCCCATTTTGCGGACAAAATACTTATAATTAGACTGGTTTGTCCCCAAAACGGGACTGCAGTACTAAAAGGGTTAAAACCTCCACCGTATCCTATTGCGGGGGTCCATAGTTAATACCGTGGTAGTACCTATGGTATACATAAAAACCTATACCGGTATATCTTATCTATTTTTACTAGCAATATTTGGTCCTACTAACTATGGTTCCCCGTACTAAATACTCAACGCTTGAAATCTCCACGTATCCTACTCAACGCCTAAAATCTCTACCGTAATCCTATTAAATGCTAATACGAGTGTAGCGGGAGAAAAAATCTCCACTGGATAAATATTCTAGTGATGCTATTGATCGAATAGCTGGAGAAACCGAAAATGCTGTAGGTACAGAGGCCAGTCTGTACGATCTACGAAGGCATCCCCAGGTGGCCGTAACGACATTCTGTACGGTCGCGTATTGTTCTAATGAAATTGTATCAATATAAAGATAGATGTTTGTAGAACTCGGTCTTTTTCGACAGAGAATTCGAGAGATGATGATTATCAAACTACACAGTAGCACAAAGTTGAATGTCTACTGCAGAAGTTGTAGTACTACCACACTCTGGGCAATGGACACAACAATGGTCTATTGCTTCGACAGTAGACGAGGGGGGGGATCTATCGATCGATGTATATTGTCTGCGACAATAGATTGTGGAAGGTATCTATCGATATATATTTGTTGGCGACAAAAGACTGACTGGTGATACTGTCGATCGATAGACATTGCCTAACACACTAGATGGTGAACTTCGTCCATCGATGGCCATTGCAGGCCACAATAGAGTGTGCGAGTTGACGATCGATGGCCATTGCCGGCCACGATAGATTGTGCGAGATTTCTATCGATAGCCATGGGTGACCACAATAGATTGTGCGAGAGGTCTATCGATGGCCATTGCGGGCCACAATAGATTGTGCGAGAGGTCTATCGACGGTCATTACGGACCACAACAGATTGTGGGATATATCTATCGATGGCCGTTGCCGGCCACAATAGATTGTACGAGATGCCTATCGATGGCCATTGCCGGCCAAAATAGATTGTACAAGTTATCCATCGATAGCCATCTCGAGGATATTTTGCACTCATCCCGCGATACACGAGGTATTATTTGTTATTTATGTATGTATGTGGTAATGTGAACCGACGTCATCATGTTATGGAGACCATACACTCTCATACTCATTTGAAGAAGACATTATCTATAGATGTCGCTATTAATAGAAACTCGCGCACCAAGATATTGGTAACTGTCATCAACTTGTGTGCCCTGGTAGTTTCGGAAATTGACTCGATTTAGTACCCTTACTTTGTCCTACAGTCTATTAACTCCACTTTGAATAAAACGTGGATCATCAAACTCAAACCACCTTACGCTGAAAATTCTAATATTTCCCTTTCTCATCTCGAGTTTGTTTCTCCCATACTGAAACCAAGTAAGAGTTATTTTTCGGATTCTGGTCATCTACATTTTAGATTATTTTTTTGTTGGGAAATAAATTCGATGTATTACCCTTACATTGTCTTACATTAACTGCACTTTCAAAAATAATCTGGATACTAAAAATAAAACGACCTTCACAAGAAAATTATCAGCTTTCCGTTTCTTAACTCGAGGTTTTTGTCTCGTACTGAAAAGAAGTAAGTCAGATTCATATGTTTCGGAGCCCGGCCAACAATCTATTGTGGGTGGTGATGTCTATTGTTGGAGACAATCGCGTACCTGTTGTTGGCGGCAATAGAAGCTTCGGCGGTAGTCAAGAATGGCCATCGACATGCATCATTCCACGGTATACCATAGGTTTAGGTGTAATAGTCTATTTCGAAAACAGGCCCGACAGTCTATTGTGGGTGACGATGGCTATTGATGGATACAGTTGCGTGTATATTGTTGGCGGCAATAGCCATCGATAGGCGAACGTTTTGGTCTATTGTTCGAACAATATATATCACGGTTGCTTCCCCAACATCTATTGTTCAGGACAATGGCCATCTATGGACCACCTTGTGACTCCATTGTTAGGGCAAAGGCATATTGTCTCCGTTGCCGAAAATGTATTGTTCCCTGACAATATCTATCGATAGACAGCGTTGCCAGTTTATTGTCGTTAAAAACATCTATCGATAGACAGCGTTGCCAGTCCATGGTGGTTAACAGTGTCTATCGATAGAGGGTGTTGCCAGTCTATTGTGGTTCACACTGTCTATCGTTAGCCAGCGTTGCCAGTCGATTGTCGTTAACAATATCCATTGACACTCGCTTTTTCGGGGCTACTGTAGCGGCAATGTTCTATTTCCTTTCTATTGTCCTGGGTATATGCACATCTTTCCTCATCTATCTTATCCGTACAGAGTGTAAACGAATAGGAATCACTATTAATGACACAGAGTACCAACCACAACAACACAGCCGACAATGCCAACACACTTAACCCCCATGATGCCCACTGCCTTGTTGAGACACACAACGTTGCAGCCCTCCTTCACGCTATGCCATGCACCGACATTGCTGTTCATCACGATACACCATGCACTCATTCCATACTGGTGGTGAACATACGATGAAAATATGGCATCAATGCGGCACACAATATTGCGTTGCTTAGTAAATCAGAGTGCATTGTAGGTGTGGAAATAGGCTGGTGATGGTGTCCATCGATAGACATTGTCCACCACAATCGATTCTCCACGGTGTCCATCGATAGCAACTGCCGGCCACCATAGATTAGAAATGTAACTATCGATAGCCATTGCTGGCCACAATAGATTCAGAAACATATCTATCGATAGCCATTACCGGTCACAATAGATGAAGAAATGCATCTATCGATAGCCATTGCCGGCCACAATAGATCAAGAAATGTGTTCATCGATAGCCACTGTGGACCGCAGTAGATTCTGCGAGCTATCCGTCGATAGCCATTGTCGGTGACAATAGCTTTCAACCCAGGTACTTCAGCACACTCCTGCCTGAACAATATGTTGGGGACGTAACCTATCGATAGATATTACCGACGACAATGGATCGAGGAACGTGTCAATCGATAGCTTTTGCCGACGACAATAGACCCGTCCATTGCACCAAATTATATTGCTATTGCAGGGGCCATTGTCTATTGTCCAGGGTGTGAATACCACAGGTATCCTGGATAATATATGTATACTGCTGCTGTACCTCGAAGTATGGCCGGGAGAGGATTTCATGGGCCGTCATAGAACTTTCGAGGAATGATGCGTTTTCAAGGAGCGCGCCCGGTGTATCTCTTAGCTTCCAAAGTTGAGTATCAGCCGCTCAATCGGTCGAACTCACAGTCTGATGTATTTGTATTGTAATAGTTTTTTTAAACGGCTACCTGTACCTGGGATAACATGTACCAGGTAACATTTACGACTTCCTCGCTCACCACGGTAACGTTTTCCGCCTTCGGGATGCCTTCTTCAGATTGATGAGTCAAACTCTAAACAGAACAATACGTATTAATAGCGGCATCACAGCACGACTTGCTTGCCCTCGACACACAATCAGCGTCGAAGATCTCACTACTACTACTGCTGCTGCTGCTGCTGCAGGCATTCGTGCGAGAGGCATGAGGTGATAAACTGCTGCTGCAGTAGATCGAGCCATGAAGATGAAGTTATCGATAATTCGAAATCGTCTCCCGGCTCCGGCCGAGCAAGAGCGAGCGGCGCGACGACGCGGTATAAATTGTTGACCGAACGAGGTCAGAGCCCCAACCAACCACGTGGGCCGCAAAGCTCACCGGACTGGGGGGCATCGTATGAGCGCTTACCACGCGTCAATTGGACTCTAGTTCACCTTGGATTACATCTTAGGTCCGGGCGCGAGCACAGCAGAACCGTGCTTTACGAGTTTTTGCGCTCTTTTGAGCAGAAATACACCCCGAGATCAGAGAGGGTTTCGCTCTCATCCTGAAGCATAAAATCACACTCTTGCACGGCGATATAATCACTCTCAATGTGAGAGCGGTATATAGCCCTGCTGTGTTCCGAGGGGCTCCTAAATCGGGCACCCCACTGTGTTTTGCAGGAATGTTCCGATACATCATCGGTGACATTCAAGTGCCGGGTGTTGTTCACCACTGCTATTGACGTCGAACCCTGCCAGAGAAGGGCGCGCTATGATACGCCGCCAGCGACTGAAGTTGTCTCGAGCGAATGCGATCGTCTCGTTTGCACCGCGACAAAAACTAGGGTAGGGGTCCCGTTCGAGCTGGCTCAAGCCGGATCTACGGCCACCGACCGATATTCATACCTGGTACCAGGTATACCCTTTACTATTATCATACTATTATCAAGATAAAACATCCCCTGCGATGAGTTTCCGAGGCGATTTTTCCCAAAGCATGTCTCACGGGGGGCAGATATGACGAAAATGGTGGCTTTGGAAAAATATCCGTTGATATCTTCCGATAGACATTATACATCTCTCGGCATATACCGGCGCTCTCCTCGATGTCGAGAAGATCAGCTACATAAAATAGAGAATATGTCCGAGGAGGTGTGTCATCGCTAGCGTGTTGTATAATCTGTACCAGGTACCCGGTATACATTATTCAAGCTTACCGAATCAACTATCGCACACAAGTTGACGACAGCTAAGAATATCCTGCTGCTGTGCGACAGGTTAGTCGTGCTATCTTAGACCCCGCCTGGCTCCTGACATCCACGTTGCAGGCCACCCAGACGTACTGTATGCCTCTCGCCGCTGCCGACGGTGTTGCTGTACGAGCCTTGGTTGCCGGAATCATGTTCCAGCGAACAGCTTGCTATATATGGGTTGGGCGTTGGAATGATGGTGGGTTGTGTTATTTTATGGTTATTCGGCCGAACGTTGTGGGAAATCGGTCTTGATCTTATGTTATCCCCCGATCTTGCCTTTTCTTCCTTCTCATATATATATAGCAATTTCACTCACCGAGAGCTCAAAACCGGAGCTTCTCTTGCAAGGAACCGTCCAAGTCTTCTTTCAGGGGGTTCCAACGCCTTTGTCCATTCCTACATAATGAGGGTACAGGAACTCTCTTTCACCACGGGGAAAGATTCTCCCATTTCTATTCGCAACGTCCCGACGTCTCCCACATGTGTTTGCCCCAAGATCCGAAAAAGTGAGTTTTATTTGCAGGTACTGATCACCTCGTTAACTTCGAATTGAAGCAACATGAACCCATGTGACCCTGATGGGCAGGTGCCCTGGGAACCCTTGGAAGAGAGCCCGAACAGTTCCTTTCAAGACAACGTCTGATTAATTTGCTATGTGTATATGGCAAGTAGATATTGTCGGGGAAGATCGGGGGGGATTTTAAGACCAAGGTCGGTCGGTTTTTCTTGGACGCCTGGCATTCTTGTTGTGCCGTGTCGTGTGTGCGTGCTTGTTGCGTAGCACAGATCAATGGGAGTACCTGGCTTTTCACGGTTCTACGTTTCACTCTCTTGGTGCCAACAGTGTGCTCTCCGGGGGGTGCGAACATGCACGGCACGGTATCATATCATCGTTCGTCGTATCGCTCGCCCGTTGTGCGTGGCACCGTCGCCTACGATTCGCCCATCGCGTCACACCTCTCGCATGACCTTGCCACCCACCACCTACCAGGTGTACGGCCGTACATTGCTGTGCTTTCTCTGTCCTGCAACACGCAAAACCAGAGAGGTCGCGGAAATACCAGTAGCTCTGCCGTAGTAATCTCTCGAGCTCTGCAGTGGTACATACTGCTGTATGTATCTGGATGGGAGGATCGCTCGAAAGGGTTACATACGTCGGACATGAAATCTACAGATAGATGATCTACGGATAGATGATCTACAGAAATATCAGCTACATATTAGCCTGGCGTTACTATGAGATGCTGTGCAGGATCTGTATATTACAGGGGTCCATAGTAAACAGGACCAAATATTGTTAGCATAAATAGGTAAATATATAGGTTTGTATGTATACCATAGGTCCTATTAACTATGGACCCCGTAATAGTACACGCCCAAGCCGAGAAATATGCCCTGAACCATGCAGATTTTACGGCTCCCACGCGGCAACATGAGCTAGATCATACAGATCATACATAGCATACAGATCAGGAAAAGCCACCTGCCCTGAAAGGTCTAGACTATGAAGTGGGAATGATCTATCTGCTCTGTCCGAGGCTTGGGAGTTGCGCCCGTCGTTGCTGGCAAGCCGCGGAAGCCATACTGCCGTTGGTGTGCCTGCCCCGGTCCACGGAGCCTTGAGTTTCAATGCACTTTGACATTTTTCCCGACGACTGACTCGAATTGAAGTACCTGGTACTACGTACTTAATACCAGTGTGTAGTTGCTCATGGGATGCGTCTCTGGCTCTCGAAATCTCGACGCTAGAGCGCGTCAACTTGTGTTGCTAGTTGCGCTTCTTGTGCTGTTTGTACGCCGCTGCCTGTATGCTGGTCGTATGCTTAGGTTGCTTGTGTGCTTCTTGCATTCTAAGCGGGTATGTTTCTTGTATCGTACCATCGTATTGAACCTCATCCTGTCGGACGGCAGAACACAGCAGCAGTACTCGGACTGAATAAAGACGCCTGATGATGATGATTCTCCCCCGTCTCTATTTGCGACACCTCCCCCGGGATTTCAAGTCAACCACACCCTAAGGCGAACCTTGTATATACCATGATACCATGTGTGGTGGTTGTTTTTGCTGCTTGTACGGTAGGTGTATTGCATCGTTCCCCTTGCCTGTCGTAGCTGTGTACTTCCGTGTCTACGCTGACGCACTGACTCACCCCCCCTCCCCCCCCCCCCCGCCGTTCGCGAACGACGCACTCTGCTCTGCGGCTGCAACGGACACATCCAGGGACAGAGGCAGCGGCAGCGATAGGAACAGGGACAGGGGGAGCAGAGAGACAGGCGGCACGATGGGCAACACGGACAGGCGGGGGCCGGACATATCTGAGGGTTGGCAGGGCGCTAGCGATGACGGCGTAGACTCCGGCAGGCCGCTGAAGGTCGCCGTCATTGGGGCAGGCGTCGCGGGTCTAGGTGAGACGGACTAGAAAGGAGCTACCGCTGTAGCTACGCTAGCTGTTAGTAGCTACGGTAGCTGCTGATAGAGGTAGTATTGCTAGGCAAGAGGATCCAAGAGCTACAGCAATAGCTTTCAAAAAATATTTTTTCTTATTGCTACGGTAGCCGCTGATGGAGTTATTAGAGCTACGTAAGACGGTCGGTCCAGAGAGCTATGGTAGCTCCAAAGTAGTTATTTAGTATTATTGCTACGGTGGTTGCTGATAGAGTTGTAAATACCCCGGTATTTGCGTGGGAGTCAGGTCTGGTCCAACCTGCATGTATCCGGAGATCGTCGTGTTGATCTCCCATGCAGGTATCACCAATTATCCTGGTCACAAGATCTTCGTCTCGTATTGTATACCTGGTAACTGTGACGTCAGATCTCCTATGATATCATCAGTATGAGCTCGGTACAATCCTTCGTCGACGGACGAATTATGATTGGTAATATTGACCCGAGACCATATGATGCCTGACAAGATGCATCGCGCATCTGTGACTCATCTCGTTTCGGGATTCGTCGTCGAGTCTGATTCCCAAACTCCTGGCGTGCACCCACGCTACGCATACACGAGAGAAACTGTTGCAGCCTTCGAGTCGAACCCGACGTCGTACTCGCATTTGTACTCATTCTACGGTACTGTAGGTATCTGTTTTTGATGATATTGTACGAAGTTTCCATCGCTTGTTTCAACTCGCAGGAAACCCTACGCTCGGCAGCCTTCTGAACAAACTGTAGTTGCAAGTGTCTACCCATCTCCCACCCGCTACCTACTCGTCTTCATTTTTTGGTCAACCATTAACATCACCGACTCGATGCTTGATTTAATGCGAATGTATTTGGGCAGGCGCTGCATGGCATCTGTCATCTTCGAAGCACGTGAAGGTTACCGTGCTTGAGGCAGAGCAAAGGGCGGGGGGGCATGCCCACACGCTTGACCTCAATCTGGACGGCCAGACGGTGCCTGTCGACACCGGGTGCGTGACCGTCCAAATTATATTTTAGTGGTTTTTACAATTACGTCAGCTGTGAGTTTGACCGATTGATGGTTGAACTTCAGCTTCACTAGCTACGTGATACGTCGGCCGCGCGTGTTCTGTACCGTATTCCGCGTGAAAGTTGTTTTGTAACGTCGGCACTTGTTTTTTTATCGTATACGATGGCTATGTAACCGTCAACATGGTTCTGTAACCGTCAACATGCTTCAGTAACCGTCGACGCTGTAGATCTTCGTAGCCGTCGATGCTAGTAATGTAACCGTCGACGCTGTACAGTTGTGTATCCGTTGACGCTAGATGTGTAACTGTCGACTCTGTATATCTATGTAACCGTCCATGATAGTTTTGTAGCCGTGGACGCTGTACGTAGAGCTATGCAGCTGTCGACAATAACTGTGTAGCCGTGGACGCAGTGTAGTTTTACACCCGTGAGCTTTTGTAACGGTCGATGCTCTAGAGTTATGTATCCGTTTTGTAGTCGTCGTGGCTTCAGTTGTAAGTTAAGCTCGAGTCCAAAATTTATAATGTACCCGGTCGCCTCAGTGGGTCGTGAATAGTACATGCTCTGTACTGGTGGTCTGTAGTCGTGACCTCGACTGAAGCTGTGGGCAACAATTCAAGCAGGACGCGCATTACGTGTTTTGTACTGGTGGTATGTACTCTGTAAAGCTGTGCGCAACAAATCGAGCAGTACGCACGCAGCCTTGTGGTTGCCAGGTACAATTACTTTTTTGCGCAGGTCTATGTGTCATGCGGAATTATGAAGTAGGAAATGTTTGTGCGATGTGCGTGGCCCAGACCACGAAAGGAAAAGCGCGCTTGACGTACCCACATGTCCACATGCCCCACATCGTGTCCTCCTCGTCTGCGGCTGTCAACTCTTGTGCCCGTTGGGCCAATATATCCGTTGACCTTTTAGTCCTACCCCTTCAAGACGGTCTAGGTTTTGCTCGTCAAGACTGTCTAGTCTTGACCCGTCAAGACGGTCTGTTTTCGATCCATCAAAACGGCCTTATTCTGACCCGTCAAGACGATATGATTTTTGACCCGTCTAAGCGATCTTTTTTTACCCGTCAAGACGGTATGGTGTTGACCATCGAAAATGACTATGTTTTCCCGGTCAAGAGGTTCTAGTTTGACTTGTCAAGACAGTCTATGTGTGACCCGGCAAGACGGTCTGGTTTTGACTCGTTAAAACGTTTTTTTATGCGTGACCCGTCAAAACGGTCTGGTGTTAACCTGTCCAAAAAATCTATGTTTGATCTGTCAAGGGGTTCTGACTCGTCAATCCGGTCTAGTATTGACCCGTCAATGTCTCTATACTCGATACCCTGGGATACTATTAGTATTTTTAGTGACGGATATCAATGACGGATGTCCACCGTCAAGGGGCAAGAGTGCCGTCAACATCGCATCACATTTGCCGCTTAACCTCGAGATGTTATTATTTGCCGTCCCTCGTCCCTGTCCGTCCTTGCGTGATCCGTTTGCCGTTTGCCGTCGTATAAGATTCATGGTGTTCAACGAGGAAAACTACCCCAACATGGTCCGGCTCTTCGAGGACCTAGGCGTCGGGGCGGAGAAAACCGACATGTCGTTCAGGTAGGCGCCCTGTATGATGTATGACGACCTCTTTGATCCTTTTATTAATAGAGCTGCAGTCCCATTTTGGGGACAATCCACTCTAATTCTAAGTACTTTGTTCCCGAAACTGATCTAAACAGACTGCAGCCCTAAAAGGGTTATGACTGCCGCCGGTTACTGTCTCCGCTTTGTAGAGACCGTCTCGAGTTTTTCGCGCCTTGCCGCCTCTGAGCAAAGGGTACAACAGGGGGGCGGTCTTTTTTTGTGCGCGTGAAAGCCTCTTGTGGCCTTACTTTTGTTCTGGTAGTCTTAGTGTAGGCAGCCACAGTCAAAGGGTCCAACCGCGGTCTCCTGTTTACCTTGATATATGCTAGTGTTAGTGTACCGGGTGGTCGGTCTCCTATCAGCGTACTTCGCTCTTGAGCACCGAAATGTTTTGATTCTCGCGATTCGTTTATGCCGGTGTACTGCTGTGTTTGTGTACGAGTATGTGCCACCCGGTATTTGTTGTAGCTGTCTCGTCGATGGACTCCTAGGCTTCGTAGCGCATGCTTTCCCAATACCATCCCACCAACGTGGCTCCGCCAAACTAGGGTGGTCCCTTAAGGACCCCACGGATTCTCGGGTGCACTATCGCCCATCGATTAAAACCCACTATCATTTCGTAATCGCGCTTACTGTAGTCTCTCGCCCTACTCTCGTATTTGTTCTTGGAGCTAGGCGCTTGCGGCACTCGTATCGTAGTACGAGTATATACGGTACGCCAATTCGCGAGCTCCCCGGTTGCGAATTCTATGCCGCCATCGCCATTCATCCCCATCGCCTGCAATGTCCGGCTAAGCCCGACCATCCCTCATCATGCTCATCATGATGGTAATCCCCAAATAGTCTTGTCCGTCGTGATCTTCCCCATCACGCTGATCATATTCATCATCTTGATCATCTTGATCGTCCCCATCACGCTGATCATCCTGGTAATTCTCACAGTGCTCACCATCCTTACCAAGAAAAAAATGCTCGCGCATCGCGCTCGCACGCCTCAGCATAATCCTTTCAATCTCCACTGCTGTCCGCTTGTGTCCGCCCTATGATCTGTACTGGATGGTGCACGTTCCGGTTGTCTTCTGGCATGACAACTTGAAGCGTGAGCTTAGACGGTGGAGCTGTGGAGTGGGGAAGCCAGGGGCTGTCCTCGCTCTTCGCCCGAAAGCGAAATGCTTTCTCTCCGGGTTTTTACAGCATGCTCAGAGAGATGGGCAGGTTCAACCGCGAGGCGCCCTGTCTGCTGGAGCTGGACGACGAAGACCCTCGAAAGGTGCATAGTCATGCCATACCATGTCATACCATATATCATACCATATATACCATACCATGGCATATCGTACCGCATTACAACACTACAATACCATACCATGGCGTATCGTACCATATTACAAGACTACAATACCATACCATACCATACCATGTTATACCATATATCATACCATATATACCATACCATGGCATATCGTACCGCATTACAAGACTACAATACCATACCATGGCGTATCATACCATATTACAAGACTACAATACCATACAATACCATACCATTTTATACCATATATACCATACTATGGCATATCGTACCACATTACAAGACTACAATACCATACCATGGCATATCGTTCCATAATACTAGACTACAATACCATACCATACCATACCATACCATGCCATATCATGCCATGCCATACCATACCATACCACACCATGCCATGCCATACCATGCTGTTCCTGTCCTGCTGTTGTTCTTGCTGATGCTGTTGCTGCTGGAGTTGGTATTGGTGCTACTGCTGTTGGCACACTGTTGCTGCCGCCGCCACGACCGCTGCCGTTGTCTGAAAGGTGCCATCGTCACTCGCGTCTCGTAAACGCGGGAGGCTACAGCAGTATATGCTTCTATCACATTGTTGCGCCCACGCGATGTATCGTGTATCTTCGTTGTGACTATAATACTGATTAATATTTCCTGGTATATTAGTATTGTTTATTTTTTTTTTTTTTTTAGTTATTATTATTATTATTATTATTATTATTATTATTATTATTATTATTATTATTATTATTATTATTATTATTATTATTATTATTATTATTATTACTATTATTATTACTATTATTATTATTATTATTATTATTATTATTATTATTATTATTATTATTATTATTATTATTATTATTATTATTATTATTATTATTATTATTATTATTATTATTATTATTATTATTATTATTATTATTATTATTATTATTATTATTATTATTATTGTTATTATTGGTGTTGGTATTCGATTGTTTTCCCTCCGACGTTCCAGTCCAACGTGAATCGAATGTCCTCCAGTACAGCAGCAGTATCAGCCTCTGGTAGGAAACCTGAAATCAGCAAGTAGGCTGTAGTAGGCTGTAGGTTGCACGCTAGATCCCTCTTCTAGCCTGGGGCGTTTCTTAGCTTTTTCCTTTATAATTGAGACAGCCAGTGCCGAGGCTACATACTTTCTTGTTTGTGTGTAGTTTTTTTTATTTTATTTTAGGCTAGATTTAGGCTAGATTTAGGCTCGATACTGTACCGCAGTAATTCAGCAGTATCGTAGTCTCTTTCGATCACTCTGAGCCAACAAATATCGCACTTTCCCTTCTTGAAGGCTCCTACTGACACCTTACACCCCCCTCTCTGCTGGCAATCCGTTGGTGCAGGCCGTAAGCGTGAGGGAGTACCTCAAGACGAACGGCTTTTCGCAGGCGTTTGCTCGGTGTTACCTCGTGCCCATGGCCGCGGCCTTGTGGAGCTCGACTGCGGCAGACGTGATGGGACACAGCGCTCTCGCCATGATCAGCTTCCTCCACAACCACCAGATGCTGCAGGTGACGCACTCCACTTTTACCACCTTCTGTATTGACAAACACAAACCTACTTAATACACAAGTATCCAAGGAAGAAAAAAAAAATGCTTCCGCGGAATTTCCTATATAAACTCTTTTAGTACCGCAGTCCCGTTTGGGGGATTAATTACTTAGAAATTGACTAGTTTCTCCCCGAAACGGGACTGCAATCCTGGAAGGGTGCCGTTCACGCAGCGAACGAATTTCGATTTCAAAACAAACCTGCGACTTCACACTTGTAATTCTGTATTTATATGGTGCACTGTGCAGTAGTTAGTATCTTCAGGGGGTTCCCGTTTTTGGTGGATTCTGCAGCGGTAATCGTCTAGCCAATCGTCATCGGCACCGTCAGCAACCTGTCTCGTCGCTGCTGCTGTCTGTCCCGTGCTTCCACGCAGGCCACACTTATTTCAGCTCTTGTTGTTTTGATGCCCGAGTTTTCATTCGCTGTAGCGTAGTGTGTATGTACCGTGTGCCTTTATCGTCTGTGGCAGCACGGCAGCTTTTCCTACTATTACGGGGGGCCATAGTTAACAGGACCCAATATTGTTAATAAAAATAGGGAAATATATAGGTTTTTGTGTGTACCGTAGGTCCTATTAACTATGGACCACCGTAATACTACTGTGCCGCCATTTATTTGCTGTTGTAAGGCTATATCAGGCGTATTGTAATGGTATCCATTGTAAGGCTGTGTCTGGTGTGATGAAACGTCAATTTCTGCTGTTAACTCGTCTCGAGAAGAAAAGTACGGCAGCGCGAGACGATCAGCTGCTTACCGCGGTGGCGGCCTCGGCGCGATGGAATTCTTGCACCCCACTAGCTAGCTGTGACGTAACTTCTAGCCAACTCTATGAACACTGGAAGACTTTTTCACGCACAGCAGTGGTGATATACGACAGAGCTATCTGCTGTTGTAACGCTACCTACTATTAGTACTCATGCTACTACTGTAGCGTTATCTAGTGTGACGCTACGTTCTGCATCGCTACGAATATACGCTGTAATGCGACCCACTGCTGTGACGTTATCTGCTGCTGCAACGCCATAGACAGCAGTGCTATTGCTGTACGTAAACGCTATCTACTCTGTAAGGCTATCTGCTGCTTCGGCGCTATGTCTACTGTCACGGTATCTGCTCCTGTACATAGCACCATACCAGTATGCTACTGTAAACGCTTCTACTGCGTACTGTGAGACTAATTACTATATCTGCTCCTGTACGTAGCGCCATACCGGTATGCTACTGTAAACGCTTCTACTGCATATTGTGAGACTATTTACTGTATCGCTACGGTCTACTGGTATTTTGTAGCGCCACCTACTACTGTAACGCCACCTACCCTAACATAGTAGTGCTACTGCTGGTACGTACTGTGACGGTGCAACGGAAGGTGTTCGGGAGGCCGCAGTGGCTGACGCCCAAGGGCCGGAGCCGCCAGTACGTCCAACAAATCTGCCGCCGCATAGGAGAAGAGAACATAGAGCTCGGCAACGCTTGCCGCAGAGTGGTACTCAGGGGAGGGGCTAAGCCCAACGAGACCCCTGCAGATGCCGTGGCACAAGCAGCGGAGGTGGTGGTAGAGACGGGGGAGGTGGCGGAAACTGAAGACAAGGTTCACACGACGGTGGTGGGGGAGGAGACGGGGAGGTGGCAGGTTGTGGACGGCACGGGAAACACGAGGGTTTTCGATGAGGTGCGAAGGAAAGACGTCAAGGAGAGCTGAACCGTAGGCTGGTATACCACTACGTCGTCTCTGGTACACCTGGTGTACCTGCATTTGTTGTGATAAGTGTTTTTCGATGTTGGTGCTCGTTGCTAAGGTCAGGGCAGTTCCGCGGGCCAAAAGGGTTGCCTGGTCACGTTTTTGGGGGTTTTGTCGCTTTCTTTTTTGTCGCTTTCTTCAGTCGCGAATGGGAGGAAACGGCGTTTCGTATTTTTCTGTTCACGGTAGCGTGACTGCTATCGTTACGGTTACCGCTACTGTTACCGCACGCTGCGGTTTCCGTAACTGTTACCGTTGCAGTTACCGTTCCAGGTACGGCGACCTCTATGGTTTCCGCTCCCAGTATTGTACCGCTACGGTTTCGCTGTGGTTTCTGTTATCGTGAACGTCACAGTTACCGCTTCAGTTAGCGTTACCGGTACTGTCACCATTACCGCTGCGGATTCCGTTGCCTTTCCCGTTATCATTACATTTACCGCTTTGAATACTGTTACCGCTACGGTTACCGCTGGGGTTGCGGCTACCGTTACCGCTAAGCTCACCGTTACCGATTAGGTTACCGTTACCGATTAGGTTACCGTTACCGATTCGGTTACCGTTACCGATTCGGTTACCGTTACCGTTAAGGTTACCGATACCGCTTCAGTCCGTTACCGTTACCCTGAACGTCACTGTTACCGCTTCGACTGCCGTTGCCGGTACGGTTACCGCTTCGGTTTCCGCACCGTTGCCGCTACGGTTACCTTTGCCGCTATCATTGCCGCTTCGTCTCCCGTTACTGATTTCATTACCGGTGCCACGTCCGTTGGTGTCAGTGCTTCCCATCCCTGTTCCCGCAACCGATTTATGTGTACCTGGTATGTCGTATATTTTTTCGATTGTGGCCGTTATTCGCAGGTAGTGTTTGCTTGCCCGGCGGACACCGCCCTAGACCTGCTGGGAGAGGCGGCATCGGACGAGGAGAGGGATGCTTTGGGGCGATTTAGTTTTTCAGACAACACGGTCTACGTCCACAGGTGAAATCATGGGGGGGGGGGGGGGGGGGGGGCAGGGGGAAGGGGAGATGCGAGTGTTGAGATGCCGGCGAGGTGGGAACATTACCACTGAGCTGGATCGATAATTGCTGGTTTCATTTCGATCGTTTGTTCGTTCGTGCGTTGGTTTCATTCCATTGTTTCGTTCCATGATTTCCTTGGATACTGCGTTCGATCAGTTAATGTACGAGTACATCGTTTTCTTTACACCGGTCTTTTCGTTTGTTATGATATTTCCTAGTGTTTTCATGGGTTCATTTTTGTCATTCATGCTTTCGTGCGTTTTTTTTTTCTTTATTCCATGTTTGGTACTTTTTTTTACTTCGAATGCGTTCGGTCGTTTAATTTGTCCCATGTTTTCGTTCGTTTTGTTTAATTCGTTCCATAACTTGGTTCGTTTTTCCGCCCTTTCCGTGATATCGTTCTTTGTGTGTTCGTCTCTTGGTTTCGTCGAATTTGTTTCGTTCCATCATTTTGAAATATTGTTGTAAATACGGCAGCTGTGAGTTCGAACGATTGAGTGGTTGATTCTCGGCTCTGCAAGTTGCGCAATACGTCGGCTCAACACGTAGTTTTTTTCGTGTGACACTTTCATGCGTATACTTTCCAGTCCATAATTTCGTTCGTGTTTTCATCCGTTCCATTAATAGTATTTCGTTGTTTTTTGTTTCGCTCGTACATCATTTCGTTGGTTTTCCGTTTCATACTTTTTTTTTTTTTTTTTCGTTTCATCATTCCGTTCGTTTTCCGTTTTTTCATAATTTCGTTTTGTTTTCTCTACGTTGTTTCGTTCGTTTTCCGTTTCATTCTTTCGTTGCATTATTTCGTTCGTTTTTGTTTCGCTCCTTACTCTTGTTCTTGTTCTTGTTGTGCAACAGTGACGAGCGGCTGATGCCGACGAGGCGAGCCGCGTGGTCGGCTTGGAATTATCTCGGAAAAACCACAGAAATTGAGACGGCGGCGGCGAAGGGGCAGGCCGCCGAGACTAAGCGGGTTTTTGTCACGTACTGGCTCAACAAGGTTTGTTGTTGGTGTTGTTGGTGACCTTGTTGGCGTTAGCTTTGTTGTTGTGTTAGTTTTGTTGTTGTTGGTGGTGTCGTCATTATCGTCATGTTTTTGTTTGTTCTTACTGCTGTTAACTCTCATGCCGCTTCTCCCACTGCGGATTGAAGAACCCTTGTCATTTTTTTCCCCTACGCTACGATGGTTGGCTCAGAGCTCAACCAACCTTCCTCTCACCTGACCCCCCCCCCCCCCCCCCCCCCCCCCCGCCCCCCCGCTGGCAATCAGTTGCAAAACCTAGACTGCTCGAAGCAAGTGTTCGTGTCTCTCAATCCCCACACACCGCCGGAACGAGGCTTGGTCCACAAGACCCTCCAGTACCGCCACCCACAATTCTCCCCCCAGGCCGAAAGCGGGCAGCGACTACTGTCCTCTTCGGTAGACGGCAAGCGTGGGTTGTGGTTTTGCGGGGCGTGGAGGGGTTACGGCTTCCACGAGGTGGGTTGATGTGTGATGTCTTTCTGGACCATGGCTTTGTTTGGTTTTGACACGGTTTTGATGGTTTACACACGGCTGTTGTTGTTTTTTACACGGCTTTCGTAGGTTTTGACACGATTTGGAGTGGGTTTGACACGGGCTTGGTTGGACCTGGCTGATTAGATTATTTTCACGTGATTTTTTTGTGTTTGTTTTCAATGTAGGCTTGATTGGTTTTGACACTATTCCGATTGGGTTTAACATGCTTTTGATCTGTTTTTGACACGGTTTTCGTTGTGTTGGTTGGTTCGATTGAATGTGACACGGTTTTGGCTGGGTTTGACACGGTTTTGATCTGTTCCGACGCAGTTTCGATGGTTTATGACACCGGTTTGGTTGGTTTTGATTGTTTTTGATTGTTTTCGTTACACGGTTTTGGTTGTTTTTTCACAAGGTCTCACTGGTTTGACACGGTGGACGGATGGTTTTAATACGGGTTTGAGACGGGTTTCATGCTGGACGGAAACGATTCTGATGGTTTTGATGTTTTTGGATTGGTTCGGTGCGCACTGGTGGTTTTCATGCCTTGTTTTTAATGGTTTGGACACTGTTTTGAGGCGGGTTTTGATGTTTGATAGACACAGTTATGATGGGTTTTGTAGATTTGGATGGTTTTGACACGGCATTGGTGATTTTGGAACGTTGTATTTTCATGGTACGTGGGTTCAGTTTTGAAACGTTTTTGAAACCTTTTTCATGGTTTTTGGACAGAGATTTAGTGGTCATGTAGTGGCCTTGATGAGTTTGACGGGATACTACGGAAAGGAGTTGCGCTTGGAACGTTGTATTTTCATGGTACGTGGGTTCAGTTTTGAAACGTTTTTGAAACCTTTTTCATGGTTTTTGGACAGAGATTTTAGTGGTCATGTAGTGGCCTTGATGAGTTTGACGGG
Organism: Macrocystis pyrifera; assembly: GCA_031763025.1. Taxonomy (NCBI): domain Eukaryota; class Phaeophyceae; order Laminariales; family Laminariaceae; genus Macrocystis; species Macrocystis pyrifera. Next base: position 13,958,519 of record JASSKH010000009.1, read on the forward strand.
ATACTACGGAAAGGAGTTGCCGCAGAAATCGATTTCGGAGACGACGAGGGCCCTCGTGATCCTTGTACAATGGCCGTGCTTGGTGACTTGACGAGTTTTTTCTACTGTACCTTGTAGATAATTTAGATAATTTACCGAAGTTTCAGCGGCGATGCGGAAGGGTCACTCGTTGTCTCTAGTGGTTCGTTGTCGGCCGCGGTCCGGGCAATGCCCCGACTAGCACTTCCGCCCGCTGTGTGCCTCGAGCTCTTGACCTGCCTTACCCTTACTACCCTTACCTCCACCCTTGCCTGTACCCTAACGCCTTCCTCCTTTCGGGAACACCGCCGATATTTTACACCGCTTTGGCCGGAAATATAGTTGCCGTTTTCATATTGACATCAGAGTCAAAACGGGGATTGTATTTCCGGCAGAGGCCAGAGCGGTACCTGGTACCACCTCAACGCTACTTTTTTGTCACTTTGACGCTTTGTTGCTTCATCGACCCATCGCTTCATCGCTTCGTCGATTTGTTATCGCTTTGTCTAGCCTATCGATTTGAACCACAGTATCGCTTTTGTCTTTTTTTCGTCGATGTATCGTCTACCCCCCGCCCTCATGTCCTGAAACCGTTTTCAGGACGGCTTGAGATCTGGGCTGGAAGCGGCGGCGGGTATCACCGGGAAGGCCGTGCCATGGGCCGGGGCTGCGTCACCCCCATCCCACACCGGGAAGGCCTCCACATCTTCAATCCCGCCTTCTCCGTCGACATTGTTGATGATATCGGGACAAACTCGCTCAACAATTGAATCGAGCGATTCTTTTTCTCCTGGACGTGGCCTGGTGCTTCCGCAGCCGCGGGTTCCTGTGGGGAGGAAGACGTGGGGGAGGAGGGTGGCGAGATGGGGTTTCTCTGCGGTGGAGGTGGTTGCTGTGCGGGCTATCATTGGCTTCCTCCGGAAGACCGTTATGAAGGTCAGAGGCGGTTTGGTGACTTGGGGTTTGCAAGGCTTGGGCGGCGGTGGTGGCTATGATGGCGTAGACAACGCAGGTAGCAACATACAAGTAGTAGATGTGTCCTGTAGTAATCTCAAAGATAAGGGAAAAAAGCTCGTCAGCACTTGAAAAAACGGATTGAAAGTGGCGTTTTTCAGGTGGGAGCTCTGAGAGGCCAGCGGAATGCGGAGGGAGGCCTCTCAGAAAAAAGGCAAATGCAAGTATTTACTACTATTATACTCATACATGCACTACCTGGTAGATGTTTGGTCGCCGCTTTGCCTTTACGGGGGGGGCGTGTTAATGCATGAAACACTTCACACCCTTGACAGACATGCTATGATCTAGATCTTCCAGGAGATATGTATTCCCGACCTGTATTATCTATATGATCTGTGTGATCTTGCTCATGTTGCCGGGTGGGAGCCGTATAGTCTATGATCTAGGACATGTTTCCTGAGTTGGATCTGTACCACACAGATAGATCCTGCATGACGCATCATAGCGGCTGGTTAGGACCTACTGGATGATATCTATGTCTATTTGTAGATGATCTATCTGATCTGGAGATGATCTGTCTGGCCGACGTGTGATGTATTTAACGTCAACTCTCTCGGGGTCTATGATGCTCGACCGAAATAGCGAGAGGGGCGATACATTACCAAGCGTCTAAGAAGAGCGTGCCGTACTACTGCAGAACTGGTGTATTATAGTCTGCAGTGTCACCGTGCTGCTGCCCGCGTATGGCACAAAGCTCCGTACGTTCGCAGTCCGGACCCCTCCCCTATCTCAAGTTCCAGCAGCCTAATATTAATAGTCTATTAGAATGCTGTTGCGTGCGGCTAATGTTGTAACCGTCATCTATTTTCGGCACCCTTGCCCTCTATAGTACAATCGAGTCAAGCAAGCCCCAAACGGGGTAACTATTAATAGTTAGTTGGTAATACGAGTAGGTAGTGGGAGTACTCGAGGTGTTTTCGTTGTCGTCTTCTTGACGGCGTGTGCATGGCGTGATATTATATGACTTGAAGGAAGTGCCGCTCTGTCGGTAAACATAAAGCAACGTTTGTACACCGATGTTTCATCCGAATGGCCCTTACATCCGGGGATAGAGGTGGTACTACAGTACTCGAGATATTTTATATTTAACGCTAATGTTATATATATATTTATACATCGCTCTCTGCAGGTTTTTCTTTGGCCTACTGGTATTGCTATACAGCAGGCTATTGATGATAGTACGCACGTTTTGCCTGGTATGCTGTGGTGTGCTGTGGTGTGGTGTGTGTGGTGTGGCGTGGTGTGGTGTGGCGTGACTTTGGCGGCATGGTTTCACGTGTGTACAGCACAGCAGTATTCGTTGCTGTCCGGCTGGCTGGTAGACGAGGCGGCCGAGCGAAGCGTTTGCACGGGGGGATACCGCTTATTTTTTATATTTCTTTGGTTTTACCACCGAGTGTGATACCAGGTAGTTCGACGTCGCCTTGAGGATGCCGCCGTACCTACATAATTCTTAGTTTACGTACCAGGTACCAGGTAGCAGATAGCAGATGCTGGTTGGTACGACCAGGTACTGTATGTACGTACGGAATATGACAGCGCCGATCGAAAGACTGCGAGTTTGTTTGGTCGAGTATGTCTGACGGTTGGCGTGGTACCGCCGTCTCTTTTTTTGTGTCTGTACGATGTGTTTGTTTGTTTTTTTCCAGTTTTTTTTTTTTTTTCCAACCGCTATCAAGCCGTTAGGAGACCGTTACGTAGGAAGCTGTTTGTTCCCACGGCTGTAAAACCGCCATGAAACCGTTTCGATTTCGTTCTGAAACCGCTATGAGACAGACCTCCATGAGACCGTTGTAAAACTGGTATGAACCCGCCTTGAACCCATTTCTCAAGCAGGGCTTCATGAGCATCACCTGTCCTGACGGGAGGGAGTTGCAATTCGGAAACGTTACGACGGAGGGGGTGGAAGACGGAGACGGGACCACCTCGGGCGAAGGCAGGAGGGTCTCTATTCGAGTGTTCGACTGGTGGTTCTTCGTGAGGGTCGCCATGGAGTACGATCTCGGCCTCGCAAGGTGTGGAACTCCGTGGGTGCATCCTGTATTGAAAACTTGAGACCTTGTCGATGAGGGGCGTTTTTGATATGTTATGGAGAGACTTTGAAGCGTTGTTTTCGGACGTGACTGTTATCTATTTAGTAGTGTAGGACTCGCCCTTCCTCACACAACGACTTGAGCATCACGTAAGAACTTGAAGATCACCCAAGAACTCGAGCCTCACACAAGTACAATACATTGAGCCTAACACAATGATAAGAACATGAGGCTGGTCCAAAGGAAGAGACTAAGTGATCAAGTGTTGTCGCGCATTGTATAATATTCATACTTGGTACGTATACGAATTCGCAATACAATACCTTTTGGGACAGGTCGTATCTGGCCGGAGAGTGGGAAGTCGTGGGAGAAAACAAGGTGCACGACGGCCTCCGTCAGGTGTTCCTGTTCTTCGTCGACAACCGAGACGTGTCCAACGATGGACGCAGCAAGGGAGGCATGAAGGTAAAGATACTGTAGTTGGGTAGGGCTAGGCAGCAAGGAGGGCGTGGAGGTGCAGTGAAGTGGCTCTAGCTACAATGTGTTGCGGGAACAACCTGACATGTGTGGTACGGTGGCACATGAGAACCTTTCCTCTCAAGTAGCTTTCGTTTTTGTGAGCCACTGAGAGTGCGCACCATACTACCTTCCATGTAGGCATGTGACACGAGTTGATTGCTTCGTATGCATGCGCATGCGTGGACAGACAGACAGACAGATAGATAGATAGATAGATGGTACCATTCCTTTTGGGGCCCAGGTACAAAGACCGACCAAAACAATTCACAGATCGGACAGATCATCTACAGACCATTCCCACTTGGTGATCTAGATGGTGCAGAGCATACAGATATTGATAGATGCCTAATCTGGATCATCTGTATGATGCAGCTCATGTTGCCGAATGTGAGCCATAGTCTGCATCATCTACCACATGTTTCCTGACTTGGATCTGTACTGCACAGATCCTGCACAACCGGCCGGTTTGGATCTAGATGATCTATCTGTAGATGATGTATCTGCACATGACCTGACCGGTGCGTGGAACATTTTGAAGCGCGGTTTCACCACCCGTGGAGGGTGATCGCGCGTTCTGGAGCAGTAGCACGAAGCTGGGGACGTCTTGCACAGCTACTTACAGTGCAAGCACGGCGCTAAAGGTGTGTCACCCCCTGTCCTGCAGCGCCTACTAGCAACGCAAATACCGCACTAAAGGTATGTCATCCCCTGATCCACCAGCGCCTACTTGCAACGCAAATACTGCACTAAAGGTCTGCCATCCCCTGATCCAGCAGCGCCTACTTGCAGTGCAGATATGGAACCCAAGGTGTGTCATGCCCTGATCCAGCAGCGCCTATTTGCAGGAGTGCAAATACGTGTGGCCCGATGCTGCAGTCGTCAGTGCTTTCAGAATGTCTTACAATCTGATCGCGCGGAAAATCCCGGGAAAATCTTGTCTTAAGAATTGGGTAGGCGTGGTTCGCACTTCGGAATCGTGGTTCACTTTTCAGTTTGTTTATCGCTCGATGCGAAATCGGCGCAGCCGCGTTTCCGTCCAGTTTTGGCCCGTTTTGGCTGCGTGCTGGGGCCAGTCAGCGTTGGGGGTTATAGGGGTTGGGTCTACTCCCGCATCTTGATCCCACCAGAAAGTTTTTCCTAGCGCCCAAAATAATGCACTATAGGCGTGAACAGCCTATCCCCCTACAAATCTAGGGCAGTCCTCGGGATTTTTCCCGAGGTTCTATTTCACGGGACTCGTCGGGACGAGCCCGCGATGCCGTGAGAAAAGTAAATACCGCCCCCGTTCAAACCGATCCCGTGCAGAGTGTAATATCCCGATCCCGTCCAAACGAAGCCCGTGAAAATATTGATATCCCGATCCCGTCCAACCGATGACCGCGAAATAGTTTCAAATCCTGTGATCTATCGACCCGGCGCCGTGCAAACCCGCAAACGATTGATGTCCCGAATCCCGTTGACAATGGTCCCGCGCTTTTCGTTGAGAACGTTTATTTGATGGAGATCGACCTACTAGTAGAATGCAGTATTAATGTGGCGTCGCGTGGATGCCGTACCCCGCGCAAAACATCCCGTGAACTCCCGCCATTACATAATCCGGCGCAAAAATCCTGTGGAATCCCGCGATGAATGAGTCCCGTCCCGTGGTGTCCCGTGGATACTGCGTCCCGCCCAAAATATCCCGTGGATTCCCGCGCGTGATGTGTCCCATCCTGTGATGTCCCGTTCGTGCTGTGTCCCGCTCAAAACATGCCATGGAGTCCCGTGAAAATCGAATCCCGCCCGAGACCGAGCCGAAAGAAAAAACCGTACCGAGGACTGCACTGTAAAAGTTCGCGAGATCAGACTGCGGGAAGAACAGTTTTTCCGCCCCTTTGGGCCACTTGGTATTACGGGGGGGACATGGTAAATAGGACCCACGGGACACACAAAAACCTGTATAATTGCCTATTTTTACTAACAATGTTTGGTCCTATGTACTATGGTCCCCCGTAATAGTCGTATTCATGAGCAGAGGGAAAGTGATGAATGCGCAATGCTCAGCAGTCCAAGAGCAACACCCGCTTACATCGTATTCTCTTGTGTTTTATCGTCTGGTCTTGCCTGATCTTGTCTTGTCTTGACTGGTCTGCACGTCTTGTGTTTTCCGGCGCGCTTTCAGGCGGGAAAGCTTCTGACGAGCTGGCTGGGGTACGGCTTGAACTACCTGCGGTACAAGCTTAGCATGGACAACAGCCTCAGCGGCTCCAGGTGACAGGACGGCGGGACATGAAAAGTAAACACGTGAAAACGGCCGGCTAATGATTGAACGCGCTGCCCTTAAGGTTACTTCATCGTCCTTTTATGTTGTCAGTTCACTTGTTTGTTCTTCGGTCCTTTTGCTTCGTTGTTTTGTCCGCTGATTTTTAGTCTTGCTATTTTTTTGTTTATTTGTTTGTTTTTGTTCTTGTCTTTTTTTTTTTTTTTTTTTTCTTTTTGCGTTATTTTGTTCTTTTGTTTTTTTCTTTTTCTTTTTAGTCTTTTGGTTCGTTTATTCGCTCGTTATATGCTCGTTTTTTGTTATTTTGTTTGTTTGGCATTGATGCCATAGCAAAAACACTTACAAGTACTTCAAATTATTTGTATCCTACTGTTTTTTCTGCGTCTACTATTTATACTGCTGTGGCTGCTGAATCTGCTGCTGATGTGTGAGCCTTGGGTCGAACCTAAACTGAAACTGAACCTGCCTGAACACGCAGGTCCAACATCGAGGCCCACTACGACCTATCAAACGAGCTCTTCAAGATCTTCCTCGACAAACAGTACATGCTCTACAGCTGCGGAATATTCCACGCGGACATGAGCAGGTACGACCTCAATCGGCATCAATCGCGGAGTGGGTGTCGAGCAGGCCTATTGGGTTGCTCCGCCACCCGGTTAGGGGAAACACGGGCTGCTTGTGGTAACGGATGGCCCGTACATTGAGTATACTGTCGTGTATGCGTATTGATGCTCTGTTTTTTTGTGTATTGCTATTCTTGTTTTTAGAGGTTACATCGGACAGCTCATGATCTAAATCACCTACGAGTAGATCCTATCCTGTCGTTACGGGGTGCTGTGCAGGATCTGTATAGAACAGATCCAACCCAGGAAACCTGTCCTGCTGTAGATCATGGCAGGTTATAGGGCTCCCACGCCGCAACGTGAGCTAGATCCTGCAGATCATACAGATCATACAGATCAGGAATATATGATATATCTGCCCTGATATATCTAGACCATGATCTGTGGGAACGATCTTTCTGATTTTGTCTCATGTGTGGGTGGTTCGCAGTATGTGCGTAATAGGTTCATTTGGCACGACAGAAGCATGGCTTCCGGTCGTCTCGTGCGCTCGGTCGAAGGGAAGGGGAAGCATGGACTGCCTGCGGTAACGAACGGCCCCCACAACATCATGCTGCCGTATTTATATACCAGTTGCTGTTTTTTTTTTAACGTAGTATTTCGAACAGTGGTCTATGCTTTTTATGGGTTTACAGGTAGTATTAGTATGTTAGTAGGCTCGTTTGGGGCGACAGAAGACGCACGGGACTCCATGACCTTTAATATACAGTACTAGTATTACTAGCTGCATATGATGGAGAGGGGGATACGGCAGGCCGCTCTTGAGAACAAGCATAGCACGTCTCACGAACTACTGCGCTACCTGGCATTTCGTGCCTGGTACGTTCGTTTACTTTCCCGGTACATGGTATACTGCAATAGGCTTTGGCACTAAAAAACATGGAATTGAGTCCTTTCGGTGATATAACGGAACTAGTGGGACCACGTGCTGCTTTTGTCTTGTCATGTCGTCAATCCGATCCGAGGCGAAACAACAAGCTGTGTTTCGTTTGACACGGTACCGCATTACGTGGGGAGGTACTTGTTACCCCCTTCTCGTTGCTCGCCCGGACACGCAACCCCCTCCCCCTCCTCCAGCCCTTCGCTTCCCTCTCTTCCTTGACCCCTACGGCCACTTTTTGTGCCTCCCTCTCGTTCTTGCTCTTATCCTCCCTCTTCCGCTTCCTATTCTTATGCCTCCTGCTCTTACTCTTCCTTTTACTTGTCAGCGCCTCTTGGGGTTGGTCGAATATTTTGTTTTATGATTATTTTGATAATTGTTTGTACCTGGTATGTATCTGTTTGTAGTCCCACAGGCGAACTAGTGCTCTCAGGGACGCTAGAACACGCGCAAGAGCGCAAGGCGGATGCTTTGATCACCAGGGCCAGACTGTCAAAGCACCACCGATTGCTCGACATTGGCTTCGGCTGGGGAGGTATATCGATCAGGTAAGGCATGGTGTGGTATGGTATAGTATATCATGGAATGGTGTGGTATTTTGTGTGGTATGGTATGGGATGGTGTATGGCATGGGATGGTGCATGTATCAGCATGGTATGGGTGGTTTATCATGGTATGGTATTGCACAATATAATATACCTGGTGGCATGGTAAGTTATGGTATATCATAATATGGCATGGGATGGTGTGGAATGTCACGATGTTGTGCACAAATAAAACAGTTCGGAGGTCATTGGGCTCCCTTTCAATTCTTGTGACACGCGCCGTGTCACATGGTGAGCATTTCCCGAATAGCTTTACCGGAACTGCCCGGCGCTGGAGTTGAAGCGGCGGCTGTTCTAGTATCGACGATGTCTAGGACTAGGAACGTTCGGGAAGTGTTCGCTGTGAGGAAGATGGCCTGATTGACGCGACAGAGGAGAAGGGCCGCGGCTTGCCTTTGGCGCTCTGTTGGTTTTGTGATGTTTGTGTTGTTTTCTTGTGTCGTGTTTGTTTATCTCTTGATGTACAAATTTAGCCGTGGCCCTTTTGTTTTGTTTCGTTTTGGTTGTCCATGAAAAGTAGTTTTATATGTCGTTGAATTGCTCTTCAGTCGAAAAACGAATGCAATTTCCTTTTTTTGGTTTGCTTGATGATCTTGTTGATTTGCTGATTCGATTGTTGTTTTGCAGGGCGGCAGAGACGATTGGGTGCCGCGTTCACGGCATCACCCTGAGCAAGGAGCAGATGGCGCTGGCTCAGGAGAAGGTAAGGCGTTGCACGTTACACAAAGCTTTTGCCCGCTTGTGAGTCGAAAGCACGCCTTCTCGGTTTGGTCCTGGTTCCGGATTGGTTTGAATTTGGTTGGGTTTTGGTTTCGGGTCTGGTTTTGGGGGTCTGGACGACCCCCCCCCCCCCCCCCCCCCCCCCATCGTCTTGAAAGAGATGCGTGGTGAATGGTCAAATTACTAAGGCGGGCAACAAAAGAGTACGTACCCCCCCCCTCCCCATTCTCGTGTTTTTCGCCGTACGCATGGTCGGGCGCTCGGTTTCAGTGTGCACTGTGTATTTTAGGGTTCAATGTCGGTTTCGATGTCGTGTTCACATCTCAATACCGTTTTTGTTGTCGAATTCCAATGCCGTGTTAATGTTGTTTTCGATGTCGTTTCCTGTGTCGTAAGGTGATCGCGCGCGGCCTGCAAGAGCTGATCACGTTCGAGCTCGTCGACTACCGAGACTTTGCCAAGCAGCACCCGGGAGAGTTCGACCGCATCATATCGTGCGAGATGGTGAGAGCCAGACGAGATAACCCGACAAGCGTTTCTGTAGGGGCAGTGAACGCGTCCAGCGTCTGCGTGGCTGTCTGGAGACAGAAAGTACTTTTTCGTGGCTTCCTGCAATAAAGGATGACTGCTCTACCGTTGTGTGTACGGAATATTGGATTCGTTGTGGTGGGAGTTGTACATAGTATATAGGTCTTTGCCTTTTTCTGATGGGGGAAAAACTAACAACTTACTTTTACTCTACTGTAGAATCTGCTGTGGAGATCTAGACTACTAGAGCTCTACTCAATGAATCGAATTAGTTTCGCGTACTATCTTAGCGTGGAAAAATCGCTGAGGGTTTCTAGACTGATGCACTACTCGTACCCCTGCGTCTTACCCGTTGCTGTCGTCAACAATGTCAACAATGCCAACAGTATGCTCTGCTGTCGACTCGACGGCAAGGCTTGTGTAACCCCCCCCCCATAGTACCCCCCCCCACCCCCCAGTATCCCCCCCCCGCCGCCGCTGCCACCTCCACCCTCGGCATGGTGGCGTCGAGCTATAAATACGTGGGTGGAAACGTAAACCGCCTGTTTTACTTTTTTGCCGGCAGATCGAGGCGGTGGGCCATAATTATCTGGGAACTTTTTTTTTCGGCTGCGGATGCGCTTCTCGCCCCCGGCGGCGTGATGGTCATGCAAGCCATCACCACACCGGAGCACCGCTACGAGGAGTACATCCGGTCGACCGACTTCATCAACACTATCATTTTCCCGGGTAAGCGAAGCAAGCGGTGCACGCCGCCGTGCGGACCCCGTGTTTCACAACAAGGCGGCCGGCCGTGTTGGTGTGCAAAGCGTTGACGTACGTGGTGTTGCTCGGATAGAGGGCTGCGAAGTTATGTTGCTGGTGATGATCATGATGTATCATCTACAAAACTTGATGAACTCACGGAGTCGTTCCGTGGTGCCAGTCGATGTGTAGATCAAAATGGGAGGCTACTAACCTGAAATGACGATGCACGTGTCGGGGCTCTGCCATCTCTCAGCGACCGAGCCTGGACAAATGTATAGTTACTTCACGTGGAAAGGAGCCGTATCTTTCTACTTGGTTGTCCCAGCTTGGATAAAATGGTTGATCGTTGACACAAGTCCTCATTACCGTTTGCGTATTAATATTTGTTCCAAAGGGTCCTGTACTTCGGGACAGAGTGATACGTCTTTCCTTCCGAGAAAATTCTCAGGGTTATGCGGTTACGATAGCGGTTTAAAGTCACGTGTGTTTTCAACCAATCAGTCGAAAGTTGTTTTAACCCCCGTTGGGCTGGACTCCCGTGCAGGGAATAAATAACTTGGAATTCGTCTAAAAAATGCCTTTCTGTCCAGTGTGGTAGTTATGGGTTAAGGACGAGCAATGTCTGTGCAGCCCTCGGTGGAAAATTGGAGGAAAGGCATTTGGAGTAATTTTGGAGCGATGTTTGGTAGCATGATACCCCCCGAGGCACGTCCTGGTCATACCAATCCAGGGGATCCTGTTTCCATTCCCCCGCTTGTTTCGTGTGAAAATGGTACCCTGGTAGGGATGATCAACTTGCTCACACGTCGGACCGATCATCGATTCCCAGTTACCGATCATCGATTCTCAGTTCAATATATAAATGTTTCCGAGCAGATAGATACATAGATTCCTGATCTGTATGATCTGTATGATCTGTATGATCTAGCTCATGTTGCCGGGTGGGAGCCGTATAACCTGTACGAGGTATGATCTAGGACGTGTTTATTGGGTTGGATCTGTACTATGCAGATCCTGCACGACAGCTCGTAGTAACGGCAGGTCAAGATCTAGATGATCTATCTGTAGATAGATAGATCGTGATCTGTCCGACATGTAAACATATTGCTGTCAACAAAAGTTGAACGCTGAAGGATTTGACACACTGGTGTGGGAGTAATATAGAATTGAGCTGTACCTCGTTAGCCTTGTCGTGTACGGTTTTCCCTCATGCACCACACGGGGGGGTTGAAGTGTACGTACAGGTATCTCGTTTCTGCTGTTGTGCACGTGTGCACGTACATCTTTGAGTGCCTGTTGGCGTAATTTCAAGGGGGAAACAACAACAGCGCCAGCTCCTAGCCTACCAGCTGAGGTAGTGCCTTACGCTCGTCAGCCTGCCATGTCCGCTCCGACGTGTATACGCTCGTGCTTCTACAAGATGATTGCTCTAGGGAATTCATTCCAGGGGCTGCAACCACACTTTTGAGACTCGAAACATACAATCCTTTCATCTCCAACAAACCCATGCTTCGCCCGTGACATTTGATGACCGCACGCGCCCCTTCCCCTATCGTACGCCTTTGGGTCTGCCGTTTCTGCCGTCCCAGGATCATGCTGCCCCTCGCTGACGGCTCTGCTGTCGGCCATGGCCAACAGCAGCTCCCTCTCGCTCGAGGGCTTGGACAACATGAGCGTGCACTACGCGCACACGCTGAAGCAATGGAGGCACCGCTTCAACCGTAACCTCGACAAGGTGGGTACCATATGTACATCTATCGGTACATATGTCGGTACATACATGGGTACAGATATAGATACACACATTGGTGCATATATCAGTACGTACAGTGGAACGTAAATCGGTGCAGACATCGATACATCGTACATCGGTACATACCTCGGAAGGCAGGTAGGTTTATACATCTGTTAGTACACCGATACGTACATTGCAACGTGCATCGGTGCATACATCGGTACATCGTACGTCGGTACACACATCAGTACATATATCGGTACATACTTCGTACGAGGTTCCACTACCGGAAGTGCCTAGGGGAGTGGCGCACGAACGAAATATATGAAAAATCGGAAACGTACGTCTATTTTACGAACGAGAAACTACAATATTCCAGGATCTCGCAGGGTAGTTTGCCCAGTTTACATGTGTGTGTACGACAGAGAGGGTTGAAACGTATTATCTTCATAGCTTGCACGCTCTGCACTCTGCACTCCTCCTGCGGTTGGTATCTGTAGTTCGGATTGTGCTTCCAGGAAAAAAAACACACTGTATACGGAAATATAAGGACCATTTGGATATTTACATGATCATAAAACAGTGTAACACATAATTTTATAAAAAGCGGTCCTTACATATTTGGACGAAATGATAGTCTACGTGAAGAAAAACGGAAGACAACAGTGCACACACTCATACAGAGTGCTGTACAGAGTACATCGTCATGGTGTCATATGTATGTGTACACACAAACACCACAGCACAGCATGTTGCCTACTGATCCTGTTGGGCAGCAGGATTGCAACGTGCAACGTTACAGCAAGCTAGTTGTAGCTCGTTGTGCACTGCTGCTGTTGTTGTCTGTTCTTCGGCTTGTGCTCCCAGGACGAAAACTACGATGTCCGAAAATATGGGGAATATTTGGCTATTGATATTAGCATAAATAGGTACTTGAATTTCCGGACAAATGACAGTCCGCGTGAAAAAGAACGCAAGACAACACACGCATACGCGAAAACACAGAGTGCTGTACAGAGTACATCATCGTGGTGGTATACGTGCATGCACATACGAACACCACAGCACAGTATGCTGCCTACTGATCAGGTTGGGCGGTAGGGTTGTAACGTTACAGCAAGCTGCTTGTAGCACGGTCTGCACATGCACTCCTGCTGTTGTGTTGCTGTCTTTATGGGGGATGACTATAAAAATAGGACATCCCCCATGGGTTTGGCCTGTTTTCCCAGGAAAAAAACACGATGTACGGAAATATGGGTACCGTTTGCTTATTAATACTACCGCAAAACGGTCCTTACATTTCCGGACTAAATGGCAGTCTACGTGAAAAAACCCCGGAGACAACACACACATAGGTACATACAGAGTGTTGTACAGAGTACATCATGGTGCATGCGTACGTGTACACACAACACCAAAGCACAGCATGTTGCCTACTGATTATGTTGGGCGGCAGGGTTGTAACGTCGTTGCTGGCCCGCTCTGCACTGCTGGTGTCTTTGTCGATTGGGTTGCGCTCTCGGAAAAAAACACAAAATAGCCGGAAATACAAACACCGTTTGCCAATGAACATAAAACGGCCCTTACATTGCCGGACAGGTCGGAGTCTGCGGGGAAATAACCTGAAGGCATACACGCATACAGAGTGCTGTACAGATACGTCATGGTGACGGCCGTACGTGTACACGTAACACAACAGCACAGCATGTTGCCTACTCATCCTGTTGGGTTGCGGGATTGTACTCTATAGCAAGCTGGTTGTAGCATGCTCTGCACTGCTGCTGTTGTTGTCGCCTGTTTGGGCTGTGCTACCTGCGAAAAACACCAAAAATCGCTCGTTAGAAAAACAATAAGGCCTTTCGTGCGAAAACAGGAAAATCGTCTCACCCACTCCCAAAAAAAAAAAAATTGAGCGCTTGCTTGCCAAGCGCTTCAGAGTGCACGGATCGCGCCCAGACCTTGACCAATGTGTCCGGACGGGCTTCCCGCGTCGGGGCACTTAGCGTTTTGCCGAATAGTGCTCGTACGAATAGAAAAGTTGGAAACAATACGAAAAATACCACAAACATAACTATACATACAAGGATCCCCTTCGGGGAGTGGGGTGTTCCCCTCGTGGTGACGCAAGCTGGCATGCCGCAGATCAATGTTGATGTTACCGGCGAATGCGGGTTTTAAATGTAGACCGTCCCTAAACATTCGAGCCCCTTTAGAAATTGATGTATGACTTGTATCTACGCCCGACCGCGGTGGTCTCCGAGATGATCGGAGCGAAATAGCATCACATATCTACGCCCGACCGCGGTGATCTCCGAAAACATCGCAGAGAAATAACGTCACGCATCAAAGCCACCTAGAAAGCTTTATTTTCTGCAAACAACAGTTAGTTGATCGTTAGTCGCATCAGCACAGAGAAATAACACATCACAGGTCACAGCGGGACCCATCCAAACAGCAACAGACAGCAGGTCAGCCACCGCCGAGACCGTGCGCACCCATTGCCGAGGATGGGAACGGGTACTGGGCTTTTTCCTGTCGTGCTCTGATGGTAGCTCGTGTGCCTCCTGCTGAGTGGACCCCGCTTCTGAATGCAACAGCACAAGCACCAGCTGCAGTACACAGCCGGTACGCCGGCAGGGTTGACGTTTTTTTTTAATTCTCTGCTGCCACACCGAGCTGGTCACAAGCCGCATGACTGACCAAAGGCTCAAGGCGACGCTAGCTCAGAGGACAGAGCGTCGAGACCACGGCTGCAACATATGCGTGGACGTATATCGTTCACCACCCGGTGCTGCTGATGCTACCTGTTGTCTTGGATTGATTTTCGTTTCATTTCCTGTTGGCTTGGCGCGATTTTGCGTTTTTGTTGCGATGATTCTTGATTGCGTGCCAGGTATTTATTACCCTCGAGTTCGACTCTAGAATAACTACAGCGGTGACGTATTGGGCCCTGTCTTCTATCTTGTTGACCGAAGAGCAATTACCGTCCACGCTCCACCAACGCGCACAAGTTGAGGAGAGATACAAATTATCGGCTGCGCGAGCTTCTCGCGACAACAGCTGTTGTAGTACATGGCATACGTACTTATAATATAGTAAGTTCCACAGCGCCAGCAAGCAGCAGTAGATGTAGTACTCGTGAATGATCTAACAGCACCAGCTTAATTACTCGTACATACGCCAAGCAGCGACGCAGCAGCATGGTTCTGCAGTACACAGCAGTACCAAGCATTACCACTACTATATTCTTTCTTGCGGGGCACCTATTCATATGTAAAGCAGCAGCACTACGAAGAAGTGAAGCAGTGAGCGAGCAGTGATCCAGTGTTCGTGATTTGCGACATTCTGCTCTGAGTCCGCACAGAGTGCTTATAGCAAACTGCTGGCTGGATGCCGCTGGCTTTTACGCGCTACCTGTTGTAATGACTGAGCTGGATGAGGACAGGCTTGGCCTGCCGAGCAAATGATCGAAACAACCAATCACGCGGAGTCAATCATCCATCGATGTAGCCATACCAGACCAACGGCATGATCCAACCGACGGGCTAAACGTCGAACACATGATACGGCAATTTACCACACTGAACGCTGATTGACATACCTTGCAAACGTATGATGTCATACATAGTGTTTGATTCTGCCTGAAAATGTGGTAAGTGATTGGGTGTCTTGCTGAACACCACATACAACACAAACACAAAAAAGCACCGTGGCTGCCACGAAGCCAAGACTGCTGTTGTGAAGTACTGTGTACTGCTGTAGCGTAGGATATCATGCGTACGTAGCACAGCTGTGTATGGATTCTGCCTGGGAACAATGTGGTCGTGATTGGATATCCTGCTGAACACTGCACACACGACTACAGTAATTACAGTACATACAGCAAACACAGGAGCACCGTGACTGTTGCTGTTGTACGGCTGCTTTTGTGTACTGGTATGTGGGTGCACGACGCGTGACTGTTTTGTTTTATGAAACTGGTAAAAACGCGATTTTTTTGTTAGATGTAGAAGAACTGCGGGGTCACGGTTCACGATGTAGGGTTCGTTCCCAGAGCGAAAGCACTTGCTCCGCCTTTTAAGAAGTGTTCGTACGTACATATATGAGGATTTGAGAATGACAGGAATAAAAAACACAACCCAAACACACCAGCACACGTAAGCACGCGATCGCACGGAGCTAGGCCTAGACCCCAACGCCGTGCGTCACCACGTTCCGGCGGCCGCCCTGCGTGCCCCGCGATATGTTGTTGCTGCTGCTGTTGAGAATAGAAGCTACGAAAGCGTGCGGTGGGATCGTTCGCTTCCCTGCATGCAGATCTTCATGATCCACCCATCTGGTCATACCAGCCACGCTCCGATACCGTCCCGCCAGCGGGCGCGGTGGCCCGAGCAAAGTCGTGAGTGGGCCCCTCTCCGCGGTCAGACGTGTACCCTGTGCGTCGCGTCCTATGCGTCCGTGCTTAAGGCAACTGAGTTTGCGGGACATAATACATACGCCTTTGTATTTCATACGTACGGCAAAGAATATTTTTTTGTTGTATTGGATTCACCAAACTCTGTTTTTGGCTCTTGCAAAGACCGGGCTTCACGTGGCCTGCATGGCTCGGCCGGGTGGGACGGGTACCTCGTGAAACTAACTCCATGTTTTCGACTTTGCGAGCGCGCCGCGCCGGCCGCGGGCCTCGGGCGAGGGCGAGAGCCGGAGGGTGCGTGCCCAGGCCAATACCCCGCCGGTCGAGCCCGCCGGCGACGAGATCGGCCGGCAGGCCGCGGAGCGAAAACGCGCCGCCGGGGAAAAAACAAAATACTTTGTATTACACCGGTACATACATGGATACATCGTCCGCCAGTCTGGTCGACGCATGAATGAATAGCTACTGATAGAACTATAGGGGCAGCTACACCGCTTGTTTAACTTTTGACCAGTTTGCTTGATATGAAACCTGCTAGCCTACAATTCTAGCCTGCTAGCATACTAGTCTGCTAGCCTGCTACATGACCTGCTTGTCCGCTATACAGCTGCTAGTCTGCCACACAACCTACTAGTCTGCTAGCCTGCTACGTACTTGGTAGCCTACTATTTATAGTATGTTACCCTGCTACACGGGCAGTCCACGAAGCCTCCTAGCCTGCTACATCGCTTGTTTATCTGCTACATAGCCTATGAGCCTGCTACAATGCCTGCTTGCGGCATGCGTAAAATGCTGCCGTTCCCCGCCACAAGGCAACGCTACAAAGCTAGTACTCGAAGAACAACGCTGCCTACTCTTTAATGGTAATCTGTGCACCGCCAATCACCGACCATCGCTCATCGCCGTCACCCACCAACCCATCCATCCATCCACCCACCCATCCACCTGAAAACGGCGCGTCCTATCTGCTAGGTGATGGCCCAAGGATTCGATTCCGCTTTCGTGCGGTGCTTCAATTACTACTTCGCCTACTGCGAGGCGGGCTTCGCGTCGCGCACGGAAGGCCTGCTCATGCTCACCTTCGCGAGGCCCGGCACGGCATCGCTCGACCCCACCGCCATCACGTCCATCCTCATGCGGTAACCAAAGTATCTAGGGTCACTGCGGTGCGGCAACTGTCGTAGCTGCAGCTACTCCGGGTACTTCGGTGCGGCTACTCCGGGTGCTGCGGTGCGGTTACTCCGGTTTCTGCGGTACGGCTTTTGCGCCAACTGTGGTTGCTGCGATGCGGCAATGGCGGTTACTGCGGTGTGGTACTTGTAGCCGCGGTTGATGCGGTTATTGCGGCGCGGCAACTGCGAGGTTGTGTACCCGACCACGAGAGGGTGGAAAGAGGGACGTTTTCGTACCTTCGTCCCCTCCCCCCCTCGTCGTTTATATGTTCATTGATCATTTTGATCTGGAAGAACGCGCCGTGGTGCTCGTGTGGTGTGTGCCTCCGCCTCTCCCCCTCCCTTTCCCTCTGCTGTCCTACCATCACAATGGTTGGCCACGCAATGATGCAGGGCTAAAGAGACGAGTGTTTCCTGTCTGCAGATTTCCTAGTAGCTGCTCGTATATCAGCAGCTTGCAGGAGCAGCGATAGCAGCAGTAACAACGATGGTTGCTTACGGTGCTCAGACACAGCGATGCTTGCTTACTGTACGATTTCTGGTTTATGAGGTTGTGCTTGTGTATGGGTTTTGTCTTGAACCGAGGCATTCGCCTTTCATGTATTGAGCAACGTCTAAGTTTGGATTGACGGGGTTACAGACATAATAAACAATAGCTGAAGTATATATGCCCCTGGAATAGTACCCCCCAGGTGGGTGAGCTCTACAAGAGCAAACATAATTCCGTTTAGGATACTTTTTGACAGGCAATGGCGCCACGTTAGTATGGTAGGGAGTCATGAATATTCCGTCAGGAGAGATTATGAACCGTTCTGGAACCCAGATATTAGCGACATAGCGACCGAACATATATATTTTGCAGTATTTTGAAACGTCTATCAATAGTGGAAGAGCGCAGCAGAACAGGTGTTGATAGTATCATGCTGCGCGCTTGTTGCAGATTTGGTTTCACTGCAGTAGTCCGGGTGCATCCCCTACCTCATGTAGCCCGGGGTTTTCCGTGTGGGCGAGATGCTATTATCGATCGTGTTTTTTTAGGTGTTTTTTGCACCTTGAAGTCCCTATTACTTAACACGTCCCCTTGGTAGCGGTTGCATATATAGTGCCGTTGGCAAGGTGCCCCTCCGCCGCGAGAGTATCATATAGGCTTTGTGCGTTGTTTCGTCCGCCCAATCGGGTCTGTTGAGTTTGCGTCCATTCAAATGAACTAAGGCCCGATAGTATCGAAGAATTTTTGGTCCTAGTTTCTAATTTTTCGTATTTTTCATTGTTGTATTCTCCAGATTTTTCTAATTTGTTTACCAAATATTTGAATGGTAAGCGTCCTGATGTTTTTCCCTTCGCTGAATTTTGAATTTCCATTTTTGGGAATATCATCTGGAAAAATAAATGTTCGCTAATAATGGCCCTAAGGCGTTTCTGCTGCCGCTCACCTCCTGTTTTGAGGGTCTTGGCACTCAAAAACGGTACGTACTGAGTAATAATAGTTTTGCTATAGTTCCAGGTATGTATTTAACCATGCCTTGGTACTTAGGGGGGGGGGGGGGGGGGGGGGGTACTTACGTCATGCATGGCCGTAGTCTCATGTCATGCTTGGCCGGAGTCGTATGGCCATAGACCGTCGCATTCCTACAGTGCCGGGACGGAGCACGTTGGGTTTTCACCGACCAGGCAGGGGGCGTTGGGGCCCATTTTTTCGTGACTGCCAGGACTCCTCGGCACCTCAGCCGAAGTACCCAACGTCATTGCACCACTGCCAATCCCATTTGTGCTATTCAAGACATTGTATTCGTGATATCATTTCCCCTGGCAAGGGACTTATAATCGTCTTCAAGAATCGCGATACTCGAGGTCAAGAAATCGCTCTAGTCGGGGCCGGGGTCAAGAATCGTCTTCACTAATGGGAGTCGAGAATTTTTAGTGGTTTGGGATTTTATGCGGACAGAAAGGCTATCCTAGGCATTTTCTTACCCCTTCCAAGGGCATTTGTTCATCGGCTTATACGTGCAGTCTCTAAAAGTCATAATTCGCTTGCCTGAGGTATGGACCTCCCAATGTAAGGAATCTGAAAAAAGTACCAGTCCAGTAGGTGCCCCCCCTCTGTCTACCCTGTCGCATAACCATCGGCAATCAGAATTCGCGCGGCGACCCAGATGTGCCGTTTAGGTTGTTAGTCATTACGGTATACCTGGTACGTAGTAATAGTGCAGCCAGTCACAAGCATGGACCATGAACGCACGGAAGTCCCCTGTTGGTTGCTGTTATTTTTTATTTTGTCTGTTATTTTTTATTTTGTTGTGTCGCTTTACAGTACCTGTAGTTGATAAAGGAACTCCTGGTAGGCAGACAGGTGATTAGGAAGAAGAGCGATTGATTCGGTTGGCCGCCTCAGGCTTAATTTCAGATTCCGTTCGGATCTTGAACAAACATGGTCCACCCCTTGGCAGACCCCTATGTATTCCGTGAGTGTAAACCTAGGGTCCATGTCCCGGAAAGTCCAAATGTGTCCGATTTTCCAATACAGGTGTACGCAAGTATTGTTTCGGTGCTATTAGTAGTACTCAAAATGTTCTTGTACGAAAGAACACCCTTAAGAAATTATTTTTGTCCAAAATCATTACCAGGTATATGTAACGGATAGTCCGAACGTGTCGGTAATAACCCTCCAAAACAGCCATAAAACGGAATGCCGTTGGTTTTTATGCCAGTTGATGGTAGAAAATCAGCTACAGGTCCAACAAACCAAAGGGGGAGATACCGCTTTCGGTCACGATATACCTTTTCTGTCAAAAAGACGAAGGCCAAATTTGGATTTGCTGCGACATGAACTGCCTACCAGTGTAGACTACTTCAAGTGACAGCAAGCAGAAGCAGATATTCAAATTATTCGATATGTTCCTAGCGTTATTTACGAAGTAGTTCGAAACGTGTTACCCAAGTGTATCTCCCGTGGCTGTTGTGCTGTTGCGTTTTTCATTTGTATCCGAAAGCACATGTTTTTGGCTTCCAAGTGACCAGGTGTACCTGCTGTCGGACAAGCTCATGCCTCTATCTAACCATGCATATGAGCATTTACTGTAGGGAAAATAAGTCCGATTCCCTTCATCGGCTCTGCACTGTAGTTTTATAACATGATATTTCCAAGGACAGTAAGTAGTATGACAACTTATAGTAACAGAGCAATTTTGCAAGCACAATGACAAGCATAGTAATTCATCAAGCGCGCGATCGAAGTATCACACACAGCTTGCAGGGACGACAAAATCCTCGATCGCACAGCTGGCGTTTCTAATTTTTCAGTAATTCATGAGGCACCATGATACCATGACACGATAAACTACCGGCAATCAAGATGATACCATGATACGAGAAACTGCCGGTAATCGAGTAACTTTGCAAGCATCATGACAGCATGAAAATGTATCACGCACTATCCCCCAGTGTCACCTCGGGCCTCTGCATTACAATGTATTAATATTCCTGTCGGTCCGTCTGACCCCCCTCGGATCTGACTTGAGGCATGACTCGCCTTTTCTCCTTCACACGACGATTGACGTTCATACCGCGATCATTTCTTGATGGGCATCACGCAACTGCAAACCTGTCCCATCCAATCTGCCAAGTCAACATGGCCTGCTAACCGAGCGATATCCTGCGGGGTATATCCACCTTCATCACGCGCCCACGCTTTTTCTGGAACCACACCCCGTACGGTTTCCTGCCAAAGCCACTCTAGCAAACCCCGGTGACCCTTAAGCGCAGCCTTGTGACAAATCGTGTGCCCTTGCAAATTAGTCTTCGACCAATCCAGCCCCCCAGCTCCCCCTTCCTCGACCCTCCTTGATAGCCACCTTCCACAGAGACGTGTTTTAGTTGGAGAGGGGTGCGCGAAGGCGGTGTGATTAGTCATTGGCGGAGATTACAATGACAGCAGTTTCAGCAGTATTATACTATAAGTACTACGAGTACTACTGCTACTGCTACTGCTACTGTTCTGATGACTACTACTACTCCTACTCCTATTGCTGCTGCTACTACAACTACTACTACTGCTACTACTACTACTGCTACTACTACTACTGCTACTACTACTACTGCTACTACTCCTACTGCTACTACTGCTACTGCTGCTGCTACCACCACCGCCACAAACCTGCAAACGTCGACATCCCCTGACAGTCCACACCAGTGCGCCACGGTACACCCGTAAGCGTTGACTCTGCGGTGATCCGCGCCGCGGTCGACGAGCAGCCGACAGGTCGACAGGTGTGCTCCCCAGCAAGCCCAGTGCAAAGGAGTTGTCCCCTCGGCAGCCGGAGTATCAGGGCCGGCGTAACTAATGGTGAAACCGCCGGTTACCTCGTCGTCGTTGGAGTGGTCAGCCGTAACTCCTGCAACCGCCGCAATTTCAGTGTCTGTCGTTTCTCTAACTGCTGTACCTGCCGTGACTGCCGTGTTGTCGTCGACGGGACGCGGGGTTTCCAGCAGAAGGCGGCAGACCTGTGATAGTTTCGTTGCCGACAGGGGCATAGCGAGAGGACCGAATGCCGAACAGAAAATACATCTGAAGGACTTCTCGAGGGGAGAGCTACTCGTCGAGGGAACGCTAAAAGTATTACGGTGACGACAAAGACATCCCCACATGTAGTACGATCTGCACAAGTGAATCGAGGTATATCGCAATCGACGCATTAAATACAATGAACACGTACACAAAAAACTTCGTGGGTGCCCCCCGAGGCAATAAGATCAGAGTTTGCCACGCTGCGCTGCCGACATCAAAACACAACTACCCCGCTAAACAGTCCTACAACAATAGGTGGTCAATCACAGCCGCCTACGGAAGGCGCCTAGGCTGTTGTTCAATCCTCATTTGCCAGACTATACGAAAACTATAAAACGTAAGACGACAAGTGAAAAAATATCAATACGCTCTTCGGAAGAATGCACCTCCACGTGACCGCCACGAGCCGCCCAGTGGAGAGAGGTCCTGCCCTCCCCTCTGCCCCGGATGGGACAAGCCTTCCCAGCGTCAACACCGCACTCGTTCAGCAAATATCTGAGGAGAAGCATTTTCCAAAGCGAACGGCAGCAGACGAGAATGTTCAAGGCGAACCTGGTTGTTGTTGTTGGGCCAAACCTCTCAACATTTTGGAAAAACGATGTCGCAGGCCTATTACGGGGGTACATAGTTAATAGGACCTATGGTACACATAAAAACCTATATATTTACCTATTTTTACTAACAAAATTTGGTCCCGTTAACTATGGACCCCCGTAATAACAACATCACACACTCTGCCGTGTCTGGCGCAACGACAGTATGCCAATTTCATTTTCAACTTCGTTTTCATTATCTGTTACGTTCCATGTTCGTTTTCATTTTCATCATTGAAGTCTACTTTCAGTTTTGCACTCGATGCCCATTTTCATTTTCATTTCGCAAGCGACCGTTCCACCGCTTAAGTCACCCCCCCCTCTCCCATCAACAGATAGACCCCGAGGAAATCATAGCAAACAGCTTACACAAAAATAAGCACAACACAACAAGCATCACCTCAACTCTTCCATCAAAAACACAAACCAGCGCCCTCCAGCTCTCTCTCGTGCGCGCTCGCGTCCTCCCCCACCTGCAAACTTCTAGCCTCCCCTCCCCCGCAGCCCAGTCGAGCGCGCTAGAGCCGTTCTTGTCCATGGCCGTCCTGGGATCCCAACGGCCGCCGTCCTCCACTCCCCCCACTACCCTTCTCAGTTCCTCCACGTCTCCGGCACGCGCCAGTGCAAATCCGGGAGGCAACGCGGCGGCTGCCCGACCCTTCGCCGCGGCCCCGGCCCCGCTCCTCCGTCGACCAGACCACACGCCGCCACTTTCCTCTCCCGCCGCTCCACCCCCACCAGCCTCATCGTCATCGACAGGGCCAAGCTGATGGAGGCGATGGCGGCGGTTACGGTTGTCGTCATCGTTCTCCCTGTCGTCAGCCATCATCTTGGTGGAGCCTTGGCTGCCACCACCGCCCGGCCTAAGCGGAGGAAGCAGGTCGCTCCCCATCTTCAGAAGCTGCACGAAGTGCTCCCGGTCTCTCACCTCGTGGGGGTGGGCGCCCACCAGGTGCATGCGCAGACCGCGCTGCCCTCCGCAGGCCCGGCCGCAGAGGGGGCAAGGCGTCGGGCGGGAGTCGCAGGAGGTTGCGCCGCCCGCTGCAAGGGCGTCGAACGCTTTGAACTCCGTGAGGTGGGCCGGAATAGCGGGGGGGGTCGGTGCCTCCCACCGTAGATTTTTTCTTGTTGGTGTTGCCGCGATTGTGGCGGAGGCGTCTGAGAAGGGGGCACCGGGGAAGGTTGAGGTTGATTCGTCGAGGGTAAGAGGCCCTGAATGCAACACCACCTACACAAAAAAATCTGGTGGAACACCACTGTCTGACTGGTCGAGGCTGGCCTTTCCGCCGGCCGTATTTGTATTGGGAAAATGCCACCGAAGCACGCCGCGGAGCCGTGCGACCGCCCCTGCCTACCTCGGCCCCGCCAAAGGGTTGGGATTGGGGTTAGGTTTAGGGACAGGTTTGCGGTTACGGTTGGGGTTGGGGTCGGGATTGATCTGGGCCGACGTGAAAAATAGAAATTGACCAAACGATGCATGTACGGGTGTGTATTCTTTTAGCAAGGTGTTGTTGCAATCAGAGGCACCCATCGAGGGTGGAGATTTCACCAGAGGCGCCCGTCGAGGGTGGGGATTTCTTAAGTATGGGGATGCGGTTATTATCTACCAGTACTACAGCGTCGATGCCACAGATTTTGTCCGAAAAAAATGGTGTTACCGGTTAATGGTTCTCACACGTCTGCGAAGGCGACCTTCAGCCATCTTCCCAAGAGCGGGCAGGGCTTTCCAGGCTCCGGAGCAAAGACGTCGCTCGCCAAGGCTGCCCCAGAAACCCCCATGCGCACGCGCTCCTCGATTTCAGGCGGGCGGTTCCTTTCAGCTTTTGCTCGCGCCGCTGATGCGACCTTCCGTTGAACGTTCACGTCATAGAACGTTGAACGTTGAAAGTCAGAAGAAGTAACGTGAAGAGAAAAACAAGTTTGCCACGAGCCACGAGGACTGCGCACTGGGATATATATATATATACTCCGAGCAGACCAGACTGCGATAACAACAGCAACAATACACGACGGCAACGATATCGACCCTAACAAAATACGATAACGACAGCGACAACACCAACACCAACAACAACAACAACAACGACGACGACACCAGCACAACCACCACACCACAATTACCACCACCGCCATCAACTCAAGTCCACCACCAGCACCACCACCACCAGCACCACCGCCACCAAAAGCTACAAATACCAGGTACGTACCTACCTGGTATCAAATATCGGTACGCACCTACCTGGTATCAAATATCGCAACACTGCGCTGTGCGTACTGCTGCGCTGCGAGGTATATACGGGCAGAGCAATCTAAAGAATAACGACGAACCGCAACGAACTCCTAACGATATAGAGGGTACCCGAACACCACAACGGTTCATAGTGCAACAACAGGAACACACAAGCAATACAGGTACGAAGACAAGAAAAGGCAAGCCACGAAGACAACAAAAGAACACAGCAATAATATCAAGCAGCAATTCAAACATTTCAAACGTTCCAACTGAAACGGCACGAAAACGCGCCGGGGGGGGGGGGGGGGGGGGCGTCAGGAGATCGTAGCAATCAAGTACGCTGCGAGGGCAATGAAGATGCGGATCAAGATGAAGGGAAGACAAGCATTGATCGTTGTGCTATCACCATGTTCGTGCTGGTGGGAGTCACGCAGACAACCACAAGACCAGAAGAAGCGCACAGCAGCGAACATTCAAACTTGAAACTTGAAACGGACACGAAGCGAGTTGGGGGGGGGGGGACGTAGCAATCGACACATCGACACGTTTGAGATCCACGCGTTGCGAGGCCATGGGCGCGATAACTCAACCATTGCTGTTGGTGGTTACTTCTGTACAGCCGCCGTTGTATTGCTGACTGCTGCAGCTACTGTTGTTTACAAGTACTCTGCACGGTATAGAGTAACCAGTATACCTCGTGGAAGGTGATCAGGACCCTCGCCGCAGCCGGGTCGACGCACAGCACGCGCTCGACAGTCCCGTAGGCTTCGAACACTCGCCGCAACGTCATCTCGTCAACCCCGACAGCAGGGCCTGTGTTGTACACAACCAGGTGGCGCGTCTGGATGGAAGCGTCACGCGTGTGATGATACACTACCGACTGCTGCTGCTGTTGTTGCTGTTGTTGCTGGTGGTGGTGGTGGTGGTGCATGGAAGCATCCTTGCAGCGATTCTTGTCGATCTGGTCCTGTGGCTGCTGCTGTACTGCTGCTGGATTCTGTTGGGACGGTTCGACTGCGTCTGGCCTTGCTTCGCCTGGATCCGCTGATGGCGATGCTAATCGCGATATCAGCGGCGGATGCTCCTCATCTGCACAACCACCCGAGGTCATGCCCACCCCCACGTTTCTCCCCGGTGTCTTCCTCGTGGAAGCCCCGCACACAAGCGTTGGTGTGTACCCTTACACTACAGCAGTGCATCAGGCCGCGGCATTTGATGAACGACGGAGATGAGGGTGTTCCGTAGTCCATGTTGAACGTTCTCTGGTAGGGGCAATTCTGAATGGCGCCTGGCGAGGTGGGCGTCTTTTCTTGTTTGTGCGGTGTGTGTTCACGGGCTACGTATCATGTGTGGGATAGCGTTTCTGCTGGGTTCTTCCCCAGCTGAGCAGCCGACGATAGACAGGTTCCTTGGGGCGCTTAGAAGGCGAGGACCAGATGCAGTAGGTCGACAATCGATCCAGCTCGAGGTACGAAGGCACAAAGTCTTTCAGACCAAATTTGTTTGTGGAGCGTTTCAAAACGTTCCCTCCTGGCGTTTCTTTATGTGTGCTACCGTGCCACCACAGTAGTGTGCTGTGTGCTGTGAGAAAACGCTCACCAGCTGCAGCAGATACACTCACAAGCAGTGCGTAATGGTAGTGCAGGCGGTATAGGACAGAGGATATAGGCTCCAACTGTGCAACTCTATCTCCGAATACT
The DNA here is from genome assembly GCA_031763025.1 of Macrocystis pyrifera. Classification (NCBI taxonomy): domain Eukaryota; class Phaeophyceae; order Laminariales; family Laminariaceae; genus Macrocystis; species Macrocystis pyrifera. Next base: position 13,984,880 of record JASSKH010000009.1, read on the forward strand.
ATGTGAACCTGTGTACCAAGGTGTGACAGTGTGACATTGTCATGCTGCTGCTGTGCTGATGTGGGCGTTTTTTTTACCTGCTGGCTGCAGTTTCGCCGTTTCGTCGTTTTTGGGCTTGATCGTCATGCATTATGTCCTGTGTCATGTATCAAGATCATCCAGCAGCAAAAATTGTGACTTTGTAATCGAGTACTCTGTATCGACGGCATTCGAACATGCAGCATGCCCTTGCGCCCTCAGTTTTGCGTACGCCAACGACTGGTTACTGGTTGCCCCTCCAACGCTACACAGCAGCAGCAACAGCCAGTATTATTATGTGTTTGTGTTGGTTGCTGCTGTTGTTTATTGCCCACACCACTGACTGCTTGGTGCTTGTATCCAGGGTTGGTGGTCGTGAAACGACAACGAAAATGGCTCGCTCAGTTTTTCGTTTTTCGACGCCAACGATTGCCCGTTTCGGTCGGTTTTGGGGGTTTCCTCACATGCATGTACCAGGTAGGCATTATCGGCGTAGGCGACAGAAAAACCGACCCATACACCGAGTCGGTTTCCGGTTTCGATAGTTTTTGGCAACCGAAAAAAACTGGAAAAAACGGCAACAATAATATAATCTCGGTTTCGGCCGGTAGAGAAAACGACCGAAAACACAACTAAACTGCTGTCGGTTGTCGGTTCACAACTCACAACCCTGGTTATGATGCCATTTACAGCAGTAATAGTAATAGTAATAGTAATAGTACACCAACAACAACAACACGAACGGGTGGAGACCCTCCCCCGTCTTTGTACTATTACAGTACTACAGCAGTACACTAACATGATACTACATTACTGTAATAGTATACTGGAATCTACTGCTGTAATACAAAACACAACAACACCATATCATGGCAATAACTTTACACGCTTTCAACCTGAAAATCGACTGCAGACATATTATACTCCCACACCAACTCAAACTATTACGTTGACGGTAGTTTGTCGTTTGCCTCCCAATACGTACCAGGTATACCAGGTATAACATAATTCTACGAGTAAATGTAACATTTTTTTGGCACTGCACCTTGACGACGTGGTGTGATGATTTTTGCCTTTTGATGACATGTCATAAATAAATGTATGCACGGTATGATTTTCGAGTCTGGCGTTTGTCCGTTGGGGGGGGGGGGGGTGGGGGAAACTGTCCGCCCGTGTACCCTGTAGATCCCCCACTAAACATTCCAGTACGTACGTGATTACATACTTAGAAGTCACGGTGGCGAGCGAACCGTGGTGGTGCACCTTGCAATGGCATACTCATTTGAGTACGGTACACCCACCACGCCATTGTCGACCGACACCCCCGCATACAGCTGTCACTATGTGATGAATTGTCTTTTCCGTGAAAAAACAGCAATACCTTTCGCTGTACGTACTGGTATTAATTGTTTTCTCAGGGCGGAAGGGCGTCGCTGCTACTACTGGCGGCGGTGCTTCATCTTCGAGGTGACCAAGTGTGCCCGCAGCCGGCACAAGACGCCAATGGAAATGTCCTGCTGTGGAACGGCGAGGTGCGCTTGAATTTTCTTCTCTGCCGCTAATCTAGACTGCTGCTGCTGCTGCTGCTGCTGCTGCTGCCGCACACTGTTAATTGCGTGCTGATATCGAAGTTGTATGGTACTATTAGTACCGCTGTCTTCACCTGCACCCAAGAGTTCGGAGCTTTGTCCTGCGCGGAGTGTCGGGTTGCTGCAGTTTTGTAGTATTCGAGTTGCCTTTCATGCGACAAGGTTCACCTGGTGCCTGTACATCCGTAGAGCCAGCCGTCTGAAGTAAAAGACTAAGACTACAACAGGGCCACCGCAGCGATGTTACGTCAATGTGTGGTGTTATACCTGTAGATATGGCACAAATGTATCGCCATTTGTCGTACGAGCAGTGAGTGTTTTTTTTGTCTAATAATTTAAGTTTTTTTAGTTTCTTAAGCTGCCAATACGTCGTCCGCTCGTCCAGTTTGAACCAATTTTGAAACCAATTTATGTAAACGTTTAAAAAGTGAGACGTGACCACCAGCAAGGCATTAATTACCATACACCACCCTGTTTCCCAATACCGATATCATGCTTTCATAACTTTAACTTTCGTACTCGCACCTTTACTGTCATTGGAGGTGCTCTCGTGACGGTATCGTGCGAGGCCCCGAGTTCTGATTTCTTAGAGTTTCTGATTTACTTATGCTCCCTGAGCAGGTCTTCGACGGCCTAGACATCCGACCATCAGAGTCCGACACCGCCGAAATTCTTCGAGCTCTGTCAAGAACACGCGATCAACAAGAGGTACGTTAATCGAATACAGACAAAGAGGGGTACCACGTCGTGCCTATTCATAAGTTCAAAAGCAGCATCGTGCGCCCCAGCGGCTTGCCCTCCTTTTCTTTCGCGTACAACCAGAATAGTATTGTTACACCTGGCACTCGAGAATCGTATCGTTGAGGGTTAGAGGTAGTCTTCATGATTGTCGGAGACGGGGAGGTATCGAGAGAACCAATTTACGATGATAGTTGTTTCAGGGCGTCTTTAACCTACTAAATAAATGAAGTGCCTTGCAATAGTAGTCGTCACCGTAACCAGTGCGACCGTTCCTGTCCTATCTAGGGTTGCATTGCCAACTTCGTTTCCTTCATATTTTGTTGCTTGAATAGTACCAGGTGGGCCCACGGAAAATACGCCGCTCATTCTCGACAGGCACCGTTCCCACGTCCCTAACTCGTCAGCCCACCACCTCATCAAACCCTTTGTTGTCCTGTCATCTGATCGTCGAACCATCAAATTAACAAATGCCGTAAAAATGCGAGTAAACGCCCCCACCCCCGGGCCGACGTTTCGAGATCGCTATCTCCATAACAAGAAGAATGTCAGCGCCTAAAAGCCTAAAGGGTGGCGTTGGGCAGATCTCGTGGAGGGTTGTCCGAAAACGTGTCGTTTGGTATTGACACCTTCTTTGTTACGGAGTTATCGAGGTCGAAAAGTCGGTCCGGGGGGGGGAGGCGTATACTCATTTTTACGGTAATCGCATCATTCTTGAATCATCAAATAATGAAATCGCTGAATCATCGAATCATTGAATCATAATCATCGACTCATCAAACTCTTGAATCTAATAAATAGTAAAATCGTAGAATTGTCGAATCCTGAAATCGTCAACTTATATTTTTTTCCAACCATCAGACATTGCTTCTTTTCGTTGTCGCAGATAGTGTCTACCCTTGCCGCTATCTCTGGACCGTTTTCGTTCATCTACTGGTGCCCGAGTCGACGATCGCTTTACTACGGCAGGGATCCCATCGGCCGCAGGAGTCTCGTCATACGGAACCCCAGGTAATGATATTGCACTATCATGCCCAGGTACTGCTACACCATACCCTAGAATTGCTGTAGCATATGGCAGTGAAGTATATTATACCTGGTATATGGTACTATAGCATACCTGATACCAGGTACGAAGTACCAGGCATACAAGAACAATAGTACTAACGCACACTGGTATGATACTATAGCAAATGGTTTTCAAGCATACCAGGTACCCGGTATTAGGTGCTACTGTAGACTATCGCAGATCGTACTATGGCATGTGGTGCTGTGGTGTGTTTTCACGAGATGCCGTGTCTCCTTGACTTGCTGGCTCGGTTGTTTATGCAGTCAAGAAGCATCACTGAGTATGCCGCAAGTACTGTACAAGACTACAAAACTGTCGTACAGCAGCAGTAACCTTTTTCGGCGGGGGTTAGTTTGTACGCAGACTGTGCGGCGCTTCCCCGCCGTTTGCATGACCCCGCTGTCCTCTACAGTTTATGAATGTTCGGTGAACCATTTCCCATTTCTGTCATGGTACGCCGAAGCACGTGCTGACTTTTTATTCAGTGAACGAAAGCGGACGGCATACTGAAAAAACAACAGAGAGAACGACCCCGGATAGGTATGTTTTTCGCTTTTCGAGACCGCTTTTCCTATCTCTGATTTTGTTGGCTTCATGCCGACACCACATGCACCTCTGCTGCTCTTTCCCGAGTGCTCCTCCCGTACTTAGCCCTTTGGGGACCCATCAAACTTATAAAAGGAGACCAAAACGACGAGAGAAGCGGCCTTATCAGCTGACCAAGTGTTAGCTCGCCGTGCCGGACAACTCCTTAGATTGAGGTTCGTAAAGTATACCTGGTACCAGACACGATCAAATTAAACAACCGTATCAGCAACCTGCGCGGTGCTTGGCGAGGTCAATACTGCTGCAGTCGGAATTTTAATTCGTCAGCTTTCCTATCTAAAGATCCGACTATAGCCTTTTCCTGTTCACACCATCATTTAATTGCTTGCATCTACATGCTGAAGGTTCGGTTCGAATTGCCTTCCACCCCCTCAGCGCCTCGCTCGCCGCCGCGTGCAATCTAATGCGCCCCCTCTCAGGGCGTCGGGCGAACCGTTGGCGGTCTCCTCCTGCCTGCCTCATGGATATGAGCTCTTGCCTCATACCGGTCGGTCTGAGCTGTCCGAAGCCGCCCCTATCCAGCCAAGGACATTGGCAACTCCAACCGGTCAACCAATCACGGAAGCGTTCCTTTCAGCGCCAGCCAACCCCAATGAGCCCCCCCCCCCCCTCACGGCGCGGCAGGCGAATGGGAAGAGGTCCGCGCCGACGGAGTCTACGGCTTGGAGTTCGAAGACGTAGAAGGCGATTCACAGGAAGAGGATTGGAATCCCCCGTCCCCGAATTTCCTGGCTTGGCCATTGTCCTGCGGTGCGGGCGCCGCGGGTTTTCTTACGACGTCGTCGATTTTAGATGAACCCACCGTTAATGTTATTACGTCTCGTGATCGAGAGGGAGAGGTTGGATCCATCGAGGACAGCCAAAAAATGGCGTCCATTATTCAGGACGGGTCCCTGACCGCCGACGATAATTCGAATCCCGACGGCGTTATGCGGTCAACAGCCTCGTCGACTGGAAGTCCTCGCATCAAAGGAAGCGTGGGCAGCATCGAGGCGAACAAACCATTATCACCCGGAACACATGGCTATTTCGATCCTTCATCGCCATGCGCTAGGGTTTCTAGCATAGGGAGGGAGGCGCAAGGGGACGACGACGCCAACGATGATGACGACAAAATGAAAGAAAATGAGGAAACACGCGAGAGAGAAGGAGAGAAAGAGGCTGGTCGAACAGCGCTGGGGGTAACAAAGGGGACAGGGGATGCAATCCTTGGAACGGCGAGTGTCACCGCCGTAGGGACGAGGGACGGGCCCGACAACGGGCCTCAAATTTCCCGGGCCGCCGAGGGGCTGCTAGCTAAGCTGAGGGGTGCAATCAGCAGCCGGGTTCGCACCATTCCGTACCCCACCCCGCGCGTAGCAGCTTGCACTGAAACCCCTTACGGTAGCACTACAACGACGCAGCCATGGAAGGCCGCTGTACACCTCTCTCCTCCACATTCGATAATTGGAAGGCGTCCAACAGAAGCAGGGGTGGTGGTGTGGGGACCACACAGACTGGTTTCGGAGGCGTTGGGGAGGCGGTGATCGAGGAGGCGACTGGGGATAGACGAACAGGAGGGGCAGCAGGAGGTGTGGTGGGCGCCGAGGACGCTGAGGGAGGGGTGGGTCGTCGCGCCAGCGGCTTGCAGGGCCCCCGCGAGGGTGATGCAAAGGGGGCCACTGCAGAATCTCCCGTAGTGGCGAGGGTGGGTGTTCTGTTTTCGGGGGGGCTGGACTCAGTTGTCCTTGCGGCCATGCTGGCGGAGGCGGGGGGTGAGGGGGGTGGCGGACCGGCCGTGCCCCAGGGAGAAGCCATCGACCTCATCAACGTGTGCTTCGACAGGTAGGCCACTGCGACTACAAAAGTGTTTTTGTACGGTTGGCGTGACTATTTTCGGGGGCGACTACGGTTTCGACTTACTGTTGGCCCAGTCCGCGTTCTTCGCGGCACCGTTGTCCTTCGAACAAGGACCACCAATCTGTGAGAGTGTGGTCGTTTCCTCTTATTATCTTGTCTTCTTGTGCCATTTTAGGAACATCGACCAAGACGAAAAGTTATTTGGTCACGTCCTCGCCCTCTCTGGCTTCCGTGCTCCCCTCCTTCCCCCCGACAAATCGGCTAAACCTCCAGGCATGACTCTCCTACCCTTTCGCGCTCTTCCGTTCCTCCTTGTGCTCCGCGAATTCAACCCGCAGAGCTATTCCTTCGGCCCTGTACTTGTGCACTCCTGTGGTCTGTAACCTGTGACGTGTGCCGTGTCACCTGTGATCTGTGATATATGACGTGTGGCTTGCGACCTGTGGTATACGACCAGTGATTTGTGACCTGTGATATTTGACTCTTGATTCGTGATATTTGGGATGTGATCTGTGATCTGTGCCCTGCCATATAGGACCTGTCATATGTGACGTGTGACAAATAATCTGTGATATTGGACCTGTCACATTTGGTATGTGACCTGTTCCCTGTTACCTGTTACCTGTTGCCTGTGTTATGTGTCATGATACAGCCCAAGCGGGCATTGTTCACCGGACCGTCTAGCGTCCATGGTGGCCGCTGAGGAGCTGAAGTCGCTTTTCCCGTTTCACGTTTGGCGCCTCGTGTGCGTGGATGCGGTGTACGAGGATGTGCTGCGGCAGAAGGAAGCAGTATGGCGCGTTATGCAGGTGAGGGAACAACGAAGCAGCATTTCATGTGTATCTACCAGGTACCAGGTACTGATAAAGCATTAGTAGGTACTAATGGCATGTTTTCGTCACTTTTTATCTAGAGCTCAGCCAGCTCCTACGGTTCTTTCCTTTGAAGGACCTTCTAAACAAGCCGTGGTCACAGGTGTCTACCCGTCTTCCCCCCGCCACATGCCTTGATTTTTTCGCTCAACTGTGGAAATCATTAGCCTCAGGTGTATTCCGTATGAATCTTAGTAATGGTGCTTGTCTCTCGGGAAACTCGGCTAGTACCTCGTTTTTTGTAGCTTGCCGTGATTCTGCCGTAGTGTCGCTGCTCTAGTATTGCTGTTGTTTACTGTTGATCGCTATTGTATGAGTAGGGCTCAACTGTGGAAATCATTATCCTCAGGCGTATTTCATACCTGGTATGAATCATAGTAATGGTGCTTGTCTCTCGGAAAACTCGGCTAGTCTCTCGTTTTTACTAGCCTGCCGTATTTCTGCCGTAATGTCGCTGCTCTAGCATTGTTGTTGTTTATCGTTGATCGCTATTTTATGAGTAGGGCTACGAGCACGGACACGAACAGGCGGCGTGCGATCGGAAGAGAGGCCTCAAAGCACCCCTGTTTGGTTGATATGTCGCGGAGGGAGCGGCCCGGAGTGCTGATTACCCCGCTGTAAAATGAAAGAGGGATTCCCAATCTTTTATCGAACTACTACGAAGCCTAGAAAGGCGATGCTTTCGAGCGATAACATTCGAGCGACGTTGCTTGTAGACGGGTTGCGAGTCGGGTAAAAACTGCAACAGTATTCGCCTCGTCGGTCACCCTGACGACCACGATGGAGTCCCACGCATTCGCATTCCCCTGATGTCTTTCGGCACCCAATGATGCACACCCTCGGCGCTGCCCCAGCCTTGCAGCACGACGATGGACTTCAACATTGCGTCTGCGTTCTGGTTTGCGTCGAGTGGGAAGGGATGGCTCTACGATCCCCCGCCACAGCAGCTCCTTCCACTTCTTACCCAACAGGGTGGATATCGTGATGACGTTGGTGGTGATGTTGGTAGTGAATGTGTTGGTGTTGGTGAGGATTGTGTTGGTGGTGGTGTTGGTGGTAATGGTAGTGTTGGTGTTGGTGTTGGTGTTGGTGATGCTGGCGAGCTCAACGGGCCAAATCTTGAAGCGCGTGGAGCGCTCGCTGACAAAGTGTCCGCGACGATCGGTCTCCCCTCCACACCGGCGCCTGACGTGCCGCTTACCACATCAGGGATGTCCTCGGCAGAGCCGACGCATACCTTTGCGGCGATGACCGTAGCATCAGAGGGTCGCGGCGGCAATATGACGCCGCCTCCGGCGGCCGCTTGTAGTAGCGGTGACCGAGCGGGGAGAAGGTGCGCGTGGTATATCCAAGAGGAAGGTAGTGAACATGGCGACCAAGGTGAATAAGAATATGGATGAGCTGTGCCCCGTCGAGGGGTGTCGTCGACTCCTTAGGCCTGGCTGCGTCTTCGCCGTATGCAGCAGGTGCTGCTTGAAGGCGCAAGGCCTTATCGATGTTGCCGTTTTGACTCCTGAAGCATCTGCTTCGGAGAGAGGGCCCCCGTCGGCTGCAGTAGTGGCAGCAAAGGCGTCGGCGGCGGCGGCGGCGGCGGCCGCAGCGGCGGGCACTATGGAGGGGGCGGCAGGGGGGGCGGCGGCGGCGAGTGAAAGCGTGACGCAACGCTTGTTATGCAAAGCCCGTGCTGTGGAAGAGGCGTTGCAAGCTCTGAAGGATCACCTGACGGAACACTTCGACGATCTCTCAGAACCATTTCAGGCCGAGGCGCTGGCCGCTCTACTGCTGAAGAGGGGCGATTCGACGTGCCAAGTCAGACCCGGGCGGAATGTACATTTCCAGGCGCTTGCTCTGGCCTCAGGCGCAAGGCAGTCGATAAAGTGGTGCCCTGTCCACAAGAGGCGCTCGAGAGGAGGTCAGGGTGGCGGCGGCGGCGACCAACACGCGACCGTGGCAAGGACGAAATCGGGGGTGGAAGCACGGAGACTGGAAAAGCGGTCGATGGCACCGACGAGTTTTACTTCGAACGCGACGGTCCTCTTGGTGAGATATCAACCCTGGAGAGCTTCTTGCGCGATGCCGTATGTTTTTTTAGACTACCATTTGGAATCAATGACATTGGTGCGGGCTAGAAATTAATGGTAGAAAATTGAACCACCTCAGCGTGACCCCCCCGGGTAGCTATCTCCACCGCACCTGCTCCTCCCGGGGGTGACATCGGATCAGCATGCTCACGCGCCTGTGGTAGCAGGAGCAGGTTCTGCTATTGCGGTGGGAGTTACGGGTTAAGTTGACACACGGCACGTATCTTAAAGTAGAAGTGTGGTGATGTTAAGCTATAGTCTTATTTAAGCCTAACCAATCTGCCGGAGGATAAAAAAAACTCGGCGTGAATTAAATCATTTTGCCCCGCTTTCTGTATCAGCAGTACCGCCAATCATGGCCAGTATACGTACCTGGTGTCACGTATCACGTACCAGGCATCACATATCGTCTATCAGCTGCCACTCTGTCCCTATGTAGAAGTACCGTTTACATTATATATCACTATCAAACATTTCCTTACATTTTGGGACAAGAGTTATATCACTTGTTACATCACGTTTCACGTATAACATACCAGATACCGGGTATCAACATACTGGATCTACATATCTCATGCCACGTACCGTATTACATTGTATGCATGTCCCACATCCAATATCAACATATGTCGTGTGACGTATTACGTCTATATTACGGCACGGACTGGTCATCCGCGCCCCGCAAATGCTTTCCAATAGGTGGGTATTGGGGCGGACGAGTTCATGGCTGGTTACAGCCGTCATCGCAACGCATTCACCAGGGGAGGTGAGTGCTAAGTCTCAGCATTTCTGCCACCCACCGCGTAGACAAGCGGACTCTAACGGTCGACATTCTAGCCAACTCTATCGATTGCACCCTTGACTTTTCATCTACAGTAGTACGAGTACCACTCTTGATATTTGTGATAGTCGCCCGTGCCCCAATATATCCGTGCGGTTGTGGGATCGCACAATGCTGACTGCTGTGGGATTTGGGCGTTTTTGTGCTGAGGAAGCAGCAGAAAACAACATCAACACCATCAACGACGAGAAGAATCTGACTACCACTATGTAGTGCAAGTGATCTTCCAGCGGTCTAATAGTGGTGTGTTCTTCACCAGGACAACCGAAAGCCATGCGCGCACTGCCATGTATGCCCCCGCCGACAAGGCAGTAGCAGCCGCTTCTCGACAAGGATGCCATCATGGTTTTTCTCTTCGAATTTTCTCTTGGAAGAAACAACAGAAAAACCCTCGATTCCGCTTGTATAGTGTGTATTTTCTCGACTACACGTCGGCGGCTGATTTTGTATGCCCGCGGCTCTAACGTTGTCAATAGGGTTGTATTCACTTCGTTACGATTATTACTCGACTATTCATTGGCGCCTGGTTTTGCATTTCCTCTGGGTTTAATTATATTGGCAGTACTGCTAAAACTGACGTCGTTCACGCCCCCTGCCGTCATCGTGTCTGGTTTCTATTTTATCGGGGTCGTTTTCACGTCCCGCTCGTGGTTTTGACGGATGATGGATGGGTTGATGTCTGCCGCGAAAAGGAGAGGGGGCTCTTGCCGACGAGCTTCTCAAGGACCAGGGTCGACTGTGGACGCGGAACCTGGGAAGAGATGACCGCTGCATCGCGGACCACGGGAAGGAGGCCAGATTTCCGTTCCTGGACGAAGGCGTTCTCGCCTACATCAGGTCGGCTGTACCGCTATTGTCATAAAGGTTGTTGCTGTGTAGAACACGCGTGAGCGGCTTTATTTTGATTTCACGCGGCCCTACCGCCCCTTGGATAAGCTGTTGTTGGGGTGCTGCTATTGATGCTGTTCTGCTGTTGGTGTACATATTTCAATAGACCTCATCGTGGCGGCAGGCGAGTTTGAAGTCAATTAGTGGTCGCTTCGCGTAGCCTTTGTTTTCACTGGAGGAGATATCCGAGGGGGATTTTGGTTGTCCTCGATCGGGTGGACGAAATTGGATGTTTTTTAAGATTTTTACGAAGTATGTCCTGTCGCAGCAAGCAGTATCACCTTTCATTGCCTTTCGCGCGAGTATTGAAAGGGTTTGTGTGAATCTGATTGGTGTATTAGCTCCTTACAACTGCTGTACTCACCCTTTGGGGACGAACTTCCCTAGACTTAGGACTTCAATGTTTTGAAGTATGCCTCGTAAAGTGGTTACTGTAGCATGAGGTTTGATTCAGCAATCGGCTTAATCCGTTAATTCATAATACGTGCTTTAATCATATCCTATTCTAACCCCAAGAACGAACGTTGACCCCCGAAAAAATAAGGGGTTCATTGATACCTCGGGCCGCGGTATGGGCCCAACCGTTACTTATTGGAGAAGGAAAATCCTTGACTTCAGACGCCAAACGCGGCGCTGACGGCACTGACTGTCCGTCAGCACCTGGCGCAAGCCGCTGAACGCCAATGACTCGCACCTCACAGCCCAGCTGTTGATACAGACAGCTAAATTTCTTTATCAAACATGTATGGACGACTTATTTACGTACTGTAACTGATTTCCGTTCCCAACTCCGGTAAAAACATTTCACGCACTCGACTCTGCGACTATTGAATATATTATCAGGTCATTGCCCCTGCGAAATATTTGCAACATGGATGAACCGCCAGGGGTCGGCGACAAGAAGATTCTTCGAGAGGTGATGGGTGATGGGTGATACGCGGGGGGGGTACCTGTCGTCTTAGCCGCGGCCGAAGTACAGTATGCCCGACGTTTGGTAGCCGTGCGGGTATAGCGGAGAGTGAAGTAGGTCAATCATTTGACACCGCTGTACTTGGGAGAGTGCATTCGAAGGTGCGAAGCGGCGGCATCGCGGGCGGAGCCACTAACCCGTGATTCGTCCTAAAATATAGGCAAATGGGACCCTCCGGGCAAACAACTACGAGGCAGTTGATAAAAGAGCTATATACAATTTGTTTCGTATTTTATGCCGTACATAATTTACCAGGTACAAGGTATTAAATTTACTTACGTAAATTATATTATCATACACCTGGTATACCAATACAGTACGCAGAAACGCTCACGTTGGGCCAGGCTAACGTTCTTATTATTATGTGAAACAGGGTGTGTCCTCGCTATTCGTGAGTATTGAAAATGGTTAACACGAGCCTCAAAAATGTACCAGTGTTTACCCCGATTTCTTGAGCTCTATCGTGTGCTGCAATCGTAGAGTAATACGTTGCGTATGGAGATTTATGATATTAATGTGTCTTGTCTGATATGTGCTCATTAATAACAGCAATACATACATACTCGTGCATATATACTGCGGTATATATGTCCGGTTTTCGTCGTCCGTTTCAATGCTGTTTCCCCTTGAACTTGATTCATTCTATGTGCACAAAACACGAAGCAGGTGGCATGCCATCTCGGGCTGGACAGCTGCCGGAGCCTGCCCAAACGGGCCATTCAGTTCGGCAGCCGCATCGCCCAGCACTGCGCCCGGCACACGCACGGGAGCCATCGGAGAGGGAGCGGTTCTGACCCAGCCTGTGCTGCCCGAAGCATCGTACCTGGTACCGATACCTACAGTAATCAGCAATCCTTATTATCGTAGTGACTTAACCCTGCGGGTGTCATTAGTGCGCAAGGCAGTTTTCTGAGTCTCCTTATTTCGATGAAAGCGCGATAATACTTTTCTGGGTCTTCTTTTTTCGGTGAAAGTGCCAAAAACCCGAGCTGGCAAAAAATCGACATTCGACGAACAGTGGGAGTGCTGAACCCTTTTCGCAATAAAAAAAGAAGGCAAGTACCGGGAGGGGAGAAGGGACATACATACCTGTGACCACGGCTTTTGACCGGAATGTCGCATAGTAAAAGCTCCCACAGGTTGAGCTGCAAAGAATAATAATGATGACCAAAATACATAAAGAACTACACCATACACGCATTCCTAGTACTTTACTCTCGGGTTTTCCGTCTGCACTAGATCCCAACATTCCTAGAGAAAATCGAAGTGATTTTTCGACCCCGAATCGTGTCGAAGATCGCGATAGATCGAGTCAATTCTCGATTCCGAACCAGGACGCTGTGTTTGTTATTTCTTTTGCGGCCGTTCCTGTTGCCGATATGGCGGATGGCTTGCGTCACACCATGTGGCGAGGCCATGTCAACGCGAGGCCGCCGCGGAGGCCGGCAAAGTCATGTAGCCATATGCAGCGGAGCGTTGGCAGGGTGCAGCTGCAACATCGACTACAGCGCAGTCTGATTTGTCGACTGCTGCTGACGCTGCTGCTCTGTGCTCTGCTTTTGTCTTTGCTGCAGACGCGAGCGGTCAGCGAAGTAAGTACAGTAGTACTCTGGGGTTCTGGGGGCGTGTGACCGCGCCACACGCACACCACACAGCACAACGCGCGCACGCACTGCACAACGTGCCCCGGTGACGCTGATTGGCACCCTTCGCATGACTGCAGTAGAGCACAGAGCATACACACAGCACTACAGTAGGAGCAGCACCGATGCGAGTTCTCGTATCTCGTGCGTAAAATGTGTTAGCCTCTTCGCTGTTCGTTGGTATGTTTATTAGCTTATTGGGTGCGCACAAAAGCGATATGGTGACTCACCAGATCGTTTTGTAGCTGTGACAAAAACTCTGAAATGTCGACTAGACACATTCTCAGCTCATCGGGTACTGAGTTCTCGACAACACACTCTCAGCTCATCGGACTATACTAAAGATGTTACATTCGGAGTCCGTGCTGTTGTAGCTGCTGTGTTACGGTGGTAATCCAAGGATCCGAGGAGTTTCCAGAAGTGGACACGGCATGTAGGCAAAGGGGATAATGCGAATTTAACCCGGAGACTGCAGGGATGTGAGCAGACTGTCACAACCCGTTTCCACCCCTTCAACTTCTTATAGCTCGTCCTGTTGCCGGCAGTGTTTCCCTATACCAGAGGAGTACCGACTGAGACAACTAGGAGATGGCTCAGGCGTATGTTCCGCAGGCTGGGTAGAATAACGGCAATGCAGTTGGCAGTCTTTGCAACGAACTGAAAGAGCTTGAGCGTGTGAATGTGTGCCAGACGGCCTATGGCCCTGTTTGTTCTTAGAACGAATTAATACATGATATTTTAGAGTGTGAGTATGTCTGAGCAGCCTTTCGAGGAACATAAGCTATATCGGCAGAAGAGCCCAACGAGACTACGCCATCATGCATGACACGCGCACCGCTCGACTATGTGACATGGTGTCCAATCCGAGAATCGAACTCGGGTTTCGTCATCCAGATGGAGGGCGGAACGACGCACTCCAGGACGGTCTCCACCGCATCGCTGAAGCCATTCTACACGAGCCCATCCGATCTTCGGCACCCCATGGAGGATGAGTTCGCGCAGATGGCGTGGGGAGCGGACCTGGGGCTCGGAGGGCACTCGACTACAGCAGCACCAATGTACACGCTAGTGGACAGGAGAAGGGTGGCCAGTGCTACCGGGGGTCGCGAGATGAGGGTACCGCGGCGGGTACCTCGACGGGGTTGCGTCGGAGTGAGTCTCGGAGGCGGAGTCACTGGACAAGCTTCACTCCGCTGCAGTTGGACACATTTCACGCGTGGTGGAACTTGTACGATCCGAGCAGCGAGCGGAGCCGCCCCGCAGCCCGAGACGAGGGGGCGAGAAGACGGCCTGCGCTGAGTAGAAAGGAGGCACTGAGAAAGTTCGCGATCGGCACAAATTCATCAAGCCGGTCGAGGGCGGAAAGGGGCGCATGGGGCGGGCCGTGCAGGTCTACGACTTTACTCGCCGTATTGGCGCGTCCGCTTTGCCGATAACGATTGACAAGAGCTGACGGCATCAGAGATGAGGCAATTCGGAGTGAGAAGGCGAGGGTGGGGCCGCTGGCGCGCCGTTTCGCGCATGATCTCTCCTTCTATCCCTCCCTCGTTCTCTCTCTTGCTCTCTCTCTCCATTTCCCTCTCCCTCGCCGTCCCTCGGGCATGGTGCTGGGTGTATGGGTGCGCGTTTTTGTGCCTGCGCCCGCGACTGCGTCTTTCATGCTCTCTCTCTGTCTTTCGCGCCACCGCTCGAACACCGACCGAAGACTGCCCAGGGTCCATCTTCGAGTGCAGCCACGCGCAACACTGGCTCACCTGTATTGGTGGTGTCGGCTTCGGGGCTTCGGGGGAGTTGATGGACGAGGAGCGTCTTGCGGTATTGCTCCGGGATCGCGATTCTTGAAGCGCTTGTTCTAAGTTGAGGAGGATGAGCGGGATGCCGCTGGGGGGCGTTGTTCCAGGCGGGCGGCCCTTGGGAACACAAACCCACTTAGCTCGGCGACGGCAATACGAATCTGCAGAAGTTCATTGTTTTTGTAGGCGCCAGGTGATCGCTATGTTGAAGTCATCCGAAAAACAACCCTGTCATCTCGCATTACCGTCGCGGTGTGTGTATCTATGGCGGGAGTAGGGGACAATAGGAGACGATTGTCCGAAGGAATGAGGTTCCTTGCGATCTCTAACATTCTATTTTTGCCTAGTTTTCACCTTGGAGGCGCGACGATTGTGATCTTTCCTATCGATTGGCACAATAGTGTTAGATGGTACAGGTATTGTACGTCGGGGGAACGGTAGTGAATTTAGGAGTCAAGCGAGCATTCAGGAACGTAGTGGGAGGGGGCGTAACATTGTACGCCGCATTAAGAGAGCAAGGCGACGCATGTAGTGTGCGTACTGGGGGGAAGCCTTTCCTATCGGAAAAAAAATGGGCTGGGTTTTCTTCCCTCAGTTTGGCTGGCATATAATACCTCGGGTCCCCCGTCTAGGATATCGCGTGGCTTGCCTTATCCGACTAAACCAGCTGGGGAGGATGTTACAGTGGTAATCCAAGGATCCGAGGAGTTTCCAGAAGTGGACACGGCATGTAGGCAAAGGGGATAGTGCGAATTGAACCCGAAGACTGTGGGATGTGAGCAGACTGTCACAACCCGTTTGCACCCCTTCAGCTTCTTATAGCTCGTCCTGTTGCCGGCAGTGTTCCCCTACACCAGAAGAGTACCGACTGAGACAACTAGGAGATGGCTCAGGCGTATGTTCCGCAGGCTGGGTGGAACAACGGGAATGCAGTTGGCAGTCTTTTCAACGAACTGAAAGAGCTTGAGCGTGTGAATGTGTGCCAGTCGGCCTATTTTTTTTTTTTTTTTTTTCTTCATCACTTTTACTTTCCAGCCCACTCGTATTAATACGAGGTTTTACCCTCGACGATCTTCTAGACAAGCCGTGGTCACAGGTGTCGTCCCTTTTCCCCCCCGGTACGTGCCTTTATTTTTTGTCGCGCATAGGGTTCAGCATTCCCCACTGCTCGTCGATTTTCATCGAATGTAGCCAACTCACGCTTTCGCGCTTTCCGCTTATCAATTTTTTATGCAAGAAAAAGTCCCTAGGAGCATGCACCGGTGAGACTTGAACCCACGAAATTGATGTTGACAGGCACGCGGACCACCTACCAAGCCACCGGGGACGCCGTTGCATACGTGGCTGGCCCTGTTCGTTCTGAGAACGACTTAATATATGATGTTTTAGAGTGTGAGTATATCTGAGCAGCCTTTCGAAGAACATGAGCTATATCGGCCGGAGAACCCAACGAGACTACGCCATCATGCATGACACACGCACCGCTCGACTCTGTTATGATACTTCTTTGTATGAGGTTGAAAGCCCGGTAATTACCTGGGTTCAGTCACTGGGAACGTCTTTGTAGTACTTGGGCGTATCTTACATGGAAAACCAGGGGTTTTCCAGAGACGCACGAGCTTGGTCTCAGTCTCCGCGTGCACGAAAGGAATAAAACTGCTCTTCTTCTATAGCTAAGCAAGCAACATACGTGAGTACCAACGATTACCGACTTAAAAGGCAGACCTATCCAGGGATACAAAGTGTCTCGAAACCTTGATCATATCAAGTGGCGTCTTCGGCTTAGGACTTTCCGCTTGCTTTTCCATGCATCTTCCTCGCCTCCTCCCCGTGCGGGCGGCATGGCGATGGTTTTCCTTGACGATTTCTTCCTGCCCCTTAAGGCTGGGTCTTCCCTTTATTTTTTTACGTACTTTGCCGGCTTCGTTGCCTCGCCGTTCAGAGGTGTGGGAGTGGGTTTTGAGGAGCCGCATCTTCGACTCATGTTCTAGTTCGTGGAATGGGGGTTACCACGAATTTCCCATAATTCTGCATATACGGCTCATCAGAGTGGGCTAGTGTTATGATACTGCTTTGTATGAGGTTGAAAGCCCGGTAGTTACCTGGGTTCAGTCACTGGGAATATATTTGTAGTACTTGGAAGGCGTATCTTAGATGGAAAACCGCTTGGTCTCAGTCTCCGCGTGCACGAAAGGAATAAAACTGCTCTTCTTCTATAGCTAAGCGAGCAACACACGTGAGTACCAACGATTACCGACTTATAAGGCAGATCTGTCCAGGGATACAAAGTGTCCCGCAACCTTGATTATAACTCAATGACAGCTGCACTACTGTATAATATCTGGTACTCACTTTCGAGGCCCGGACAGGAAAATGCTAGAACCAAGTAAAATAAAGCCTAAAAAACAGTATATCGCCTATTGGTTTGATTTCTGAGTGTGGCGTGTGGCGTCGCTTTCGCTTTTTATCATGCTCAAATTTGAATTGATTTGTGGTCTGCTTCGCTTTCTGTGTGCTTCGGTTTGTTCCCAACTATATCGAAATTGTCGTACACTCGTGTGGATAATTAGACGGACGGAAAGCCGTCATATAACTCACGACACTAAAAAACTATATTGTTAAGTGAGGACAGACTTTGACGGGGCACAACTTGACCGTCAAACGAATCGATCTACGGATGGATATAGGGCTAACTATAGTGTCAAAAAAGACTCTATTGCTACCTCCATTAGCTTAAGGACAGTGGGGTTTTCACCCAACAGACGCTTCCAGGATCATTACACAAAAAACATCTGTAGCCTTGCATGGCATTGTCTCCCAGTCCTGTTCACCAAACAAAGTGGCTTGCTGTAGATTCCTCACAATACCGGTAAACGCATATATATCCTGAGGTACAAGTAGACGTCGTTTGGTTGAAGATTATATACCTCATTCCTCGTACTTGTACGTACGTACATTTTTATTTATTTATTTTTCCATCCCGTTTTTATCTTTGCCCTCCTTTTCTCTTTCCTTCTACCGGTGGTAACTCAGATCCCGGGTCACGTCACGAAGTAGGCTCATCTCCCTCCTCCCCGCTAAAGGTCTGTGAGTGGGATTCGAATTCCAGCACCAACTCTTTTTAGCATTCGTGGGTGCACCACCGGGGCGACCGGCTGTACTACAGCACTATTATTGTTCTCGTATGCACGTATCGTATGCCTGATACCTGGTAGTTGGTGCCTGATTGATATACGTGCCGTAGAGGTGACCAGGGGTCGTTCTGGTGAGGCCTGCTGCTCACTTCGTGGCTGCGTGGTGCGTGGCAGCGGACACAAGAACTAAATAGTTTGACCCTCCAAGTACCAGAGAGATACATAACAGGTACCTGGTACCATGCCAGAAGCCAGAAAAGCGCAACAACTCAATCAAGCTGCGGACAACAACACGTTGTCGATGCGTCGAGTGCCGAGCGCCGCGTGCTGCATATTACAGCAATGGGTGCGAGGAGAGTGCGGGGGAAAAATGAGACCCTGTTTTGACGAAACGAAGGCCAGGACCTACTGTACTGCTATGCTGCAGGTCATCATTATGATCAAGCCACGATTCCATGATGATGGCGAAAACTCGACTTTTTGCCGCACTGGCAGCAGGCGCCAGGAACCAAGCCCATACTACATAAACGCATCGATGCCGCCACTGCTTCTGCTGTGCTGCAGGTGTGCTGTGCCAGTGTTGTCGTCGTGTTGATCGGGTCCCTCTTCGGACAAGCCATCTCCGCGATTTTTTTTGCAGATAGTTTGTGTCGAGGGAACGGGAAGCGAGGCGTCTTGTGAAAAAATCGCTCGACACATGGGTTCTCAGGACTCGGAATACCGGATTCTGCTGCTGTCGCGAATGCCAGGTAACATTTTACAGAAACATCGTAGCCTCGTAGCGGCATCGTTTCATTGTACATTGCATCGAAGCTATTAATACCTACTTAGCTCAGCCGTTCACCGCGCGAACCTGAACAGAGATCGCCCACAGCACCGCGCCTCATGTGTTTCCCGAACAGTAACTTGTTCAGTCCTAGTCGCGCCGCATTTGGTTCCACGAATTTGACCCGCCAGGTGGCACCAGCCCACCACTATTAAAAAACAGTTTTTCCGATCATAAAATAAAAATATAAACCGTCGCTGCAATCATCGTGTGTTCCTGTGCCCTTACTTTAGGGACAGCTTGGGGAGGGAGAAAAAGAAGAAAAAAAAATCAGGTGGGTGGTGCTTTTGCCAGACAGAAGCCGGGAGAGAGAGATTGTCGGCAACCAAGACCGCGATCTGCCACTGTAGAGAGCCCACGGGCTAGCGTTGTCCCAAGCTGAGCCTTTCTTCGCCCTTGTGAGAACCGACCCAGAAACTACCTACGAAGCACCGAGCAAAAGATACCTTTTTCGTTGCGCGGACTACACCACAGAGATGTCACCATCCGCTCCATCTCCTCGAAGCGAAGGCAGCACTACCCCTCTTGCGCGAGGGAAAGCACCGGCGATCAACCCGCGGATCGGACAAGACGAAGCCAAGGAGGTGAGCGTTCGCCGCGTGGCTTTACAAGTGGAGGCCCTCCGCGCTGCCATTCGCCAACTCTATGTGCCATGCCACTGACTCCGTGCCCGATCATCCTTGGAGGATTCTTGCTCGGCCACACTCTTGCTAAATTGAGTACAGTATCGTTCTTGGAGATATTTATTGCGCTTGCGAAATATCAGGCCACCTCTGTTCGCCTGTTCCAGCGAACCACCTTTTGCGCTCGCCGAGTTCTTCGATGGCGACAGGCACCAAAGTTGGCACAACCGTGAGCGCGTTGAATCATAATCATTCACGATGATATGCGCTCTTCTTTGCGTTGGGCCATATGCTGGAGGGGTTGACATTCACTCTCTTTAATTTGTGGCCTGGCGGCGGAGGCCCCGTGGAGCAAAACTGATCACGAACTGTTGCTGTTGTTGGTTGTTGGTGTTTACTGGTAAACTCGGCAACGGGGAGAAGAGGCATTTCTACAGCGCTACTGTACGAGTATGGCAAGAGTAGGGTGATTTTCGCGACAACGCGAAGAGCGCAAACAAGCAAACAACCGCTGTGAACGATGCCACGCAATGGATGAAATATTAAGATTCGAAAGACGATCGAGCATAGAGTTGACATGGCAGCGCGGGGAGCTTCCACCTATCTATGCAACAACTCACCTCCTTGGCTTCGTCTTGTCCGATCCGCCGGTTGCTCGCCGGTGCTTCTCTTAGGCCGGAGAGATGATGCCTTTGCTTCCAGGAGGAGATAGCGGTGGTGCCATCATTTCCTCTGCTAACGATTACAGACAGTAGTGTTCTTCCACTGCTGTATACCTGGTAGCAGAGGAAATTATGGCATCACCGTTATCTCCTCCTGGAAACAAAGGCATCATCCCTCGAGTCAGAGGAAGCACCGGCGAGCAACCGGTGGGTCGAAGAAGACGAAGCCAAGGAGGTGAGCGTTCGCCGCGTTGTTGCATAGATAAGTGGAAGCTCTACGCGCTGCAATATCAACTCCATTCTCGATCGTCTTTCGAGGAAACCTGCTTGGCCACACGCTTGCTACGAGTCGTTTTTAACGACGCGTATTTGGCAAATAACTTGTTAAATTGTGCACGTATTTGGCAAAAAACTTGCCAAATTGGCAAGTTTTTGGAAATTTTGATTTAATTTTGCCAATGAGCAAGTTTTAGCCAAGCTTATAGCCAGACTTGAAAGTCCAAATTCCCAAAAACTTGCCCAATTGGCAAGTTTTCACAGCGTCGTTAAAAATTAAAATTAAAAACATCCCTAACTTGGGTATCGTTCGAGGATTTGTTTTGCGCGTGCGGAGGATCAGGCCACCTCTGTGTGCCTGTACCGGTGAACCACCTTTTGCGGTCGCCCGAGTTCCCCGATGGCGGCAAGCACCAGGGTTGGCCCAACCGTGAGCGCGTTGAATCGTTCACCATGTGCGCTCCTGTTTGAGTTGGGCCATACGCTGGAGGGGTTGACATCCACTCTCTTTACTAATTCGTGACCTCGCGGTGGAGGCCTTTTGGAGCAACCGAACTGCGGCTGGTGCAAAATGCATACACGAACTGTTGCTGTTGTTGGTTGTTGCTGTTTGCTGGTAAAGTCGACAACGGGGAGAGCCATTTATTTCCACAGCAGTACGAGTAGGGTGATTTTCGCGAGAATGGAAGGAGCGCAAACAAAAAAAACAGGGCTTTTCGCGGGTCATGACCCGACCCGCGGGTCGGGTCACGGGGTGTTCAAAATGTCACGGGTCGGGTCGGGTCGGGTCAGGAAGTGGTCAAAATCTCACGGGTCGGGTCGGGTCGGGTCAAGAGGTTTTCAAATCTCACGGGTCGGGTCGGGTCGGGTCAAGAGTTTTTCAAATCTCACGGGTCGGGTCGGGTCGGGTCAAGAGGTGGTGAAAAGCTCACGGGTCGGGTCAGGTCATGACCCGCGAGAAACGGGTCACTCGCGGGTCGGGCCAGCGTGACCCGCGAGTTCTTTTCTGCTGACCCGCGGGTCGGACCCGCGCATCCGGCCCGCGGACCCGACACTCAAAGTACTTCCCGCTCTCTTACCCAACGGCTTTTCTTGTACAAATACCCAATAATACTCCTTTGGAATCTTATTCAAACATTAAAACACTGTCAAAATCCATATACGCATGCCCGCATCCACTAATACCCACTACAGCCAGGCCATATATCGCTTGTGGGCACAAAAATTAATATTAAATTGTTTTTGAAGTGTCGACCCACGGGCCGGATCCGCAGGTCGGACCTGCGGGTCAAGATAAATAGCGCGGGTCAAGGTGACTTGACCCGCATGAAACCCGTGTCTCACGGGTCAATCCGAAGGTGGCGGGTCGGGTCGGGTCGGGTCAGGAGGTTTTGGTTTCTCGCGGGTCGGGTCGGGTCGGATCAGGATATTTTCAAATCTCACGGGTCGGGTCGGGTCGGGTCAACAACTTTTTAAATCTCGCGGGCCGGGTCGGGTCGGGTCAAGAGGCTTTCACAATCTCGCGGGTCGGGGTCGGGTCAGCTGACCCGACCCGACCCGACCCGACCCGTGAGATTTGACCTGACCCGCGAAAAGCCCTGAAAAAAACAAACTCCGAATTGAGCGATGCTTTTATGAATGGATGGAGTGATCTACGCAGTCAAGAGCTCTCGTCGAGACCTTATAGTCGAGATCTTTCCAAAGCAAGTTTCCTCGAAAGACGATGTAGCATAGAGTTGACATGACAGCGGGGAGAGCTTCCACTTATAACACGGCGAACGCTCACCTCCTTGGCATCGTCTTCTTCGATCTATCGATTGCTCGCCGGTGCCTCCTCTCAAGCAGCAGGAGGGATGATGCCTTCGATTCCGGCAGGAGATGGCGATGATGCCATCATTCTCTCTGCTACAAGGTACCTCGTACAGTAGTTCTTCCACTGTGTACCTGGTGGCAGAGGAAATGATGGCATCACCGTTATCTCCTCCTAGAAACAAAGGCATCATCCCTCCAGTCTGAGAGAAAGCACCGGTGAGAAAACGACGGATCGAAAACGACGATGCCAAGGAGGTGACCGTTCGCCGCGTTGTTGTATAGGTGGAAGCTCTCCGGGCTGCCATGCCAACTCTTTGCCCGGTCGCCTTCCGAGGATATTTTCTGGGCCGCAAGCTTACTTGCATTGGATAACGTTCTTCAGAGGGTTCTATTGCGCGCACGGAGGATCAGGTCGAAAACGGCGCCTGTTGTTCCAGAGAACCACCTTTTGCGCTCGGCCGAGTTCCCCCCGATGACGGCAGGCACCAAAGTTGGCACAACCGTAAGCGCGTTGAGTCATTCACCGTGCGCGCTCTTGTTTGCGTAGGGGCATACCAGTACGCTTTGGAGGAGGGGCTTGCATTCACTCTCTTTAATTTGTGGCCTCGCGGCGGGGGCCCCGTGGGTCGTGGGGCAACTGAACTGCGGCCGGAGCAAAATACGTACCTGTTGTGTTGTAGGTTATTGCTGTTTACTGGTAAACTCATCAACGGGGAGAGGAAATTCTAGTGTAGTCTTCTAGACAGCGGGGAGGGCGCAAACAAACGCTGAGGGATGCCTCTGTGGATGAAAGACCTCGACTCGACGAGGTCTTCCAATAGCCAAAATTTCGTTGTGTGTGAGCTTCCCTCGTCTTGGGGGAAGTCGGCTTGGAACATCATGCCTTCTAGGGGGTGGGGGTGATATCTGGCATCTGGCGTGTTATACGGTAATAAGGGAGGCATCAACCTTCTTATCTACCGGTACCAGGTACCCTGGAACCAGGTACCTGGCATGAGCAGTATACCTGGTAGATATTATTCGTAGGCCAGCTGCCCCGGGTAGAGATCCACAAGATTGTCCGTAGTGTGCTGTGCAGTAGAGGGGTTCGGTCCTGCATTAAAATACTGTTGCAACTCTAGCGAAAAGTGCGCCTATGTTGTGTGTGCAGGCGACGAAAGTTCTTGTTTTTTTTTTTTTTCCCATCCCATGTACTATTTTCGCTCTTCAACCCTTCTTTTCTCTCTCCCTCCTATTAATATTAATAGTGGTTACTCAGATCCGGGGATACACAGCAGTTTCCCGCCCCCCCGTCCCCACTAAGGTTCGTGCCTGGCTTATTTATCGCGAGAAGACTTCAGCCCTTTCCTCCTTCGTCGACTTGCGTCGAACTTACGACTGCTTTATATCTACGTCGATTGAAAATCGGTCAGAGCTCACCCCGTGGACCCTGGATCACTTCACAATCTAGGAAAACATTGTGGTTATGGGGGTTTGGCTCTTCTTGGCTCCTGGTGGCGTTTCTCGCAGGAAAATTCCAGATTAAAAAAACCCAGCCGTTTCAATAACGAAACCTATCGACTTAACACATGACGTACGCTAATAACCTTGGAACGCTTCGGCAGTAATGCAATGCAATACGCGTACTCGTACTACTGTTTGCTGTACTGCTTGCTGTGCTGTCATTAAATAAAAAAACATGATATCTTGCTCAGCGCGAGGGTGGGGACCGCCTGCCGCCTGGCTGCAGACCTTTGTCGGGGAGAGAGTGGAGGGTTCTCCCGTTGGCCGGGCAATCGAATGGGGTTCTGTGACGCACCATGACCAGTAAGTACCAGTCAGTAGTGTGTGATTGTCCTCTTCTCTAAGTTTAGGGTAGGCATGATACTCCTCTTCTTTCCGGTGCCGCAGCACTACTATTAATATGTTATTGTTAAAGGTATGTAGAAGCCAAAAATAGATATACTTAAGTCATTCGAGCCATCTACAGGTACTCTACATATTGCACCCGGGAAAGGCTCCCTGGCCCTCCCTCTGATTGGCCAGCGCTTGATTGTACCTATTATTGATTGAAACGTTTCCAGGTATGCCTCCATGTACCTACTCAAGTTGGACATCACCTATTTGTGATGTGGTGACCGAGATAGGGTAAGGGTAAGGGACGCAGGTGTTTCAGGCAGCTGGGAAACAGTGAGAAGTGGAAAGATGAGGGGGCTTCCGTGGTGATGTGTGCTGTCGATGGCGTGTTGTTTGTTGGGGGTGGGGGGGGACGATAATTATTCCTATTGCCACCTGGCGTCGACGGGGGTAGAGTCAGCCACGATCTAGCGGTGCTGACCGGAACCCTCGTGTTCGCGGGGGAATCGTTCGGCAAAACGGAGTCCATCGGGGCCGCCCACACCCTTTTACTCGAGCTATGGTATTTCCACTCCAACGCCGGCCGCGGCTACATGTGGAACCCAACCGAGCCTCGACCCACTCTGCCGACACCCCCAATCGAAGCGGGTGGGCCATAAATGTCCGCAGAGGTGTTTGATCGCCCACAAGATGCTCCCGGCCTCGAGGTCGAGCAGATCACTGGTCATCAA
Source organism: Macrocystis pyrifera (assembly GCA_031763025.1). Lineage (NCBI taxonomy): Eukaryota > Phaeophyceae > Laminariales > Laminariaceae > Macrocystis > Macrocystis pyrifera. The sequence continues at coordinate 14,009,727 of JASSKH010000009.1, forward strand.
CTCGTACGCGGCCGCGGCGGGGTCCTTGCCGTTCTGTACGAGACCCACTGGGCTGGACTTCTCAGCCCCTCCTGGGAACGCGAGCTGGACCTTCAACACTTGGTTGACGTTGCGTAGGTGTAACGGTAGGCGTTGCCAGAGGTCGAGGAAGCTTTCCCGTTGATCGGCGTTGAGGAGTACAAGGAGTTGTGGGCAAGGGGCTTTTGGTGCGGTGGGGGGGTCGTCTGTCGATGGGCTCTGATCGGCCACGGGGATGTTGTCGTGGAGGGCATGTACGTCCGGCATCGGAGGGGGGTGGGGAGGGGCCAAGGAAGGGTGTCCAAGGGTGGAAAGTGGTACCTGTACCAGTGGGGAGCGGGAGGTTCCGAGGAGGTCGCCCGGCTCGGCGAGATCTTGATCGTGTGCGACGACTCGGAGCAGCAGTCGTTTGGCACAATTCCGTGGGTAGTGGGATGGGATGCCCCACTACAAAAGAGTTTTGGCAAGGCCCTCTCGTCTCCCCAGGTTATGGCATCACCACTGCCCCGCCTCATCGAGCACAAGGCACGGAGCGGGTCTTTAAGCCGAGCGATGTCATGGTTATCGGGATCGTACGCGGCGCCACGGGCAGCCAATACCCGTCCCTCATGCCCGCGCTTTATCCGGGGCGCCTCATGACCACTCCGCAGCCCTTTTTGTCGGTTGCCGACATGTGGGTAGCATATGGATTCGAAATGCATTGTGATTTCACGCTCAGGTTCGTGTCCTGCCGTCGACGCCAGATGTGATGTGGTGACCGAGATAGGGCAAGGGTAAGGAACGCAGGTGTTTCTGGCAGCTGGGAAGCAGCGCTTCGCTTCTTCTGATTTAGATCTTATTGATGGCGAGAGCTGAGGATGTGCTCTGGTAGAGAAGTGAGAGGTAGGGGGGAGGGACTCGACACCCATATATACTCGTCCCACCCCACGCCACAAGCTCTCCTAAATTCCACTTATCTGATGTACTCCTTCAGAACGTTCCTATGGCTACCGATGTTTCTTTGCTAATATAAGAACTTCTCACTTTATGGTCCTACCTCCTTGAAGGAACATTATTCTCGTCTAACGGGCTATCCGCCCCAGAGAACATTCCTAAAATAACTTTACTCTCTGTTTGAAATATTTAGGTTAAACCACTGAGCTACTCGACTGAGTAGCTCAATGGTCTATCCTTTATATTACGAACTAAAGAAGTCCGGGGTTCGAGTCCCGCCAGACGTCGTATTTCGTCTTTTTCTTCTGCCGTGGGTAGAAACAGGGAAATCAAGTGGAGAGAACCACTATAAAAGAACACTCGACCAGAGAGTCGAAAGTGGAGTGAACCACTTGAGTAAAAAAACGCACGACTATTCATAGGGAGGGGGACAACATGAAGGAAAAACCAGGCGCTGATTAGGGGCTTGATCAACCCCGGAGGATGCTATCGGCGGGAGGCCGTATCGAGCCCTAAGGTACTTCTTTTGTTCGAAATATAAAGGATACACGCTGACCGAGTGGCTCAGTGGTCTATCCTTTAAAAACGAACACTCTCGACTAACGGAATATCCGCCGGGTCAATCCATTCTTTGGATTATTCTCGTATTCGTCAGACTACAAGGCTGCCGAGTATATTATCAATACCAATGGCCCATGAGTACCTCACTCATGTAACATATTTCTGGCTTCAAGTTACGCAGAGTGGAATACGTAGAGTAGTATTGGGTTTTGTATAGGAATTAGTATGGTGCCGCGATGTGTCTAGGAACTAATATTGTGCCAGGCGTTTATATAGGAACTAGAGTAGTACTTGGTATTGTGTTTTGTAGAGGAATTAGTGTAAGTTCAGCGGTAGAATGGGAAATAGTGGGGTGTCTCTCTTTAAATACGAGATAAAGGTCGTGTTTTGTTTATAGCAATTACTATGGTACGGCAGTTTATACAGGAGTTGGTATGGCGTTTGGGGGAGGGGACGGCGTCAAGTACCCCCCCTCACGACTACGGTCATGCGTGACATGAGTACCCCCCCCCGTCGGCAGGTTCGAAGTTGAAAAATTGGACGTGAAATGTGAGATGTCGAAAAAAAAAAACAGTTTCGTGCGCCCTGTATAGGGTTTTCTGCAGATTTGCACGATGTACTACACAGCGGGCGTGGCTCAGGGGATGAAAGATTTGCACGATGTACTACACAGCGGACGTGGCTTAGGGGTTCCTAGGAGTGAAACGGCGAGTATCCGGGTACTCGTGACTCGCGAGTTCGCGGGTACTCGGGCCCCAAATACTCGCGAGTATTTGGGCGCTACTCGTATGTGCCCGTGACGAATATTGACAAAGAGAGTTTTTATACTCGCGAGTACCCGGGTTTTTTCTGAAAGATGTACAGTACAACACTATTGATGGTGGGTAGCCCGTGCCGCGAATCCTCAAGCAACGTTAATTTGTTGTTGTACTGCAAAAAAGAATCTCTCACAAATTCCGAGTATTTTGTCCCCTGAAACGTGGGCGCAGGCAGCCAAACCCTTACCCTTACCCTAGGAGTGAAGACTCAGCAAACAAATACTACTCTTGCCGTAAATGTAAGCCGACTTTGATGTTGGCATGAGACTTTGAACGGGGACTATATTCCTGGCCAACAGAGTGGTTGCCGATGCTGTCGCGCGTATCATGACCAATGGGCAATGCAGAGTGCCTCATACAGGTATAGTATTGTATACCCTGGTACTAGGTACGTGTCCTATAATCACATGATTTACCAGCCACCATGACTGGTACGATATTATACGTCGGTTCATGGCATCAAACGAGGCGCCTCTCAGCTCTCAGCTCCGCTATACGTTCGTAGATTTACTAAGGGCAAAAAACAACAATAGGTTCGTATACCTATGCCTTTTGATCCATTTATAGGCACATCAGTACGCGTAATCTTGCACTCGGGAAAAGGCTTCCTGGTCCTCCCTCTGATTGGCCAGGGCCCGATCGTACCTGTTATTGGGTGAAAGATTCCAGGTATCCCTCTCTGTGTCTACTCAATTAAGTTGGGCTTCAATTTTTTTTGGCTTCAACGTTAGCTATAGATGGCTCAACCTACAGCAGGAGGTACAAACCGACATGAACAGGGGCACCACACTAATTCCTATACAAAACATATCAACAAGCACCACTTTATTTCCTATGTAAACAGTGGCACCATCAGACTAATTTATTTATATTTCGCGGCAACCATGTACAAAACACATTAATACTCCAAGACCTATAAGACAGAGGCACCTATACGTATGGGTATCACACGTGGAAGGCTGGACTATCAGCTATTTTACATCCTTGTGAGGTTACAACAACAGTAGTAGTACTACTGCTGTACCTGGTGGTTTAATTTATCGGCTTCGATCCTATATCTGCTGGAGAACATTCCGAAAGGCATTAAATTATCGGGATGTTTTCCTAGGGAGAAGGCCGTTTTATTTGGTTTTAGGGTTCGTTTTGAGCTTTTGAGGTAGATCATACATCATACCATGTCCAAAAAATGAAGGACCATTTGAGTATTGACATTAGTACCAGCACGTTTTATATTTCCGGACAGACCAAAATGTGAGGACTTAATATATTTATATATGTAGACTTGTTCAAGTATGTACCTCGTGGTCTGTGTAGGAGAACGTTATCATTGTGTCCTGTCGGATACTCCACCCGTTTTGTTACCAACCCTCTATTTATTGCCCTCATTGTACGTTTAGGCCGAAACAAGCTCGAACAAGGTCACGGGTACCCGTGTACTCCGCGCACTCACCAAAAATAGCCCTGAATACTCGCGAGTGCTCGGGGTTATTTCCCCAGTTTTTGCAAGTACCCGTTGGCCACGAGTAGTTGCAGAGGTACAACTCTACTACCTACCCACAAGTAGACAAGAAATCGATTGTACTTATTCCACTTGCTGCGGGTCGCCGATTTGTCTCCCTTCATGTATGCATGCATCGTATCGTATTTTACACCATATATAGTACGTATGGGCGAGTGTGCTCGATTTTGCGGCCTTGGGTCCCTACGCCTGGCTTTCCTCGGGTAGTCTAATATCATACTGTTAATAGCCTTTGGTCTCCGGGATCGCTTCCGGATCGTTATCGCGAGCCCCGAGACATTTGGCCACATAGCTATTGCCTGCTCCAGATGCTGGGCTTATAGGTCCGGATAGATCTGTGTACACTAGTTCTAGAGGCTGTGTCACTTCGACAAGCCCCACTTTCGGGTGGTTCTGCTGCTTGCTTTTCGCTAGGGCGCATGTATCACAGTTTGAAACGGAGAAATCTGTTTTATTTACAACAATTCCCATTCCTTTCTCTTTCGCCAGTTTATTTATGCTTTAAGCGTTGATTTAGCCTAAACGACGGTGCCACAACATTTCACTAGATGTTTCTCCAACGTTGGCACGTTCACCCGGTAGGTGCGGTAAGACCGCGTCCAGAAAATATAGATTATGTCTGCTCTTAACGGGAAGTTTTTTGCTGTAAGCGCAGGCAACGAAGATATTGTGGTTTCTACCCCGTTTGCTAGCACCGCCGACGAATACAGCAGATTGCGACCAAGACCAGGTACCAACAAAACAGACATGTTCACCTCTCGTTGTTTGCCTGCAGTGTTCTCGGCACCTATAGTGAGTTTCACCGTTCCGGTGGCTAACAATTCGTGCGATCCGGCTCCGGACACTTTTTTCGGGGGTCGAAGCTCCTGGTAGTCGCCAAGGTGCTGGTCTACGTTCGGGATCATCGCGGGGTCGATCATACAGGATGATCAGCCACTGTCGACTAGTAGCTGTAGCCCTTCCGTCTTGATAGACGATGCAGCTGAACATGCCACGAAGGTAAACGAACACGTCTCTGCTGCAAAAGAGATGGCCGCTGGTAGTGCAGAAATGGTGAGAGCTGATTGAGGGTTTTTTCTGCTGAGCCATGCACTCGTTATCTGAAATCGACCTCGTCTTGTGTAGGGAGCACCACTTCGTGGTGGCGTCCCCAGGTAGAGGCTTGTGGGTAGGGCATTTGTTCGCATAGTGACTCTTTTTCTTGCAATTGTGGCAGACTACTTCACTCATGTCTCGCATCTTGCCCGAGAGTTTTTCTGTCGTAGTGGACATCGCAGTTTCGCTGCGATATCATCCACCGCACACGTCCGTCGACCTTTCTCGCTTGGACGACATGGTCGCCGGCGTCGTCGCTGCCGCCGCGATCAACGTGGAACGTCGCGGACTCCTGTTGCGAGATCCTATGTTCTGTTCGAAAACTCTGTGACATGCTTACACTCACGATTTTATCCACCTATAAGCGTGTCGATTCCTATACATAAGTAACGTTCTCTGTTTTTACCTCCCCCCCGGCTGGAGCCGCCTAGGCAAAGCGTGTAAAGAAACATACAGGACACAGTATGGAGACATGATTCATTGTGCGGCTCGCGTGTGGTTCCAGTACTACGAGAAGGGATTTTCGGATAAAACGTCATAAACCTGTTCCTGACCTTAATCCTAACTCCGACCCCAACGCCAACCCTTGACCGACTATTACGGGGGTCCATAGTTCATAGGACCTATGGTATACACAAAAACCTATATATTTACCTATTTTTACTAACAAAATTTGGTCCTATTAACTATGGACCCCCGTAATAGTACGATTGTTGTCCGGAGTAAATCCGGCGAAGACATCGTTTCGGATAAAAGGGCGACCATACAATAACGAGTACCCCCATATATGAAGCGGGTGTTAAGGTCTTAGTCCGTTGGGCTAAAGGTAAAAGGTTAACCAATCGCCTACCCAATCTAAGCCTCATAACACTCTCCCCCCCTGGAACGGACCGGATATACGGGTCGACGCGTGACACCACACGCGGTTCCAATTTCTGGGGATCCAGAAGTATTTTTTCAGATTCTTGACATGAGGAAATTCACTTTTCTTTAAAAAGCGATTTCATGGTGGACGTGAGATTCGAACTCACGACCAACGACCCATGTCCTGCCGACGACGCCATTGTTAAGGTCTTAGTCCGTTGGGCTAAAGGTAAAAGGTTAACTAATCGCCTACCTAATTTAAGCCTCATAACACGGGGGTTATATTCCCCGTCCAGGGTGGTACGTGTTTGTTTGGCAATTTCCATGCCTAATACTATACTTCGTTTATGTTTTGCGTGTCCCGCATACTACTGCTAGGTGCCTACCCGCATAGACAGTCGCCCCAAGCACTACCCGGAGATGGCTGGGGAGGCATGATCGAAAACCTTGATCCCGAGATGGCCCGCATCACCTCCCTGGTAGATGCAGCTGGGCCGAGCCCCTCGTCAGTTGTGAACGAGTTTGAAGCATGGCAAGCCGATCTGGAGGGGATAAGAGATGCGACCCTTCCCACGAACTCGAGCGAAAAATCCAGGAGTTAGTCGCTTCGGAGCGGCGTGACGGGCTCGAGGAGGGGGTAGACGGTTCTGTCACCACCACCACCCCCACCAACACCAACACCAACACCAACGAACACTCCGCCAACACCAACACCAACTTCAACACCAACAACAACGAACAGTCTACCGCGGGCACATCCTCTCCGTCAGTTAGTGGGCAACGAGAAGAGAAACGTTGCCTGTACAAATAAGTGGAGATGTACAACGGACTCACTGAACAACTGCTGCGTTTCATCGATGGGAGTCAGACAGCGACCGACGAGAACATCTGCCGTATGGAGGAGGCACTTGTGGCTTGTAGTGTAAGCCACTTGTACCCTTGTTCAGTTGTGTGTTGTTTCCTTTTTAGAATTTTACCCACGTGTATGGAGACAAAGTCCACGGAACTAGTATGGAACAGATTTTGTAGCGGTCAAGGGGTTATAATAGCGAAGAGGTACTTCTTCAGTCCTACTCTGTTTTTGCTCAGTGGTTCAAGTGAGAGCCTCGCTTAGAGGCCCGGTTGCGTTATACTTTCAAACACAAGAGTCGCACACTGCTATACGGGAAGGTGTTCGGCCTCGCGCCATGTCAACTATCTATAGCAATCGGCAGTGATATGCTGCTGTAATTGGAACTTAACTAGTTTCACGAGGTCTCCGAATGACTTACACAAGCTAAACAGTATTTTGATGGGTAATGTCTCGACGGAAGAGTGCTCACCGTGAGTTACGTTTGCCGTGAGCGTGCCCCAGAGCCTAAACTATAGTACCAGTATGTCTTGTGAAATCGGCAAACGTTCGTTGTCATCCCGTGGTCGAGTACACGCCTTATTGCCATCTAACACCCTCAGACGCAACCAACTTAAACTTTCAGAAGACAGGAAAGAAACACCACTGTAACATTACGTTAATTGCTGCATTGATGAAACGTCCCCGTGGATACAGCAAGAAGGGGCTACGCCAGAAAACGCTCAAAGTCACGACTGTACCACGCCTCGCCTTGCCTCGCCTTGCTTCGCCTTGCCTCACTACCCCTCCCGACCCCCTCCCCTCTCCTTTCGGGTTTTCGCCGTATACAACTTGTTTCCTGGCGGCAACAACCCAGGCTCTCCGCAAGGTTATTCGCGTTGCAATCAAGGGGGCACTGAAGGAAATGGGCGAGGTGTCGGCTCGGGTCAAAGAACTACAGGTGAGCACGGCATACAATACCAATATTACCTACCGTACGCTGTGGTAGGTCATCGTGCGGGAGGTAAAGGCCGAGGCCCCTGCTGCTGCTGCTGCTGCTGCTGTGGAATAGTCGGGCTGTGCTGGTGGAAATTGCTGGCTGATTTGCCAACTTCAAATCCCAATTGACGTATAATACGTCGTGGTGTGTCATCGTGAGGAGGGTATATGCAAACAAACGCCAGTGCAGTCGTGGGCGTTTCGGCAGTGCTGGCGGGAGTCGCTGGCTGAGATGCGGCGTTCGTGCACGTACCGTATTTTGCCTGCTGTTGTGAACAAGGACAGCAGTAGCCGTGTTCTACCAGGTATAAAAAAATCGCGAACCACCCAGAACGTTCTCAAGTCGGTGAGTTTCCGGGTGGCTTGTTTTTGGCGGCTTTATCTCCTTAGGCTGACCAAGGCATCTTCGCAGCTCCCTCAAACGATCGTTTGCCTCTTTCTCTTTGGTTTATCTCGAAGCTTGACCGGGCCCCAGATAGATGAATGGGGTCGACGATAACAACACTTCAATTTATTATCATTCTCAGATTATTCTGCCATCGGTGTTCCGTTCACCAACACCTTACTCGCCTCCTGTCCGAATTGTCTGCAGTTTTGATGTGTTTTCCTGCTTTCCTGGAAAATAGGTCCCGCTTTCATTTTTTGCACCTCACAGCAAAGCCCGAATCCCTCGGTACGTGCTCTGGGTCCATCCATCGGACATTTCTCTCTCGAAAGTCGCGCGTGTGCTACGTTGAATACGGCACGCACCCCAACATATTTCACCGTGGGCGCATTCGCGGCTGACTGACTTGCTGTCGGGTCGGCAGTCTGTGTTCAACGCGGTGCTTCCGTCTCCGGAGCTTAAGCAGAAACCCGCCGGATGACATATACCCTTTAGAACCGCACCTGCGTTTCTGGGAAAAACTAAGTACTCGGATACAAGGAGGGATTGTTTTGTTTTGCGGTAGTGAAAGGGATAAGCTCCAGTGTGGTCGCGAGAGAGGGAAGCACAACCGCCAAGGTCTCTATTTTTTCCCTCACATGCCGTTTCTACCGGCGGCGTGCGTGTAAGCATCCCTCGGTGGAACAGAATCCTCGGTGGTGACGGCGTTGCGCCAGTCCTGTTGAAGACTATTGGTTTCACGCGGTCATTCATGTACATCAACCCATAACACGCGAGATCGAATGCATCACATCTCACACGCAGCTTACAAAGATGAGTTTCGATGAGATCCTTGATCTCGAAGCTGAGGTGTCCTTCAAGTTGTAGAACAATATTGTTCTTGGCGTTGAGACAGAAAGGGCCCTTCCTACTCACCGTAGTAGACGCTGAGTACCCTGGAAAACACCATACTACTCTTAATATTCCGCAGGGTAACCGAGACGAAGCAAAAACCGTGGAAGAGTGCGAGGTTTGTAGGATTTCGCTTGTGCTGGTACCATACACCGGGGAGCGTTTCCGCGTCGAAAGTACAGACGAAAGGTAGAGTGGGCCTGGTGGTACGAACCGAAGAAGAGGTCGTGTTGAATATTGCGGGCGAAGCGATGTGATTGATTCCTAGGATCAGGTATGGTGGTATCTAAGTTTTAGCTGGCATAGGCAGAGGGGTTTGAGTCCGCCGTGCTGGTGACGCGTAAAATTTCTTGATTTATTAGAAACCGTAGAGCATATAACTCACGATACCATACGTATGCTATACTTCCGAGACCTGCGCCTCAAACGTTCCAGGAATGAGGTCGGGTTGGCATGCCTCGCGTATCCGAGGCCGCGGCGGCTGGCGCTGCCGTTGCCGTTGCTGCCGCTGCCGTTCTCCGCCCCGCCTCGCCCCGCCCCGCCCAGCCTTGTTTGACCTCCCCACTCCTCTTTTATCTGCCCCACTTTCGCTCACCATGTACGCACGAAAACACGGGCTGCTATGTCGATGCAGCGCGAACAAGTTGAAAACCACATCCCACCGGCAAACAGCATTACCGAAGAGATCGCCGACTGGGAGGAGGAATAATTCTACTACGCGTTCATCGAGCACGTGCGGGCAGCGGGGGGTGACAGTGAAGAGAAGGACGTCTTTATCGCTGAGGAAATCCTTTCCGAGGAAAAGAACTGGTACGTTAGAAGGCAACTGCTTGGGGAGGGAGGTTTCGGCCGTGTGGACAAGGTGTTGGCGTTCACCCCGCGCGAATGCTTCGCCCTCAAGACCCTGAAAACGGTGAGAGTGAGCTGTTGTAGTAGGGCTGTGAGTTGGCTTAAGTCGAGTTGGCCGACTAGTTATTAGTCTGTTGCAGTACAATAGGTGCTACAGCTATCAACAGTCGCGTGCAGTAATGTTGCGGAGTGCGGCATCTCTACATCCTACTGGCGGCGCGCTTGTGTGCGTGTGCTTTTTTTCCATCCCATTTACTGTTTTCACGCTTCTTTTCTATCTCCCTCCTGGTACTAGCTAATATCCTGGATCACATATGTAGCAGGCTCCCCCCTCCCCGCAACACTACGAGTACGGTACGTGGCTTGCTTTGTTATCACGAGAAGACATCAGCCCTTTGGTCCCTCGTCGACTCGCGTCGAATTTTACGTTTGTCAATGCGTTGATACACACCTACAGCAAGTCGGTTTCGTAGTCGGTTTACTTCGCCACCCCAGTATTTAAATAAAATGTAATAATGTTACGGCTTAACCGCTTAGCCACGTCCAGCCAAGGCACAGTCCTTGTTAATCCTGTTTTTCCCTGGTGACCGGGCGTTATGGTGTGGTGATACCGTACTGGTGTCTTGTGTACCATCTAAATTGTTGCACCTCGTAGAGTACAGAGGGTGAACGGTGTCGTCGTATCATACCGTCATATCATACCTTTATACTTTTCTCGGTCGGTGCAGCCTTGCCCGTACAACTAGGCAACGGTTCCCTCACGCTCGTTAGATGCTCTTTTTTTTCTCTTAGTGTGCGGTTAAGCTCCTTGCCTCACCATCCTCAATTTCGTCCGGTGCTCTTGGTGTGCCCCCCTGTTTTCCGCCCTCCTTACGCCAACATCCTCTGCTGCCTTACAGGAAACGGGAGAAGGCTCGGTAGAAGATTCTTCACTTCTAAAAATGCCCCGGGAAAGTCTCATGGCGGAAATGGTCGTTCACTGCCGGTGAGGAGTGCATATACATATGTCGTCCCACAACAGAGCAGTAGCATAAGCACATATATTACAATAGTACACTTGGTACACACGAAGTGATTTATTCACTGTGTAGCCCCAATTTTTGCCTGCACGTGCTGCCTTTCGTGTGTGATTCCCCCCCCCTCCCCAAACTGTTGGCCTACAAGCGGACGGCGAGGATCGGTCAGCTCACCGCATCGAAACTCACGATTTAGCAGTCGAGTTCCTTGCCTGCCATCTGCTCTGATGGCTGCCCCCCCGCCATGAAGGCGCAGGTGGTTCGACGAGTGCACCTCTTATAAATAGTCATATCTGTATGTGTTTTTCATGGTTTTCCATGCTGCTTTTTTTGTCTTTGTTACCGTTCCGGGCGAGATTGATCTGAACTGCTCTATTCCGATCGCTTTTGAGTGCGGATGGAATGCATCACAGCGATTTGACGCAAACATAATAACATAATAAAATTGGTACCGACAGGGAGACTTGCTAACGTTTCCGAGGTACGTATATAGGTCGCGTGCAGCAGTAGCACGTATCGCGGTGCTAAAGTATCGGCTGTTGGCAACAGACAAACCTACGCGTTGCACTTGATTGTACGTTTCCGTCGGTAATAACTACTGAAATAAACCCTCGCCATGAGCGTCGTCAATCCAGCGGCATCTTGGCGTCGGTAGAGAGCCCCGTCGACCGGTCAGCGAGTGTCGGCCGGTCATGGGAAAAGTGCGTTTTTTTGTTGCTGGTGCCCTACAGTGCGGAACGGGACAACACCGCAGTAGCATGTCTCGGCCCCCCTGCCATACGATACACGTGACAACTCTGTGTTTGTTTATCGGAGTTGAGGTAGGATTGCAGCCTCCCCTCCTCTCCGCTCCCTTGTTGAGGATTGGGCGCAAGATGGCCTTTCCTACCCCCCCCCCCCTCTCTCGACACTAGGATTAAGAGATGTATCCTGATGAATGCGATAGTAAACCAATCTAGAATATGCAGGAGAAGCATGGGAAGGGAACGCGAAACTCGTAAAACAGTTGGAAACAGTACAAATGACAGCAGCTAAAAAAATCCCAAGATGCTCAAGTACGACTGGCAATACAGTATCAAGAGCAGAACTGGGAATGCACCCACTCAAGACAAATAGAGACATGAGAAAGTTGAAATGGAAATATAAAGTAAGGAATATGCCAAAAAAGAGGTTGCCAGCCATAGTTGATGGAGCTGTATGGGAGAAAGTAACAAAAGGGCGAGCTGAAATGAGGTGGGATGGCGTAGTTGAAAAAGCATGGAAGGATATAAGGGGAACCCAAGAATAGATGATGTCCGCCGGGAAGTTTGGGAGGTACAAGGCAAAATTACTGTAGAAGAAAGGATAGAAACAATGAAAAGGCTAGCGCTAAGAAACAACGTGGAATCGGAAAAACACTTGATAGATATACGGGGGATAGATGGCGGGAATAGGAACGAAAACATATTGCACGGCCCAATGAACTTCGCGAAAACGCTGAAACTGCGCTTTCGTGCAGGTGACCTGGACCTGCCAGAAAGAAAAAAGAGGTATACCAGTAGCCGGGAGGAGGAGGAGGAAGTGGATGCACAGATGTGCACTTGTGGCAAAACAATAGAGAGTAAAACTCCCATAGTAGGAGAATGCGCAATATACAAGGAGGAACTGGATGTGTTAGAAGAGGAGATGAGGGAAATAGACGAATGTGACATGGAGGAGTTTGTTACACTAGATGGCAACGAGAAAAAACGATAGCCCCATTTGTAACTGCTCAATATTTTTTCAACCCCATATGTTTGTGTTTTTGCTACTATCCAGTGTATCGGGTGTTTTGCGGGGTGAACAGGGGTGCGCCACAAAAAAAGACAAGAGCGATAACACACTGCGTATCCGTTTTTGAGACCCAGATACGGGGAGGATACTATAATAGAAGACGACTTTCAAAAATTCGTTCAGAAATCCTACCCCGTTGGTTTGTTCTCCAAGGTATGGATGACCTTATTGGTAACCGGTGTTTGGGCGGGGTGAGCGAAAAATGTCTCATGAAGAAAATCGGATATTGGGGCGAGGCATGGAGCTGAGTTATATTAGTAGGGAGCTGAGAAACATTTCCGATGCGTGACACGGTAGGAGTGCCCCTATATTATTCTCTGAGGCTCTTCACTTCAGGAGCACCATACCTCATCCAAAACCTGACCTGTGGGCAAAACGGAAAGTGAAAGTGCACCCCGAGGAACATTGCCATGGCCTACTTTAGGTATATGGTGTATCGATAAAATACAACACAGCAGTGGAAAATGAAATGCTGTTCAAACAAGATTGGGTTCGATTACGGGAGGGACCCCCCCATCCGTCAGAAATAGTTTGGCCAAAAAGTGCTACCTACTCCTATCGTAGCACGCGTCTAACACTAGGAACTTCCCCCTTCTGTACGGTGGCAAGACTTGGTGCAGATATCGAATCATGGCTTACGAGTCGTTGCAGGTTAATTAGCCTCGAAGACCGGACTCTCTTAGTCGGTGGTATATGGCAGGCATGGCATCATCGGGAGTATCATGTTAAGACCAGACTCTCTTAGTTGGTGGTATGTGGCAGACATTGTATCATCGGGAGTATCATATTAAGTTACCGTCGGTATGAGCAGTAGCAGACCATTTTCCATGAAAAAATAACCGCCTCTGCCAACGTTTGTGCAAGAGAAGACCCTCCGCAACATGATATCACCCAGCTATCGCCGCAAGCTAGTCGGTATGATGGCAGCAGCACACTATTTTTCATGAAAAAGTAACCTCTGCTGACGTGTGTGCAGGAGAAGAAGACCCTGCGGAGAATGGTTACACCCGACTACCGCCGGAAGCTGTTCAACCCGAGGCATATCTCCGACAAGCTTGGCGACCTGAAGGACGAGGTATGATATAGTACGACCGTTCTTCCCCTTGCCGGCCCCGGCCGAGGTTGCTCGCAAGGAAGGTGTGTGCCCTTAACACGGTGTGAACAAAATAAACTTCTAGGAGCTTTACAGAGACGCGGTTGAAATAGATCACGTCGACGTATGAAGTAGGAGGCTACACAGGTTGCTCGAACCCTGGGACTGGCACTACAGTCACTGATATTTTCCACAGTAGCATACCGCGGTTGACCGTCGCCTACGAATATCACACCATACTTTCAACCTCCAGTAGCCTCCCATTTTTTGTTCTCCACTCTCTAGTCCTTGCCCCTGCCCCCTCTCGTCGCCGCGCCGCTATAAATATGTGTGTAGGTGCTGGAAATGGTGGACTTGATGACCTCCGTCGACGCCAGCCGGCGCCCCTCAACGAAGACCGTGGAGACCTTCGTGGTAAGAATCCACCAGTGCCTACTCGAGGATAGGACGCTATCTGCAGCTAGCCCCCGGCCGGCGGCAGCGGCAGAGGAAGGGAATGCTGATCCAGAGCAGCCCGAGCCTCCCGCATAGTCGAACTTAGGAGGCAGCTTCGCCGTGTCTACTGGTTTTCCTTCAGTGGAAGTCCTCCCCGTAAAGGAAACGGGTGGCGCCAGTGACGGTGACGGTGGGTCTACGGGTGGGCCTTCGATCCCAGTGGTAGCCCCGGCGGACCTCGAGGGGGATGTTCGTCAGTCGAAAGTAGGAACGGTCGCGGGAGAAACCGCTCGCTTGCTAGAAGCGATCATCGGCGGCGTTGCCGCTGTTGCCCCCCCTGCTGCTACTACTGCTACTGCTGCCCTGCTGCTGCTGCTCCCACTGCTGCTGACTCAAGGCAGTCCGCGCCACCCGCAAGGTCGATCCTTGGACGCAACAACGCTTTCTCCACTGGTCTTCCTTCTATGAAAGTTTTCCTCGCTAATGAAACGGTTGGCGCCAGTGGAAGTGGGTTAACCGGCGGGCCTTCGGTTCCGGTGGTATCCCCGGCGAACTGCGAGGGGAATGTTCTTCAATCGGAAGTGGGAACGGTTGTGGGAGAAACTGCTCGCTTGCCCGGAGCAATCTTCAACGATGCTGCTTCTCCCGCCTCTGCTGGTGCTGCTGCCCCCGCTGCTCTTGTTGTTGATGGTGCTGGTACACCCCCTGCTGCTGTTGCTCCCGCTTCTTCGTCTTCCCCTGGTGCTGCTGCTGCCGGCGTTGCAGACGAAATGGGCTGCGGAGAAGGCGGTCGGTGTAGTGGTGGTGACGGTGTCTGTGTTGATGTCAGTGTTGGTGTTGGTGTTGATGGTGATGGTGATGTTGGTGATGATGGTGGTTGTCTGGGCGGCCCTTCCACTCCAGTTCAAACCCCGGTGGACATCGAGGGAGACCTTCGTCAGTCAGAATTCGGAATGGTCGCGGGCGAAACTGTTCGCTTGCCAGAAACAATCAGGCGCTGCTGCTGCCTCTGCTGCTGCTGCAGTTGCTGCTACTGCTGTTGCTCCCCCTGCTGACTCCGCTGCTGCTGCTGCAGGCGCGACCCGCAAAAGATGCGGCGGTGGTAGTGGTGGAGAGGTGGTCGTGGTTCGTGGTGGTTGTGGTGGTGGTGATGGTGCCGCTATATTGGCGAATCTTCCCTCCTCCGCGACTTTTGCTACCGTAGCTCAAGAGATCCCCGCGTGTGTGTCGGTGGAAGAGTTTGCCGCGACTAGAGAATGCGAAAGCCAGGCATCGGCGCCGGGTCTTACCGGGAGCATGTACGTGGTGCCGACTCGCGTTGCTAACGGCATAGCTGCCACCGAAGAGACGGGGGTCGTTCTCCCCTCTCGGACAGGTTACATTCCGGATGTATGTGGCGGTGGAATCTGCAGTACTGGTCGAGTCACTGCCGGTGCACCCGTGCCGGCCTTCCAGACGACGACGGCGGTCACCGGCAGGGCTGGTGTGACCATCCCTAGTGCCGTTGACGGCGGAAGCGCTGTTCGTCATGCACCCCGCGAGGGGCCGCGGAGGCTTGCGCGCAGCACCGCTGAGCACGACCGGAACAGGGGAAAGGGAGTCGAAAGGCTACTGCAGGACATGTGCAAGGGAACCCTGCCGCGCTCTCGCAAAAGGTCGCTGGGGCGGTGGCAGGTAGTGACAGCGCCACCGCTAAGCACGATCGGAAGAGAGGAAAGGGGGCCCAATGGCTACTGCAGGACATATGCAAGGGGAACCCTGCCGCTCTCCCGCAGCAGGTTGCTGGGGTGGTGACAGGGTGGTGGCGGTGGTGGTGGCGGCGGCGGTGGCGGTGTCCACTACGTGGCACCATCGAGGGTGAATGCGAGAGAGGTCCAAGCCACACCCCAGGTTGCTGCACCTGCCGCACCTTCCGGACTTCACGGCGGCTTGAACATAGCACACATTGGTGCGAGCTGCGGTTGCACGACTTGTACCGCCATCGCGGAGACAGGTGGGCGGGGCGGCCGCGCCGTCGTTCATCCCAGAGCCTCAAAAGCACCGCCGCCATCACAAGCGACCCTCGGTTGGGCGAGGTGGGGCGTGTTCTCCCGTTGTGGTAACGTTGCGTTGACGAGAGGACGGGCGGGCGGGAGGCTGGAGGGTGGGTACCGTGCCTCCGCTGGTAGGGCTGAAGGTCCGGTGTGCCCGTCGCAAGGGTGAAGACACGGCAGTTGGCCGACACGTGGCAAGCCGGAGCCGTTCACGACCCTTCTTACGGCGGCCTGGCTCCGCATCTCTTATGCCCCGTGTGGTGGATACGGGGGGTGGGCGACTCCTGAGCAGCAGTAGGCTTCCGTCGCGTGTGGGACCCCTGGGCACCACCCGCGAGTGCGGGGACCAGTCCGTTCTTTGCTAGAAGTGCTTAGGTGTCTTCTTTTTGCGAGCAAGGGCGTGGCGACTGCACAAGACCCGGATATTAATCGAATGCCTGCCAGGCTCGGAAAACCAGGTATCGTAGCCCGACACAAGGGGGCAGTGCATGTTCCCCTTTAACGCGCATACTGGTAGAAGGGCAGTAGGCGTGTGGTCTGAGCCCAGCAAGTAGAAATCGAAGTGGTTCATGGTAAAGGTACACAGCCGCGTGATTTGCGCATCTACAGGGGGATCGTGTGTGATGCGTACCAGGTATGCCGTTGTCCGAGCTCAGTCTTGTTCTCGGCAGAGTGGATATTGCGAGGCTTTCCATGGTAGGTAGGCATTCACGGCAGATGCTGCTGCGTGTGGTGGGTATAGAAGTGTGCGTATTTGCCTGTGGTATCCACGACATAAATACAGCTCGAGGCAGAAAAAGAGTCAACACGCAACAAGGTGGCACCACTATTGATAGATGTGGCGCATGTAGAAAATAAACGTTTTCGCCCCTTGGAGATGCGCGGGGGGGCTTCGGAAAGCTTCCCGTGCCACCTCTCCTTCCCCCTGCTCAACCGGTGCGTGTATCGCACGATGAGCGGCGTGGCCGTTAACCCTTTTAGAACCGCTGTCCCGTTTTGGGGACAAACTACTCAAGTTTCAAGTAGTTCGTGCCCAAAACGGGACTGCGGTTCTAAAAGGGATAAGATTGTGAACCAAATTCCAAGATTCCACGCTGGCTCGAGACAATACAATCCAAAACACACCCGTAATAATAAGCTAACGGTATTTATCTGCTGACGAAAGCCGAAGCCCGACAGCGGCATCTGCACTGCATAATAATGCTTAAGCCCATGATGGTCTAAAGCTTATCCTTTTAATGTTGATAGTACAGTAGTCATCACAAGCACTTGAAAAAAATAAACTTCTCTTTCCGTGTAACAACAACCTACCGCCTTTCCGGCCCTCCAATTTCTTTAGAGGGGTTGAGTCCCGAAAATATGTGTGCCGGTCCTCTGCGTGGTAACAACGTGCGTTCGTGAAGCTCCAAACCTATGCAATTTCCCCCTCACATTATCCCCGACGGTTGCGCTCCTACCGCGACGAATGTTTGCAGCCCACACACACGAGCGGTCCGCTCTTCTAGCTGCGGGGGCTTCTCGGGCGCCTTGTACGCGTCGAGCTTCGTGACCCACCCCCAGAACACCATCCACAGATGCAGTCGCTCTATGTCAAGAATCTGTCAGGAAACTTTGCGCAGACCATCAATCAAAACAAGGTTGGTTCCACGAGTAGCGTCCCAATGTCAAGGCTAGTGCTCTTCGCTGGAAGTGTGCCGTGTGCCGCACAAGCTGGTTTCGTTCTATCTTAGGCGAGAAGATCCACACTTGTGTGTTTGTTTGTTAGCTGCGTTTGTCTGTTGCTCTGTGTTTGTTTATTTTTGTGGTGGAAAACAAGTAAAGGTGGCGGCAGCAGCAGCAAAGAAAGGAAGGAAATGTCAGGACTACTTGATGTTTTCTTTTCAGCCACCATTACTTACTATTACGCAAACACAATAATTACGCGACGCTATCGCAACAAAACATTGCCATCATTATTTCGTCGCGCTGAACGGATACCGCCTCTAGAAGCTCGATCACAGTTTTTCTCTGCTGCACTCTCCAAGCCCGCCACCGCCTCCCGCCACCACCTCTTTCTTCCTATCTAATTTTGTAAACGGTTGCTATCCATCCATCCACCCACCCAACGCATCGCCAAACAAATACTTTAATTATCTACCAGGTACGGGGTACGACGGTTTTCGTGTTTTTTGGGGGCAGCAGGTGGCGCCGTTCGGTTATCTTGTACCACCAGTGGACTGTAAATTACAATGGCCAGCACTCAACACAACCTACCTAACCGTACTCTATCCTTCTCCTCTTCCTTTCTACTGTCGATTTCGTTGTAGTTGTCCCTCCGCTGTCCAACGCCTCCCCCACCGGCGGTTGGCTCCAACCAATGACTTCCGGCCTGTTCCTCGGAGACCCATCCCTCCACTCCTTCGGTCGTGCACGCTACAACAACCGCGAGTAAGCACCTCTCGTTCGTCCTCCCCTCTTTCCTATATCTCCCCATTTGCTTGCACAAAAACTAAAATCTCCACCACACCATGAGACCATCACCATCATCGTCACCATTGCTGCTGACGCGAGGCTCACCGACCCTACCCATCCATGTCGATCCTCGTTCGGGCAGCACAAACATAAATATATCAATGTCGGTGCAACTTAGCGCTGAGCATGTTAACCGCGAGCGATTAGAGATATGTGCAGCGTAACTGTCCTTAATTTGGTAGGCCGAAAACAAACTACTGCCTGCTTGGCGTCCATGTGCTGAAGCGAGTCCATGAAATGGGGTCGGACCCCATTCGACCTCAAGCTCCGCCACGTCCCGCCCCGCCCCGTACCTCTGATGTCTCACATCTCACGCCTAATGTCTACAATACCGTCTCACGCCTAACGTCTCACGTGCATGACTGTCTTCATTTCCAACTCTCGCTTTGGAACAATATACCAGTAAATCAATAATTCCACTCTACTGCAAAATACTAAAAAAAAAAAAATCAATAGGGCGAGAGCGGTAACCCGAATACTGAATTGCCATCCTCCGGTACAATACCCGTCGAGGAGCCTCTGGTGTTTTCTTCCGGTTCAAAATACGTTTTGAGCTTGTGGTTCCCTTCCCCGTTCCATCACCCGCCAAAGTGCACCAAACCATCACCGCGTTACGCTATCACCACAAGCGCGAATCCGCGTCTTCATAGCCCAGCGCGAGCACAGGAGAGCACCAAAAGCTCGACAGGACGAAGTCCCGACAGCGTAAAAATTGCGTATGTTGATTAGCCGCCGCACCGCTCCCCCCACACCCCACCTCAACCTGGGCAGCAAAAAGAAGGGGAAAAAACTCTTTTGAAAATCCAAAAGTAGTGCCGCCAGTTTGAGCAGGGAGGAGACGTTACTACCCAACCTACGACCCACGCACCGCACTGCCACCTCTACAACGTAACAAAAATTATATATCGCAAGCAGTCTCATACACCCCTCTCTTCTCGTTCATTTATTATCTCGTTTTAACGAACACGCCTACCTCTTTCTTTTCCGCCCCTGCCCTCACTACCCCACCTTCGCCTTCCCTAGCGCCAGCAGAAACCAAAAGTACAAATAACCTTTCTATAATAAACACGAGTCGGAGCGGTACAGTCCAAAGTGACCCATACAGACGGCACCGCGCCGCACTCTGTCTATAGCCCTGTCGAGCCCATCCCAGCATAACCCGCAACAAGCGCCTGCGCAACGGCTGCCGTTCAAACGAGAGGACATGCTTGCCGGACGGCAAGCATCACTAGCAGCCATGATTTACCGAGCATCAATAGCAAGCGACCAGTAACCAAATGACGGTACTATCTCTCGAAGACCACACTTGGTCCAAATATTATAACCTTTCTCTTACCCGCCTCCTCGCCCCAACCATAAAACGCGAAACAAACGCGAAACAAAAAATACCCGCCAGGTTCGTTTGACGCAACGCAGGGACATACAAAACAGAGGAACGGATTTGATCGGTGACCGTGGGCGCGGTAAAAAAACAAAAAAAAATGGTCCCCAGACAGGAACTGGCAAAAAAAAAAAAAAAAATCGATTTTGTATTTTGTTCTGTATAACTCTACTGCACAAAAGAACCCGCGCCCGGGCTAGAACTAGCTCCCGGCCGGGTAAGGCTCTCTGTCGCGACGGCGCCTGCCCCTCCTCCTCCCTCTGGTGGTGTGTAAACGCTCGATGGTCCGCTCGTGGCCTCTCCCGTGCCCGCAAGTGCGCCCGCCTGCTGTACGCCGCCTGCCTCCGGCCCAGCCCCTGCAGGAGCCACAGACACAGTGCTATCGGTGGGGGCAGCGCTATCGGCGGCGGCGCTGATTCCAATCGTCTGCGACGCGGTGGCGGCAGTCTCGTCTCCCCCTGCCGGGAGCGGCGCGGCGTACGCGGGCGCGACCCCTGCGCCGAGAGTGGGAGCCGTCGACGCCGCCGGTGCCACCGCCGTGGTTGCCGGCATCGCCGCTACCACCACTGCCGCCCTGCTAATCATGTCCCCCCCTAGCGAAACGGCGTGCGAGGGTGCGACGTCGCCGACGACGACGTTGGAGCCGCTCAAGAGCCCGACACCGAACGCCCCCGAGGTCGGCGCCGACGGGTCGCCCCCTCCGATCAGGTCGTCACCGATGCCCTCGAGGGCCGAGGCCACGACGTCCCCGCTGCCGCCCAAGAGCGAGCTGGGCACCGCGTCGGGGGACGACCCTAGCGTCTCCAACCCTAACCCTAACCCTGCCCCTTGTACTCCCGCCATCGCCGAAGGAGTCGCGGACAAAGGAAATCCTACATGTGTCGACGATGGCCCGAGAGGAGGCGCCACTTCCCCGATGGAAGGTGCTATGGATGCCATGCCACCCGCCCCCGCCCCCCCCATGGGCGCACTAGAGATCATGCCTTCGCCTGGTGCTCCGGATGACGGCGCCCGCAGAGAACCGGTGGCAAGGCCGCCCATGCCCGCCTGAAATCCGGCGGCGTGCGAAGCTCCTGCTGAATCAGCAGCGCCCTTCCCCTCGAACCCGTGCCCGGTAGGAGCAGTACCAGCGGCATCAGTGGCAGCAGCGACAGCGGCAGAAGCACCAGAAGAAGCCTCGTGCCCAAGGCTCGTGCCGCCGCCGTCAAACACAAAAGGGGAGCCGGCGGCTGCTCCCTGGCCGGCCCCCGCTGCCGCCGCGCCTGCCAACCCCAAACCAGCGACACCGATCCCCCCACCACCACCAACATCACCAACACCACCAACACCAACACCGCTTCCGACGTCTACCCCAGTTATCGACGCATGTTCAATCGAGGCGCTCAGCCCACCGCCCCCGTACAAGCTCACGGCCTCCGGCGAGTGGTACGGTTCGTGCACCCCCAAAGACGGCGACTGTGAGGAAGAAGCCTCTCCCCCTTCGCCGCCCTCGATGTCGTCCAACTTCGGCACCTTTTCGGGGGGCGGCAGGACCGGGCTGTCGCCTCCATGCCCAGAATGTGTCCGCCGCGGGATGAGCAGGGCGGGGGGAGTCCTCGCCGGAAGGGAAGATATCGAGGCCCCGCTCATACCCCCCCCCCCGGCCCATGCCCCCCCCCCCCCCCCCCCGCTTCGTCGTCTCCGCTTTCGTCGCCGCTATCTTCTTCGTAGTCGGCGCCGGCCGAGGAGGAAGCGCCGCCCATAAAGCGCTTGACACGGCGGAGGCCCTGGCGGCCGCCGCCGGCCGGGACGGGGGCGGCCTCCCCGCGGCTGGCGGCGCGCGGCGTGACGGGAAGCAAGGGGCCTACCTCGTCGAGCTGCGCGAGGACTCCCGCGTCCAACTGATCTGCCTTGTCCTGCAGGCATAACGCAGCAGCAGGAACGAGTAGGACGGCAGTATTCGCAGCAGTACAGTGTTACAGGAGCATTGCAGGGGCAGCAGTACCGCAGCACCACGCACATATATACCTGTTACCTCGTACTACAATCAGTGGAAGAGAAATACCTCAAAATCGGGTGGCGAGACTTTCGGTATTTCAGTCGGTACCACTGCCGGTATCATTTATAGTCAGGTGCTATTACTGATATGGACCAACATGTCCTTCTTCGCTACCAATAGGTCTGCGCAACAATATCATACCGCCACCAGCCAGAGAGATGGGCCCCTTAACCGGATCACGCCTCTCACTGGCGCACGCCCACTGACTGACGCAAGCTTTCCTAAATCCCAATGTTTTTCGTAGACTGGATCTAGAAGTACAGCACGACGCGACCATATACAGCAGAGGTGGGAGTGGCAGCCGACTACCGCTGAGCTTGCCCCCCCCCCCCGCCTGGAGCGGAACTGAGCGGAACCCACATCGCGAATATATTCGAGACAAGTAATCGTGGCCTCTCGAAAGCCGTCGGGAAGCTCGGCAACGCCCTCCATCGCAGACGCCGATTCGCACTTGTCCGGCACAAGCATATCCTTTACTTGGTCCGCGGGCAGGCACGCCGGTCTAATGCAGTACCATTTCATCGAGTGCCTTACGAGCGAGCGATCCAAGGACACGGAGGGGGGGGGGGGGGGGGAACGGGGAGGGGAGAGTTCGTTTCTCGTACATAGCAAAATAGCGCTTTTGATTGGGGTTATTGGGTGAGGGTTAGGGTACCAATAAAGAGCAAGCCATCTGAAGTCGGGAGATAGTTTCTAGACTGCCTGGCGGGTCGTCCCTACACGACTGCAGAGTGCAGTGTGCAGCTCAGAGGCAGCACGTATAACTTGGTTGAGCCAGGTGAACGCCGGATACGGTGCGTGGCGCGGACAGTGAACACTCCTGTATTGAACGAGAACGCAACAACACTTCGGCGCTCCAGGTATATACGAGTACTTGCTAGATACCTGGAAAAGGCGATGAACGGGACGGGTCTTTGAAACGACCGTATACACAACGCAGAGGAGCTCAGGTCAGACCCGCACGCAACTATAGCAAATGCACACGGCGCGCCTTGGACAATTTGGACGACGCTCGACGCGGGCAACCGAAAAAGAAAAGAAAAGCTGGGATCGAAAAAATCGTCGCCACACTTGATCACATGACGACTCGTATCGCATCACTGCTGTACACCATGGTGGGGGCTCAGCCCGGTCGTGCCCTTCTTGGGCTATCGGTAGAGTTTTTTCTCACCAGATATGTATCTTATATGCTCTTGTCCGCGGTCATTCTTAAGGCCGGTAACAAAAAAGACAAATCAGTCGTATTTAAAACCTTTTATCACTGTAGCACAGTAATGATAACCGAATATTGTTTATAAACATACAGTAGGGGGGCATGTGCTGCTTTTCGGGTTCATCGTGGGCTCTGCATACTATGGGCTACTGCTGTGTATCGCTATGTGCTACTATGTGTTTTTATGTGTTATTGTGGACGAAAATATAAGGTATATGTTGACCTATTGTGGCCATCTCAATGTACCTTACATTTACAATCAAACTGGTGGAAATAGGGAAAAAACCCACACAAACTCCACGTAGGTTATCGCGAAAACGCGGGTGCAGTTCGAAAGGGACTAACGAGGTCCACCCGCAGCGCGTGTGGGTTTACACGAGAAAATGGCATTGTTATCGCATCATTATTCCGCATGCCTTATCAGGATTTTTCCCTCTGACCGGACGACGACATGGTAGGGTATGATAGCATGGCAGTCGGACACCACGAACAATCCACAACATAGTATTTATTTATTTATTCATTCATTTTTTATCTTCCGGCGGATTGGTAAAAACAAAGCTTACAAGAAGAACGGACACTCGGGAAGACAAAAACAAAATACAAAAATAACAAAGTAAAATAAAGTAAAATAAAGTTAAGGTTTGCCGGCTGCCGGCACGTTCCGAGTGCGGTTTGTTCACAGCATGAACGACTACTACTGTGCCTCATTTCGTGCTCGACGGTTGTCTACAATACCTGGCACCAGGTACCTGGTAAACCACAGCAGTGCGCATTCAGCAGTAAATAGTATTAATAAACCGCACGGCCACCCACTCGCAGCTGAGTTTCAGCTGGGGCAACAGCGAATAGACACCAAGAGTGCACCAGTTCCAGAATACCATGCCGGTAGGCAGAATCCCGTACGCACGCAAAAATAAAGAGTGGAACACACAACGATAGACCCAATGCGATTTCACGCCCAGATTCTAGTCCTGCCGACGAAGCCATTTGTTGAGCCATTTGTTGAGGTATTAGACACCTGAACTATCAACATAAACCAAGAACCCACCCATTGGTGAAAGCTTGAAAACATCAAATTTTACGCCGAGACGCGCGTTCTTCTCACATTTCAGATCTGCTCCTTGTGGCAATGTTTAGTTATCAATGCATTAACAACCGTACGTGACAGATATCCCCTGTCGTGATGTGGGGGGAAATTGCCATGGACCGGGAACGGCGGAACGGCGGTACAATGGTCTGCTTTTGAGAACTTCAGGTACCTTCAGCATTTACCCTGCTGTTGTACCTCATTCCATTATGTCATCCTCTACTATGGGGAGGACACCCACACGGAAATCAACTTTTGCACAAGGAAACAAAACCAAGCATTGCCCCAAAAATAGAGAACCCTAGCGACGATGCATGATGCGGGACTATAGTCCCGCACGTACGAGCAGACATATTTCTTTGGTCATGTGTGGGTATGGAGGCACACCGAGGAAGGCTGGGTTGTGTAGCGATACCACACTCTCGGCGGCCAGCAAGGAAGTAAATATCAGAGTGACCATGCCGAGGGGGCTGGGTTACCTTCAAGGATTATAGTGATCATGAGGCGGTACGAACTAGGGGATAGCACCTGGTATCCTAGAGTAAGATAATTAACATCAGGTGCTTAGCGTAAGGTAGCTATGGCGAGGTACCAGCAGTAAGTCAATAGGTCGCGCAGGTCACGAACGGTCGGTTCGGTCATCACCAGCGACGGGAAAAAAGGAGGAAACCCACGAAAACCGATTTTCATATTTATCCACTACAATGCCACTGGTGCTGCCTGGCTGTGACCGTGTACGCTATCGGCCCCCTTCATGGCCCCCATAAGGCATGCCATAACAAAGAGTCCGGCAGGAAAGTCAGCCGTAATAACTTTTCCGGCGGATTAAGAAATTATGGGGCGGCCATAGTGTAGTCTCAAATAAGAAACGTACTGTAGCTCTAGCCCGTATCCCGTTTTCCTATCATAGAGCGACGAAAATCTGTCTGTACGTGCATATAGCTCATGCATACCATGCCACGGCGCCACGTGTACGAAACCAAAACAAGCAGGCCAAAAATGCCAGCCAGTTGTAAGGCTTGCCCTCCGATGGCCAATTCAGTAAATGCCAACCCCTCCCCTGTGGTACTACCAGTACAGTAGTAGTGCCACATTTTTTTCACGTTATTGCCACATCTTACCAAGTACACAACACAGGAATCTTGCAGCATGGTCACCGCAGTATTACCGCGTACAACCGTACCGGGTAATAAATACCACAACGGCAATGTAAGACGAGAGCGACATGGCACATGGAACATGGAACCCCGTGAAGGCCTTGGTTACTTCTTGGTTACTCCTTGGTCACGCCTTGGCTAGGCTGTAAGGGCGAAAGCTGGAATGGCGGGACCACCAGCTGGGTTCAACCTTCATCGTCATGGCGTGATGGTCATATTCGATTCAGTATTAGTGTATACCTCGTAGTAGATAGTGAACTAAACTGCAAATATGTATGGTACCAGGTATGCATCATGAAGGCGACGGACCCGTCAAGCACAGACGGAAGCTGGAACAGAGCAGGTGAGAGAGCTATAGAAGGGATACTGCAAGTTGTACCAGCGTACGTTAAAAGTGGAGTACTCGAACCGCATCGAAATACATACGGAAGCTGCTACACGCCAGGAACCGCGCTGAAACATGCGCTGTGCATCTAGGTAATATATTTTCAGAAAGCAAGCGAATTTATGGCACTCTTGCGTGTGTACATTGAATCCTACATATTACGACAGCTGCAACGTACCAGGTACGCACGGAGTCAGCTCGGCGCAGCACCTTTCATTCGTTTACAGAGTAGTTTTGTTAATCGGTAGGAATGTAAAACACGAGGATTAACCGTGATGCAAGCAGCAGCAGCTGACCCTTGGGTACAAGGTGCATGACAGCGAGACAGCAACTAAAATACGTGGAAGGTTGCATGTGGACTCCACAGAGAATACATACCTGGTATTAGTATTACCCGGCACCGGGCTCAATTCTTACGTGAGGCCGGGTATATCCTATTCTAATACCAATATATGTATATATATATTTCCATCATGTTTCGTCCTAATTAGCCGGCGTCCCCGGTGGCTTGGTAGGTGGTCCGCGTGCCTACCAAGATCAATTTCGTGGGTTCAAATCTCACCGAGTGCATGCTCCTAGGGACTTTTTCTTGCATAAAAAATTGATAAGCGGAAAGCGCGAGAGCGTGAGTTAGCTATATTCGCGACGAGCAGTGGGAATGCTGAACCCTATGCGCGACAAAAAATAAAGGCAAGTACCGGGGGGGAGAAGGGACGACACCTGTGACCACGGCTTGTCCAGAAGATCGTCGAGAGTAAAACCTCCTACGAGTGGGTTGGAAAGTAAAAGTGATGATGAAAAAAAAAAAAAAAAAAAAAAAATCAAGGGTAAACCCAACGGTAAAATAATGTGCAATTCCCGACAAAGTTCTTGCATGCTGTCGCCTACAGCTGTACTACGCCTGGTCCTCTGTACATGTGCACATGTTTGTTTTTCATTGTGTTCATGATGTTACACGTGGATCAGTGAGCGGTAAGCAAGCTATTCTGTAATTCTGATGCTTACTTCTGTCTGTACAACCGAAGGATTGCACAACGCGGGTTCTGCTTTACCCCGTACTGCTGTGCCCAGGGGCATGTACGTTACGCATTATGTTAGGATCAGCGCCATCGTAACGCCGATGTGCTGTGTAAAACCTGCTGGTACCACCATGAACATAGTTTTACTAATGTGTACGCTAGAACACTATTCACAATATTGATCTCTTCATTGTGACACCCGAAGCCCCACACAGCAGTATTAATAGTAGCAAGAGATATCGCCCTCCCCCTCCCCCGCCGAAGACGAAATGCAGTACGTACGATTGATTTACGAGGAGAGACGACTCTACGACAACACAAACATAACATCAGGGAAAAAGCATACCAGCAGAAAATAGGGAATGCGTGTGGTTCGTTCCTGTGCTATGTACTGGGACAAGGTTCCCCTCCGGGACGTGCCTAAACCTGCAGGGGAGTGGCGCAAGAACGACTAGAAAACGATACAGCATGCGATGTTGCATCATACGCTTGTGATACTAGTACTAGTACGACGTTATGAGATATCTGCATATTGCTGCTGGCAGCATCCAGGGGAGCCGCTGGCCTATATCTTTGACAAGGAATCACATATAGAATACGCGCGCTCGATTTATCACAATACTTGTAAAATTCGGTAAAAATGGAATATAGACGAGGCGTATTACGCAGCTTGCAAAGTTGAGTATCAACTATTTAATCAGTCGAACTCACAGCTGACGTATTTCAAAATTTATAAAATATCGTAGGTAGAAGCAGTATGTGCAGCAGAATACCCTTCTAGAACTGCATCTGCTTTTTTGGGGACAAAAGATACATGGAAATAAATAGTGGAACTGTTGAAACTACTATTAATATTACAATACTATTGATTGAATCGCTTACATAGATTTTCTTGGTGATTCCGCCAAACATTGATTGTATCATATTTTGTCAGTATGTTAATGCATGTCTTTAATGTGGCGCTCACGGCGAAGAAGGCCTCTCCCCCACGCAACCGAGGACCGCCGACGAACAAAAACTTGGAAAGCACTTCATGCTTGACGCAAGGAACACGGCAGTACAGTACTTGTAGTGGGAAAATATGTACACAAATAGAAAAGGATGCACCGACGAACGGCCTGGAAGTCTCGACCACATTCGGCTGCCCACGAAAATCGCAGTGCAGCAGCAGCAGCAGCAGCAGCAGCAGCAGCAGTGTTGTTGTACCTGTGGCAGCATGCATGTATCACACAGCACCAGAGACCCCCAGCTCCGCAGATCGACGGGTCCAACAAAAAAGCAACTACACGCGCCTTCAAGTCCAAAATCGGGCATCGTGACCATTTTACTACATTATATTCAACAAAGATCAATAATACCTGGTACCTGGTATTATTTTTTTCACGGCGCGTACGACACACCGCACACACACGCACAGCAGCGCAGCATAAGAGAGAGAGGTGGTGATGACAGATGACGGACCGCAGCCTCCCATGAAGCATAGAAGTACTGCAAAACGGGCGTGGTGTGGCCCGCTGCTGCTTGTGCTGCCAGGCGGGGTTGCAACGTTTCTGTTCTTTGCATGTGGTGTGATGTTTAGATTTCTTGGGTGAGCCTCGTGCAAGAACACAAAACGTAGAAATATAAGGACAGTTGAGGTACTTATAATAAATCCAAACTGTCCTTACATTCCGTCCGGAGTGTGCGTGGATCTGGCACACATCGCACATAACAGAAGCAGCAAAGAGAGGTACACCAGTAGATGGTGGATTACGGACCGCAGGCTCCGATAAACACAACCAGCCACAGCAGTACAACGCATATGGGTGCGTCGCACACGCACGGCGTATGGGCGGCACCGTTGTAGCGTTGTGCTCTGTGCATGCTGTCTGTTGTCTGCTGTCTACCTGGTATGGTTTATGTCTGGGCTGTGTGCTCATGAGAGCCCAGGGAAATAACAGACAACATTTTACCGATACTTATGTACCAGGTACAAAATAAGGCCTCTCGTACTGAACCAGGGAAATAGTCTTATCCACTCCCGCGGGAAAAAAAAAAAGCCGTGAGGGCTTGCCACGCGCTTCAGAGTAGACCTCGACCAACGTGGTCCGGATTGGCTTCCCGTGTCGAACGGACTACTTGGCGTTTTGCCAAAGAGTGCTCGTACGAAGAGACATGTTCGAAAAGCACGAAAATCTCTTAGAACATAAATATACATACCAGGTACACGAGAAGGGATATCTTTATTTACAGTACGTCAAACAAGTATTTGTGCGTGTGCACGCAGAGGCTACGAGGGAGAAATACGTTGGGGATGAGGAGCAAGGCACGCATTGCGCCTGTGCACCGTACCAGGCGTGACTCTGTCTGGAAGAGAAAGTGCGGTTTGGGTACTCATATTAACACCCCTACCGTCCTACACTTCGGACGTACCTTTCAAGTGTACTCTTACGACGTAATGGTATATGGACAGAGAATATACCAGGTACAACTTACATATAATATGTATCGCACTGCCTTATGATATTAACAGTATCATACCCTAACCATATATATACCCTGTGGTACTATTGATATTATGCTGGTAAGTACTACAGGCAGTGAGTCCATTGCAGAGTACTAGACACGGCAGTGATACGAGCGTGCTGGTACCATACATGCACACCCCCATGATATATGTGTATGCGAGCGAGAACGCTCATGTATTCGTACCTATTGCGCATGATTACGATTACGAAACGAGGTCGAGTACATGTGCGTAGTACTACTGTACATACTTACTGCTGTAGTGATAGTACTGCTCGTTATACCATATCCAAGGTACACGTGCGGCTTAATAAACAACGCGCCGCACGCGCGTCATAGATGCAACTTCTTCAGCATCGTCATCGGCGGACGCAATGGGCATGCAGCATACATCATCCATCCTACCAGGTGCAGCACTACTGACTGTAGTACTGCTGCAGATACACCAGCAGACGCACTCCCGCTCCTACTGCCTCGAAAGGCCATGGGGGGCAACGCCCTGCGGCTTTCATGACATGTCACCTTAGGTACTGCCGTTCCGGCTTCAAGTATTAATAGGTGTGCCGGTGAAAACATGGGCTTCATTCATGCAGACACAATTACGGGGGTCCATAGTTAACGGGACCAAATTTTGTTAGTAAAAATACGTGAACATATAGTTTTTTATGTAAAGCATAGGTCCTATTAACTATGGACCCCCGTAATAATAATAGCAGCAGCACCGCCGCCATGTTCGTAATACATAGGGAGTGCTCGAGCGTCAACTGCCAAAGTAGCCGACGCAGTAAGCCTTTTTTTTCCGTTTGAGATACAGATGACACCAACGGCCCAACCGAGTCACGCTAGGGACGCCACTCCGGATGACCTCATGCGATCTCCATCCGCTAGGCATACCCCGGCACTGGAGCTTTGGGCGAGAGCTGCGAGTAAATCATACCAGAATGATGGGATATGCACAAGCCATACCATCAACACGGTTCAGTAGTGTCATACGATATGCCCGAAGTTCATATACCTACAACAGCAGTACGAGTAGTACTGCCGTACTTGAGTGCGCAAGCACTATATTAATAGAAGTAGTCGTGCTCGTACCATGTCAGGACGATAAAAATATTTTAAGGTGACTCTCTCTTCGCGGCGTATCTTTTCCTGCAACGTGCTACAAAGGATGGCTGATTATGTGCTACAATTGAGCCCGAAATATGGATCCTCCACGCCGAGTCGATCGATGACACCATCACTGGTTGCTTCGTGACCGTGTGAGCAAGCGGTGCTCTACGCAGCGGGTGAACCACGGGCCGGAGACTCTGCAACGCGTGCGTAGTTGAAGCCAGCAAAAAATGCAAAGATGCTGGAAATACATCTCATGCATCAACAAAAGCACACACATGTTGTTTTGTAAACCTGCAAGCTTCAAAATACCCGAAAAAATAACCCAAAGCGCACATAGTAGTAGCGCACACGGGAGGCAAGCAAGGGGACAAGCCAGCCATAACTCACTAGCCACCGGCACAAGTGACTCACCCCCCAGGACCTCCGATGCCCCACCGAAGCTTCCCTTGCGGTATGCGACCCCCTCGCTCCTTTGAGTATTCGCAAGAGGCATTTCGGCAAGCGCTCCTGCCCGTTACCGCCGTCTCTGCCCTACATTTGAGTTCCACCATGGCACTCGATTACCTACCTCACCTTCCTCTACCTCCTCCCCGTTCTACCTGGGGGAAGAGTCAGTTCTACCGCTATTGATCGGAGGCCGAGAGCTGGATCGTTGGGATCGTTAATCGCGAGGGATGGAGTTTTTGCATATTTGGGTGCGGTATATTTGCGGGGACTCTATAAAATCTCGGCCAATCAGATTGCGCGATTGTGCTGTCCAGCGTCGGTGACTTTCGACATTCAACTTTCGACCTCAAAAGAGCAAAGACGAAGAGTCAATCCAAGACCCTTTCCAGGGGTACCGGGTGGAGGGAAGGAGACTCCTCTGGGATTTTTGGGGGGATTGCAGCGCAGCAAGCACGATGGACCACCCTCTGCTTCTGCTGGTCGGCATGATCGTCATCTCGACGTTGCTTTTCGCTCTGGTGAGAGAGAGTTTCGGGTCGTTGTCTGCTTGTCTTTCGTTGTGTCTTCTGTCTTCTATGATGATTACGGTATCAAGATTGTTTTCGATTTCGACCTGTATCATACAGCAGTAACGTGTAAGATTATGTATGGGATAGCAATGATGGTCCAGCATTTGGCCCATCGCGTTGCCCTTGCCACCAAGTGTATGTGAAAAGTGAAAAGAGGCCCCGGCCACGTTGACCACGTGGACTATCACGCCCTGATCTGATGCTTGGACTAGTTTCGACCAGCTCCCTTCAAGCTGCGCGTCACTGTTTCGATCTCTATGTAGCACGTAACTCGGCAGTGCTCTGCTTTTTTTGTTGGCTGTGTGCTGAGTTTATTCGAAAGCGCGGACCCGGGCTAAAAATTGTCTTCCTCTCTCTTCAACTGCTGTAGACTGCAGAGGTCGGATGGCCCAACGTACCACACAGCACTCACGCGCACCGTGTGCACGCGGGCTCTCGCTGCTGATATTGGTACACAAACTACAAGGTATCCTTACGCGACCCTAACCAATTGCTCTTGCTGTAGTGTGTACCACATGTCGCGTTCAGAAAAGCCAATCCACTAGATCGGGCAACCGTGCACACACCCTCATCAGGAATTAATTGCGTGCCTGGCCACCGACGTCTGAACCTTGATCACACCAGCGTACCTACCTGCCCAGCGCGGCCCCGTTTTTCTGTTTGTCTCCCACTGGCACCTCTGCGCAGAGGAGAGTGTGACGCAAGCACTTAATAATGTTGAACCATGGGGTGATTGTTTCAATTTTCTCGATGCACATTATATGATGCAGAGGATGCAGAAGACCTCCTGTGTGCTGTGCACGAAGGTGCTGTCTGCGCCAACTTTACACCCACATGCAATTCGATTGGCACGTACGGGTATGATACTACTCCCGGTAAAATAGAATCTACCATGATCGTACCCGGCACCCGGCAGCATCACCATCGTATGGCACCACGGCAACCTTTTTTGAGCGGTATATACGAGGCGTAGAAACATTAGCAGTTGTGACATGCAACATCATGACATGCAACCGAGCGAGCCGATGGGCGTTTCCAGCAGGAATGCGAACAAGCGAAGAGAGAAGAGATATGTATACTCGTACAAGTACTTATATTCATGTTGCTGCTGTAGACATCGACATACAGGTATTCATCACAAGTAGTTTCCAGCAGACAGCAGTGCAAGGTGCTGCTGCTGTATCATACCACCAGGTATACTCACGTACGTACAGCAGTAGGTAGTACCATTAATATTAATACTACTGACTGTACTGCTGTGGTTAGGTACGGCTGCGGTACGTAGTACATCTGTGTACACTATTACGCGTATTAGTACGTGGTACATGATAATACTGGTTCACTGCTTGTTGCATACTATTCCAGGAACGGCTGCACAAGGCGCGCCTGCGGTCCGTTCTTCTCAAGAACGTGATCGTAACCGAAAAAAATATTCACGAACGACGAGAGTAACGCATTCGTTGAGTACAACAACCTATTCTTATAGTACGTACGTACGTAGAATACTTTTAGACGAAAAAGCAATACGTATCGTCCTCGGCCCTCGGCTCATCATCGAGTTTCGGCAAGACACAGCGGTGTCTAATCTTCATTCTTCCCCGCTCAAGATCAACCAGGCTTCGTACGTGCGCACTTTCGCTGTATATATGTTAGAGGTACAGGTATAAATAATAGTACAGCAGTACAGCAGGATGGGCCCGCCAACAAGAAACACATATTAATTCGAGTAATCTGGGTAAGCCTGAGATTCTTATTGGGGCGCCATTTTCAAACGACCTTGAGCATATACTATTATATACCAGGTACCTGGTAGGATTTAGCACAAAGTTCACCACTGAGCCGTTTTTCTTATTAATAACCCAATTTTCTTAGCGGTCTCCAAAAAGTGAGCATTATGTTCTCATTGGGCACTTTTTATTGACGGGCCTATGCTGCTGTAGTACCACACTCCGCTAGACTACTGTAGTATCCTCTGGTACGTCGTATGTGTAATATCCTGTTGCGACCGTGCTACAGAATGTCATTATACCACACCTACCTTCTGTGCCACAGGGTGGTACAGATCCTACTGAACCAGTACAGCAGCAGTACTGCCGTAGAATCACTCTGTCCGTAAATATAAGGAACTTTTTGATCTCTTTAATCTAACGGTGCTTACGTTTCCGGACAGAGTGGTACCTGCTTTCTGGTGTAACGCTGGCCTGCTGTTACCATGTACCCTGCGGTCTACAGCAGTCTAAAATACGAGAGGTACTCCTTACTACCTGGACGTCAATACTAGCTATTAATATTAAATAAATGAATAGCGGCTTATGACCGTGACAGCATTGAGCACGGACAACTGATCGGACATCGGACTGCACCACCAGCCAGCAAGCCAGAAGCCTTCAGGAGACCCCACGTATCGCGTATGACGTATCCTTCATCTTATCCATTTATTTGTATGTAATACCAGGTACTACTACTGTAGTTGGTAACAATACAGTATTATCACCGCACCTGATATCTCACAACGATATTACCATATCTATCGCTATACTGCTGCTGTATCCTACTTGACCTCTGCATTAATAGTGTTGGGTACTATATATATATATATATATATATTTTTATCCATCACTTTTACTTCCCAACCCACTCGTAGGAGGTTTTACCCTCGACGATCTTCTGGACAAGCCGTGGTCACAGGTGTCGTCCCTCTCCCCCCCGGTCCGTGCCTTTTATTTTTGTCGCGCACAGGGTTCAGCATTCCCACTGCTCGTCGATTTTCATCGAATGTAGCCAACTCACGCTTTCGCGCTTTCCGCTTATCAATTTTTTATGCAAGAAAAAGTCCCTATGAGCGTGCACTCGGTGGGACTTGAACCCACGAAATTGATCTTGACAGGCACGCGGACCACCTACCAAGCCACCGGGGACGATATACTAATACCTGGTATATAGAACAACTTATAGATATCTCGATCTCTGAGCGTGCTCCGTTGGTACATCCCTGGCCTCTCAGAGCTCCCACTTGGGAATCGCCTCCTTTTATTACTTGCCGGACCTTTCCAGCGGGTCTTTGTTTTCTCCATTTCTCTTCGTACTTTCAGTCCCTCTTTCCTTTTTTCTTCTTTCGTTTCGTGTGCGTGCGTGTATACTCCGAGCACGGTTCAGCGGGCAAACCCGGCACCGTCGCGGGTGTCAGCGGGTGCTGGCGGGTAGGGGGGGAGTTGCAAGGAGCGCGGTGGCCGCTTTCGTACCTAGGCGTCGCGTGTGCCTCGAGACACGAGGGATGCATCAATAAGCTTTGTCTGGCCTCCATTTGTGATTTTTGATAGAGTACGTACGAGTATGCAAGGGTCGTTCGGAATTGTAAGATAAGATTCAAGCGGTTATATTTTTTTGCGACCGGGCTCAAATCACAAGAGGGAGGTGCCCCCGAATGAGCACCAACATTGTCGAGCTGGCGAACGAGGTCCACGGTGAGCACCGGGCTTTACGCGAGGCGGGCGACGGGGCTCACTGTGGAAGAGAGGGAGGAAAGCTTTACCCGGACCGAATCGGTGGCGAGATGGTCGCGCGATGGGCGGGTGGCATACGAGGCTGAGAGAGAAGCTCTGCTGTTTGAATTTTTGTTTTTTTCATTTTTTCTTTTAGATTTGGTGTAAAATGTTCCAATCAGGTAGTAAATTATTATACGAAAGGGGACGGGGATTTTTTTTCTTTCAGATTTTTTCGGTTTCATTTTCATTGTTTTTGCTGTGTTGCTGTGCCGTGCTGTCCTTTATCTTTCGTACAAACGAGAGTACAGACACAGAGCACATATATAGAAAGAAGAAAATAAGTACCCTACCTGGGGTATGTACGTACGTACGACATGTATGTGAGCAAGCGTAGCGGAAAACCGCCCGCGACGCCAAGCGTATGTGGCGTCCGAGCTGTTTTCTCCTGAAGCATGGCGGCGGGACTCTTGGCATTATCAAGTCGCCAGGTTTCAACTAACTACAGTAATGAGAAAAACAATCATGGACCTGGACCTCCGTCCGCTTCGCATAGTTTGATGTACTTTCCTTCCTGAGCGAGCGTAGCGGGCGGCGCAGGCCGCCCGCGGAGCGACTTGTATTAAATATTGTACCTGATACTATTAACACTGCTGTTTACTACATTTACAGTGCGACACGATATTGATGCGTGACATCATCGGGGGTCCAAAGTCGCGCTAGCTGTCTCTTTTTCAAGGAATTGCTTTCCGCCACGCCGAGCGCAGCAGGGCCATGGAAACCCCACAATGTTCATGTGGTGGAAATCGAGTTTATGAGCCTTAAAGTCGGGTAGCGTTTGTTAGGTATAGCTTTTAGTCTACATTTCCCTACAATGGCGTCGTCGGCAGGACGTGAGATTATGAAGTGCGAGGTCTGTGGTTCGATTCTCGCCTTCATCCCCCGAAAACAAGGGGAACATCTCATGTTCAAGAACCTGTAAAACTCATTTCACTTAGAAAACACCCAGGGAGGAACGATAAGAGCGATGCGATCATTGCATACTGAGTCCGGTACCGAAAAGTCGGAGGTAAAACTTGGATACTCAAGAGTCTCACCGGGGTTCCTGACTTACTCACAAGAAGAGATTAGTCAGGTTTAGTGAGGGAGAATGTGGTGGAAATCGATTTTATATGCATTAAACCTGGGTAGCGTTTGTTGCGTAACATTTTGAGTCTACAATTCCCTACGTACAACCAGCTATTTTTTTCTGCTGTACTCCGTAGTCGTCTTTGAAGTACGAGTGTATGCCAGCCCTCTAAACCTTATCCTGAGGCAGCCACCGCACAATAGCAGTAGCCGCGCTTCGTGCTTTTCCCTTTGTGACGGCCACAAATTGCGGTTGTGCTCTTGCGTTTGTGCACATATATGTGCTGCGTGTGTGCCGCCCTACCGTAGATGAGATCACAGGGCCTAGGGCTCACTAGTAGGAACTACTCTGTAGGAACACAGTGTCAGGAGCAGTGGTGCGTTGCCAGATTTTCGTTTTCTGCGGTGTGCGCTGTCTACTGCTATGTCTACTGCTGCTGGCCTCCAACCTACCAGGTATTTTCTTTTAGCTACTATTAATATATAGGTACGAGGACTCTATACTGATACTTATACCGCGGTCCGGTAGGTACGTGGCAGCCACGGTACGGAACCGGCCGCACTTTGCGGTTTTCCCTCGGTGACGGCCACGAGCGATGCCTCTGTTGTGCGCACGTTTGCGCGTGTGCACTACTGAACACAATCTGGATGATGCCAACCCCCGCTTCGTCCTCTAAATTTCAAACGCACCCGGCTCTGAACAGAGCATTACGTAATCGGACAGTAGCGGTCCAACAAACAGTGGCGAACCTCACGAAGGCTCATATACATACATATTTACAGTAGGAATACCTGTGCTCCTTCTTTTCAACTTGCGAGAAACCTTGCTTCACGCAATACATGGATGAAATCACGAAACTCAGATACTGTACGGACATCAAGGGTGCTTTTGATTGCAACACTGCCTCGCATTTAATCTCGTGTCACACCTTTTGGTATATTTCTACCTCGCAGGTCGACCCAGACCCAACCCTTCCTAAACATGAGATCAATCAAAACTTTGGGGGGCTCCACCGCGTGTTCCGACACGTTTTTCATCAAGAATCGGCCGGCCAAAAGGCCAGCCTCTAACACGCCAAGCCTCTATCAATCAGACAGACAGTATTTGTTGTATGATGAATTTTTGCAGGAGGGTGTTGCAGGTACAGCAGTTGGACCTCTCCGACACCATCCCGGGGCAGCTCAAACTGGTTGTGAAAACGCACAGGCCGATTCAAGCTTACAATACCGGTCAAATTCCTCGAGAGTCCGATGCCCACACCGTTCTTGGGAGATAGACCCTGAAATTTGGCACGTACCAGGTACGTTCTATGAGCCCCTGCCGACACGTGAACGGTTGTTCTTTTCTTTTATTTTCTTGTTTCGACAGATATCACTTAATTTTTTTGTCTTGGGAGATTGGATCTTGAAAACGGATCCCAAATTATCGGCGACGAAAAAAAAAAAAAAAATTGTAAATGGTTTGGCAGGGGCATATAGAACAGGTATGCGAAAGTTCAGGGTTGATCTCGTATAAACGGCGTGAACATTTGGACCCTAGGCCCCTTCTTATGCAGTCGGAAACTAGATTTTTGAAAAACCCGGTTTCCGAACGGTTATTTTTCCGACTGGATTGTGAATAGCTACCCTTCTTATCGTCCGTCGGATCGAATGTACACTTTTTATGTTGTTGCTGGAGACGTTTGATGTACGAGTAAGGGAGTGACTTTTAGCTCCAAGAAAAAAGGGTATGGCAGGCGGAAGTCGGTTCGAAACTGCTTCGCCGTAATGCTCGTGGGGTCAAAGAGGTCTTCATCTTCCAGCAGCCGCGCCCAACCACACATACATGCTGATGTCTCGCTTCTTCCTCGAGCAGCGTGTGAGCTTCATACGCGGGTCGTTCTCCTCCATCTCGTTCTCGAGGCCATCGCGGCGCTGGATTTCTCTGAGAATCGCCAAAGCTACAGCCAGCGCAGCAGTTGGCAAAAAGTCATCGATACCGCGCACTGCGGCCATTGGGTGCTGTCACGTGATGCTGACGGGCGTAGATAAGGATGTATCACGCTGACCCGCGCCGAGCATAGCAGAAGTGACAGCAACCAAGCCAGGGTCGCCGAGGTTGTGGTGTGGAGTTGTGTCGTATGTCGTGTTCTTGTGTGGGTGTGTGATACTCGTACGAGTATGCGGCGGGACTTTCTAACGTTTCCGATGCATGAATCCGACTGGTGAGTTGGATCGAAAATCTCAGTTGTTTTGACTGTCTCGTCCAGTTGGGAATCATAATCGAAAAATCTTGGATTGAAAAGGCGCTTTTTCAACTGCATAAGAACGCCAATTTTTGTCTCCGATCGGAAACCGGCTTTTTCTATCCATGCTTCCGACTGTGTAAGAAGTGGCCTTAGTGCGGTAAACGTACATATACCGGCATCGCCCTGGAAATAATTAGTTTCAGTATACAATCGATTTTGGGCGGTAAATGTGATATCACATTGACCATACGCAGTCATGTCTCCGAATATTTACATGCTACTTTGTACAAACATGGCTTGGACCATCTGGAGGCGTCCCGTTCAGAAAAAAATGTATCCCTACGGAAACGCCTGACTATTATTGACCTCTTTGAAGGCCTGTGATTGCTCGGGTCACGTTTTATCGGCGGTAGCGCCAGTCCTACGGTAGGCCCTTGAAGAAAAATCGCGAAGAAAACTGGGTATGTCACCCTCTTCCACTCTTCATGGAGGTCAGTATGATACCAAATATGTGACGTTTACAAGCAGTAGATATATTGCATGCGGCGATCGTGGCTGACGAAAGTTGGGGCGATATGCTTGATCGAACCATGCACTAGCTCGCACGAACTCCCGCAACCCGGAAATACCCCTTGTGATGTAATACAGCCGCACGTAACACTATTGATCGGACTGCTTACGGTTTTTCGCTTCGATGCGGCTGGGTTCGATCCGGTTGGGTCCTGTTCAGAACAGAACAGAACAGAACAGAAAGTTTTGCGCTGTGGTGTAAAATAACCGATCTGAACATTAGGAATGTTGCATAGGCGGTTAAGAACCGAAGCGATCGGCGATGATTCCGGCCCCATAAGAATTACGTTTTCGTAAGTACCAAGCACGAAATGACCGTGAGGGTTTTCCTACGGGTCGGGTCGGGTCGGATCGGGTGGGTTCAGTTCGAGTCGGTTCTGTTTGGCTCGGGTTATTTCTTCTCTGTGCCGTTCGGTTCTGCTCGGTTCTGTCGGAACCGAACCGAACCGAACCAAACCGAACCGAACCGAACCGAACCAAACCGAACCGAACCGAACAAAAAAAAAGAGAATTGCGGGGCCCGGACCGAACCGAGGCGTAGGATTTTGCATTGTCGAGATCCGAACCGCAACGACCAATAGGAAGTTTCAAAGAGAAATGACAAAACCACGGTGCGGTGCGGATCTATGGATAATAGCGGAGTAACGACGGTAAGTATTATTCATGTTGAAACGCAGTAGCTAGTGCTGAAGCGAAGTATATACCATGGGACGGCAGTAAGTATGATGTTCATACATGTGATACATGCCGAAAGAAGAAATGACAACGCACGATGCGAAGACGGACGAGGGAATGTACGTCTCTCATATCTAATGGCCGACCCCACCCAACCCGCGTAAGTAATGTCTCGTTTTGTCGTGTACGATGTGGTGTGCTGTGCTGTGGTGTGCTGTGCTGTGCTGTGCTGTGGTGTGGTGTGCTGTGACGAATGTGACGCACAGCCTCGACGGCCACCGCTCCAGCGCTTCGAGTCCGCATTGTTACTGTCATTCTATCACGTATTGCACTACGATTGCCGCCACTAGTTAGTGCTAGTATATGATTATGTTTTGCTGTACAAAGTCCCCCTTCGGAGTATGGGTGTACCCAAATCCCGGCGGTGCCACAAGGGGAAACAAAGAGAGACACTACACTACTATGCCATGTCGAGGTTCGACGACGATGTGTGTTTGATGTTTGATATTTATGTTGGACGTAGAAAGGTGGTCGTGCTTGCATCTCCTGCTGAGCCCTGCAAGCATACTAAAAAATATCGTGGTTGCCACAACGTAGAGAGCTTAAAGCGCGGCTTTTGTTTTACCGCTGTTGTGTTACGTTGTGTGTTTTAGCTGCGCGGCTTATCTTTGAAATTCAGAGAAAGCCGGGGTCTCCGTCGTCCTGCGCGGCATCCGTGGTATTCCCGTAGGAGCATGTTTATGCCGGGCAATGGCAGCTTCAAAATATTAATAGTATGTTAACGTCTCGTTCGAGTGGCGAGCTTACGCTTACTGAAGTAGTCGCTTCGGAGACCGAGGTGACCTCCCTACACAAGGGTCTCTGATGACCGAACGAGACCAGCGATTTCAGGAGCTGGAAGAACTGTTGACCAGAGGTGGCGCACGAAACGAGGGAAAATCCAACTCTGGCGGGGAAGATCAAGATGGAGTCCAAATCGGTGCGAGCGTGCCGACCCTCGGTGAAGTAGAGGCTACAGGGGACTTTGTACAGAGTTCGAGCGTGAATGTTGGCTGCTGAATGTTGACTACTAAATTCTCGAGGGCCGATATTCACGCTTGAAGTAACTCTCTACAAAGTCCCCTGTAGTCTCGCATCTACACCACACCGAGGGTTGGCAAGCTCCCACCGTTGTGGATTCCATCTTGGTCTTGTCCGCCAATGTTGGATTCTTCCTCGTCCGATGCAACACGTCTGGTCAATCGCTGTTCCAGCTCCTGAATATCGCTAGTTTCAAGCTGCCATGCGTAGGCTATACGGTCGCAACAGGCAAGTCTCAGGCTGCGAGCTTCTCTACAACACACAGCAGTGCCAACAAGATGGTATGTGTATGTCTTTATTGGCTGGTATGGTCCCGAAAGCTGCTATTACGGGGGTCCATAGTTAACAGGACCTATGATGTACATAAAAACCTATATATTTGCCTATTTTTACAAACAAAATTTGGTCCCGTTAACTATGGACCCCCGTATTACACAGATGCTAGATGCAAGGAAAAACCAAGAAGGTTGTGGTTCCGGAGTCCTCGATGATCAGTGCTACTGTTGTACAATAGTACGTACTGTACGTGGCGAGAGGAGTGCGCCGGAGATGAGTACTGGCAAGACTAGGCGCTTCGAGGCCCGAAGCATAGATTCGGTCGCTCGAAGGAACTACCTGATTGACCAGTTCAGTGACGTATATATATTACCGTACATGTTTGTGCAACACGTAAGCTTAAGGTAGCACACCCACTGGGACGAATTTCCGAGCTCTTATTTTTTCGAAAGCCTGTCTTGAGAGTTAAGAGGGGCACACACTACGAAAATGGTGGCTCTGGAAAGACCTCGACGAGACGAGACCCTTTCATAAAGGCATCGCTCGGCGTTTGCACCTTCCCCCTTGCAGCGAAAAGAAGCTCCGAAATTCGTGCGAGGGGGTGTGCTATGTTATCACCCGGTGTGCTATCAGTGACTTACTTATCAGTGCGGTGTGCGACCACACGTGTGTTGTACGGGTAAGTAAAGTCTGCATAGTACCGACAAAAAGTTGTGCTTGGGTTCCATTCACGCCAACGGCGCTTGTTTATTCTACTTGAACGATAGATATGTCCTTGTGAAGTAAATAATGGTTATATAATGTGCTGTAGCACATACTATTGATAGTACGTGCCAAGGGGTTCCCCCCGGAGGTCAACACTGGCCATATCATCATCGAGCCCCGAACTATCTACCTGGTGTTTTGCAGGGCTGTTCACGGGTCACGGGTCGGGTCACGATCAAAAACTAACGGGTCGAGTCGGGTCGGGTCGGGTTGGGCACCTCTCGGGCCACACCTGCCGATTGATTTGTTTTGTCGTGTTGTATCATATATCATACGATATCATACATATAATACATACTACGGGTTTGAGTATCTATTACTGTAGTGGTCTAACTGTAGTGGCCTAACTGTCTGTTGTCGTCCTTATGTAAATATATCTGCGGATTTGTGGGTTCGAATTCCGGTTAAATCCAAATATGCGTTTTTTTTTTTACGTGCTATTGCTGTATCTTCTTCCGTCCCTGAAAGGCGTGATTGTTGATTGGGCTGAATTCAACGTAAATCGACGAGCTGTGAGAATACTGAATTGAGCCTGTTAGCTACCTGGTACTGACCGGCACCTTGCTTCATACAAATTATATTATTGTGTTCGAGCGCTCGCACCGGAGACATTGTGCATGTCTT
The DNA here is from genome assembly GCA_031763025.1 of Macrocystis pyrifera. Classification (NCBI taxonomy): domain Eukaryota; class Phaeophyceae; order Laminariales; family Laminariaceae; genus Macrocystis; species Macrocystis pyrifera. The sequence continues at coordinate 14,052,133 of JASSKH010000009.1, forward strand.
ACGGTAGCGTGTTCCTTCATACAGTATTTCTTGACGAGGTGAGGGCCCGGGAGACCAATCCAGCACATGGTGAGATTCATCGAACCCGAACGTTTACCAGGTATATTTTGTTTGGTTAAATGACACTATCCATCGGCCTACATAGTCACGTGACCCGTCAGGCCAATGAGTAGTGCTATACAACCAACACAACTCTATGCGTGACAAAACCCCGGAAGTTCATACAGTATTTCTTGGCGAGATGAGGGCCCGGGAGACCAATCCAGCAAATGGTGAGATTCATCGAACCCGAACGTTTACCAGGTATATTTTGTTTGGTTAAATGACACTACCCATCGGCCTGCATAGTCACGTGACCCGTCAGGCCAATGAGTAGTGCTATACAACCAACACAACCCTATGCGTGACAAAACCCCGGAAGGCGTGTACGTGCCTCGGAGGCTGGGGGGGGAGGGGTCGACACCTGTCACCACGGCTTGTCCGAAAAGTTGTTTGAATGTTGAGTGTATGAAACCTCCTGCGAGTATAGTCGGGCCGCTAAAAATAGTGACAAAATTGCCTTTACCACTCACTCCGCCATCCCAAGAACTCCCCGTCTTCCTGTTAAAGATGCTATTCATATTACTACAGTAGGAAACGGGTCGTTTCGGGATTTCCAGGGGCTTTTTTGGTCTCAACGTGCCCGTTTTTAGTGTTGAGTCAAGAAGCCAAGCCGCGGTCTCATACTATGGGGGAGCATACAAGCAGTAATAATCAGCACCAAATATGCCTAGTAAAAATACTGGAATATATGGATTTTTGTGTACGTAATAGGTCCTGATGACTACCAAATATTCTTATTAATGGTAAAAATACTGGAATATATGTATGTTTTTGTGTGTATGATGGGTCCTGTTTATTACGTATTACTAATACTATTATCACGGGAGACCGCATTAGCAATAATCAGGACCCATTATACATTACTATCACGGCGGGGCATATTAGCTGTGATCAGGACCCATCACAATGTACACAAAAAAAGCTACTGTAATATTCCAGGAATTTTACTGAGCATATTACTACGTAGTACTATTATTACCGGGGGGCATATTAACAGTTATCAGGACCCATCATACATACACGAAAACCTATATATCCCAGTATTTTTACTCAGCATGTCTGGTCTTGATTACTATTTCCCCCCGCGATAATGTATTGCTATGTATGCCTCTCTGACCGGAAATATAAGGATCGTTTATACTTCAATATGGAGACGAAGTGGTTCCTATATTCCCGCTCAGAGTGGTCGAGGCTTGCAGAGTACGTACTATGAATACTGCTGTTACTCTGTCAATATTCACTGACGTTGCTCGTGAATCGTGCTCGTAAGGAACTGGGATTTCTCGGATCGACGATTACAGCAGCAATACCAGTATAATAGCAGTGCTTTCGGCTTTCGGGTCGACGAATTTCGTTTTTTTGTGGGTATGTGAGGTTACCCGCGGATCGATGGTGAACGGTTGGCATACCGATGCTGATGTCAGTTATTCAGTTTTCGAGTCTGATGGATCGCCACACAGTTGTCTTGCGTCGTTTTGTGTATATCCATACCCCGTAAATAGCTCACATAGGCGCTGTCGGTGTATTTTTGTTTTGATAGAACGCGCCGAGTACTTTTAGTTTTCGACGCGCAAGGAATATTCTAGAGTCTAGAGCCAGCAGAAAGAACATTCCACGGTACATATTGTAGCACGAGCACCCTTGTGATTTTGGCACTGCCGACTGCTTCGATCACGAGCTACTGCTGTAGTTAATGTGAAACCAACAAGAACAAAGTGGTATGTATGCTTAATGCTTGTACACATGCGTAACATATGTATATCGCATTTTACCCCGAGGTTGCCTCCCGAGATGGGCACGAGTAAGGTCTGGTGTGGCCTTCGATGCTTAATGTAGGCGAGTGGTTGAAAACTCTTCAGCTCGTAGTCTAAACATGTTGAGCAATACCGGTAGTGCTTTTTCAGTAACAGTATTAATAGTGCATCAGTAACAACACTGCAGTACTCGTACCAGTATCAATAGTGCAATATCAACACACAGTAGCTACCAAATGGACTTTTTTTCTGAAATACTTTACTTTTCTCGTCCGACCGCGGGTCTCCCCTCGCACTCTAGGCTGCGTGGCACACAGGGAACCCGCGTGTACACCACGGCGTTAATGCGAGCCCCGGCCGAGGTCCGTGGCGCGTGCTCTGGGCCTCTGAAGTCGCGAATTTTGGCAAACTACGGGGAATCATTCCGATCTGTTAGAGCCAAGCAGGACATTGGAGACCCTACAATTTCAAAGATTTCTGTCTGCTAGTGGCTGCTGCTATATCATGTCTGATCACACCGTCCCTCGAGCTCTCTACAGAGGCAGCCACGGCACAGCAACAGTCGTTCATCAAGCTCTCCCTTTGGTGACGGCCACGGATAGCGCATTGTTTGTGTGTGCGTGTGTGGGCCGTGATTGCTGTCAATCTAGGAAATAGGAACGAACACATACATACATAGTCTCGAGAAAGGTGTGCTGCGCAGGGGCAGGACGACGATTCGTACGAACTCACACCTCCTCCGTATTCCGAAAGCAACGTGCAACCACGGTGCGCACTACAACAGCAGCAGCAGTGCAACAGCAGTGTTCGCATAGCATGTGTGTGCAGTGTTCACCAGGTCGAGCAATCGAGTGATCGTGGTCTCGTGCTCTTTTTTTTTTTTTTTTTCCGTGCAATGGGGCTTGGAAACCTACCCGTGAGCTCGCAGCAGTCAACAATATGATCAATCCCGCGCGAGCACGAGAATTTTCTCTGCCTATATAGTTTTCTCTACGTTGAAAATCTCAACAACTTTGAAATCGCCCGCTTTTTATCAACCTCAGCAGCAAGCAATAGCAAATACAGCAGCAGATAGAGCAAGCAGCTGCAGCAATACACGTCTGTCGAGCATCGTATATGTTTCACCTAGCCCTTTGACGTACACCACACACCTCACATCGAGCACATACGCGAACACAAAATTGGCTACCTCGGCCCGTCTACCTCTGCTTGCTGCTGCTACCTGGCGCATAGCATGCTGCAGTTACTGTAGATGCCCTCAACCGTACAGAACAGGTACATACCCTGTACATGTACAAAATCATCAATATTACGAGTAGTCGTAGTATTATAGTACCGGGTAGTTTGTAGAGTGCATGCTGCTTCTACCTTTACTACAGTACATACATCTGCGTAGTAGTGGTTTACATTAAGAGTAACAGCAGTATGGCAATAATAATAGTCATGCCCCCAACTCATGGTACGCCGCTGTGGCCAATAGCAGTGGGTGCCATCAACCGCCGTATAGAATAGGTAGCCTGTACATTTACGAAATAATCATTAAGAGTAGTCGTAATAGTATTATAGTACCAGGTAGTTTGTAGCGTGCATGCTGCTTCTACCATTTTACTACAGCAGTACATTTATCTGCGTAGTTGTATTGGTGTACATTAAGAAGAGTAGCAGTATATATAGTAGTCATGCACCGCTTGCATGCTACGTTGCCGTTGTATGGAAGCTTTAGTATTATTATAGGAACAAACAGTACTGCTGTAGTAATAGGTATTGTAGTGCAGTATTCATTCATGCTGCTTCTACCTGGCAAGTCTAAAATAGCACGGGGCAGTTGACGCCAGCTAGCTTCCAGTCAAATGGCTGAAATAACGCGAACGACGGGAGCCATCTTCCAATAAAATCCCTGTATTAACGGGAACCACGGGAACCACGTGAAATCACGCCGCACACAAACTAGAAGAAGAAAGACACAGCTCGCAGCTCGCACACCCGCAGTCACGCGACGATTGACCTTCGATCTCGACATATACTCCACCCATGGTCAACGAACTTGGTACCGGGCAAGGCCGATGAGTGTAAATTATGGCCTGGGAGGTATAATTGGAATCCGTCGTCTAGGGGGCGAGAGGTTGGTCGCGGCGTCCTATGCTCTTCGTCAGAGCTTTCAAAAAGTTCTGTTTCGTGCCAACGGAGAGGAATCGAGAGTTTTTGTCGTCTGTTTTCTACATACCAGCTGCCAAATATGTCTTTAGTAGACGCCTGGCCCACCCACGCCACATATCACCGGCCGAGGTGTGAGAACTGTGATACTAGTGTGGGTCGGAGCCTCTAACCAGCGCACTTCATTCAGAGTTCGTGACGTAATCGTTGGGTTTGTCGATCGATGTCAAACCTGAGAAATTGTCTATTTTTTGCCATCGGTGAGGGGTAGAGATTTTTTGTCGTCTGTCTTCTACAGACCAGTGCCAAAATGTTTTTTTATCAGACGCCTGGTCAGCCCACGCCACATATCACCGACCGAGGTGTGAGCACTGTGACACTAGGCTGGGTCGGAGACCTTAACCAGCGCATTCCGTTCAGATTTCATGACGGTGTCGTTGGTTTTGTCGATCGATGTCTGCCGAGGATTCCCATAAAAGTTGGCTCTAGTCACTGGGAATGACTATACATCGCTCCAGTATCTGCCAAACAGGGGTTTTACATACATTGCGCGGCGCGCAATTAAAGTCCGCGTAAGCTGTCCCGTGACGTATAAAATTTGCCGTTGTACCTGCACTGCGTCTATCTACGTATTATATTACTGGTGTGTATTAATAGTAACAATATAATAGCAGTCATGCCCCCATCCATGGTACCGCGTGGTTATATGACCTCTCTGTTTGAGATTGCCTGTAGATTGTATGAGGGTTTGGTCAGCAGTAGTGCTTTGTAGCAGTATAGTTAGTAGTCGCAGTAGTATACCAGGTAGTATTTTGTAGAGTGCATGTTGCTTCTACTTGTACAACATCTGCGTAGTAGTGGTAGTGGTGTATAGTGACGGTGTAGTAGTCAACCGATGGTACCGCGTGCATGTAGTAGTGTAGTGTGCACCACAAAAGATAGTAGTACTCAGTTCCTGCCGACTACTATTGGTAATGACTCTTTCCTTCGAGCAACAAGCTAACCCATGGCTCCCGTTGCCGCCAAGAACAGCTGTACGGGTGTTACCTGTGACTCCCTTTCGCCTTCCGACGCCCCCGGGATTTCACGTTACCCACATCCCGAAGGGGAACCTTGTAGTATTATACAATATGCACAACAATAGTGCAATATCAATAACAACTACTAATATTAATAGTAGCATTGTACAATAGCAATACGTGCAATTAGTGCAATACCAGGTATCATTATTGATACTGATCGTTGACTTTACGTCGCCGTCGGTGACTAACGTGTTCTGTTTCTACTGAAAAAGTGATAAGTTACTAAATAACTAGTTTGTCCTCAAAACCTTGGGTGGAGTTCTACACGAAGAGGTTTGATGTACATATATGTATATGTATATGCAATGCGCTTCGCTCCGCGGAGGCACACGCGACGCCTCGGCACGAAAACGGCGACCACGCTCCTTTCAACCCCCCCCCTCTACCCGCCAGCACCCGCTGACACCCGCGACGACGCCGGGCTCGCCCGCGTTGCCGTGCTCCGAGTACACGCACGCACACGAAGCGAAGAAAGAAGAAAGGAAAAAGGAAAAAAGAACCGAAAGTGCCAAGAGACATTGAGAAAACAAAGAAACGCTGGAAAGGTCCGGCAAGTAATAAAATGAGGCGATTTCCAAGTGGGAGCTGTGAGAGGCCAGGGATATCCCGACCGATCACGCTCAGAGAGTGAGATATCTGTAAGCAGTTCTATACAGCAGTATATCATGTATCTCGCCTCCCCACACCCCACCCCCATACACCCCCTCCCCCCGAACAAAGCCCTGGAGCCTCTGCCGGCTCTGACAGTGTCGCCGTCGCGGCTAATGTTCTGATTCTACTGCCAAAATGACCCTTCTCTATATTACCAAGACAACTATCCCCCAAAACGATGTGGAATTCAATCAGTATATCTGGTAAGGGTTACCGTAGTATATTTATATATGAATGCAAAACGCATATTTTTTTGCACATTTGCGAGCTCTTCCCCGACGGCAGCGGATAGTTTCTCCCGCTCTCTGGTGCCAGGCACGCAGGGCGGCCGTGGGTACCCTACGGCGCAAGCTTGAGCCCCGGCCGGGCTCTGTGTCTGGGCGTGCAATGTCCCGCAAGCGGCCTTTTTTTTCAAGAGACTGCGTTCCGCCGATGTAACCGATCCGCGTAGGAGCATGATATATAACCACAATTTCAGCAACTTTTCACTCTGCTGCTGTATCATGTACGTATCACAACGTCCTTCGAGCTCTCAGGCTCTCTACGTCTTTGCAGCCACGGTACAACAGCAGTCACAGGGTGTGTGAATCTCGATCCGACCCATAATCCGACTACTGCTCATACTTGTTATCCGGCCGGGGACTCTCGCTGTTGCCTCCCCGTGCTCTGCGTTTTTGTTGATACTTTTGCTGTCCTGTCCTTGGTTGCCACGGTTTCCGCCACTCCCGCTGCCACCACCACCAGCACCACCCCCCAACCACCACCACCACCTCCACTACCATCTCCAACGCTCTGGGTACCTTCCCAACCTCCACCATCACCACTACCACTACCACCCCAACCCTCTCCATCTTGGTCGTTACCACGACCACCCCAAACACCACCACCGCCGGTGCCAGCTCCTTTACCGCCGTCACGGTTCCCACCGCAACCCTTACCACCACCACCGGGGCTCAGGTCGGGTCAACGTGCCCAAATGCCAGTGGTAACAGCAAGCTGTTCTGATGTTGCAACGGGAGGAGCTGTGGGCTAAATTGACACACGACACGAAAGTTGAACGTGGAAGTGTGGTGAGCTTAAGCTTTACTTTTACCAATCCGCCGGAGGATTAAAACACAAAAAAAAAATGGAAAATAAAAACAAGGCCATCACGGTTCGGTTCCCACCGCAACCGTTACCGCCACCACCACCACCACCACCACCGCCACTCCAAACCTCCTCCGTTACCTCATATGATAGCTCCTGCGGCATCGACTTGATCGTCGTCACCAGGTTCAAACTCACCTGATCATCCTCACTCTCCTCCCCTTTCATGTCAATGGAAGGAACCCAGGGTGCTCCCTTCCCCGGGGCCATGGCTTGTCTCACTCCTGCGCCAGTCTCTAGCGCTTTAACCCTGCAGACTGCCATCGCAAACAACGGGCTCGGAGGCTTGTCTACGCTTCCTGCACCGCCGTCCTCCCCAGTCTCCGACGCGGAAGAGCTCGGCCTCTTCCCCGGCGTGGGAATTTCGGCGCCACTCCACGAATCCAATATCTTTGAACTGGTGGGGCGGACCCTTGCCCCCCCCCCCTCTCCTGGGGGCCTGATCGGTGAAAACCCGACATGCTCCGTCCCGGCATTGTAGGGATGCGAGGGTCTATGGTCACACGACTACGGCGATGCATGAGATCGAGTACATCTCTCCTATCGAGTACACCCCCCCCCCCTGGGGGTCTTCGCACTCAACTCCCTCTTCACGAGGGCGGATTCGGTCCTCGCACTCGATGCCTTCTTCACGAGGGAAAAGGTGCGGTGGTTCCGGTCAGCTAAACGGCCTGACGAGCTTGCTTCGGCTCGTCCTTGTGCCTTTATTTTCGTTGCTGGCGCTGCTGTAGGAGTCGGAGAGGACCCCCCTCCCCCCCCAAGCCCGGTGTTTGACTTGCGCCAGCACCGTCCACCGCCTGGGCCTCGTGCTCCGCCTGGGCTCTTGCCACCATGACGGAGCGCCTGGGTGAGGTCGCCGGGAGTTTGCCGCCAGCTGCACCCTCCTGCTGTCCTTTGACGTTCTTGTTTGAGGATGAGTTATTTCTTGATTCTTGTTTGACGTAAGCTCTTCCTTGTTTTATTACCGTTCGACGCCACTGATAGGGTAAGAGACTTTGGTGGTATCTGCTCCGCTGTCAGGCTGGAAAGAGATGGTCTTCAGAGCGTAGTTGGTTGGGGGTGACAAGCAGGAGGAGTACAGCAGTCGGATCAAGGACAAAAAAGGGGAACCCAATTGTGTGTACCATGTTTTTTTTTTTCGACCTACAAAATAGGAACGAACACGTACCTTAAGACCGTTGACCTCGCAGAGGGGTGACTGCGATCGTTTTTTAGTGCTATCGTACTGATGATCTTCCCTCAACGACGGCAAGGGTGCTGACTAAACTCGAACACGGTGTATTCGGAAGGCCCTCTCTGGACCAGATCATCTCCGAAAATGCCTCCCTTGTTCGGTATTGGAAACCTCTCCTCCCCCTCTTGAAAATGGAGCGCTAAAATATGATCATACACACCCCTGCGCGAACCTAAGGCTCTCTACGGTACATCTCAAGAGCGGTGCAATCGCCTGGATTCGCTTCGGGAACCGACGGGTGCTGCACAGGGGGCAGGACGATATTGACACACACTTGCCCGGATTTTTGAAAGCAACCGCGCAGCCACGTACACACACTTCACCTCGTACAACATCAGCGGCACAACAAGAGCCGCGCTTCAGACTCCAGCCTTTCGTGACAGCCACGGCGCTTTCGTGTTTGTGCGTATGCAGTGTTCACCAGGAGATCCAATCATGACCACATTTCCATGTCCCGTTTTCAAGTCAAACACGTCGTTGAACCTCACCCTGTACTACGATAAGAACGCCTGATTAGTTAGCTTCCCACTTTTTAACTAGCTACACCCCCGAGATTCTACGTCAACCACATCCCGAAGGGGAACCTTGCATGTGAATATTATACCCTATCGCTTGCCTCCCTCCCTACCCCACACCCCGCCTCCGCCCGAATGCAGACCCGAAGCCTCTGCCGGGACCCCGAGCTCCTTCATGAAAGGTAGATCGGGAGCAACAGCGTGCCCTCACTGAAGCCGTGGCTCGGCGTATGGACACGCACGATCTGGTAGCCATCGCGTCGGGACGGCTGGGGGCGGGAGGTCTGCTGGCATCGAGAAGACGGCGATCTTCTGAGCAAAACGACGTGGATGAAACAGCCGGTGTTAGCCAGGTGTGTAAAGTTCGTGCCAGGTATTGTTGACTTTGATTGCAGGGGACCATAGTAAATAGGACCAACTACGGTTAGTAAAAATAGGTAAATATATATATTTCTGTGTGTACCGCAGGTCTTTGTTTACTGTGACCCTCCGTACTAATGTGATTGTATGTATGATTGTATGATTTTGATTGGCCTGCTGTGGGACCACGTGCGAGATCGGTTTTAGGGAAGTAAGCTATTAATAATTTGAGAACATCGCCATGATTGGTATGATGGTATGCTTGCATGATTCTGAGTGCATGATTGTATGATTCTGAGTGTATTATTGTATGATTCTGAGTGTATGATTGTATGATTCTGAGTGTATGATTGTATGATTCCGAGTGTATGTGACTAGAATTGTACATATGTGCTGCATGATTGCTGCAAGGGCCTCTATATCTGGCATGATGTGTGATCTGTATATACCAGCTACAACGGCTCAAACCAAAAGCATCCTCTAAAATCATGGTAGTTTCGATACCCCGTACCCCGAAATAGTATTTATAGTGGTACTACTAGTTGTAGTGTTAGCCTTTCAAAGTAGCAGTAGTATCGGTAGTATTAATACTATTACGGGGGACCATAGTAAATAGGACCAAATATTGTAAGTAAAAATAGTTATATATATAGGTTTTTATGTATACCGTAGGTCCTATTAACTATGGACCCCCGTAATAGTATTGTAGCAGCAGTAGTAGTGTCTTAGTCCTCTTGTACCGGGTAAGCAACGTTGCGTTAACCTCGTACGTACATATCACAGTGCGGGAACCGCGAGTGACAAGCTGAGGAGTGTAGGAGGTAGGAGATGCCCAGCCATTCTTAAGACGGGAGGTGGGAGTGCGAGGCTTTGGCAGGAAGACGATTTTTCGCAAATAGTGAGTACGTACGGTCGGCGAGAGCCGAGCCATACACACTCTAATAATCCCCCTCTCACGCGAGCTGTCTAAGGCATAGACTACAGAAGAGATGCCGAGTGCTACCATATACGTGTGTACACCTGCATTGCTTGTGTACTTTCCTGTATTACATGTGTACCAGGTTGCGCCAAGCAGTCTGTTTGTTTTCGCGTTCAGTCGTTCCTCGCTCTCCTTTCTCGCAGCAGATATGTACGTACGTAGTCACCTGAAATTTGTCTCAGTTATTGAAGATGGGTTACGTTTTATGCATTTCTCTTCTACTTTATGTTCCCGGTGTCGTGGGTGATGGCGATGTCTGCTTCTTCCTTCCTTTTGGGTCCCTTCCGTTCCTTCTTCGTCTCGTTACGCCACTGCTGCACGTATTTCCAGCATCATTTTTGTAGAGTATTCTGTTCGATTGCCGTATGCCTGATGGGTGATATTTTTGACGCAAGATCTAGCTGCGGTAGACTTCGAATTAAAACATACGGATGATAAATATTCCCGTGAGTGGGATCTTGCGCCTCGAAGCTGCTACGTATTGAATATTACCTACTGATACATAACCATCCTTGTCCGTATCCGTGTGTTCAACATGCCGTCGATTTCTAATAACATCGTGTCCATTTTGGTTTCATTAGAGTGTTTGCGATAGAGGTAAAAAAAAACTTTACTTCCGCTAAAAAAAGTGAATTTCCTTCCCTTCCTGATTTCGGTGTGTTTGCGAGTGAGGTAAATCAAATCCTGCAGGCGACGCCTCCGAAAATAAGAAGGGAAGTGGGGAGGTGAGGCAACGCGGCAAACAAAAAAAAACGAACGAACGCTGTGAACGGGAAAAAAAACAGCGTGCGAGTAGCAACGGCAGCCCAGCAACGTTTCGGCGGCACAGTTGACCGCGAAGCCACCACAGCCATCCCACGACTACAAGCAGCAATAGCAGCTAGCTGGCGCTAGATGCAGCTAGGGGCAGCGTGAGCAACAAAAATAAACAGCGTCAGCACCAGCACCAGCAAGCACCAGCACCAACCAGCTTCCATTTTTGGATTGCTGTTGCTGCTGCTGCTGCTGCTGCTGCTGCTGCTGCGCTCGGCCTACGCACGCCACAGCGCCGGCGCGCTCCGCTCCCCCGCCGCCGCCGCCGCTGCCGCTGCTGCTGCTGCTGCTGCTGCTGCTGCTGCTGCTGCAGCCGTAGTATGGTGAAATCGAAATGATACACGAGCTGTCATGCTGTCGCTCTCTCTACGAGCACGAGTACGAGTACGAGTGTGAATACGAGTCCTTTTTTGGGACGACGCATCCTCCACGTCGTCACCAAGCGGGCGAAAGCGTGTACCGTAGCAGCGGCGGCGACCCGCTGGCACGATCCACCGCCGCTCGTGCGCGCTATACTCAAGCTACACCTCTCGAGCCTCTGTGCTCCCAGCGGTTGTCGTGATGCGTACGGCAAGCAGCATGGTGGCATGGAAGATGCTGGGTGTTTTGATCCTTCGAGATTTGAGTTGCGTTCTGCGTCGGGATAATGCTCGGTGCGTGTAGGCCAATGAAACAGAGAGCCAAAAGTTACCGTAACTTTCGCTGAAATCCTTACTCCGCTGAAGTCTTTTCCGGCCGTTTTTTCAGAAATTTACCTCAAAAATTTACCTCGGGAGAATTTTTAGAGAAAGTAAAAGTAAAAAGAAAAAAAAAATCGCGAACACTCCATTGTGTAAAATAGAACGTGGGGACATGGAGCTGAGCCCCGTTGAAAGTGGTGCCATCAATATACTGAATAAAATGCTACGTACAGTAATCTGTAATCAAGATATCCCGTACACTCCGGGACGAATTTCCGTTTTTTTTTTTTTTTTTTTTTTTTCCCTCCGGCGGATCGGTAAATATAAAGCTCAAGGCTGTTTCCGATGCGGCTCGATTTCGAGCTTCAGATTTGTTTTTTCCGATCCCATCTGCTTTTACGCAGTCCGAAAATGCTAAATCTGACGGGATTTTTGTCTATTCGAGAATCCGATGATTCCAGGTTGTCAGATTTTGGCCCAAAATGCGACAGTCTGGACCATCAGATTTTAAAATCGAAAAATGGCATGGTCTCTGAATTCAAGATGTTATCCACGACAGCAAGCAGCAACAGAACGATCGATGAGTTGGATGGTGACACAGCTGGATAGCGACGCTGCGTGGCGCCCGACGTGCAGTCGGCGGGCGGTGCGTCTCTCCGTGGCCAGACTACAGTCGGCTGGCGCGAGCTCGGGCCTAGATACCAAGAGAAGCGCACTCGGCGTGCACCTCTTCATGAATACGCACTCGTAGACCGAAGCAGCAGCAGCACCAGGCAGTCGCATTGTGTCACAAAACAAACTACCAAGACAGGTTGACTCTAGAGTAGCGCACTCGGCCCATCTCTTCGCCGCGAGACCAGAGGCAGTCAGCTTGGGCTCGGACGCTTGGATCCCACCCGCATTGCAGCGCGTCAGCCGGTCTCTTCACGACGCCAGACCACAACAGCAGTTGGTTTTGTCGGCGTTTGCTCGAATCTCTGCACGCACAATAAATCCGATTTTTTCGCACGGAAGACTGTTTCGATTTGCCAAGTTCATCTCTGAAAAAGCGATCGAGTCAAAGTCTGAAGCTCAGAAAATCGAACCGCAAGGAAACAGCCTAAGGTCACCACACTTCCAAGTACCGATTTTTTCCCAAAGCATGCCTTAAGGGAGGGAGGGAGGCCCACCCAACGAGAATGGTGACTTTGGAAATATCTCGAGATATTTCCGTAAATTCATCTCGCGGCGTTGAGAAAAGAAGCTTCGAAATTCGTCCCAGGGAAAAAAAAAACACGTGTGATATTGATATTAATAGTGTTACACGGTATCATACTATTAATACATACCTCGGGTACTCGTGGACATAGAAAACTTGTCATGATATCACCGTAAATATCTACTGTATGCGTGGTACCTTGTACCAATTTATATTCTCACAGTACTCAGTAAATAGGGCAGGAAACACAACGTGTGTTCTTCACATAAATTCGTTCTTTCTGTAGTATGCATCCGTCGACATCCAGCACACCCAGTGTCCGCGCCGATTCTTCAATCCTAGAGAGATGCATGCTCTGCTGTGGTCACAGAACCACAATGCAGTAAGCAGAGTAGGCAATGCAATGCAATGCGATGTCGTCGTACTGGATACGACGGGCACGACATACACATTCTACTTGAAGCGATCCATGTGCGTTGAAAGATAGAAAAAAGCGAAAGAAAACAGAGTGTAATGCTCCGTATTCGAGTCGTATTGAATGGAATGCTACAATTACTATTGCTGCAGCAAGCGTATGCCATCGCCGCGGGCCCTGACGTCATGAAGGCCAATTTCGTTTCGGGACCGCGTTCACTCAATGTGCCGGTACGATACGCTCGATGTGTGTATCATACATCATAGACCCGTTTGGCCAATTCGACATACAACAGTATTCCGGTCGGTCACCCCTTTGGTGTGTTGATAGTGGATAACCTAGAATACTTTTACATGAACATGAACAAGATGTACAAGATGTACAAGATGTACCGGGTGTGTTCAATATCTACCTCGTACTTGGGTATTTTTCAGAGCAGCGTTGATCCTGGAACTCAAAATTTCACCGTGGGGAGATTGTGAACTCGCAAAAGAAAAAAAAAAGACTGCCGGGAGTGCCTAGCGTGGGTAGGCACAATTCGGCGCGAGTGGACGAGGGAAGGAAGGAAGGAAGGAAGGAAAGAAGAAGGAAGGAAGGAAGGGCTTAACCCTTATCGCTATAAAAATGCAAGGCACGTACCCTAGTGGGATGGGGGGGGGGGGGGGGTGTACTCATTATCATGCATGGCCGTAGTCGTATGACCGAAGACCCTCGCATCCCTACAATACCGGGACGGAGCACGTCGGGTTTTCACCGACCAGGCAGGCATTGCTTGCACCAAGCGCGATAGTGGGATGGGGGGGGGGGGGGGGAAGAACCTGCTTTGTAACCCCTGAGTGGCGGCTGACTATTAATGGGGAGGGGGCAGAAAGAAGGGCGGAGGTAATAAATGGGATGCAAAGGAAGAATAAGGGGGGAAAGGTGCCATGCACATGGTATTGGTATATAGGTATTCTACATTTGTTCAGAGGGTAATTACCAAAAAGGTGTATCTACGGCGTTTTTGGCCATTTCTACGTGAACTGCTTTTATCACTCGGGAACAGGCTTGCCGGCCCCTTCTCTCTTTGGCCAACCCTCCGTTGTACCTAGTGTTGGCTGAAGGGCCAATGTATACGTACCTCTCTCGAGCTTGCGGGCTTGGCTCAGGATGAAATAATCTCGGCGATTGAGAGCACATCGAGGCGAGCGGGGGCCGAGAGGATAGGAGGGCGGGCTTCACCTATTTTTGTGTTCGTGTGCGCCTGTAATTGGCTCTCAGCGTCCGTGTGTACCCAAACACATGAACACGTTGTTTTTGCGTTCGACTGCCGTTCCCACCTTCCCTCAGGAGACGCGCATGTCGTTCATCAAGATGTCGGTAGGGAGGAACGGCTACGCTCCCTCCCAAGAGGTCACCTCGTCGGCCCCGGTTACCCTTCACGTTGTGCCCGACCCCGACGAAGTGAAGAGCCGACACGCCAACGCCAATGGAGACCCCTGGGACTCCAAGCCGCCAGTGATGACCGAACATACTCATCCACAACCGACGTCTCTGGTGTCCTCTGCTGGGGGCGAGGGGACGCGTGTTTCGCCCCGACCGCGAAGCGCGAGGCGTTTTTTGATAGCGGGGGCGGGGCTGCCGCCGGCGGATGCGACTCTGGCTGATGGAGGAGGGGCGTACTCAGACAACTCGTGCTCGGTGTGTCTGGACGAGTACGCGGAGGGCGATCAGCTGCTGCAGTTGACGTGCGGTCACGTGTTCCACCGGCCGTGCATTGACCTCTGGCTGATGGAGCACCGCGTCTGCCCGTGTTGCAGGTGGGGATTATTTTTTTCGCAGCAGCAGCACCTCGCTGTTATTGTGTCGGGCTGTTGCGTTAGGCTGGCTACCTTGTAGGTACCTGATGAGCGGATGAAAATTTCATTAGGTCGGACAGATACTTATCTGCCTGCCCTAAATCGTGAAGATTAGTGGGTTGGAACAGATTTATCATGATCTGTGCCACAGACAGATCATGATCTGCCTCTGCCTGACCTGGTTTCAATACTGTAGATCGTAAAAGATTAATGGGCTGAGACATTACCTGAATCGTAAATATCAGCGGACTGATATTCCTGTATAGATCATGCACATGATATATTAATAGTATCACGTGGAAATGTGTACACATCACAAAAATCGTACCAGATCAGAGTGCACTTATCAGAGTGCGATGTGCTCGTAGCCAACCCGGACACGCTAATGATTGCATGACCACCACCCGTACATCACTACTCCGAACACGTGTACAGATTGTTGAGAGCCTGTGTAGATGCAGCCCCGTAGAAACTTGAAATAACTTGTAACGGATGATGATGCAGAAGCACGAAAATGACCGTTGTTGGTCTGTACGATGATCTACCTGATGACCTATCTGATGATCTGGCGTGTCCGAAGTTTACCGTAACCTAACCATTGTATACTGTAGTACGTCTGCGTTGCTCAAGATGCATGGCAGGATACAAGCAGTTGCTTATGATGGCGCACGGCGTGGTAGCGATCAAACCAATCCCGCCTCACCAATAACAGCAGTGTTTGCGATATTCCCATTTTGGTGGGGTAATACTGTAAAAATATTCGAAACCGACATAAGTGAGGAGCGGATTGGTTGAGCAGGTGAATGAGAAGTTGCTCCGCTTGCTAACCAATCCACAGAGTAACCCACGCGAAGAAGACTTACTTGAACACGACACGAGTAGGTTTTTCAATCTGTGAGCCCGGATCTTTAGGCGTTGTTTTTGACTTCAAAATTGTGTAGCGCGGTCTGCACTTCGGAATCGACGTCCGCAATTGAGATATTTCCTGGTTCGATGCAAACCCGCGTTTATGGCCCCTTTTGGCCCGTTTTGGCTGCAGTTTGGAGTTAGGGTTAGAGTTAGGGTCAGGGGTTGGGTTGGGTCTTCGCCCGTACCTTGATCCCAACAGGAAGCAAAATACCTGGACAGCCTACCAACCTAAATATCCGGGCTCACAGATTGTTATAGGACATCGTTGGGATTGCTACTATTTATGTGTATGGTAGTATGGTAGGAAACAGACATCAGGTACAAGGAAACCGACCCAACCAAGTTGTTCGCGTGACACCCTAATGGAACCGTCCGTCCCTTGTTGGTGAGCGGTGGTCATTCGATAGCGGTCATACCAGAGTCGATCAATTATGAAAGGTCAAGGTTCTCGATTAAATACGCAACGAGGAGAGGAGGTTAGAGTATAGAGAGGTTGGGTACCCCGAGAAGGCATAGCAAAACACGAAGGAAGAAAAAACTAATGAAACAAGACCGATCAGATCTTACGTAACCAAAACAAATAGAAAGGCGGGGTCATGAAGCTTTTTTGCTAACCAGGGGCGCAATACCATTACGATTGCCCCGCGGTCAACGCTACGGCGTTGCGTGCCCCACTCTCTGCACCGTGATGTGCTTGAATTTTGAAGTTGAACTTGAACTATTTGAGCGTACGAGCTCTGCAGAGTCTCAAATTTCCTACCAGGTATACCATAAGTACGCGCACACGTATCTTATACGTATACCAGCTGCGTAGTTAATCATGTTGACCAGGTATAGGGTCGCATTACTGGTTGTGTGTATTACATTTACTATTCATTCGTACCTGTATTTTCTTCAAGAGCACCCTGTGCGGTTTGTCTTTCGTACGACACGCACGCGTACCTGGTACTGCTTTTTATCCGTCCTGTACACGTTTACTGCACTACGAGTACACGTTTACTGCACTGCGAGTTCACGTTTACTGCACTACGAGTATAACGGTAGTCTTGTCGTACACAGTATAGGTTTTTCCCGTCGTGTCCCAAGTTACACATGAAAGTGCTTTGAGCCTCCCGACCGTTAGCCGTAAGTATGTACGGTACCAGGTATGAGATGGACCGGAGTGCTACGAAATTGCGAGGTGCTCATATGATTATTGTGATAGTGCCTTTGATGTAACATTATTTATATACTACCTGGTACCAGTTGCAGTGGGTAACTAACCCGTGACAAGCCTAGGCTTAAAAAAGCGCTCTTGACTACTGTACAGGTTGCTCTCATCTGTGGTGGGCAACATGTGCATGTTTTTTTCACCTTTGTTCTACAGGCGGGACATGCCGATTTTATGTCCCGAATATAATCTCATCTACATTAGGCCTCTCTTGAAGCGGTGTACCCATTGTGCTTTTATCCAGTAGTCTGTATTGCAGTCGCTCGTCCACCCCATGGTCCCTGGATTCTGCCCCCCCCCCCAAAAGAAACAACGTGCTCCGTCTCGGCGTTGTTGAGATGCTAGGGTCTACGGTCATATACACGACTACAGCCGTGTATGACACGAGGAACCCCCCCCCCCCCCCGCCCCTCCCCTTCCCCTCCCCTCTTCTTAATCATGCCTTACTCTCAGGGCGGACCTGGACAAGCTTGCTCAAGTCGCGCAGGTGTTCCCCACCACGAGCAGGCGGTCGCTGCAGAAGGCGCTCAACCGTGCAGAGGGGAACGCGGTCATTGCGGTCGAGCTTCTCCTCACCAGGCGCGACCGCCGCAATGTTCGAAACCCCTCCGTAGACCCCACAGTAGCCGCCACGAACGCGGACGGGGCGGATAGTGGTGGCGACGGCAGCAACCATGCCAACGATGTGATCGGTGATGTGATCGACGATGTGATCGATGATGTCGAGCGAACCACCGAAATGGTCGTGGTTCCTTTGACCGAGACGGATGAAACTCGTGGAGACCAGGCAGGAGGAAGCGTAGGAGCAGGAGGAGAAGGGCGGGTAGGAGGAGGCGGAGGAGACGTAGGACGCGGAGGAGGCGTAGGGACCGTAGAAGCAAGAGTGGGCGTGGGAGGAGAAGGAGGAATACGAGGTTTGGGGGGAGAAGAAGGAGGGGGCAGCGGGGCAGACATGATCGGTAATCTTGGCGCGCGGTTCAGACGCGTCGACAGCGGGCTGCGGGAGGGGAGGGACAGCCGCAGCGGCGGCGGCGGTGGTAGCCGGAGCCGCAGCCGCAGCCGGAGCCGAAGCATAAACAACCGCACAAGCCCCGGCAGAAGCCCCAGGAGAAGCCGCAGCACTAGTCGGGGTGATGGTGGTGGTGGTGACGGTGGTCTGACCACAACCCCGAGAGGCTCCGGCAGTGCTCACGGTACTGCTCTCCGCAAAGGGGTAACTCGTGAGGTAGCTCGTAACGTAACTCGTGAGGACAGGGAAACTGCGGAGACGGTTAACGGCGAAATTGACGTTGAGATTGGGGGTGGTGGGATTCGTGCGGGGGAGGCGGGAGCGGCGGCCGGGGCGGCGGCGGCGGCAACTGCGGCGGCGGTGGTGGCGGCGACAAGCGAATCGTCAGCAAGCAGGCCGTCGTCGGGCGAAGCTTTCGGGGGTATGGCTGGCGCGTGGGCTTGGAGACGCCGCACGGCCTCCGACAGCACTCACGATGATGTCCGTAGCGGTAGGGACTCAGCGCGTCTGAGGTTTGGAAGTGGCGCGCTCGTCCCTCCGCGTCTGTCTGCACCCGGAGACGCGTTGATGTCGGCCAGATCTTGGGACGAAATCGTGGCGGACTCTCGGACCGTTCCTCCCGAGGCTGGTTCCTCGATGGCTGCCTCCGCCGCCGCCGCCGCCCTTGTTGCTGGCACTGGTGCTGGTGCTACCGCGGCCGTCCCTCACGAGGAGGGTTCCGTTGAGGCGGGTACTCGCCGCTCCTCTTCCCTGACGCCCGCCGGTGGCGCGCGGACTCCGAGGTGGGCCGGCCTTCGTTCTCTCGCCCCCCCGCCCCTCCCCTTCGCCGCGCCTCGAATCGCCAGCATTTTCGCCGCGCCCGGAAGTAAAAGCTGGCACCGTCGCGCCTGTCACTGCTGTGCCTGCCGTCACTCTGCCTTCAGTTGGCATTGTCGCTGCTCCTGGGGGTCGTATAGTTGACGAGCCCAGCGCGGGCGTCGATAGCACACTGAGCGCTGCTGCGGAAACTTTTTTTCCGGGACGTGCTTCGGAATGTTCTTTGGAGCGTTCTTATTCGGGACGTGCTTCGATACGTTCTTGGGACCGTGCTTCGGGACGTTCTTCGGAACGTGTTTCTGCTGAACATTCTTCAGAACATCCTTTGGGACGTTCTTCTGAACGTTCTTCAGAACGTACTTGGGAAGAGCTTGGGTTGGTTGGAACCACGGCTACCAACGCCTCCGCCCGTACCTTCGCCAAGACGCCACCGACAGGAAGAGGGCTAGTGAATTGGCGGTCCTATCGTGCATCTGTGGAAGCGGCGGCGGTGGTTACACAGCACACGCTCGCAGCAGCAGGCGCGGCAGAGGAGGGAGAGGAGGAGGAGGGGGAGCGCGGAGGATATGGTTCGAGGATTAAACAGGATTCTATTGTATGATACGTGCGAGCCGTGGGAGGTTCGAGGGGGAAGGCCGCACCCGCATGCTTCGTTCGGCGTATTGTGGCCTGGCGTTGGCTATGGCGTGACTTTGGCTTCGCTTAAGCTTGAGCTTGCCTTTTTGCCTTTGGTTCAGGTTCAGCTTGGCTGGCTTGTTTTTTGTTTTGCTTAGCTTGGCATGGTTTGGCTTGACTCGGCTTGGCTTGTTTTGGTGTGGCTTGGCTTACCTGGGCATGTGTTGGCTTTGCTTGGCTTGGTCCGTGTTGGATTGGCTTGGCTTGGATTGTATTGGCATGCCTTGTCTTTTATTGGCCTCGCATCGCGGGGAGCGACGTTTCGGTTTTGTGCGCGTTTCTGCTCTCGTGGTAACGTCCCTCGGGGCGGCGTAGAGCGCCCGAAGCTTGTGGGCTTCTGTTTACGTTTACGGTACGTACCTATGTTATTCTTCGTTGTGTTTATCTTGGAACTACGTATTCTACGCTGACAAGGGCTGGGGTGGGGTTCTTATAGCTGGGACACTGATTGTATTTGGTGTTGCCTGTCTGTACTACGTTCACCTATTAGCGTGGACTGCTGCTGTATCCCCTCATATTATTCGCGTTTTTTGCTCCTACAGGATGATGGACACGGCCATCGTTTTAAACAATATATGTGTTTTAATTATAATAAAGTGTATCAGGTAGCTCGCGCATTTTGCGTCGTTGCTGCCGACGTACGTGCCGGAAGCGCTGCTGGCGTACGGTGTATTGGGTTTGGACATTTTGGAGGCGGGGCGGGGGGGGGAGAGGGGTTGTTGTGTAGGTTTGGCGTCCTTGTGTGCCTCCCGCTCGTGCTTGTTTTTTTGTCGTAGTGTAGTTGTCCTTGTATGACACTGGCTTGGTTTGTTGACTTGGTCTAATTTCAATTCCTTTTTCGAGGTTTACCTGCGTAGTACCTTTGATGTTGTGTGCATTACCCCATTCGAGGGCTAAGACAGTTTTTTTTTGTCCCTTTTTTTTGTTGGTGTGCTGCTGTTAGTCATGTCAGTGCGGGGTTCTCGTTACCCGTTGGCGGGAGAGGTTGGTTTTTCGGATTGGGATTGAGACTGGGCTTAGGGTTGGCTTGGCATGGATCGAGCCGGCGCACGAAGGGCTGCTGAACTTATTATATCGGTTTATGATGGTCTTTTCTTCGGATGACGAGTGGAACAGCATGCATGCAGTACACGGCACGCCCATTGCATCTATGTTGCTGTGTGCTTGTTTTCGTTGGTTGTGTTACGTTCGTGTTGGGGCCAAAGTAAGTGCGGTGTATAACTGGTGTATTGCTCGTTGCAACCACGGCGGATGCGGCGCTATTGTTGCTGTCGATAGTGTATTGGTCTGCCAATCATAGGGAACGCCAGTAGGAACATGCGGGGTAGCCGTCGGGTTTCAAGGTGGTTGCAAGTGAGTTTTTTTGTTGGCCAAGTTTTTAAAAGACGCGAGTGTCTTGATAAGCTACAGCAAGCGATATGATAAGCTACTCCAGCTACTGTTGTGTCTACCGCCGGCTACTGTAGCTACTGTAGCTCCGTGCTGTGGTGACACGTACGCGGTAGGGGTCATCTGCGTAAAGACGATAGAATTCCGGTCTTAGGGGGGATATGCACCGGTCTCGCCTTCGTAGACGATGTCCACCGAACGTTTTTTTTTCTTGTTTCGTTTTGTTTCTTGATGTTCCTGTCTATTTTCATCTGTCTTTCGGTAGGGAACTCTCGAACCGAGCAGGGGCGATAACCGAGTGTATTCCCACTAAGATTGATGCAGAGTTCGGTAAATTTCGGTGGTGGAATGATTGGTGGGTCTAAAGTGTAAGGCCCTGTTTATTGTCAACCGCCGTTGTAGTAGTAGGAATCAGCAGTACGGAAAAGTACCCATATCGATGTATTTGCCGGTGTGGCTGTGTCCACCCGTCGCTTCACATATTATTAGATTCCAGGGGGGCGATAGACAAAAGTTGAACTGCCGCCCCGGCTCGACTATGGTAGTAGCATAGATGGTTTGGTTTAGCGAACGAAAACAACGAGCGAGGTCGAGCGTCCTTATATGAAAAGCTTGTTCTGCGTCACAGCAAAGTCAGCACGTAAATGCAGTAGCGGCATGTCGGGGCCTGGGTTGCTGTGCTACACTCTGCAACGCAGCAGCAGTTGCGAATGCTTCGTACGTGATGGCCTGGTTTGCTGTGCGACGCTCCTGCTCGTACGGGCGATGGCATTAAATAATCACTTTTTTTTTCAACGGTCATAGCCTGTTGAGTGCAACGCTCGGAAACGTAGCAGCAACAACATATATACGCATGCATGTTGGGCCAGTGTGCGACACTATTTGCTATGGCTATGGCAGTTTTTTTTTTACTGTTATCATAGATAGGCCATTAAGTGCGACACTGGCAGACGTATTTAGCGGCGACAGTTTCATGTATGCATGTATGTTGGGCCTGGTTTGCAGCACGACCCTCGGAATCGCAGGTGTTGAACGTCGATTTCGGGAAAGGTGTGGTGTACAGCGCGGGCCACTACATAGTCACTAGTGCAAGTAGCACCCGCCCACACTGACTGCTGTTCGGAGGAATCGGGACAGCAATTTTAGTGGCACGTTGTTGGTACGGAAGCACGGGGGGTGGCTGCAATGATTGATTGATTGGTTGAAAGTTGTAACTACTGTCGTTTTTGGTATAGACAAGGCGGCGTTCTCTTGATGGTGCTAGCGCAGAGAATGTGGTCGATCGAGGAGTGGTTTGGGTGGGTGTTTGTTGGTCATAGCAGTCGCTGGTGTTGGGGCGGACTGCCTTCACTCATCGGTCGTCGTCGATCGCGAAACTAGCTGAGCCCAGCTTCATTCTGAATTTGGATTTACTTGCAAGCAATCTCCAGGCTTAACCCCCCCACCCCCTCTCTGGACCTCTGCTTATGGTGCTCTCGTGACCTACTTTTTAGCAAGTAGATGAGTGAGATATTTCGCTGAGTTGCGGTGGTTTCCAGCCGCGACGCGTACAGAGTACTATCTCAATAGCACACGTACACACAGGATCGCATAATATTAATAGCATGCAATGCCCGTGCGGTCGTTGCGGAGTGCCCAAGTCGAAAAGTCGACCAAGCACGTTTGTATGCGCTTTCGCTACGTATTTTCTAAACTCGTTGTGGTGGTAAGGTGCCTTTTCTGAGTTTATTATGCTAAATATGGTGCATACCTGTCTTGCCATTCATGATCGTAATACTCGTAAGGTACTTGTCTGAATTCATATTGATGGTGAGGGGAGGTACCTGTTTCCTGCCAGGTAGTATGTGTTTGTCATTTCCCTTGGTGATGGCTGATGGTGGTAGGTATTAATAATGATTTGATTGTGATGACGGGAGTGATGGGGATACACCCACCCGTGCACAGGCAAGACAGCTCTCGCTCTACGTTGGTAGCGTGGTGGGTGGAGATACAGAACCCCGCACTAGTCAGTCAGTGTGTGGGCTTGTTGCCTTGAAATTTCATCGCCATTCTTCTTGGAGCACATTATGCCGTGACGTCCTTGGGATGTAGAGGGAGAGTTCGGACAGACAGTATCATTTATGTCCTATCCTACATAAGTCCTACATAAGAACGCAAGAAGCGCGGGTAGCAATGAGCTTCAGGTATCGTTGGGAACAAAAAATCTCGAGAAGAATAAAATGCCGTTTTTTGAAGCGATGTTTGGACAAAAGAAAAAAAAAAGAGAAAATATCGAAAATATAGCGCCAGGTTCATAGCTGAATATTCAACTATCTTGAAAAAGAAAACGTGACATTATTTAAAGAGGCTACGTGCATAAATTTGTTTTGCCCCAAGGAAGGCCGTTGGTTAAGGCCTGGGTCCTCTCGAGGACGAACACCAAGCATGCTATTTAAATATGTAGGAAACCCGTATTTTGGACACGTCAAGGCCTCGTTTTTGTGGCCTCAACATACGCAGTTTTAGTGTAGGGGGCGGTCAGTCAAGGGGCCGAGCCGCTGTCTCGTACCGAGGTATTGATACGAGGGATCAAGCATCATGGAATTTTGAAGTGTTTATTTGTTCTTGGACCTCCGCCACGGCAAGATCGCACTTGCTCAGAACCGTACTGGATAAATCTTGATGGTGAATCTTCCAAAAGTAGCTCTTTACGAACTCTGAGAGGCTCAGGGGTATATTGAGGCCCACAGATCGCGTTATAGTAAAAATAATACATCAAGCGGCGCAGCCGCGTTTCTGGTTCGTTTTGGGTCCGGGTTAGGGTTAGGGCCAGGGTTAGGACTAGGGGTAGGATCTACGGTCGAACCTTGGACCCCACACCAGGAAGTGCTTCCTAGCCTCAAAACGCGAACAGCCTCACCCCCACAAAGATTTAGTATCATCAAGGTATATCCACCCTTCCATTTATTACTCACGCATGCCTACGCATGTTCCTATTGGCCTACGGTGGGAGTCATTCATCAGACGTATATTTGCTGCTCAGTCCGGGCGTCCCGACTCCTGCGAGTCTACAGTTCTACCGAAGCTCAAACAAGTATACTTATTAA
Organism: Macrocystis pyrifera; assembly: GCA_031763025.1. Lineage (NCBI taxonomy): Eukaryota > Phaeophyceae > Laminariales > Laminariaceae > Macrocystis > Macrocystis pyrifera. The sequence continues at coordinate 14,076,148 of JASSKH010000009.1, forward strand.
ATAGTATGTCAACTCATATCTAGTTGCCGAAAAAAACTTCAGTTACGAAATGGTTGAGGTACAGTAAGTACAGGAAGTTTCGGTGAGCCAACCCATCCCTATCCAGAGGTCAAAGAAGGGTACAATAAAACGACGGAGTGCGAGTAGGACCTTAGGCGGGGGCCCAAAACTTATTTTAAATGGTCGACGAACGAGTAGGAGAATACAGAAGAAAAGTGAAAAATAATCGTCTTTAAGAACCGCGATATTTGGGGTCAAGGATCGGCCCAGAATCGCGATACACGGGGTAGTACAATATAGTCGGGGTCAAGAGTCATCATCAAGAATCGCCAAAATCGGGGTCAAGAACCGGGGTCAGAATCACGATAATCGGGTTCAAGAATCGTCAAGAGTCACCATATTCGGGGTAAAAAACACCAGTATCCTTCAAGGAAAGGGGTCAGTTTTATTTACTCCGTAGTTAGGAATTTTTTAGTGCAGATGGAACACCCAAGAGTAAACCATTAGGAATGAGGTGTAAGCGTACCATGGGCTCTTTCAACGCACCTCAAAAACCTCAGCATCGAGAGGTTTCGAGGAGGAAAACATTAGCCATCCCACCCACCCAGCGTAGCATACTCTTACATCGACGGCTGGTGTTATTCTGCTTTCATACTGCTTGCTACATAGTAGAACAACAAGACGTAGGCATCTCTGCCAAGTAGCCGAGACACTGCGAGTAATGTTATTAATTATATTCTCACTACAGTTAATGGAGAAAAACGTACCAAATTCCAAGCAGATTTGTCCCCAAAAGATAGTATTTGTCTCCTCTCCCATGTTTTAGCGTTACGATTTGTTACAAGTGTCCCCTCATAAGTATCGCCTGCCAGGATGAGGAACTTCTGGCCCCTTCGTTTAGGAGACATCCGGCGAGCAAGCAAGCAACTGATGAAAGAAACTGTAACTTACAAGCTTTTCGGATCTTGGGTCAAATACGTGTATGACCATTATCGGGAATCTGGAAGAATTGGCTGCATCGCTCATCTTACCCCGTCGCAAGAATGAGCTCTTGTACATACGAAGCCTTGGGAGAGAGCTCGGACAGTTCCTTTCAAGAGAACGTCCGATTTTTAGCTCTCCGCGAATAAAATTGCCATAGACTGCAGTGGGGAGAAAAGAGAAGATCGCGAGGAATTTAATATCAAGATCGGAGCTTCCATGTTTTTTTCGGCCTTACGAAAAACCTGCGTGCACTTCTATTCTACTCGAATTCCAGTCATTTTCCCTCCAAACGCTGGGGGTACACTTCTGAAGGGGCAGATGTCGGCGGCACTTTTACCACACAAATATGTTGTTGTTATTGCACTCGATGAAATGCATGCGAGCGCTGTTCTCAGTTTGCTTGTCGCGCGTTTTGGTTTTGTGAAATTGCAGTTGGAGTTGGTGAGAGTGACGAGAGAGACCAGTCGGCACCGGCATAGACGGCACCCCAGCAGGCGGGGCTTGGCTCAGACTGAGCGTCTGCGTGCTGGCTATCGGTACTACTCGTGGTCGTACTGTGTGGGGATATGGGATACTTTTCTTGGTTCATAAAGGGCTCTCAACATCCTACAACATTTCTACTTATTATTCAGTTTTTTTTAGGTCGAGGGAGGGGGGGCGTATCTTGAGTAGATGATATGGACGAAGTCGACATATAATTGACATGAATCCAAATGATTGTTTTCTACAGCGAGGTTTCTTGACAGTTCCGCAGCAACAACAATTCCGACTATTTCTACAGCGGGGTTTCTTGTTACTGCGCTTGTTGTACGCAGGACGATTACAAAATAATCGACAGACGAATAGACAGAAGATGTCTGTACCACACAAAGGATCGCAACGTAAAAGCGAATTACTTCTCGTCTTGAAGTTGATACTGCGGCTGCGGCGTCGGTTGTGCAACGAAAAACATGTGCCACTGCTCATTCTGACCGCCAGGCTTACTACAAAGTAAACGACAAATTGACAAGAGATCTCTCTACCACGAAGTATAAGAGTCCACGAGGAGGGGGTCGTGATCACCAGAAAGCAGCTAGTTCCGCAACAACAGCATCTCCAACGTACTTTCTACAGCGGGGTTTCTTGATAGTTCCGCAACAACAGCATGTATTTCCGATTATTTTCTACAGCGGGGTTTCTTAGTACTGCGCCTGTTTCACGCACGACGGGTACAAAGTAATCGACAGACGAATAGACAGAAGATGACTGTACCACACAAAGGATCGCAACATAAAAGCGATTTACTTCTCGTCTTGAGGTTGATACTGCTGCTGCGGCGCGTCGGTTAGAAGAGCGTGTCGGTTGCGAGTCTTGAGTGAGGCAATCGCCTCGCGTGTTTTTTCTGGGGGGGTATCTTCCTTTTACTTTCCAGCTTCTGGACAAACCGTTGTCGCATGTATCGTCCATTTTCCGCTATGTTTTTATCGCCCAGACAGTTCAGCATTCCCGACTGCTCGTCGATTTTCATCGAGTTTTGCCAACTAACCCTCTGAAGCAAGAAAAAGCCCCGGCGAGCAGGTGGAAACATCTCATCTGCTTAGGGGCGCTATTAACCAGACATTTTTTTTCCGCGTTTCGAGGAAAATCCCCGGATTTCAGCTTTTTTTTTTCGCATTTCGCGGAAATTGCCTGAAAATCAATTTCCCGTATCACGGAAAAGTCCCGCATCGTCGTAGATCATCGGTCAGGCGCACCGTGTGAGCCATGTGCGCCGTGTCGCCACTCGGTACTGTACAGGATAGATCAGGGTCATCCCCAGGGTCATTCCAAGCCATGGCTGTGGTCGCAGAAAATGCCGTGCACAACGAGAACTCTTCTATTCGCCCAGGCGACAAGCCGACTCACCGACATAGACGAGATCAACACGAAATCCCCAGATATTTTCATGTCATGGAGGGCTTTGTCGCGCCAGACGTTGTTTTAAGCTACGCTCGCGAGGTACGGTGAGGCACGGTCGCCTCTCTAGGAGTCGGGACACCTCTAGCGGCACGATCCAGCGGACGGCCTGCGCGCGCACCGTTGGTTTCGACGATTCGATCAGTTGGACGAGCGTTGCAACCTCATGAAACGTGATACCAGGCGATAATAGGATCCGCCGCATTTTTTTGCGTTTCCGTGAATTTTCCGCGAAACGAGAAAAAAAGTTAACAACGACCCGTACATACTGTAACTTAAATTTACGGGGGACCATAGTAAATAGGACCAAACATTGTGGGTACAAATAGCGAAATATAAAGGGTTTTGTGTTTACCGTAGATCCTATTTAATATGGTCCCCCTTAATAGTTGCTCGGTATCTGCCTCGTCTCACCTTGTTCTTATTTTTGTCGTGCCGTCTTTTTTTAGCTACTTACTACTCAATGTGGTACGAGTGTCTATACTCGTTCTCGTGTGGTGTTGGTACAACAGCAGTATGGTATCTTGCGACAACTGCATTTCCGACTTATTTTCTACAGCGGAGTTTCCTGATAGTTCCGCAACAACAGCATTCGACTCTTTTTTACAGCGGGGCTTATTTGTGTGGTGTTGGTACAACAGCAGTATATGGTACTGGTATCTTGGCACAACAGCAGTATGGTATCTGTACTCGTTCGTGTGGTGTTGGTACAAGGTATGGTATCTATACTCGTTCGTGCTCGAGTGCTCTGCGCGGGGCATGCTCTTCTTGTTGTGCCCTCGTATGGCTCTTGTGTACTTGTGCTGGTACAGCAGTGTGGTATCTATACTCGCTGCTGCTCTGTCGCCCTGAAGGCATGCTCTTGTGCGCTTGTGGTGTTTCTTGGTGCAGCAGTATGATGGGATCTATACTCGTTTAGTCCTCGTATGGTTGAGATCCTCGGGTGGTGTTGGTACAGTATGGGTATAGTATGGTACGTAGTAGGGTACGATGTGTCAGGGTGTGTGGTGTGCCACGGTATGTGATATCTCGACTGTTGGTATGGTATCATGGTACGGTTTTTGAAATGCTATATAGGAAAATCACGGTGTGTTATATGGTATGATGGTAAAGTGTGATGGATGTATTATATGGCTAAATGCTGCCTGGTGGTATGATATGCTTCAGTATATAAGGTCCGTAAGAGTCGAATACGAAGTATGAATATCATCTGTAACGACCACATATATCGATCATTGGAACGTACTAATATAAATTCGAAAATATAAGGAATACGTACAGACGAACAGACAGAAAGACATACAGACAAATCTGCAATCACCAAAATAGAGACTCGGTTTTACAAACTAGGAATATACGTACGTGCGCATTTTTTCTGTTCTTTTTTAATCATCACTTTCACTTTCCAGCTTAACTCGTAGGAGGTTTAAACCCTCGGTGGTCTTCTGGACAAGCCGTGGTCACAGGGGTCGTCCCTTCTCTCCCCCGGTACGTGCATGTTTTTTTCGTCGCGCGTAAGGTTCAGCATTTCCACTGCTCGTCAATTTTCATCGAAAGTAGCAAACTCACGCTTTCGCGCTTTCCGCCAATCAATTTTATGCAAGAGTCCTTACGAGTATGCACTCGGTGAGACTTGAACCCACGAAATTGATCTTAGTAGGCGCGCAGACCACCTACCAAGCCGCCGGGGACGCCGAAAATAAAAAGAAATATGTCGTGTCGCGTTTCATGGGTAGCAGCATTCACCCTTTTAAGGCAGACGGCAGTCCCGTTGTGGGGACAAATCAGTCAAATTCCAAGTAAAACGGGACTACAGTTCTAAATGGGTTAAGATCGAGGTACCGGTACTCACAGACTGCTTCAAGTTGCGTCCAGAAGGAAGAGTTTTTCCTTTCCTGCGGGGTTATTATGTTATTATGATGTCGCCCCCTCCCCGCCTCCACTGTACATACATGTAGCATCAGTTGTTGCCACCTTCCAAAATAATGCACACACACATCGGACAGATCTACAGATAAATCATCTACATCATCTGCACTATTTAGATCTCAACCTGCCGTTATGAAATGTCGTGCAGGATCTGTACGTAGAGCAGTGAGATTCGCGTAAAAAACAACGGTAACCGCTTTGTGGCAGTTTACGAGGCGGAGGCTTTTTGATTTTTGGTTGTAGAAGACCCTTTAATTGGTTAACCTAGGGAAAAGGTGCTGGTAAATAAATAGGTTTCTCTTCAGGTATAGCGAACGTAACGCTCTCCGACACGAAATCCAATCGAGTCACACCGAGGCATCGAATCGCCATGGCGCGGTGAGGTGAATGAATTATTGAATCATTTTTGATATAAACAGAAGCACAAGCAAGCACACACTTTCGATCTTCCTGTCGAGCCATCACAAACTAGCGCCAGAGCCACAAGCAGACCCGAAGGCTAGAACCAAACGAGCACATCTCGAGGGTATAGGGCGGCGACCAGGACTAAAGGTAATATCTACAGTAAGCAGTACGTATCGTACGCATGTACCGTATGTGATACCGTGCAGCACACAGGATAGCACACCCCCTGGGCTGAACTTCTCAGCCAATTTTCTGCCAAACAAGGGGGGCGCACCATGTAGTACTGCTTGCTTGCGAAGAATCTGGTTGAAACCAATTTGGTTAGGTTTCTCTTGATCTGTGTCCTATCCAAAAAATGACCCCCGAACCCCATAAAACATCCGGGTCCTCCTAAGGATGTGGCATAAAGTGGCCAAACTGCCACTTTGGACCTAGTTATTCTTGGGTTGGGATGTAAACTCTTATGAGAGTTCATGGCATTGGAAACGTGTCGTCGACATATTTCCATAGACGGACGCATCTCTCGTCGGTGTCTGCACTCTCGCCGCTGTCGAGGAAATCAGATCGGAAATTCGTCCCAAGGGGCGTGTTTTCTCATCACCCGTGTGCGACACGGAAATAACTATTAATAGTACATGCAGACCGCGTGCCTGAGAGATGCAGCTCCACACGTAGCTCCCTCAACTCTATAGGGCTCGACGCAGAGCTCTGCCGCGAATTCTGCACCACATCCATCCGCAGTCGCGTTCCACTCTTCATCGTATCCATCGATTATGCAACAACAGCCGACGCCCCAAAAAGCATGCACACAAAAAATCCACATACGTCTACATGATACCAGGCACCACACCCCACACACACCCACAACTGTGACAAGGCCGGCGGTGTATTGTGTTTCTGGACTTTTGTCCGTAGACAAAATCTACTCAAGAACTGGACACAATCTGCTCAAGAACTGGAGAAAAGTTTCGACTGGAAAGCCGGAAAAAAAAGCTATTGCAGAGAAGGTACTGCAGAAAAACTGCTGGAGAAGTGGAGAAACACTATTGGCGCACGACGGTGCGGTTGCGGATCCAGTCGTAGTCTGGCAGACCTCCCACCGGGCCAAGGGCCGCCATCGCGTGGTCTTCGTCGTTAATAAACCTGGGTGGCCGAGGACAACAATCGTGATTGCGACGCACATGCAAGATGTGCGGCGTGTTTGCGGGGAGGGGGGGTCAGTTGCCGCGATTAGTCTGCTGAAACCGGGGGGGTACACAAAAAATACCGAGGCAGAGCTAGGCGTGTGCCTGGAATCGAGATGCAAAGTGCACTTCTATTGTGTGGCCAAGCAAAGACACAACCTTCAGCAGTCAGTACTTTGGACACAAAATAGAAGCTATGCGCATATGTAAGAGTAATACACCGTAGTAGCAGTATCAGTATTGCCAATATGTCAGCAACGTACATACTGTAGGACAGCAGTTTTTTGACAATGTATCAACAGTAGAAGCTACTAGTACATCAGTCATGTTACTGTATTGACAAAAAGTAGGCAGCAAAACGACCGACCTGTTGGCACACACTCGAACGTCCTCAGGCTCGATGGCGTCGATGCGCGCGAAGACTTCCGCCGCCGGCATTCTTCGGCCGTACGTGAGCATGTGTCGCCCGATTTCCTCTATCGTGGCGGCAAAAGAGTCCAGCTGCATCAGCATGTTGGTCTTCAGCTGGTCGGGAAAACAACAGCGTCATGAGTCGGGCAAGAGAAGGGTCGGCATAGCATGTCAGCTTAGCACGTCCGCATAGCATAGTATAGCATAAATTTATTGTATGTCGACCACACGACCGACACGAGGCGGCGGGAGGGGCTGTGCTTGAGATAGCACGGTGGCAACAAAATAGACACCACAAACGGGGGATCGATTGACAGTACAGTAAAGTACGGTACAGCACCGTGCCGCAGTACTGGTGTGGTATCGCACAGCACAGCACAACACAACACGCACAGCACAACACGCGCAGCACAGCACAGCACAGCACACGCCTGCCCCGCGAGGGTAACACAGCTAGTACTGATCGCCGAGCACAAGCATCGCCCTCGCCCGGTGAGCCATTTTCCCCCGTCAAGACAATATATATAATGTACACAATGCACACATGCACACATCGGCGAACCAAACTTTCCAATAACATAGTATCTGTCTTATACATGTTGACGCAGATGATGGCAGCAAGGCAATAACCTGGTGTACTTGATTGCCGCAGGGACTACAGCAGGGCGATAGTCTAAGCGATAGTCTACTCATAGTCAAGTCTAATCGAGTGCCTGCGACGATGTCAGCAGGGCTACACACAGTAAAAATGTTGCACGTAATATCCGACTCAATGCGACGGTAGGGGATGCACGTTTGGCCCTAGATTGTCTGCTCGGTTGAGGTACCCAAGTGAGTAACTACCGATTACCATGATGACTATTTTCACTATTGCGGGGGACCATAGTAATAGGACCTACGGTATACGCAAAAACCTATACATCTCCCTATTTTTACTAACAATACTAGGTTCCATTTACTACGGTCCCCCGCAATATATATTTACCGGTGGAACTCTTTTCAGGACTGTATAGTGCATGGAAATGTTGGTCCAGTTGCGCGAACCAAACTATCAGCAGTAATGTTTCTGGTGAGATGCTGAGCACTTTCACCTGACGGAGGAGCTCACAAAATAAGCCACCGCCCCTGTAAGGCATTGCTCTTTTACGACGCAGTTGAAAAAGAAAGACGATCGTAGAATTTGTGTACCTGTGTTTTGGCTCGCTCCACTTCCTCGTCTCCGACGTGCTGGCACATCCGGACCATGTGCTCCATCACCACGTCCGTCAGCTCCTCCAAGTGGTCCGCTAGACATGCCAACATCACATCACATCACATCACATCACATCACATCATCAGAGTGCAGCACCGTTTCAAGTTACTTTGCGTCGCACAGAACGTACAAATTGACAGGTGCCTCATAAGGGGAAGAAGGTACCAGTAAAATATATACGTACCCGGTAAAATAGGGACGTTCGCTCTCTCTGTGGTGTCTTAAAATGCATGCATGATACCGTTTTCTCTACCCATCAAAGACCTAAGACATGCAGAATACCCAGGGTCGGTACCAGGTACAAGTTCCGTACTGCAGTGACGGAGTACGAGTGCGACGTACACCGACGAACTACGGTGTAGCTCTGAATACGTCAGGATATGAGGCATTTCGGATCCGGGGCTTACGAGGCAAGCACTCTCCTTGATTAAAGCGACGTGGTCTCCTCACAATTGGACCGCCTTTTCCATGGCTGCATTACCCGCAGTCACTATTACAGCATGAGTATAGATCACTATATAGCCCGAATAAATAGGTCCTATATAATCACAGTAGTATCGGTGCACGAAATGCTACGCAGTAAACACTGACAAGCGAGTCAGACGAAAAATGGACCTCTGCTGTTGTGGTACTGTATGTAGGTTACAATCGCGCGGGACGAGAGGGACCGCTGCATTGCAAAAACTACGGGAAGACGAGTCGAACGCATCAGCGAAAAATACCAATGAATAGAATACCATATCAACACGTAGGTATACGATGATCAAATACACAAGACGTAAACGAACAAACGCACGAATGAGTAAGTAGTTCACCAAGTCCATCATGGGTACGTGTAGACCAAGCAAGCAACATTTCCACGACTCCTTCACAGCACATAGCTATACCATGGTGCCGCGTCCCTCTCTGGCGAAATTAATTAATTTGCTCTATTTTCAGTACGAAAATGATGGGAAAAATTCTTCGTCAATAATTTGACGGTGACATATCGTGTCCGTCTTTGCGAAATGTCTACGTATATATACTCTACATAGATATACATATAAAGTGATGTACGACCAACGAGAAGACAGCGATTGGCAAGAAGTTTATATTATGCCGGTATCAGTATCGCCAACATGAACCTCGAATTCGTGCGTTTTTTTTATTTCTTCGAGCGCTCTCTTCGAGGATCAGCTTCTACGCCCCCGCCCTTCGTATTCGGTTGCATACCTCACCGTGAGCGCGTACTGGGCGGAGAGAGACAAGCGAAAAGTAGGCACGATCTTGGATTTCGGGCGGCAGTCTCGAGCTTTCCTTTGGATCTTGATATGGACAGGTCGTGCAACTGAACGTGGATTGACTTTTTTTATAATTCGCCTCCTTTTTTTCTTGATTTTTGTTTTGACACATCTTGAGCACAAAAGTGAGCGTATGAGGAAACACGCTGAACACAGCAGTGCGCTGTTGTACGAGCAAGAGCACATACGAGTATGTATACGAGTACAAGCACACACGAGCATGTACAAGTACGAGCACGCACTCTCGATTTTTTCTTTTGAATCTTGATATTGTATGGAGAGGTCGTGCAAATGGACGTGGAATACATATTTTTCAAAATGGCATATTTTTTTTTTGTCGTGACAAAAAAAAGAAAGAAACTTTTCGAGCACAAAGGTGAGCGCATGAGGAAACCAGCTGCACACAGCCATTACAGCAGCTGCATCCCGGACTCGAGAGTTGTTGTACGAGTGCGAGCACATACGAGTATGGTACGAGCGCAATACGAGTACGAGTACGCGCACTCTGTCTGTCAGTATTTGACACATTTTGAGCACAAAAAGTGAGTGTATGAGGAAAAAAGATGCACACTGCAGTTACAGCAGTAGTTGCAGCCCGGGCTCGAGCGTTGCTGTATGAGCAAAAACACACACGAGCAAATATACTATTAATAGTACAACCACATACGAGTTTGTACGAATACGAGTACGCGCGTTCTGTCTTTTTTTCTTCTTTTTTTTATCCTCCGGCGGATTGGTAAAAATAAAGCTTAAGCTCACCACACTTCCACGTTCCCAATTTCGTGTCCTGTGTCAATTTAGCCCAGTTGGGCACGTTGACCCGACCTGACCTGTCTGTCAGTCTGATAAGCTGTGCAAAATGACACATGTGGAGAGCACGTCAGTACTTGAGCATGTGTGAAACAAGGGTTGCTGCTGACACACAGAGCGACAACCCCCCTACAGCAAGCTCCCCTTCACAGCCAACTCATGGTGTGGAGTGCGTGAACACGCTCGCTCCTGGGAGGATTGATCTGCTGGGTGTATTTTTTTCGTTTTGGTTTGTCTCCCTCGGCCTGTCTGCCCCTGTCCTCTTTGTGCTGGTTGTGTCGTTCTCGACCCACCAACTGGACATAGTATTGCTCGTTTTTTTGTTGTTAGCTTTTTGTATCCACTCTCTTCTTGCCTTCTTGCCTTCCGCCTGGTCTTCTCGTGATGTGTTTATGTTGTTCCATCAGCTGGACATATCATAGGACTGATCGTACCAGCAAACAGCAATCTTGTCCTCGGCACTCGGCCTGCGCCCTGAGCGCATGTTTGCTTCATTTTTTCTTTCAGGTTTCCTTTCTTTCCTTCTTTCTTTCTTTCTGTTTCGTTTTTTAACCCTTTTCGTGTTCTTCTATTTCTTTCTTTTCTTTTTCGAGTGTACATACAAGGGTCCATATCAACGAGGAAGCAAGAAATCCAAAATAAAAAAGGTCAATGTGGATTTGATTTCATTAAAAAAAACGTGTTTGAATTCTATCGATGAACGGCGTATTATTTTGTTAAAGCTGGGAGTAGGGCAATAACGCAGGAAGGTTTCGAAATCCGCTCCGCAATGCTGCTGCTGCTGCTGTGCGCGTGCTGCAGTGTGGAAGCTGCCGCTGTTGCTGCTGCTGCTGCTGCTGCTGCTGCTGCTGCTGCTGTGCGTCCTGCAGTGGAAGCTGTGCTGCTGCCCCTGTGGCTGCTGTTCTCGTTGATGGTGGTGGTGGTTCCTCTGCAGCAGCTACTGCTGTGTGGCTGCTGCCGCTGCGGCTCTTGCTGTTGCTGCTGCTGCTGCTGCTGCTGCTACTGTGGCGCCTGGTGCACTGGCGACCGTCCCGGATCGTGATGATGTAGATGTCGCGTTGGCTATTGCGGGTGTAGTGTGTTTGGATCCATTCCTGCCCCTCTCCGCGGAAGAAGTCATCGTGTTGGTCCGTGGTCGCCGGCGGCGAGGTTCGCGAGGTTCTCGGTCTGCGGTGTCTGTTGCGTGCTGCAAGACAGACACCCGCGCTGCCATCGGCGGCATGTCTTCCGTCGTCGGTACCAACTCCCTAAAAGGGATTCTAATTTCAAAGCAAAATAAGGTCCCAGGACCTTGCTTTTTCCAAATGCAACTTACTACTCTTCGGTGGTGGTACGTGTAATAGACCAATGAAATTCAAAATAGATTTTACATTTTTCTAGTTTGGATCGATTAATTTCCTCGTAATATTAGGCCGTAGTACCATGAATATGTTCATGGTGTAACGTGGCTGCAAGTGATACGGGATGGTATACCCACAGCTCATTAGTACCGTTTTCCTTGGGGACTGGTATGATGCTGCAGCTGCTGTGCACACTATCTCGTGCTTGTTTGTTTTTCTCCCATCGAGAGGAATTTTTGTTACAGCTTGATTTGTGACCACAGGCAGGATATCAGGGAAGTGAGCTAATGTGAGAACATTATCATCATCACTGTGATTTCGGCGGCATTGATTTTTTTGTTGGTTTTCGGATCTTGAAGCTGGATCTAGGTCTTTATTATGAAATAATCCCTTTCACCGTGAACTCAAGATTTTTCGGTTTCGAGAACCCGTGAGAGTGCGTGAATGAGCGAGCATGTATGAATGCTTCGTACGAGTATACAGCTTGAGAAACAGGTACTACGGTGCGTAGTAGCGTAGCACCGAGCTCGAGCGTTGTACGAGTCGAGTGTGTACGGGTACGAGTACGCACCTCTGCTGTGCAGGGCCGCCCTGCTCTACGTATGATACTACCCGCTTGATTTCTGGGGTTCGGTTCATAGATTTTCTTGGTTTGATATTACTGTAGTTTTCAAATCTTACACTCGGATCTTGGATTTGGCTAATTCAAAATAAATCCCATTTTTTTTTCAACATCGAAGTTGGGTGCATTTAGGAGCACGAGCATGAATGAAGCATGTTCGAATACGAGGCAGCCTCAGAGACAAGCTGCACGCGGCTATTGTGCTGTAATTGCAGCCCGAGCACGAGCACGAGTTGCCGCTGGCCGTTGCTATGTCTGCTGTCCGACGACAATCTACGAATTTTTGGATATTGTGTTGGACGCCCTCTGTGAGTGGTGAGTAGAGTCTACGAGAGCAGCAGCAAACAGCAGCAAACAGCAGTATTTATGTACCAGGTATGCTAACAACCGAAGAGTTGAACGACGAAGGCAGAAGGCCGTCAGCTCGTCTCTTTGCGCTCTGACTACATAATATCGGTCTGCGAGGCTCGGATCTAGCGAGAGAAGCTGGCTACTCTCCATGGCTACGTAGAAAACATGCAGCAAGCAGTCAGCAGTCAGCCAGCGTGCTAGCCCCGGATGCTCGATTGAGTCGAAAGATCACTTTAAACGCAGTTGACGCGTCTTGTCGTGGCGAGACTAGAGAGTCAGTCGACGTGGGCTCGCAATTCGCGAAAACAAGACAGCTATTCGCGGTCACACGAATATATCAACCGGCACCAGATACAAGGTACATGAATACCTGTTGTATTTGTTTTGGTTGATATTCCGATCGAAATCTAAACCTCGGAATCGCATTCGCATAAAAAATTGAATACATAGTAGTTCCATTAGTAGAAGTGTAGACGATTTTTGGTTATGTCGAACTCTTGGCATCACTTTACATACTACAAGGACTATTTCTTCATGTGCGCAGTGCTGTTGTTTGCTATCTGTCGAACAAGTCGGACTACTACCCTGCCCTACCCGAAGCATGGGTGCCGGCATATGCCGGCACCATGCGGAGCCCTTGTTTATAGAACTACTCACAGACATCTCACTCTCTGAGCGTGCTCGGTTGTTACATCCCTACCCTCTCAGAGCTCCCACTTGGGAATCGCCTCCTTTTATTACTTGCCGGATCTTTCCAGCGGTTCTTTGTTTTCTCCATTTCTCTTGGCACTTTTACTCCTATTTTCCTTTTTTCTACTTTCGTTTCGTGCGCGTGCGTGTATTCGGAGCACGGCACCGCGGGCGAGCCCGGCGCCGTCGCGGGTGTCAGCGGGTGCTGGCTGGTAGAGGGGGGGTTGCAAGGAGCGCTGTCGCCGTTTTCGTGGCTAGGCGTTGCGTGTGCCTCGAGACACGAGGGAAGCATGGATGGGCTCTGCCTGGCCTCCATTCGTGATTTTGTATAGAGTATGCGCGAGTTTATAAGGGTCGTTCGGGATTGCAAGATAATATTCAAGCGGTGCTTATTTTTGCGACCTGGCTGAAGTTCAAAGAGAGAGCTACGCAGTCTGAGCACCAACATTGTCGAGCGGGCGAACGACGGCCATGACGAGCATCGGGCTTCACGCGAGACGGGCGACGGGGCTCACTGTGGCAAGAGAGTGAGGAAAGCTTTACCCGGACCGAATTGGTGGCGAGGTGGTCGCGAGAGGGGCCGGCGGCATACGAGGCTGATAGAGAAGCTCTGCTGTTCATTTTTTTTCTTTGTGACCGGTGCAAGGTGTTCCAGTCAGGCAGGAAATTATTACATGAGGGGACGGTTTTGTTTTTTTTCTTTCCAGATTTTTCGTTTTATTTCATTATTTTTGCGGTGCTGCTGCTGTGCCGTGCTGTATTTTCTCTTTCGTACATTCAGCAAGCATATCAAAAGAAGAAAAGGATTGCCCTACCTGGGATATGTACGTACGTACGGCATGTGAGCGAGCGTAGCGGGCGGAACCGCCCGCGACGCGAAGCGTATGTGGCGTCCGAGCTGTGTTTTCCTGAATCATGGCGGCGGGACTCTTGGCATTATCAAGTCGCCGGTTTGCAACTACTTTCATAAAAAAAAAACTAAATTCAATCATGGACCCCTCTCTATCCGCTTCGCATAATTTGATGTACTTTTCCTTCCTGAGCGAGCGTAGCGGGCGGCGTAGGCCGCCTGCGGAGCGAAGCGACTTGTAAGTATGTATTATACTCGTAATCGTAATTCTTCGGGATAGCAAGCAGAAAAATATGGGGCCCTCACGTCGAGCGATGGCGTATATTCCGAATAAGCCGGTGTCGTTGTAGCAAGTGTTGAAAGTGGTGTAGGAATGGCATATCTCCCTGGGCGACATAGCCAGAGCTTGACCCAAAGGCGGGACAACGTTGGCGCCTGTCCGACAAAAACGACAACAGCAGCAACAACAATAACAGCGGTGGAACGGGACGTACAAGCAAGTAAGGAAGGAAGTAAGCGCTGTCGTCAAACCAAGACAAAACATACCCTAATGTAGATTTTGCAGGTTAGAAGGCTCCCACCCGACAACACGTGAGCTAGATCATACAGATCAGGAACATATCTGCCCTGAAACATGTATATCATGAAGTGGGAATCGATGGCCTGTCCGAGGTGTGAGCACTTGCATCCATAGCTCAAGCACGCGGGAGTCGTCAAAACAAAACCCTGTAAAGCATGCAATAGCTCAAGTACAAACGTGGTCGTAGCTGAAGATAAAATTGCACCCAAAACTCTACCGTTGTACCAAGTACCAGGTTAGCTTTCTTGACTTGTAGTACAAACAGCAGCTTCTATTGATACACTTTTCACCAGAAATAACCTCGCATCTCCACCAGCCAAGGGCTCGAACTGATACAGTGGGCACGCGCACGCATACAGCAGACTGCAGACGCACGGTTAGTTTACAAAGGTTGAAGCACTGAGCCTCTCAGTCAGCGCTGACTGAGTGGCCAAGTGGTTTAACCGTTGTAAACGGACGAAATAAGTACCTTTGGGCTCAATTCGCCCTGCCACCGAAAACGTTAATCCGGGCTTAATCAAGCCCCTACGCCCGCGAAGGTGTATGAAATCCTTTCCAACACGTAATCGTCATTGCTGGAACGATCCAAACGAACAAGCATCACTGGCAAGGAGGCGCTCGAATCGCACCAAAAAAAGTTCGCGAACATCTGCACAAATAAAGAACAAGAAGGACCTCTAAAACGTCATTCTACATTAAAAAAACCCCCATAAAATAACAGCAGTGACTGTTGCCGCACACGGGACATTTCGACGCACAGTTCCTCGAGGCCTACATACAGCGCACGAGGGTGGAGCTGTAGACCTATGCCAACGGGAACGTGAAGGCAGTTGAAAAAAAAATGCTGCTTTCAAAGAACAGCCGAAGATATCCTCGTACCGCCGCTGTGGGAAAAAAGGAAAAAACTGTTCCAAGTTTCATTCTTTTCTTTCAAACGACTGCAGGCGGCGCAATCTGTTTTTTCTCGTTGCAAGTTGTCAACACGCTGATAAAAATCCGCTCGTGTGACGATAGACGCTCGATCTCGACATAGACTCAGTCCACGGCCAACCCACTTGGTGTCGGGCAAGGCCAACGAGTGTAGATGACGGCCTCGAAGGTATCAGGTGGATCCATGGTCTAGGGGGCAAGAGCTTGCCGGCGGCGTCCTACGCTCTTCTCCCAAACCCGAAAAAAAAAAAAACTATTTTTTGCCGTTCGACACGGATCGAGAATTCTTGTCATCTGTTTTGTGCACACCAGTGGCCAATTGTTTTTAATCATACGTCCGGCCAGCGCCCGCCGCATATCACCGACCATTGTGTGAACACGGTGACCCTAGGGTGTGCCGGAGCCCCTAACAAGAGCACTCCGTTCAGATTTCATGACAAAGTCGTTGGTTTGGTCGATCGATGTCTGTCGAGGACTCGGAATCTTGCTGCTTCGAACTAAACATCCGCCTGAGTTTACCTGGAGCCGATGTTGGGCCAACATCAGCCCCATAATGGTTTTTTCGGGGTTGTCCTAAAGTTTAGAACTCTATTTTGATAATCGTGCTCATAGCAAGCTGTACCTGAAAAACTATGGCGGGTATCTGTGAAATTCAAACTTTTTATGGAAACTTTGCGTTTCCATTGGGGTCAGTCTTATCACATGAACATACGAGCACAACAATGCTCTACTGCTGCAGTTCCGTCCCTTTATGAACAGCAGAATCTACTGTTGCGCGGGACCATATTAAATAGGACCTACGGTACATACAAAAAACTTCATAATATCCGCTATTTTTACTAACAATACTTGGTCCTATTTACTATGGTCCCCCGTAATAGTGCTGTACCTGGTAGTGCATGTCCTTCCAAGAATCAGCAGATTTGTTTCGCCGATCAACGACGGACGACGCAAGGCATTACCGAATACACTCCTCTGAAGCTATGATGTGCATAAATGTAGCGCTGCTTACCGCTGCTGCGGTCCCAGCCCCCCATGATGGTCTGCATGATCATGAGGGGGAAGGCGTGCTCGTCGGTCCAGGAAGAGCCCTGGAAGGCAAGCGCGAGGTACGCGTCCGACTCTTTTGCGCTGATAACTCGCTTGTCTCCTCCGGTGAAGATGGCGGGGTCCGGCTGTCGCGCGTTTATTTTTAGAAACAGATCATCCACACAACCGACCACACGAAAGAGGTGCAGGGGCCGATAGAAAGGGGGTCGGGTTTATCGGAGCGGGGAAGCTTCTGTAATACCTGGTAGGTGTCAGGGCAATGGGCGCGGCCACCCATTCAAGCAAATGATTAATCAATCAACCATTCAATAATCAACCAAGCAATGTTTAATCAATCAATCAGCCAATCAATCAATCAATCAACCAGCCAATCAAGCAAATCAATCAATCAATCAGTCAGCCAATCAATCAATCAATCAATCAATCAGCCAATCAAGCAATCAATCAAGCAAATCAATCTATCAATCAATCAGCCATTCGATCGAGTAATCAATCAATGTATTGATCGATAACGAATCAATCGATCGATCGACAAACCAACCAATCGATCAACCAACCAACCAATCAACTAACCAACCAACCGACCAACCAACCAACCAATCAACTAACCAACCTACCAACCAACCAACCGACCAACAAACCGACCAACCAACTAACCAACCTACCAACCAACCAACCAACCAATCAGCTGAGGGGTGCGACCCCAACACAATGCAGTCGGAGAACCTCGAAGCCCGAAGAGCTCTGAACAGACAAGCACATTCATGCTCCCTTTTTTGGCATTTGAGATTTGAGAAGGAAAAAGCGTCGAAAATCAAATGACGAGAACAGCACCCCGGCCACACCAATCAGCCCTCACCATTCGACTATTACGGGGAATCATAGTAATGAGGACCAAATGTGGGTACGAAAAAAAATGGAACATACCAGGTACCTGGTATTGTTTTTTGTGCACATGCTGGGTCGTGATCAGTATAGTTCCCTGTGATAACACATACCAGTAGGGTACATGTACATACGGGATGCGGCCGGAGTGCAAGAGAAGGAGCTGCACGACGCACGCGCCGCTTTGTGACAATGTTACAGTCGTACGATGATACTGCTCTGCGCTCTTTCCAGACGCTTGACAATATCATCGTCTTTCTGGTCTCTACACAAGGGCCCCAATACTCGTACCTATAGTAGGCTTGTCGTCGTTTCTTTTCGTCTCTATAAGCCGGTCGGTCCGGTGGGCTAGTGGTCCCCTCGGATGCTGCTAAGAGTTGATGCTGGAGTTCGAATCCCACGAGGGTCAGTCGAACTTTCGAGTTTGTTTGCACAAACAAATAAAAATCGGGTTGGATTGCTGAGAGCGCCTAGTAGCGTGTTTAGTCGCAATTCCATGGTATTAATAGTCGACGAGGGAGGCCCTAAGGGCTGAATGAAGTCTTCTCTCTCGCGATAAAAAAATACAAGGCAAGAACCGTAGTGGGCAGGAGGGACAAAAGCCTGCCACGTATGTGATCCCGGATCCGAGTAACCACTACTGTACAGTAGGAAGGACAGGGGAAAATAATGGCGAAAATAATAAATGGGATGGGAAAAACAAGTAAGTGAAAATACAAGGGTTCCAAAAGGATTTACCAGGTATATTTCTATAAGGGTCCATAAAGGGTTACAACTCGAACACCAGTTCACCCTACTACCCAAATTAGCACCCCCCCCCCCCCCCCCCCCCCCCCCCCCCCCCCCTTTCCCCGCCCTCTGTGCCCTGCTTCCTAGGCGCTAGGAGAAAATACCGAACTGGTCGTTGTTCTGGTCGACATGCAGTATGCATGTCTTTATAAGGGATGTCTTTATAATGCATGTCTTTCGTCGTAGCTTCGGTCGATATGCATGGGTTTTTTTTAGGCGTTGTGTAGGTCGATAGTCGATAAACATATTTCGTTTTGGTCGTTTCGGTCGATATGCACGTTTTTTTTTCTCCTCGTTGTTTTCGGTCGACATGCATGCTTTTTTTTTTTTTTTCTTGTTCTTTTTTGTTGTTTTTTTTGGCCGATAAACGTATCGTATCGGTCCCGAACCGGTTAAGGGTTAAGAACCCGACCATCATCGCACCAGCAGCGCACAACCTGCCCTGCTTTCCTCACCGTCACAATGGACCCCTGGGGAGGGTGTCGGGGGAGATTCCCGAAGCACTTGTCAGCCATCTCTACCAGCCGTTCGTGCTCAAGGGAGCCAGCGCCAACCACCACCATGCGCGGCGCGGTGTAGTGCGTGGTGATGTAGTCCTGCAGTTGTTGCCGCGTGAGGCTGCGCACGTTCTTCGCCGGTCCGAGGATGGTGCGACCGAGCCCGCACTTCTCGAAGCAGACTTCGTGGAGATAGTCGAGGATCACCTGCCGTTTCATGCCGCGATATTAGGATATACCGCGGCCGTTTCGTGCGGCGAGATTAGGGTATAGCGCGGGCGTTTCGTGCGGTGAAATTATTATGTACGACAGCCGTTTCGTGCGGCGAGGTGTTGATACACCACGGCCGTTTCGTGCGGAGAGGTTTTTATTACACCGTGGTCATTTTGTGCTGCCAGAATTGAGACACATCGCAGCGAAGGCATGCGCTTAGCGGGGTGTTGACTTTGTGATAGCGATGAGGTGATGTACCTAACGTGGAGGTGCTGGGCTTTGGTAGCGGTGCTGACATCTTCAAGTTTATTTAATGTTCGCCTCTTGTGTGTTCCAGCTCAACTCGCAGGGGTTTCGACAGTAAACTACCTTTTGGAAGAGCGGTAATCACAGGCGTCTTCATTTCTTGCCCATTGTACATACATGCCTCCTTAGTTACAGAGCATAGGATTTAGCATTCATGCCCGTCAATTTCCATCGACTTTTGCTACCGTGGTTTACGCTCTCGCGCTTTTGGCAATACGACATTGAAATATGCCAGTATTAATAGCAGGTACCAGTATAGCGGTATTGACGCACGATAGGGGGCGCGGGTTCGTGATAGCGGTGTGGGCCATGCGCTTATGATAGCGCTGCTTAACTTGTGATACTGGTGTTGACACCCTGATACCGGTGTTGACACTTAATGATGACCGAGTTGACCTTTGCGATGACAGCGTTGATCTCATGATGCGCATCGGTGTTGAGTTTATGATTTCGATGTAGAGCTACTCTTATCATTCTGTATAGGCCTATCTGGTACATGGGGCGCAAACACCATCACAGAATGGTCACTCTTCAGGTGCTTCGCAAGTGCGATGTTGGTGGGATTTCCTTAAAACCCTTTTGAAAAGTGCACCCACGTGTTGGGGAACAATCACTCGGAGTAAGTGCGGGATAATGCTTTTAGTATTAGAAGGTAGAAGGGCTCAAGTCAGTCCGTACCTCCTCCTGCTGCTTGTTGACCTCTTCCATCTCCCTGATGATCACGTCCCTCTCCCGGTGCACAGCGCCCTCGTCCAACAGGCTGTTGATCAAGATGTCGCTCAGGATCTCCAGGCCCCGACCCAGGTCCTCTTTGAACACTTTCGCGTAATACACCGTCTGCTCCCTACGGGGGGGGCGTGAGCAATCTTCCCATCAGAATACGTACCACGCTTTGCTCATGCGGGTGTCAGAATGCATTCTACCCTTGACGGACACGTAAGGAACGCTTGATATTCTTAGGAATACCCCAGCGGTCTTTACATTTCCGTCCAGAGTTGTTTCAGTGAACCCCTCTGCTACTCGAGAAGGGAAACCTAAGTAACGACTACACCATCGGACACACGCAGAACCTAGTTACACCTACTATTAATATTACGGGGGGCCATAGTTAACAGGACCTATGGTATACATAAAAACCTATATGTATTGACCTATTTTTACAAACAATATTTGGTCTTATTTACGATGGTCCCCCGTAATAATAGCTACCCAACAAATGAAGTATGTGCGTATTGTTTTTTTTTCCGTTTGTATTTTTTCCTCCTTCGGAGGCAATATTCCACTCCAGAGTTATTGGAGCCTGTCCTGAGACCACAAAATGCATCGTGGCGGTGAGATAATGCGATAGCAACCACACCAATCCAATAGCATGTGTCGGGATACCTAACAACATAGGCTGCTGGGATACCTACTAACAGGCTGCTGGGTTTCGTCAATGGTCACGAATGATGTACGATACCTGGTATGCTTTAACCAGCAACATGCTACTCGTACTGCTCAGACAGAACCAACGTTTGGGGCGCCAATCGGAAACCAAAAAGACACACCTCCAACACATGAATAAATTGTGCGCTACCTCGACGGTGCGTTTTTACGCGGCGGTATCTGATGATTAATAGTTAACACTGCCATAGGAGCTACCATTAGTAGTATTACTACAAAAATAGTTCTGGAAGTCACGCCCTTGGGAGTCCAGCCGAACATTACCCTGCGGCACAAAGGCATACATATCGCATGCTCAAACAGACACATCGATATCTCGCCCGAAACCACCTCTGATGTGCACAACACGTAGTAAACTCGTCCGCGTTTGCGAGCAAAGGGGCTCGACACCGCCGCTGCACAAATCGGCTGCAGCGCCATTAAAAACTGTGTAATCACCGACAACTCAGCCTCCCTCCATCCCCTCTATCCCTCCCTCCACCCCCTCCATCTCTCCCTCCCTCCCTCTTTCCCTCACGATTACGTGACTGTATCCGTAGACACACGATATAGCCCGTACTTGATCGGCCTTACCTTGAAGTGTAAGCGTTCAGATGCGCCCCCATGTCCTCTATCTCAGTCTCGAGCCGAGTCTGGGTGCGTTTCCGGGTCCCCTTGAAAGCCACGTGCTCCAAGAAGTGAGCCACCCCGTTGTTTTCAGGGGTCTCGTACCGACTTCCCGCGTCGATCCACACACCCACAGCTGCCGTTGCCCCGTGACTCGTCTGTCGGGAGTTGGAGATGATAATAGGCGGGGCTGTTCAGGAGGGGTGGGTAAAATGAACCGAGCTCGACATGAGGCTGGTAACGGTATCGAACTCTATGAATTGTATAGCGTAATTATTTGGTATGCAATAGCAGTTGGAGTGGGCTGAAATAATGTGGTGGTATCAGTGGGGCTAGTGATTCGCTGTTCATATGTGCATAGCCTGGTATGGGCTTTTACTTACATTCGCCACGGCAGCGTGATAAGTGATGCACTTGAGTCGTGACTGGGGCTTCAGGGAGTTCCTCAAACATGCACAAAAACATGGCGATTATGAATACAGCAAGCAGATACATATGTACGACTTCTGCAACGCTGCAACGGTTCAAAGATACTGCTGTTGTAACGCTTGTAACGTCTCTGTAAAACTGACACGAGGCTGGATCACCACAGAGGATACCTGGTACAAGGTACAAGGTAACAGGCGGTGATATCCACGCGTTAACTCCTTCCGCGTTAGGTTAGTGTCTTTGCAAAATTCTGCTGTAAAAATGTAATGGTACTGGGTACCAAAACTTCTGGGTCAACAATCAACAAGGCTTCAAGCAATACCTGGTATGCTCCTGCGTGCGTGCGTCAAGCGTCAGCGCAATTTCGAAGACCGTCGGTGAGTTTTTCAAAGCCCAAGTAGAGCTACCCCAGGTAAGTTCCAGCCGTGTCATTGCACAGCAAATAACACACCAACTCCACCGCCCGCACGCATTCTACGAGTACTCGCATCGTAGCTCTACGAGAGACGGGCTGTTTCCCTTTTCCCACAAGTACCCTGTACCCTACCCGCTTATCATCATCAGCAGCAGCAGTACTGCTGTCTCTATCGGTACATCAGCAGTGGGTACTGGTGCACTCTCGGCCGCCGTGAGCGGACTGTGAAATTGTGGGTCATGGAATCGTGGACACTCTGGTGGCGCATATCAACAGCTGTAGGTGTACGGTCAGGATTAGATTCGTCTCGTACACAGTGTGTCAACCATTTCTCTAAGAATACCTGATACCAGGTACGCAGGGGTAAGTGGTAAACTACCCACATCAAGCACACCAGACCAAACAAAATTCAAGACAGCCATACCAAGCAGGAGGGCCCAACAACACAACGACACAGCACTACGAGTAACGTACCTCGGATGCAACCCTCAAGCCGTTGGGGAGGGTGGTGACCTGCGTTTCCGGGCAGTTGAGGACGTAAGACGGCAACTCCTTCGCTGTGGGCACACTCTCCCGCTGCAAGGCCGACATGCCTCGCCTCGACCCGTTTGCACCAAACCACGGCTTCGCCAAGCTCGATGCATCCGGGGATATCCTTGGTCTGAGCAGACCAACTCCTCGGCTAAGGCTTCTGCTGCTGGCCTCTAATGCTTTCCTTGCCGGGAACATAGTTCGTGGCGGGTCGAAGTGTCAGCTACTGGGTAGTGAAATAGCCGTCTCTCGTCTCTTGCTAAGTGGTCAGTAAACTATGTATTACACTCGATCGCACCAGAGTACGCCGTAAGGTGAGAGAAGGTCTAGATGCCACGGAATATCGAGGTCGTGGTGAATCCTCTTGAAAGAGTGTGATGGAGAGCGTGACCCACAACTGCAGCGCACGGAGAGAGAAAACACGAAAATAACCGGGGGGTGAGAGGTCCTTGCTTGATTGCTTGAGCGCTAAGGGTGTTCCACTTCAATAAAATAGCGCGAGATACGGGCGTCCGGGGACACCGTAGTTCATGACATTGTGCCGTCAGCCCTGTGTGTGGTCTTTCTGTCTGTGTGCCTGCTCGCAGCTCAGGCTTCAAGTAGACACTATGGCTCGTGCGGGTCTCCTACTATTCCTTTTGGCAGTAACATGTGAAGACTACAGCGTGGAGTCGTTTTGGTTGGCACCTGGAGATCTCCAGGGAGCGTCTTCCAGCGGGGTATGGCAAAATGTGAAACCTTCTTCTTGTTCTATCTTGGCGCCAGATTCGTTTGCGCGAAGGCACGTAACGCACGATGGGTGTGCTAGGCGTGCTGGAGCTGCCGAGAGGTGTTCCAGTGGGTGCCTCGGTGCTGCAATGGCGGCGGTCACGGAAAGCTCAGAGTACCTGGAGAACAAGGAAGCACTCAAGAAGGTGGGCATCTTCCCGCCCATGATTCGAAAAATGCTGCTAAAAAATAAGCGAAACGGCTGACGTACAAGAACAAGAGCAGTCAACCGCACCCATGCGTCAACGCTCGTGTACGCCAACAGCAAGCCAGCATCAGTCAACACACCAACATATGTTGCTTGTTGTTGTGATCCTACGATACTGCGGCTTGCTGTTGGCTGCCCGTGTTCCTCAGTTGCTGGTTGCCTATTATTTGATGCGCGGGCTGTTGCTTACTTTGATGCGGCTTGCTGCTTGCTGGCTTTCAAACAACCGTTACCTGGTACGAAGTATCTGGCACATCAACTTGCTTCCACTTCTGTATAGAGTATGCATGCACTACTACGGAGGACCATAGTAAATAGGACCAACGGTATATACAAAAACTTATATATTTTCCTATTTTTACTAGAAAATATTTGGTCCTATTTACTATGGTTCCGCGTAACAATATATTATGCTCGTGTTACTCTTACCGTACGCCAACTTGCGCAGCAGTCATCTTCGTACTCTATTCGCCACAAGCGGGTACCCGCCAAATTTTGAAGCCCGTACCGTACCCTGCTCTCCGGGCAATGCCATTTTGACGACCGGGTACCCGGGTACCGGTTTTTTTTGCCGAGTACCCGAGTACCCGGCATTATTTCTGATGTTTTTCTTTCACATGCTTACTTCAGTGTCCCGAGGAATGAAATTTGAGTGGAAGATACTCAGTGCATATTACTGTTCTGTGCCGAAACGACGACTACTGTTGATTCGATACACAAGCGGCCTAAATTTGCCTTGCTGTGTAGGTGTTACCTGTGAGCTATAGGGTGTAAGATCGCTCGCTTACCCAGCCTAGGATAATCCTTATAACACTCCCCCCCTCTCTGAACGGCGTGATCTTTGGGGCTTCGGTACCGTATACGGCCGTACGCTGACCTATCATACCCGCTTCGTTTCAATACCCGGGGAACCAGGCAGATGTGTTTTTAGGGACGCACGCGCAAACGTTTCTATAGAGAAACGTTCGAAGTGAGATTCGAACCCGTGTCCTCGACGACGACCATCTAATTACCGGATATCGGAAATAAGCACTACTGTATTTCATCATAGTGATTGACAGTGTAATATGCTGAAATACAATCCGTTGTATCATAGTAATGCGGAACTACCGCCGTGGATAGCCGTAATGCTGAATGACAAGCTGTTGTATCATAGTAATGCGGAACTAGCGTAGGTAGCATATCAACAGCCAATCGTCTTCTTCTTGCTGGCTGCCGGGGAGGCTCCCCCCTCGACCTGCTTGCCACTGCTGTTTGCCGCGCCAGCAGCAATCTTTGCTTTCTTGCGCGCGGGAACGGCTCCTTGGGCTTGGGCCTGCGCACTGGCAGTAGCTGCACTGCGCCCGCAGCACCTGAACCCCGGTCATTGTTTGGTCTTCGGATTTCCCGCGGGCGTTGGTACCTCTTGGACGAAGTCATCGCTATCGTCCTTCTCCGATTATCCACTGCTGCCGCTGTCAAAGCAAGGGCCTGCAGAGTCTTCACTGTCGTCGCTGCTGCTGTCCGCATCGCTTGTGAGGGCGCTTTGCACAGGCGCTTTTGAAGTTTTGGCGGAATTCGCAGCAAGATCGCCCCCCGCCAGCAATTCAGTTTCCTGAGAGACCGCGCCAGGATCGCTCGCCTCCTGGCTCATTGTGCCCAGCTGGTGCCGCGTGACGACACTGCCGTGTGCCGTGCGCGTCCCCTTCAGCGTTAAATGTAGCTAGTTGACGGTTTGTGTGGTTGACATGTGTGAGTGCGTGCTTTGCAAGGGTTTCCTGAAGATGTTGTCCAGGCATATTGAACCGGGAATACCAATCACCCGCGGGGACCTGAAAACCCGCGGGTTTTTAGCTCGGACCCTACCCGTCAAACGGGTAGGACCCGTCCGGGTATACTCGCCGGGTACCCGGGTAATTGCAATCAGTGTTCTACCTCTAAATCAGTCCCTTCCAGCAATTTTGGATCTGGAATGCGTCACACCATACACCAGTATTCTTACGTAAAAACGAAGCTGTGGCTGGCTGTGTGTGGGTACGTACGTGGTCAGCGCGCAGAACGTCATAAACGATACGGTATGCAATATTCTGAAGAACTTAAATCTTTGGTTTTCCGTCTGGGACTAAATCCGAAAACCACTGGAGATTCTCGACCCCGATTCGCGAAGAAATTTTTTTACCCCGGGACCCGGAATCGCGTCGAAGATGCTTTCGCACGTATAGCAGTAATACTTGAGCGAGACTTGAGCGAGACGCTCTCCGCTCATTATACGCCAAGGTCGAAGATCTATCGTCGCATGAGCTGACTATTCTATATCTCTTTCTGCCTTCGCTTTCATACAAACAGCCAGTATTATTAATGGTAGTATCATACCTGGTTCGAGTTTGAGTAGGCGCAGCTCTCTCTGCTATTACCTGATATTTGTGAGATGAGGTAGTCACCGCCCCTCCAACCACCCACCAACGTCACATCAGCATCATCGTCAGCACACACAACCACCACCACCACCAGCAGATCACAGTCTCTTTCTCTCTCCCTCCCCTCTCCCTCCCTCTCTTTCTATCTCCCTCTCTCTGCAAGAAACAGCACGAGTTCAATACGAGCCTTTCTCTCTGTGTGTTGCTATTGTGAGATGCACACCCAGCACCACCAGCTTAGTTAACCCGTCAATTTTGAACCAAAACAATTTCCAACTTTGGGATGGCGGTATGTCTGCTCCCTGACTGTTGATCACCCCTGCTGGTTGGTGCTGGGGGGTTGGAAGCCTGGTGAGAACGACAGGGCGTTTTTTCGTACTCTTCTTCCGTCGCTAGAAGCGCGAGGGCGTCAATTAGGAAAAAACGAAGACTATCGACGATTTATGGGAATGCTCAATCCTAGGCGCGATGAAAAACAAAAGTCATGCACCGGGGGGGGAGGGGGGGGGCAGGGGTGTACTCTTGTCACGCATGGTTTTAATAGTCGCATGACTATAGACCCTCGCATTCCTACAATGCCGCGACGGAGCACGTCGGGTTTTCACCGACCAAACAGACAATGCTTGCGCCAAGCGCGGAGCGCCGTGAGGTGTGGGGCGAGTCGCATTAACGATAGGCTGCATCCTACGAAGAACCGCTTGTGAGGCGGACTTGCGATGGATGGCAGCTTCGAATGAATTGGTTTATTTTCAAGTGTGACCGCTTCCAGAGACACCTGGGGGGGGGGGGGGGGGGGTGGAAAGGAAGACCCTTCTGTCCACGACTTGTTGAGGAGGTGCTGCGAGTTGAACCGGGAAGTGTTACTTGTAGTGATGACCAAAATTGAAAATATCTACTACAGTTTTTGACGCAGCTATGGTTGCTGTGTTCTTTGTTCCGTTTTCTTCCTTCGATTCGTAGAGGTTTTCGCGAAGGGCACAGGTACAGGGTGCAGCTCCACCTACGGTCTTGGCAGGGCATGAGCGTGTAACCGCCCGTCTGTTGCAGCGCCCTCTTCGGCTCACCTGCGACAAGAACATAAGTATATCTGGTACCAGGTAGCGCATAGTGGCACACATTGGTGGCGTCTTGCCAACACCCTGGGAGGCTACGAGGTGACACACCCGGACCTATTCCCCCTTTAAGCACCTCTTGAGCAGTCATCACCACGGGCGAACTTTTTGCATGTTACACTGAGAGAGAACACACACACACGAATCGCTGGCTTACGTAGCTGCGTGGTACCTTGTTTTTCTGCTCACCCCTTCCGTCTGGCTTGACGTGATGTTAGTCCCTTTGTCGTCGTACCCGGGTCTCAAAGCAGAGCACCCGACGCCTTTCGCCCCACTTTCGTCCACTTGTATTAGTCGTATGGCTTGTTTTTGCGCACAAAGGACTGGGCGGTTTTTTTTCGCTCACCGACTCCCCTTGGACTGTGCTCACTCGCATCATGGCATCATGCTAGGTGGCTTGTCGTTCGACACTGTTATTAATAGATGGTGCTACAATAAGTACGAGTGATCCATCACATATCAGCATTATATGGCGCGATGACTCTACTGGTGTACGAGCAGGTACTAAAAACAGAAATACCTGGTACACCGTTTACAGGGAGTATGGTATGGCGAGATTTACCGTACGGGTACAGACTTTCCATTGTCTCGTGTGCCCGGCCCTCACGTGCGAGCTACTGTTTCAGAAGTGCACGCGATGGTGTTGACCGAAATCAGTCGGAAGTCGTGCCTGTAAGTATTGTCGTCTCGTTGCCCATGGTAATAACCAGGGGAGGAGTCACCGGCCAGTAGGCACTCGCGAGGAAAGTAGAAAACGCGCCAACGGTGTAATATGACGCAGCTTGCCAAGCTGATTATCGCCTGATCAGGAGAACTCACAGCTGTGGTATTTTATAGTTTTTTTTTATAAAATACTACCTGGTCGTACTACTTGAGGTACTACAAAAGTTTTGTCCTTGTATTGTTTAGATTGTCGATGGTGTCGTGGCCTAGTGATGGCCGTGGTCCACCTCGCGCAAGTGCAGCAAGAGAGAAACGGAAAGTCCCCCCGCACTTTCCCGATTGGACAAGACAAATTCGAGAAGAATTATGATTGGTCTACCTTGCCGGCGACGCCTTCCCTGCAGTAGGGTACACCTTCTCACAACCCCTCGTCGCACAGCAGTACGACGATACGACAAAACAGGCCTTAGTCTTGGCCTAGTCCTGGTTGGAGGGTGATTCGTGTCGTCATCCATGGCTGTTTTACGTACGTACCGGTAAGGAATAGATAGTTTGGGTTGGTATACGAAGTACGTACTGCACCTTTTTTTTATAATAGCAACAGGTATTTTTGGCGGCCTCTTAAGTTGTGTAGTGTTTTAGCTCTATCTCCGCGTCCCTCGGCCGTGCCATCACCTTGTACGGCAGGTATTGCTGTGGGTACGATCTGTCTTTGGTATGTTTTGTGCGTTAGTATCAGTGCTTTAGCGCACGCCGTTGTCTAGGGGGAATCAGTGAGTGTAGCCAGCATGGTCTGCAGTCTATTTGGTAATGTCTTGCAGTGTTTTCGAGGTACAGTAGTGGTCTGGTCCCTCTGCAGTGACGCTTGAGCAGTGCCGGTTGCCCGCTATATATAGTGCCCGTGCAAAAGCTCGGCACATACCATGGTATGAGATCAACCAGTGTTGTACCGGTATTTAATGGTGGGCTGAGTAAGTAATGCCGCTATAGAGCCGGTATTGTTGGCTGGTGCATACCATACCGCTGTATTGGCACTACCGCTGTACGCCGGTATTGTAAGATATCTTGCACGCTTGGAGAGGAAGCGCCCGACTTGAAGAACATAGCACGTGTCGGGGGGAATTTGTCGGGTGCTCTCTGTCCGGCGTCGCCGGCCCTGTCACTTCGTCGAATTGTGTTTGTGAGCCGTTTTTTTTCGTTAAATATAATGCAATTTATCTACCACCAGGCATTCGCATTCTTCATTTGCCGTCCGACGTCTTCGACAGTGTGAATGTTTGACAAACTGCAGCGGGATTGTCAATAACCCAAACCATTACGGTATGTTATTTTTTCAATGCTACCTAGTATTAATAGTCAATATTACCGTCGTTGGTATGTCATGGCTGATGGCTGATCAAATTGTCTGGAAAGGATACGTACAAGCATGCAAGCACCCCAACTTGTTTTGGAGAGCTACTAATACTATCAATACTCATTCTGCTACTTTTAACACTGGTTCTGCTGCTTGTTGTGCTGCTGCTCCGGTGTTGATGACACAGGACCTCGAAGAGGAGTACACCTCGTTCTTCGACAACTTCGCGAGCGAGCGCTACCTGCCAAACGTCGAGTTCATTGACCCGCTCACCAGCTTTACAGGCTTTCAGAAATACAAAAACAACGTCGATATGCTTGGAGGGCGGTCCGCTCTCGGCAATATTCTCTTCAAGGTACGCGAATTCCAAAATACCGAACCATATTTTCAAGGTACACGGTGTTCAAAAACCGTTACCAACCAGGTTTTACTTTCAAGGGTTCACGAACGTCGAAAAACAGGGTTTTCCACTTAAAAAGCACGACTAAGGTACGCGGTGATCGAAAAGCGATACTAGGTTTTATTTTCAAGGGTACACGAGTGTCCCAAACAAGGTTTTCCATCCAAGATTCACGAAAGTGATTTGTTAAATGAAGTTGCCTGCAAGATACACTGTCAACGAAAAACGAAGTTCTCTTGCAGGTACACCAATTTCCAAAAGCGATGTTATCTGTAAGGTTCGCATGGATCGAAAGTGGATCGATTTCAAGGGACGCAAATTTGGAGGGTGTGAATGAAGTTCATCCCTCCCGCCATTATTTTTTCATGTGGAGGCAGTATCTTTTTTGTGTGGAGGCGGCATTTTTCTTGTGGTAGTAGCAGGGGTGGGGTGACCCTACTGTAAAATAGAGCGGTCACGTTTGTGTTGCCGTCGAAGAACATATTTGTGCGGCACTGCCCTCGTTACCTGCGGTACTCGTGTCACCTGTGGTACTTATGTTGCCTATGTTACCTGTGTGACCTGTGTTACCTGTATTTCCCGTGCCGCGTGGTTCCTGTTGTGTTGCCTGCGCTGCTTCTATTGCCTGTGTTGCGTGTGTTTCCCGTGTTCCTTGGGATATGCGTTTGTGTCACCCGGTGTTGCGACTATAAGTGGCAGCGGCTTCTGCGCGGCGTGGTAACGTGCAAGGTCATTATTGGCTTGGCTGTGACATGTACCGGGCCCACGTCGTCGAGCAGCTGGCCGAAGATTGAGGTAGCCAATGGCGTGTGGCATGTGCGTGGGGACGCTTGTCGTTCGAGTGATGACGTGTGACGATCTTTCAGCGACGTGTGGCGTATGACGGTCGTCAGGCGTGACGTCGTCGTTGCGTGCAATGCCATGTGCTGTGACGTGCATGTGGTGGCATGTGACGTGCGTCTGTAACATGTGACCTGCCTGTGATGATACGTGATCTGCGTGCGATGGCACGTGACTTGCGTGTGGTGACGCGTGACGTTGCGTGTGGTACGGCGTGACGTGCACACGATGGCGTTTTGACGTGGGTATTGATGATGTGCCCACGTGCATGTGATGGCGTGTGAGTTGAGGCATGTCTCTGTCTCACCCTACAGCATCGATCGGTCCTTGCAGCTAGTACGGCGACGACGAGAATCACTCTTCGCTCTCCAGCACTCTCTCGCTGCCTCTGTTGCATGCAGGCCCGGGCAACGTTTGAGTCTGTATACTGTGTGATCTATATGATTGTATGATCTGTATGAGCTGTGTGAGCTGATTGATTTGTATGATTTGTACGATTTGTAAGATCTGTATGACCCGTATGATCTGTATGATCTGTATGATAGGTATGATGGCGTGTGCTACAATAGGGGTAGCACTTTTTGACCCTAAACTGGTGTAGTGTCGTTGTAACTGATGGGCTCCCCCGACTGAGACTGCCGAACTACCCCCACATCTCCGAAACACCCTTCGTTTTTTACAGTGATATTTGTTCAATGCCTAGTGTAAGCGATGATATTGCTTTTTGGGCTAAGTGCGCCTTTTCCTACGATCTGAATATGGCCTCAGAAACGGTCGGATCATTCCTACCCTACTACTCAGTACATCCCTACGTACCTACCAAAACCGACGAGTCGAAACCGACACGTCGAAACCGGCGCACCTAGAGCGACGAACCAAAACCGACGCATCAACATCAACTCATCGAGAGCGCCTTATCAAATCCGACGAATCCGCCCACCAACAACCGACGAAGTAAAGCGAACGAAACCGGCGAAATCGAAAGCGATGACTATAACAGTCGATACGTAAAAATATACCTACATACCTACGTACATACCTCCTGGCTATGCCTCTGCAAGGAGGGCTGTACGGTACCAGGGTACTTCGAAGTTTAAAGACAAGTGTGTTTTGTCCCGAGGCGTGTCATTTAGCGTGTTACTTGACTCCCTCCACACCAACAACGTTTTCTCCTATAGTATATACTCGCACGCCGGGGTGTCTCGATCTCGTTCGTGTTTCTTTCGCCTCCCACCGACGTTTCCTCGCTCTCTCTCCACCTCGGTCGCCCTCTCTCTCTTTCTTCTCTCTCTCTCTCTGTCTTCTCTCTCTGTCGAATGGCCAGGACGCGAACATCGTGCTTCACTCCATCGAAGATACCGGTCCGTTTCGATTAAGGTAGGAAGCGTGCTCTACAGTGCAGGTCTATCAACAGCGCATTTTGGCGTTAAGCAGCACCAGATACAGCAGCACAGGAAGCCCACGAAGAAAATTAGCGCTAACAAACACAGGGTGGTGTTTTACAAGAAATGGAAAATCTGGAAGTCGCTAGACTGAAGTTCTTGGGCAGAACGCGCCTATTTTCGGATAAGGAATCGGGCTGGGCCAGCTAATTTGCTTGTTGCTACTCTGTTGGTTTCCCGTACGGCACCTCGTATACGCAGTGTATATAGGAATAGCGTAGGAATACAAGGGTGCAGCGCAGGAAAAATAAAACATGTGTTGTTTTGCTCTTTGTACCCGTTGTGTGGCGCGTGACGATTTTTATCTGCGTTCCAAAAACGTTTTGCCGGAAGGTTTTCGCCCTAGTTTACCGCAGGACTTTCATCATTTTTCGCCAAACAGGCGAAATGGCCGACCTGGGGTGCGTTTGTGTGCTTAGCACGCGTTGACTAGGACGCGAGAATGCCGCAACCATCCGGAAACGCCTGAACCGTGGGAAACCCTAAATCATAGCCCTGTCTTTGAAGTAACCCTGCTTGCTACATTGCTGCGGGGGATCGAGAACGTAACGGGAAGCGATCACGTGAATTGACAGATACGACGCGACCATCTGCAATACGCGTGCTGTACCCTTTTGAGCCCGCCAATGGAGATTTGCCTCGTTCATTGATATTCCCAGTGACATAGTAGTATATAGCCGTACGGTACGCGACAAGCCCCTTCAGAGTGGTACCCACATTTTTTGAGACTAAATTGGGTTTAGTGTGTGCGTTTTTTTCAGTAGTGAAAGGGTTGACAAGTTGGGAGTTCAAGATAGTTTGGCTCGGTTTTTGCGACCAAGCATGCGAAAGTCACTTCTTTACTACTGGTAATTCTGTAGTCCAGGAGAAAGTTTTTGCTCGTTGTAGCGCGCGTCATAATACAAGCGTTTTTTTACGCATTAAAAAGTCTGTCGTGTGGGAGAAAGTTTGGCTCGATTTTTTGCACGAAATACAAGAAAATGTTTGTTTTGTACTGAAGTTTCTGTAGCGTAGGACACACTCTGCGTCACATTACGAGTTTCTCAAGTGCTGTAGTTTACTGTACTACTGCGTTCCCCCCCTCGTGACAATGCCTCCTATCGTGTCGTTGAACTCCTCCTGTATATCGTACCAGGTACCGTCGGACGCTTCCTATCGTGTGGTCGAACGCCTCCTGTCATGTCGCCGAACACCCACTATCTATCGTGCCCCGTGTTTGCTCAGGACGAGGTGGACTTTGACGGTGTGCTTCAAAGCGCTACCCTGGCAGCCTGCCCTCTGTTTCACCGGCATCAGCGACTACACGATAGACGACCAGGCGAGGGTGGTTAGACAAGTCGATTTCTGGGACTCCATCAACCTTGTGGAAGGTAGGAAGGTGATGCTGTATCGCCCCTTAAAAAATTAAAACTTCCTGGTACCAGGCAGCGACTCATTCATGATGTCACCCCGTCAAAGCCTCAAAGCCCTACATGCATTCCTCTCAGCTGTACCTAGTTGTGCCTACACCTCCTTTTCGTTATTTTTCAAACAAAACTATCAATACACTGACAGTTCATTGTTTCACCACGGTCATGGTCGCCGTGGGTGAAAGTTAGCATCGCGACAATCGTTATCTGGTACGAGTAGTCGCGTGGTTTTGTTTTTTGTTCTCGCATTGACCGGTTGCTGTCTTTGTTAATATCAAGCTGCGCCATGGCCACAATCCAGTACCAGGTATTCGCCAAGTGGTCACAAAGCAGGCTCCAATGACTCTGGAGCAGAACACTTGTACAGCAAACCTGGAAGAAAAAACGCAGTAAGTAACCTTGAATCGTAATGTTGCGGTAGTGTTGAAATTCATTTTTTGTTTGTTTTTCACGAGAGACAAATCGCACAGCATCTGGCCAACGAGGCAGCCAAAACTCACGTCAGATCGACTAACGAAGCAACACTTTGAACATGTTATTTAATTGTTCGCACACGGTGGCAACGGAAATGGGTCAGGGAGGTATCAGGCCGTGAACATCCTGGTTGGCTTGAAGGATTTCGTGGGGCAAGTGTTGCCGGGCCCGGAGGAGGCTGCGTCCGGGGGGGCGGGCGGGGCGGCGGGCCAGCTGTTGCGGCGAGCGAAGGAGTACGAGGTCAGGCGTATGGAGGTAGGTTACGCCGTTCTGGGTACCTGGGCCAGGCGCGATTTGCTGTTGCAGGTGCAGTGTTCGTATTGCACATGATCTGGATATGATCCATCAGTGAGTTGACTTCACGTCATCGGCTGACGCTATGCTTCTTTCGTATAAATATAAAAATATCGCGTGTGGAAGCGCGCTCCGATCCACTGGTTGGTCGGTCCTCCAATGTTCGTCCTGTGCAATAATTCTCCGATCCAATCATCGTCCGGCCAGATCGTTGGCCATTGCAATGGTTGTTCGATCCAATGGTTGCCCATCCACGAAAGGCTGTTCGGTCCAGTGTCCGGTGCAATGATCGTCCGGCCCAATGTCTTGCCAGGTACAATGGTGTGTCCCGACCAATTCTTGGTTGCTTGCGGCTCCCGTCCTGTGCTCGGCTAGCTGTCGCCCGAACGCATCGCAAGTCGCAAAGCATCGATGCGTGCACAAACGCACACAACCGCACGCACGCGCTGACATACCTACGTGCATCCGTGTTCGCTGACGTGCCGCAAACCTCTCGGTGTGTGAATCGTTTCAGCTCCGTGTGCGCGACCTTCGATACCCACAACCCCAACCCCTCCCCTGCACGCCTTGCCGTTGCTACCCTCGATGCTACTGCTACTGTCATGCCGTGTTATGTCATGGATGCCGTCGCTATATATCGCGTCACGGGTGACGGCATCGCACCATGCGTGTCGTCACTGCGTAACGGGTGCTGCCATCGCGTTATGGGTGTCGCTATCGCTGCCGCCGTGGACCCTGCGGCTCGGCTGGACTAGGGAGGAGAGGTTGTGGCGATGCGCGAAGTCGACGAAGGGGCTACCGAGGCGGCTGTAGCAGCCAACAGGTGACCGCTTGCCTTTCATTTTTTGCTCCAGAGGTTTCGCCTCCCCCCTCCCTCGTGGCTCGTACACGGAGCTAAGCGAAGTGAGAACTCAACCAAGCATGGCAGAGATGGCGCCGGCCTACTTTTGCCGATCGCGAATGAAATGCCGCTGGTGAAACAAGCATGGCAACATTTGGATGCTTCTCCCCTGGTATTTGCAAGACTTATCACGCAGCTCGACAGTATGAAATTCGAGTATTCAATCGGTCGAACTCACAGCGCACGTATTCGCAAATATTTGTAAAATGTATATATGAAAACCATACCATTCCCCCACAAACACCCAGTTTACCCCCTCAGGCACCCAGCTTACCCCCCCCCCCCCCCCCCCCCGCGCGTCCTTCTCCCCCTTCTGCCCACCGTGTCTGTACAATTGAATGCACCCAACTGTTGTCCATGTTGCTCGCGTGGAGCAAGACGGGTGCTGTTGGATGAAATTTCCTTAGACGGTCTCACGGCGGACGGCGAACCAAAGTTGCTTCCTCCGACCCCCGGGTCTCGGAAGCAGAACCGACTTTCGGTGCCTTTGACGGAGCACGAATGGATGATCTGATGCTCTGATGATCTGATGATCTGATGCTCTGATGATCTGATGATCTGATGATCTGATGATCTGACGATCTGATGATGTGACCTCCCAATCTATTGCCCCTCATCTCAGGGCTTGAATCATCTGACCCCTGAGCTCTGACTCCTGAGCAGGGCTTGCAGAGCACGAACCCATTATATGAGCCACGAGCAGAGCTTGGCAGAGCACCAGTGGGTGATCTCAGCCTTGAGCAGGCATTAGAGAGCACGAATAGAGTATCTGACCCCTGAGCTCGGACCCCTGAGCAGGGCGAGGAGAACGCGAGCGCGTTATCTGACTCCTGAGCAGAGCGTGTAGAGCGCGTAAGCGTTATCTGAGCCCTGAGTACAGCTTGAAGAGCACAAATGGATGATCTGAACCCTCAAGTCTGACCCCTGAGCAGGGCATGGAGCGTATGGTTAATATTAGTAGATTTTACCTGAGCCCTGAGATCTGACTCCTGAGCAGGACTCGGAGAGCACGAGCGAACGGATGATCTGAGCCCTGTGCGTGGCTTGGAGAGTATTGGTACGAATGAAGAGATTATCCGACCGCAGAGCAGGAGGGCCTGGAGGACACGAATAAAGGGATTATCTGACCCCAGGCAGGGCTTGAAAAGCACGAATGGTCGATCTGGCCCCTGAGCTCCGAGCAGGACTTGGGGAGCATGAAGGGGTCATCTGAGACCTGAACAACATGCTATTATTAAGGGAGAGCGGTCATTTAGGGTCCGGCCCGTCAAGGCCTCTTTTGAGACCTTAATATACCAGCTTTAGTGTAGGAAGCCGGTCAGCCAAGGGGTCAGAGCATCCTTGCTAAGCGGGCTTGGAGAGCACCAATGGATGGTCTGACTCCTGAGCAGGGCTTGGGAGCGGGTGGGCCTTGTGATCACACTAGATATATCTATAACATGTCAAGCGCCAAATAGCCTGGGATCTATATATCAGGGCTGCAAATGGATGTCGTATCTGATATGTCAAGTGTTGCTCTGTTTTTAATGCGTCGGGCGTTTCGTCGATTTTGGCACGGCCGGCCCCTATTTCCTGCTTTCGCTTGGCTCAACGGGTTTTCGTATACCGGTATAGAACAATGAACGTTTTTTTAGTTAGGGCTTTACTGCTGTACGTATATTCGTAGTACTATCCTTTTTTCGTTTTCGAATCTCGAGAATATAGCGCTGCGAATGGAAGGACGACTCGCGCTCGGCCCAAGTGGTTGAAACCAGGAAACACTACGAGTAGGTATAACCTCTGAAAGCACATGTACTTTACTCTATGTTTCCAGCTGTGAACATGATAAATTTTGTCCGAAAATCATCTTTTCAAGCTGATACTTTGCTTGCGCGGATACTGCAGCATGGGAATCTCGTCAAGGCATTAAAATTAGTCACTTCACTTAAGAGTAGCAGCAGTGCATCAGAGCACCAGTTGAGAGAGAAGAGGGGCACACAGGAGACTTCGCTCCCCTCCGTCGAAAGGCTGCCTTTCAAGAGGGTCCCCCTATTGATCTGGCTTTCTTTTTTTCCTCCAAAGGCCGGTCAGCGTTTTCTTTACTCTGAAAGAAGCATACCGAGAGCCTCTACCGACAGCCGCCTACCTACAGTCAATTCACTGAAGGTTTCCCCGCCGATCGCCGGCAATATAACACGGCCAGATCCCCCGTGGGGACAGCAAAAACCAGACAATAATCCCGTCGGCAATTTTCTACACCAGAAAAATAAACCCGGTACTGGTATATACCTAGACTATTTGCTTTGTACGTTCTTTAGTGAGTCGCCTCAAGTCTGGCTCTCTTTTTTACTCCAAACGTCAATCTCCGCAGTTTTGCTCTATGCCTTTTCTTCGCCTTAGTCAAGTCTGGCTCTCTTTGTACTCTGGCCCGGGATGACGAGGTCTTTTACGTCGTCTCGGTCCGGTCGTACCCAGCCCCAACTCCTGCCCTGCAACGTTTGTCTTGAATTGGGTCCAGCCAGCACTACCAGCGCTCGTCGACACCACCTTGCGTCGAATTCTCACTCCACTTGAGCAAGTTGACTTTTCCTTGAGTCTCAAATTTTGCGCGCTTTGATCACTCCACAGCAACACCTTGCTCACTCTACAGCAGAGTAGTAAGCCTTACGCTGCATAGCAAGTCAACTTCCTTGCGTCGAATTGTGCGCGCTTTGCTCACTCCACATTAAAAATACTTTTTTTCCACTCTACAGCAGCAGTAAGTCTTACGCTACAGCAGTAAGCCTTGCGCTAGAGCAAGCATTTTTGCCGGCGGTACCTTGAAAAAAAACTGCCGGCAGTATCAAATACACGTTGCATCTCGTCCTCGCAAAAAAAGAAGCCGCCGCTGCGCATCGACTCCGCGAATCACCCGATACTGCTGCGAACGGCGGCCAGTCTCCCCCCCCCCCCTGCTAAATTTAGCGGCACCGTTCTCGTTCTTGTGAGCTTGTGAGAATGTACAGTATAGAGGGGCCGCAACACCACCACTGACAGCTGTTTCGCAGGACTTGGGGCGGAATATACACGCCGTGTTGCTCGCTCCCTACAAAACCCTCTACAATGTACCCAGAGCCTTACCATGTCACACAGCAAGCAGCCAAATGCGCCGCTTTTCTATTAATACTATCAACAATAAACAGGGTGCAACACGCAGTTCCTCGTTTTTACGGGAAACAGAGCAAAAAGCCAACTTCGACTCTGGTGTGAAGGCCAGCGGGACCTTAACGCTCCGCCGCTGCCGCCACCCACAAGCCACACATGAACACCAACACAAACCGGTATGGCCTTTGGCCACTGTCGGCAGGTTTCAAAGTAGTGTGCACAAAGGCGTTCGCCGCGAGTCCATCGGGAGCCCGTCTCAAGTCCGCCTGAGGCCCCCGTCTCCAACGGAAAAAAACGGTTATCGTCGACCTATCACCATACCACGCCGATTGTATCCTGCACCACGCTCGTGCGAGAAATTCCCCTGGCAGTTTCCGCTGTCGTTGGGTGGTCTCGCGCAGAGCGAACGGCTATGGAACTGTCCGGACATAACAACGCTCGACGTATCCCGCACCACGCTCTCACCAAATAATAGGAAATCTCACTGACGACGGTCACCGCTGTCGATGGGTGGCGAGGCAATGGACATGCTAGCACCGCCATCTTCCCTATAAACAAACCAAAACGCTGCTCTCGCTCATGCCTCGCGTCTCTTTCTTCCAGAAACAGCAAAGCGAAGCTGCAGGCGCCACAACCAAAGTATAAAATAGTAGCCATTACTATTATCAATAATAACTACCAGGTTCAAAACTAAACCACCGTGTGCAATCAAGTTGAGCACGGCAACGCACTTGTTTGTGCCCAAGGCCACTGAAAGAGGAGCGTAGACCAAACCCAAAACCGAAAGCGAGCCCCTGTGCACTACATTTTCTCATTGGGACGCCCAAAATAGCACCCCTGCAACGAAGTTCAAAACGCACGGCACGCCCATTGATTGCATGCTCAGCCGAGCTCTGCTTCGGCGTCAAACCCCAGCAAACCTGCAAGGGTGTGTTCAGTCGGGTGTATACTCGGGTAGGTACCCGGGTACTAACCCTGGTTATGTTGATCATACCCGAGTAGATATCCGGGTACGTTCAGAGTATGCACCCTACTAAACACACCATCATACCCCGGTACATATCCGGGTTGGTCATAGCACGGTAGATACCCGGGTAGATAGCCGGGTATATAGCCAACACCCGGGTATATCCAGAGTATATATACCCTACTGAACACAACCCTTTGCAAATTTGATTACGGCTTCCGTCCGAACACTGTTTTCGTCGCCCGCGGTGACGAAGCTGTTCCGACCGCGCCCCCTCCCCGCCCCCCTCCTCCCCTTCCCGCCCGGCCCTCGACCAGACGCCCCCCTCCCCTCCTTCGTCGATGGTCTGCATCCTCGCTAGACACACGGCCCCCAGCCTCGATGTCCGCTCCCAGAGCGAGGCCATCTGCGTCGCTAAAGGTGGTCCCTGTCGACGGTTGCATGCTTGCGCTTGGCGAGCCGAGTCTCGGGGGCGTGTCCTTTTGCCGCAAGGGTCCTAATAGCAGCCTGCTGCGCGCCGAAGGGGTGGGGTGGGGTGGGATGGGATGGGGTGGCATGGAGTGGGGTTGGATGAGATAGTGGGGGGTGGGATGGGGTGGGTTGATTTGGTTTGGTTGGGTTGAGTTTAGTTGTATCGTATTGAGTTGTGTTGTGTTGTGTTTGTGTTTGTGTCTGATTGTGTTTCATGTTTTGTGGGGCGGCGTGGGGTGGGCGATAATACCGCCACACCACACGTTAGTCTACTACACGCTGTAGACAATAATACCGCCACACCACACGTCCTTCTACCACACGCCGTACACGCGCACCACCCTTCACCCAAGCGCGTGCTTTCGAGGACAGCCAGCCAGGTAGGCGGAGCTTCCAAACCATGTACCAGGTACTCTCGTGACCCTCTGAAATTCTTACTCCTAGGGCACTCTCTGCTTGCGCAAAAAACGAGGCGGAAATGCAGAATGTTACCTTTGGTTCGAGTGTTCCGACATTCTCGTGTCGCCTTGGGCATCCCCTTCCGAAACTTCCGGGCCGTGCCTGCCAGCTCCCTCGTGTTCGGCACCCTCGAAGGTGTTCGTCAAGTACCCAACGTCCTGCATTGATATAACACAGCACGGCGGCATGTAGCCGTTCGGTGGGCAAGCGAGCGTCGTGTTGGGCTGAGTCGGGGTGGGAGTTGCCTATATTGTACAGGCCTAAAGACTGGTACCGTACCTGGTATGGGCTAAGCCTAAAATACTGGTAATATTTGTGCTTTGTACTGGAACATTAAGAATAGCGTCAACACCAACGTTAATGTCAAAGGAAACGGCAACAGAAACAGAAACAGGACAGTAACGGCAACACCACCAGTAACCGAAACAGTAACGGTAACGTCCACACCAACAGTGACGCTAATGCTGACGTCACCAGCAACGGTAACGTCCACACCAACAGTGACGCTAATGCTGACGTCACCAGTAACGGAAACGTCCACACCAACAGTGACGCTAATGCTGACGGTAACGGTAACGTCCACACCAACAGTGACGCTATTGCTGACGTCAACAGTAACGGTAACGTCCACACCAACAGTGACGCTAATGCTGACGTCAACAGTAACGGTAACGTCCACACCAACAGTGACGCTAATGCTGACGTCAACAGTAACGGTAACGTCCACACTAGCGGCAATGGCAACAGTAACGGGAACAACAACACACTACTACGGGGGTCCATAGTTAATAGGACCTATGGTATAGATAAAAACCTATATATTTACCTATTCTTGCTAACAATATTTGGTCCTATTTACTATGGTCCCCCGTAATAGGACTGTTAAGACAGCAACGGTAACGTCGATAGTAGCGAACACATCAACATTAACGATAACGGTAACGTCAACAGTAACACTAACGGCAACAACGATGTCAACCGTAAAGCTAACACCAACAGCCGTATTGTCTGCCGCTCATACACACCTGGTCCGTGGAAATGCTTGGGAAGAAGGCAAGGCTAACCATTCGCGTATGGTCCCAATCTATCTCCTCGTCGCCAGCCTCCATGGCCTCCTCCATGGGTGGGTGGTGCTTTGGTGTCGCGCGGTGCTTTGGTGTCACGCGTGACCGCACCGGAGAAGCCACCGGTGATTCATCTGCGCGCAGCGCCCGAGCGTATTGCGGGTAGATAATGAAGTAACCACAGTCGCGGGGGGAAAAAAACAAAAGTTCCACGATTACCATGAAACCATGACAACTCCGTTCGCAGCCATGGAAAAAACTGAACCATATATACCCCGTGTGACGTAACATAAAAGAGCATGCGTATACTCGATACCCTGCTATTTCAGCAAGCCTGTCAAGTAGGGCTGGGACTTGCCTTACCCATTACTTGACGGCTACCTGGTACTCGTAGCTATTAGTTGGGTTACCAAGTAAGCCGACTAGCTGAGTGCGGTCTTTGCAAATATACACACACACAACTCGAGCCACAAAAACAAGCGCGGCAGTTAGAGGCAAAGGCGGAGAACTAACGGCAATGCCTATCCGACTTGTAGCTACAGTAGCCGTCGACTTTGATGCTGCTGTCGCTACCGCTGATGACGCTGCGACTGCGATTGCTACTGCTACTGCCACTGGAGATAATGAAAGAATAACAATCGCCGGGGAATCAAGGTCTGAGTGCGCCTGTCCGGGCTAAACCGCCGACAACTGGCAGCAAAACATGCTCAATATTTGTGGGCGCGACTCGTGATTGTATACAACATCAACACATGGCACTAAGAGACTTCACACGCTGCTGTTGCTGCTGCACCAGCAGCAGCGTGTGAAGGCTTGCGCAGTGTGTTGATATTATAGACGATCGCGAGTCGCTTGCTCGCACAAATACTGAGCTTGTCACCGGTGGGACAAGACCGGTTCCAATAGCTGGCTACTGCTGCTGCTGCTGTTGCTGCTGCTGCTGCTGCTGCTGTAAATATTAATGGTCACACTTCCCGGCCAAACCGTTGAAACTTCCAATAGGTAATGAAGCCCACCTTCCATACGAAGCATCCTTGTCAGGTCCGACTCGTCCTCCTCCAGCACATCCCCTTCTTCCCACCTCCCCGCAATGGAACGCTTTCCATGACCCGTTTGCGTCCGTGGGGCCAGGAGGTAAACTCCAAGAAACACCTTTCACGTGAAATTGACGTACAGGGATGGAACACGGGAGATGGGCTGAGTTGCAGGGGGAGGTTCCGAAACGCTCGAGCGCCTTCAAACGTAATTTTGATTGTTCGATCCATCTCTTTGATGTTTGATGTCTCTACTTGATTGGTCGAATCCCTCTCATTGATTAGTCGACCCGTTGGTTTGATTGGTCCACCCCTCTCTTTGATAGATCCATCCATCTCTTCGATTGGTCGAGCTCTCTCTTTGATTGGTCAATCATCTCTTTGGTTAGTCGGTCCCTCTTTACGATTGGTTGATCCATCTCTTAGATTAGTCGATTCGCCTCCCGACCAAACATCACGCGGTACCGAGCTCAAACAGTAACCGTCAAATGGCCAGATACTATTTGGGTACCGACTCAAATAGTAACCGTCGATCAAATGGTCAGGTGGTATTCGTGTATGGCCAGATAGTATTCCTGTATTAATAGTGCCAGTATAGCTAACCACTTCTTCGATAAAATGTGTGACACACTCTGTGTACGAGCCAAGGCGAACCATTGATTGATTGGGTCTGATTGGCTTGGGCTTAGCGTTAGCGAGTCCCCACCGCTAAAAATTGTTTGAGTGGGCCTGATTCCCTTGGGATTAGGGTTAGGGTTAGTTCTGTTCGTCTCATACACACGGTGTGCCAACCATTTTATCGAATAACTGGCGAAGCCAACCTGGAGAGTGCTGTCTGCGGCCTATGGTCGCTTCAAAGGCTACCTGGTACATGGTACAACCTGCTACACTAACCAAGGACCAAAGGTAACCTATACTATAATATTAAATAGTGCTAATAGAGATTGAAGTAAAAGGGCTATTATAGCAGCCGATCAATTACAGCGCAACCATACTATTAATATTAAATAGTGCTGATACAGGTAAAAGTAAAAAGGCTGATACAGTAGCTGATCAATAACAGCGCAATCAAAAACTCTCAGGGCGAGGAAAACGCGCTAGGGGCGACTGCCCGATAGCAAAAGCGATCACAAAACCACGTATTGTTGGCGCCTGCACGACTGCGCAGGAGCAGTTCTTGTTGCGGGGCACAGGGCGCGTGTTGTGGGCGCACGCGGAGACACTCCGAGCGGTACCCGAGGAGGCTAAGGTATGACACTATCACACCAGGGTGATAAGATAACACACCCCCCTGGCACGAATTTCCAAGCAGGTTTCTCCAAAGCAAGGGGGCCACACAAAACCAAAATAACGACTCCGGTAATGTGTCGACGATATCTTGCATAGACGCATGGCTCGGCGTTTTGCCCCTGCCCCATTATTGTCGAGAAAATCAGCTTCGAACTCGTCCGAGGGTGTGTGTTATCTCATCTCATCACCTTATCGCCCTAGGGTGATAATCTTACACGGTACACATGTCTTACTGGATACTGAGCACCTCGCCATGACCCGTAAACGACCATGATACTTCTACTATACTATTGTATACTACACTGCAGGGCTTGGTATTTAGCGGTACAGTTTGTAGTACAGCAGCAGCAGCAGTACAGCAGCAGGCAGCACCACAGCAGTAGAAAATCACACAACACAGCACAGCCCAACCCAGCTCAACAGAGCACAACACAACAGAGCACACCACACCACAGCACAACTACCACAACACAAACACAAACATCGGAACCGTCTCGAAACACCGTGTTGGCTATACACAGAACGACTGCAGCTCGGGCGGGCGGCGAGAAGTTGGCCGACGGACGGAGAGACGACACACCATACCAACCCCTTTCCTTTCACGGACGAACAAGCGGGGCATCACAGCGGTAACTGCTTCATTGTTAGTGGGCTGGTTGTTCGGGACATTGGTTGGTTGGTCGTTAAGTGGATGGGTTGGTTGCTATCACGGGGGTCTATAGTTAACAGGACCTATGGCATACATAAAAAACTATTTATTTAGGTAGTTTTACTAACAACATTTGGTCCTGTTTACTACTGTATGGTCCCCCGAAATAAGTTGGAACATACTGTAGGTTAGCAGGAAGGTTGGTGGTGGGTACCGCATCACACGGGTGATAACATAACACACCCCCTGGGACGATTCTCGGACCCGACTTTTTTCCAAGCATGTCTTAAGGGAGGGGGGCACACACAACCGAAATGGTGGCTTAGGAAACATCTCGGCGAGTCTCTTTCACACAGACGCGTCGCTCGGCGCTACTGTTGTACACTAAGCCCGTTCTCGAGAAAACTAACCTTTGAAATTCGTCCGGGGGGTGTGTGTTATTTTATCACCCTGGTGTGATAGTGTCATACCTCAGATTTGTTTGTTTGGTCGGCAAGTCGGTTGGTTGGCGAGTCAAGCAGGCGGCGGAGCGTAAAATTAGGGGTGTTGCAAACCGTGGCTGGCCTCACCACCAAGACGCCGACCGCAAACCCCAGTC
This sequence comes from Macrocystis pyrifera, assembly GCA_031763025.1. NCBI lineage: Eukaryota > Phaeophyceae > Laminariales > Laminariaceae > Macrocystis > Macrocystis pyrifera. Next base: position 14,120,781 of record JASSKH010000009.1, read on the forward strand.
CACCCAGCAGCTTGAGCGAGCTGAATTCCTCGAAGTAGAAGCCGCCGCCAATCACGGAGAAGAAAGTCCAGAACACCTGGTGTTTTGTCCAGACGTTGTTCGTTGAGACATTCATTCAAGCGTTTGCTCACAGGTTCGTTGAGACGTTCGTTGAGAGGTTCGTTTGCGAGCAAACAAGGGCCCGCGATCTTTCGGGATAGTGCTGCACGGCGTACTGCTGCACACTACAACCACCGCTAGAGGCGAGGGCGTGACGTGATCAAATACCTTAAGGTCTCGGGCAGGAAGACAGAAACACAGGAACACAGAGAATAGCAAGTCAGAAAAAGCAGAGCAACAGAAAAACAGACGAACAGAAGGAAAGAGGATAGGCAGATATAGAAATAACAGAAATACAGGCGAACAGAAGGCAAAATAGGCAGACAGGCAAGACACAGCAGTCAGACAAGGCAGACAGGGAGACAGGAATACAGAAAGGCAGCAACACAACAATACAGACAAACAAACATAAACGAAGAGGACAGACAGACAGAAAGACAGACACAACAGTGTCCAAGGCTTCTGTATCGATGGCCCACACTTAAGCAAGACCTACTGTACATAGCTTCAGTCGGCGACGGTAGTAGCAGTTTGTCACCTGCAAGGCGGGAATGATGAACAGTCCGTGAAACATGGCCAGCGCCCTGTTCATCCGCATCAGCCAGAACACCGTCGTGCCGAGCCACACGGCGATTACCAGATACGTGAATGGCGACCCCTGCGTCCAAAAATCCAAGAGAGCGGCGAGTGCGTCGCGATGGTAAAGGCGAACCGAGCACAGCGAGCGACGGGATACGGCCATACCATACCATGAGATGAGAGGCGAGGTCGAGGCTGACCAGGTTGCCAACATCCTACTAATAGCTAGCAGACAATCACCCACAAGTTACTCTTCATGCAGCTGCAGGGTGTTGCGTAAAACCCGGACCGCCAAATTGGCAACCTTTTCACGGATCATGACCCCAACCCGCGGGTCGAGTCAAGGAAAAATTGGAATCTCACGTGTCGGGTCGGGTCGGGTCGGGTCGGGTCGGATTCGTTCAGCAGGTTTTCAAACTCTAATGGGTCGGGTCGGGTCACCCTTACCCGCCCCGGCCTGACCTGACCTGGCCCGCGAGGATTGACCCGACCAGTGAACAGCCCTGTAAATATCTAGCAGACGAGCACCCACAAGCCACTCTTCGTACAGCGGCCGAGCTCCGTGTGCAACTTGGACCGTCTAATTTTTTGCAGACAGGCAACCACAAGCCACTCTTCATGCAGGGGCAGAGCTCCGCGAGTTGAGCTCGGACTCTCGAGGCTGCGTGCAGCAGGTTTGCTCACCATCTGGTTACTTCCGCGCAAGGTCGACGTTAGCAGCTCGCTGAAACACTTGGCCTGGACCACGCTCTGGGTGCCAATAATCGCCGAGCAAATGGCGTACGACAGCGGCATAACGAGGTCAGCGTAGCGTCTCGGCTTCCCCTGCTCCTTGCTCGACCGGAATATTTTGTAGGTGACGTGCATCCCTAGCGCAACGGCGAGCTCGAAGAGCAGGAGCGAGTTGTAGCCCAGGTCGTAAAACGCTTTCAGCTCGTGAGTGGTGTAGTTCTTCTCCTGGCATAATCAATCGTCGGGGACCAGACCGGATGGCGTACGGAAACGCACAGCATAAAAAAAAGAACGTTCAGCCCATCCCCAAGGATACGATCCAAACGAGGCGCAGCAATAGCAGGAGCTACGATCCATTTCTGGAAATGAACTACAGCAGTAAACGCGGTACACCGCAATGCCGCAAAAACACAGCGCTAGCCAACACAACCAACGAACAAAATTATCGCAGGGAAAAAAACAACAAAAAAACGACGACGCAAGTACCATCCGCGGGCAGCACCCCCGCTATGACGACAGCAACACAAAGCAACGCCCTCCACGCCGACATAACGCCTGCCACGCCAAAAGCAAAAGCCCGTCCACGTCAATACAACGCCTGGCGTACGGCAAGACATCGAAACAATGAAATTGATGGACTGACCAAAACAGAAAGCCGTCTCGCGGACTCAACAACAACGATACGCGCGCACCTATTGTTTTTTGTGAAGCTTCTGCCTTGAAGAGCTCTGTCCGTCCTCTCACCAAGACACAGACTTTTCACAAAAACTGAAGGGCAACTCGATTGCCTAGGTAGACAAGGACTACTACTAGTAACATGTAAAACACAAACGGTGTTCCAGTGACATTGGGTGCTGTACTTCCTCAGTTCTGTCAATGCCTTTGAGGAGCCACGGCAGTCAGAAATGTTTTGGACAAAATTTGCAACCCCTATCGAATCAAGGCCCCCCCCCCCCCCTCCCCCCCCCCCCCCCCCCCCCCCCCCCCCCCCCCCCCCCCGCCGCTCTAACGCCTCCACGCTCCCTCCATCTCCACCTGATGAGGGCTGAAGCACAACGTGAGCGTGTTGCCCAAGATTATGGTCCCGTTCCGGCTATGACTCTTCTCGTCACCACCTCATGCAAAATGACCTGTTTCAAGATCCAAGAGCATCACCACGAGGAAGCGACCAGGGGCAGAGCACAACAAGGGGCGACGCTTCAACACGCGTCCGGAGTCTAGAGCAATGGTGCACGGCACAGGCTAGAGGCGGAACGTACGTACCGGTAAGTATCAGTATCAGTACTAAACAAACAAAAAAAACGCGAGAAGCTCTCCGACCGGAATCGCAGGCACACCACCCAAAAAAAAGGTAACTGCAATCGCAGTCTATACACTTACTGTATACCTTGCTACCAGGTATACTACAGCTATAGTAATCGGAACCCCGATGGACTCAAACACGATTATATCCCCCCATCGTATGCTTGACATGACCATATTTGACGCCGAATACTACTGTGTGTCCCGCCGAAATATTTAATCTACGAGTATGAGTATGGGTACCCACCCACGGATCACGACCGAAAAAAAACTAGTGCGACTTTACGAAAGCGTCTACCTGGTACATCAGTACTACGAAGAGCGCACAGCAGAAACAATATCTACCATGTTGCGCGCGCGCGTGCGTGTCACACGGCCTTTTAGGTTACCCTTTGGACACATCGCCTGCCCGAGTAGCCGGGCTGTTCGCTTCTTGTCGCCGATGCGGTAATCGTCATTTAACTTGGCCATTTTTTCCCTCTGCAGCCTCAAAAAAGTTCATGTATGTTGTATCACTCTGGCCGCTGATATAAGGTACTTTTAGTGTTCGCATGAGAGCCCAAATGTGGATTATATTGCCGGTCAGAGTGGTAAGATTTAGCAGAATAACAAGTTTACTATAGTCTTATAGTGAAGCTACCAAAGCGGTCCTGTCCTTCTCACCTTCCCGAAGATAACGTTGGAGATGAACTGGACAGATCCCAGGCTGGCCAACAAGCTCTGCGGCGCGAACCCAAAAGACGCAAAATTCACCAGGCTCCCAGCAACCAAAAGAAAGGCCCCGATATACCACAACGCCTTCGTTTTCCACTCGAACTCCTCCGGGCCCCCGCCCCCCCCCCCCCTCCCGCCCCCCCGCCTCCTCACCACCAACCAACGCCACCAACTCGTCCGGATGGCTGCTCGCGGATCTCCGTCGCACGCCGTGGTGATCGTCCAAATCGCTCCCGTACCCCTGCCCAACATCCCCGTTGTTATCACTACAAACCCCGCCGTTTCTGCTTCCTTCGCTTTTACCGTACACCGGCCGAGAAGGAGCAGATGTCGCAAGCGCCGCCTTTCCTACCGCTCGGTCGTCGGAGCTAACACTGAAGGCGGTAGCCGAGGAGGGGGACGCCGTTAACGAGTCCTCCCTCATCCCCGTCGCGTCCTCCTCGAACCCACTCTCCGGGGAGTCCCTCCCCCTGCCGGGAGAGACCCTCCGCACCCTTTGGGGACGGCCTTCGCTCCCGTTGCGCCCTGGCATTGCCTCGTGTTCAACGCAAACTTGAGGGTCAGAACCCGGTTCCGTGTGGGGGTCCGTTGGCACGACCGAATAGGGGGTCATCTCGACGGCAAGCTTCTTTTGGGCCTTGGAATCTACCTGCCTGGACCGATTGAGAAAGGAGCCTGCAAAGATGCCCGCCAAGGTTTTTCCACGGGGAGAGGAGGCGGTTCCGTTGCTGCGCGCGACGGCATCGACGTCGCTGGGTGGCACCGGCGAGGATTTGTGGTTAGCGCCGGGCGCCAGTTCCCCCTTCTCCATCTGTGGGATTGATGGTTGGCCAAATGTTAGATACCATGTACAACATCGCAGACGCGCGACGTATGATACTGTAGAAAAGGACGTACGTCTAGGGTGAGGGTTAGCGTTGTTTCTTATATCACTCTGACCCGGAATATAATAACCGTTTGGGCTCGGATGTGAATATCAAACGTTCACTATTTTATCGGCCAGCATGGTATTAATAGCTGTTAGGGTTGGCTACGTACAGGCTCTCGATAGTATTTACCGTAGAGTAGACATGTACACTGGGCGATTGGCGTTGGAGTAAATGACGTGTACGTACACGTGCGCACGGTACCGCCGTAGGGCTAGCTAGGGTTGCCCCAAGTCACGACCCAAAACAAAAACGCTAAAAAATCGTCCCGTTAACTCGGAAGCGAGACAGGCCAAGTTGGTTGCTGTGCCTGGATGATATGATATTGACAGATACTTTTTACTTTGATTTCTACACACTGCCCATGTAAAAGGCACAGATGGCTGTTGCGCACCACATGCGCCGGTTATTGACGCGACATGTCGAGACAAAAACAGATAATGTCGTTGGGTTCACTAGTTTTACGTCCGGCGGTGCCCCTTCCTGAGCCAGGGGGGGGGAAGACGGCTGGGTTGCGCTGGCATGTTTGGTACCAGATAACTATTGGCACCAGATATTATACGATAGTGGTAGTATGTAGAAACGCCTCGTATTCGTGTCAAGCTATCTCCTGAAGTTGACCACCATCAGAGAGGCAGCGAGGCAGCACGGCAGCACACTTGCTGACACCGCAGCAGCAGCAGTACCGGTAGTAGTTCTCCCGCAACAAACCGCTATATTCTCGCGACAGCCCGTCCACAAGTCTACAGTAAGGTACCACACATTTGTCGAAATTCTCATTAACATTCTACCCCAGGGTAACAACTTGCTCAGCGCAAATCAATAGTGTACATCTATACACTGCTGTACTTACTGCTTGCCGATCCATCGACACTTCATACACAATAGCCGAAAATGTTCTATACCAGATACCAGATACGAGGTTGGGTTAGGGTTGCTAATTGTCCCCAGAGGTACCTGGTACTACTATGTACCTGGTGTAAAATACCTGGTGGGTCATAGGTATGATATCACACGAATGGCATGATATATAGCAGCGCACGACGACGTCACAGCAGCAGTCGTACAGCAGTAGCACGTACTGCTACAGCTGTAGTTCGATCGTATTGACGTGTCGGCGACCGAATCGAGCCAGATTCTGCTGTTTTTAACTGTTTTACTGGTTGTTGATCGTAACCTGGTGGTGTGTGACGGCAGTAAATTATCACCAAGTATGCTCCATGCCGCGAAATGTATTCGTATTCCACTGTACCGAGCCGTGAGATCGACCCCTCTCGTACATACCTTACCATAAACCATAAACCTCGTCGTGACAGATTTCTCGCCCACGACCACCGATTGGTTCGCGCCACGCTCGCATCAGCGTGCATAATCACCAGCAGCAAGCAGCATCAGGACCCACATCACCACATACCTGGCAGACTAAAAGAGCCAGGCCACATCAGGCCGGGTACTCGTACGTCTCTCGTAGGCAGGTACTATTGATATTACAAACACTCGTAACTGCTCTTTGTACCTACGGCGCTGAACATTCTGTAGTGCTGAGTGTAGATCATCTGTGCTGTGATTGTATTACCTTGTGAGACAGCTTCATGAGGTTGGTGCCCAAGTTGATCGAGATGGAGCCGGATACATTGATCATGGCGCCAATCGCCCATTTCTGCACCATCTCGCCGCCTGTTCACCGACAGCCGACAACACACGCGAGACACGCAAGGGGGAGTAAGTGAGTACTCCTATACGTTGAGTACTGTTGCTTGTGTGAGAGGGTTCGATGAAGCGGCGGGGACTGGGTGTACGTACCGCAGTAGTGCTTGGCCGTCGGCAGTAGACTGATGTACAAGTAGACAGATAGAAACATCACCGTTTTGACACAACTGCGAGTACTAATGCTCTCGTATTGTAACTCAAACCTCACAAAGCTTACGAGTATGCCAGACTGCAGATATACAGCACTACTCGTGCAAACACCTCCCCGTGCCGCAATCCCACGCGTGTCGTCCTGAATGCTCGCGGTTTGCCAATTAATCTTCCGTGCGGTGGTGACAACTGGGAACAGACATAACGCTAACGCTATACTCGAAGAGTAGGTTTCAGACTGGTCCACCCCCCCCTGTCCCTCTCCCTCCGCTACCCCACCACACAACCATAGGCGAATACTTGGACTATGTATTTTGTCGGCGGGGGAAAAACCGACGACCAGAAACAGAGGGACTTCCTTTTGCGCAACGGAAGTTGAGAGGTACCACCTGGCTACTGATGATACATCAGCAGCAGCAACAGCACCTGCTGTACTTGTTAGCGCAGTAAAAAAAAGTACTGTTCGGTCGGGCCGACCGACAATCGTTTGAAACCCGAAAACATACCCCTCCCAACGTCATCACGCCCCCCCCAAACAACCACGAGACACGCCAACTCAAAGAGAACCAGGGCAGACAGACACGCGGGCCACATCACCTTCGCGGCGACGAAAGATATGTCTATTCCTGTAGACTACAGCAGCGTTTGCGAGAGAGAGAGCTCCTCTCGTCCTTTTTGTGGTTCAGGGAGTTCCATTCCTCGAAAATATTTTTTATTCGGGATCACTTCCTCTTCACGTTTTGCGCTCAAGTGAGCAAAGGCAGGTGATTCATCCAGGTCCGGCCAGCAGCTGCGCACTAACGGTCCACCCACTGCATCATCATCGGCTCGTCTGTATCCAACAGATTGTCCTGGAAAGTAGAGAGGAACGCCCCGGGTTGTGAAAAATGGACGCAGGGGATGATTTCTTCACGGGAGGGGAGGAAGTTCCGACTGCGGAAGGGGCTCCCGAGGTGTGTACGATGTCTTGTCTTGTGTTTCCTGTATATGTGTGGACAGCTCCTCGAAATGCTCCGCCTCTCCGTGTCCCACACCTTGGCCTGCTGCCGTTCGGCCGGCAGCGCAGCGCCGCTCGTCACGTATGAGAGGAGTGCCTCGAAGTTACAAACATCCTTGTCGTTCGGTTTGATTGATTCGTTCCGCGTTTTTTCTTGGTTTTCTCTCGACTTTAGTTCGCAAGTCCTCGTCTCGGTCTTCATCTTGCCGGGTATTTTTCTTTTTTTTTTGGACGTCAAGCTGCAAGTCAAGAACACCCACACCAGCAGGCATCTTGTTGTTTCTCGACCCTTTGGGCCTTGAGGTGGGGCGTGGAATAAAAGCATGTGCCCACTCAAGCGAGGTCGCGATTGGTCATCGACTTGCGTTTCTTGGTTCGCGATGTGGCGCTGTTTCTCGTGGAACATTAACATTGCGCCGCACGCATAATATGATCCAATCGACGACCAACCCAATTAGCTAAACCCAATGAACCTAACGACAGATGTAAAATTGCAATTTTCAGGTGCTCCAGGATCCAGGGTGTCCTGCTGTTTTCGCACGTGATAATACACGGAAGCTGAAGATCATGCCTCACGCGTGGCTCACCACCCACCATCCCTTTGCGATGCACTCCTGCCCCAGCTGTTCTTTTTCATCACAGCATGTAATACGATGTCATATTTAATCATACCTGTTACACTGTCCGACATACGCCGTTCGCTGTCCAAAAACCAAAAACCCACACAAGTTGACAGTTGAGTACACACATCCTGCTCAGCGAGTTCCTACAGCAGTAGTTAGCGACACCACCTTTGATCTACAGCAGTATCTCACCAGGAACGTGGCAGATGTCTACGGTGTACAGGTACTGCTGTAGTACGACTACAGTATTAATACGACACTTTATCAAAAACTCAAGTTGAGTACGTACAGTAGAGGTGATCGGATTGGCCTTCTGCAGGCGTTGGCTGAGTTGGTGGGTTTCGGTTGAGGCCCGCACTCGGTGCCCACCCGCCCACCTTCCGCCTCTCTTCTGTCTTATGTCCCGTAGTCGCTACTCGTGCAGAGCTAAGGAGTACTGCTGTACCAGATATTGTAGCAGCAACACCGCAGCGTCTCCATCGCCCTCGCCATGTTGACTTGATTGACCCTTTTTCAGTTTTGGAACCGCACTGTCGAAAAACAAATATTTGATATAAATTTCAAGAAATTTGCCCCGGAAACGGTTCCAAAAGTGCGAATTGAGACGAGAGGCAGCCAGTTGATGGTGCAGATAAGAACCAGGCAGCAGGCAGGCATTTCACGTCCGGTCCTGTCTTCGTGGTCTTCTCTATATTTTCCACGGGACGGGCGCTGTGACGCCGGACACCGCACATCGGACAGTTTCTACGTGGACAACAAATATTGATACTGAAACTGCTGTATCTACCCCCGCGCATAAGAGCAACTATCAGAGTACCCACAGCAGTGGTCCGCATGTGTAGTACTTTACATAGCACAAGCAACAACAGCAGTACGTCTACGTTTGTATATTACCGGTATACAATGGCAGTAGAAATACCGTAGAAGTACACGCGGGTTCACCTGTGGCACGGGCATCTTGCCCTAGAGCAGGTGGGGGCTGGTGTGCTTTCGTCGTATACAGGGTATTTTTCACGGATGCGTGTTTCCCCACCTCGAACCCATTTTTTTTCGGCGAAACAGCCTTCATTCAGCTTTTCCAAAGATTTTCCCCCCCCGATTCCCTCCCGTTCCAGGGATAAAACAAGTATCTTGGGTGTGGGGGGGGGCGGGGGGGGAATTATCATCCTTAGTGGCGCATATACTACAAGAATTAGGCACAACTGCTGTACGAATCGTTCAAGCCTTCGGGCAGTCATTTTCGGTCATGTTCGGTCATTTTCACCTTACATAGGAGTAGACGTGGCGCTTAATGCTCATCGGTTTGAGTTACTGCTTGCTGTATGTACTGGATATTTCACTTGTTCATGCCCTCGTTGGGTTCGTCCTGCTGCCGTCATATATTGGAAAAACACTACAGTCAGTAAGTAGATTACTGCTGACAGCGATCACTGATCGCATGCAGCGTTTCGGAACAAGAAAAAAGTCAGGGGTTTCCGTTCTATGCGGAGGCGTTATTTTCCCGGGGAGAAGGGGCGCGAAGACGAACAACATTTCCTCAAGCCGTATCAATAATTTCGGGTAATTACCTCTACCGGGTGAAACGCATCCTTGGTATTTTTCGCTCCGCTGGTTGTTGTACTCGTCCTGCCTGGGTGATACCGGCTACCATTAACACCCGGAACGTTGTACGATGATGTTTTGGACAGGTGGCACGCACATATGTTGGCTGTTAGACTGATCAGTTGATGGTCGATACCGACCAAACCGTCCTCACATCCACGAGTAGATTCCGACCATTGCTCGTTCAATTCTGCCATACCAGTATACTATTAACAGTTAATACAACATTCTACTTGGATGGTACCAGGTAGAGGAGAGGGCTACGTACGATTTATGAGAGGGTTTTGTCAGGCCTGCAATAGTAGACCTCAATTAAAAACAGGTATTTCTCTTGAACCGGAATGGGTATAATTTAGATGTTAGAATTCCCGTGCCAAGCCATGTGACCCTCTCTGGAATCGGTGTTTGGCTTCAGTCCGTGTTTCTCTTGAAGCGGTTTTTCTTTTTGATCGAGCTCTCTCCAATCGTAGCCCCCCCCCGTACTTCGATGTGCCATGAGCTCCGCGAGATCTGCATGGCCAGAGGCCAGAGAGCCCACAGCCACCAGCCACCAGCCAGTCGACCAGCAGCCACTATTAATACCACATATATAGGGAGAGAGGCAGCGAACATAGTAACAGAGGGACACGGCACTCTTTGTTTTGCGATGCAACCCAGCAGTGCATCCGTACAGTTAACACAGCAGCTGCAGCAGTACTCGTACTCTACCGACCGCTCGGTAGCTACCGACCGCTTGTCGTTCACGTAGAACCCCCCCGTGTTTGCTCCATGTGCAATCTACAAGTACGCTATTGCGGGGGACCATACTAAATAGGACCAAATATTGTTAGTGAAAATAGCGAAATATATATAGGTTTTTGCCTGTACCGTCGTAGGTCCTATTTAATATGGTCCCCCCGTAATAGTATGTGTTTGGCAGCAGGTATCTTGTACATGAGACCAGGTATGTTGAACTGGTACTAGGTACCTCGTATTCGTTTGCTTTTGTGTCCCGCGTCTATTGAAAGCATGACAAGGTTAATGCGACAAGGCGCGCGTTGTGTTGGCCGTCACGGCAACTACTCGGTTTGATTTACGTGTGTGCCATGTGGTATCGACCGGCTTGGTGGTAGCTGGGAAGGAATTGCCAGCTGGTAAGTAATTCCACGGTAACAGCGGGTCACTGATAAATAGCACAGTACCAGGTATATATAAAACTCAACAGAGGGTGATATTTCGACTCTTTGCGCCGAATTCAATATCGCGATTTTCGTACACGCAAATCCCTGGATATAAAACTCAGTATCGGGTTTCTTGCCAGAACAACGTGAGATAAAACATGGCTGAAATAAAAATAGGCGGCAAGTGCACAAACACATAGAACATCGCATGGGCTGGAGGACGTCGCTGCTGCTGCTGCTGCTGCTTCTCTACGTAGCTCGGCAGGCTACAGCGCCCGCGTACACCATGGATTTGGCTCTTGGCATAGACGATGGCGCAGCTCGGACACGTCTCGTGCTCGTGCTGAGACGTGTCCGCCGAAAACTAAAGGTCGGGTTGGCCCTACCCGCTTGCTCCCGGATGAGGTGGGGCGTGCGGTGTTGGGGACATGGGTTTGGGGCAACTCCGGCAGAAAGACGCCCAGTCAGAGCACTGGATGCTGTGCTGGTGCCGCTGAACCGGGGCATCCCGTGCATGCACCTCTCCCCGACCAAGGGAGCACCCGTCTGCCGTACTCATTCAACCAAGTCGTGGCGGCCACCACTGCTGCTGCTGCTGTTGTGGTGCTTGCTGGCAAGGCAATGATCGGATGACCGAGTAGAGGGGACAGGCTGTTTCCAATTTTGTCTGCCAAATTCGGCTCTACCAACAAAAAAGAGAACACAAATATATGCTTGGGGTAAAAATACCCCTAGCTTATATTTGTGTGTTGCGGACCACGTACTTATGGCGAAAATATCGCCTATACCCGACGTCCGTATAAAACTCGTGAGGCACATAATTTGGCTCTAAATGTCAAATATCGCGATATTCTTGAGTTTTATATATATATATATATATATTAGTATCCGACTCTGTCTCATGTTGTGCGATACGATTATTGATAGCTGGAGCTACCTGCACTGCTACGACTCGCTCGTGACTTCTCGGGGCTAACGACCGCCCTCCCTCAAGCGGGTGGGCCTCGCCGACGGAGATGTGGCGCTGCTGCTGCTGCTGCTGCTGCTGCTGCTGCTGGGGCGTCCATGGTAGCGGGGAAGGGACGGAAGGAGGGGAGTGGGAGTGCTGCCGTTGCGGTTGTACATGGCAGCATAGCAACATGCCCATGCGCTTGGTGGCGCGGTCAAGTAGCGTCACAACAGTAGTCACAGTCAATGCGCATCTGGCTCTGCTTGAGGGAGATAGATATGTGATGCCAGCTGCATGATAGCTAGCTGGGATACATCTGGTAACCTGTACCTGTACCATCCCATCTTCGAACGGTTTCATGTTTTGTTTTTGGTTACAACAGCAGTTGTATTAATAGTGTTATGTGCTCTATGATGATTATGATGGCAGTAAACTGCAGACCGTGGCGAAACCGCCGACACTGACCCCCCCCCGCGCGCTTGAACAAAGCCTGCGCTGTGTCAATGACTATGGCGGCCAGGGCGGCTACAAGGATATGTTATTGGAACCTTGACACCGACCCCCCCCCTCCCCCTGGCCACTTGAATAACGCCTGCCCTGTGTTGGTCATGATGACAACGAGGGCGGTTACAACAACATATTATAAGAACCTGGACACTGACCCCCCCCCCCCCCCACCACCACCACTTGCATAACGCCTGCGCTGTGTTTGGCACGATGACGAGCAGGGAGGTTACAATGACATGGGAGCCGGTGAGTACGGCGCGAACGGTGACTACGGAGGAGGTGATTTCAACGCGGGGGGGTTCGAGCAGCAGTCCAACGGAGAGGTGCAGTCCAACGGCTTCGACAACGGCGGGGGCTTTCAGCAAGACCACATGGTGCGTGCGGCATTAACTACACCGTACCTACTTGAGTACATACCAGAACCCATTGCAGTACCTACCTACTGTACGTTGCGCGGCGTACTGCTGTGAAAAACTCTGTCTGGATATGCAAGGATCGTTTGGCGGGCATGACTATGAATACCCTCTCGGCCTTGACAATAGTACCCCAGATGTCCCGAAATTTCCGTAGATAGTGACTCTGTCCAGGAAATATACGGACGGTTTGAGTATTGACACGAATAACCCAAATGTGCTTACGTTTCCGGACACATTGGTTTATGATACGCGTGACGGCCGACGGGCGGACGCTGTTGGTCATATTTGGAGATATTTTTTTTGTATACCAGACATGCTACGTATCCTACGTGTCGGCGTCGAGTTGTGTGTCGCAGAGTGTAAATGGCCCCAGACAACGACAGCCGGCGGACGCAATGGCGAAGACAATGATCCGAAGTGTACAGCAGTAGCGGTCCCTCCCTCCATAGTGCCGGTACATCGGTATGTGCGCGCCATGCAGCCAACAATACCGGCAGTATAGCGGCACTACTTACTCGGCCCACTATTAATATTAAATACCACACTGGTTGACCTCATACCATGGTATGTGCCGAGCGATTTCGCAGGCATTACTCGTATGGATATATACTATAATAGCGGGCAGCCGAAACTATAGCGAGACCACTGCTGTATTTAAAGAGTTGTATACCGTACCCGGTGGCTTGGGAGGTGGTCCGCGAGCCTGTCAAGATCAATTTCGTGAGTTCGAGTCTCACCGAGTGCACGCTCATAGGGACTTTTTCTTGCATAAAAAATTGATAAGCGGAAAGCGCGAAAGCGTGAGTTGGCTACATTCGATGAAAATCGACGAGCAGTGGGAATGCTGAACCCTATGCGCGATAAAAACTAAAGGCACGTACCGGGGGGGAGAAGGGACGACACCTGTGACCACGGCTTGTCCAGAAGATCGTCGAGGGTAAAACCTCCTACGCGTGGGCTGGAAAGTAAAAGTGATGATTAAAAAAAAAAAAAAAAAAAAAAAATGTATGCAGTGTATATGAGGTACGCTCGATCGAAGTATCACTAGTATCGCACACAGTTCGGAAAGATGAGTTTCGACCAAATCCTCGATCTCACAGCTAGCTGTTTTTTATTTTTATAAATATGTATGTGGGTGCAACCAATGCTACAACACTGCTGTAGTCGACATTTTTTTTTTTGGTCGCTTTTCCCCTGTGTGTACTGTGTACACACGTCGGACAGACAGATCAGATATATCATCTACAGATCATTCCCACTTGAAGCATGATCTAGATCCTTCGAGGAAGTCAGGTTCCTGATCTGTATGACCCGTATGACCTATTAAATAGCTCCTGTTGCCTGGTGGGACCCGTATAATCTGGATGGTCTGGGACAGGTTTCCTGGGTTGGATCTACACGATACAGATCCTGCAGAACCTCTCAACGGCAGGTTGGTATCTATCTGGAGTATGATATATCGAATCTATCTGTAGATGATTTATCTCATCTGTCCGACGTGTGGCAGGGTCTAACGGCCTCAAAAGGGGTGAGTAGCAAAAGTGGCGCGTCTGACGTCGCCTCTTCTCCGACGTATGATACTTACCTGGTGACGTACCGACGGGTCAACGTACCGACGTGCTTTCTTGCCTTCTTGTTTTCTTGCTCGGTAACCTGCTTTCCTTTCCCCCATTACAGGGCTACGCTAACCTGGAGGAGCCAGCTGGCGGAAACGGTGGCACCGGAATGGGGGACATGCCAGACATGGGCATGCCGGCGCCGGAAGACGTGTTGCCTAGCGCACTCGAGTGAGACGGACTTTTTTTCTGATTGACACGTGACACCATCAGTATATTCATACGAGAACTGCATGTATGTCTTGATCTCTCTCTATCTCATGCCGTCCCCCTTTTATGGTTCTGTCCATATCCTCTATCCCATGCCGTCCCCCTGTACAAGCGAGGGGTGTATACACTTTTGCACGGTTTCGATAAAAACGGTTCATGTGTACTTACTTGACTTTAGACCCTGAAATTAACCTTACATGCCTAATCCCGACCGCCGTGGAAATTTCTCGGAATATTCTCGGAATGATAACGAAGAGTTCGTGTAGAACACCAACCATTTTGTCGACGCTGGGCCTGATCGTAAGCTGCACTGCTGAGTATCAGTACTGCTTGTATCGATTGACAAATGCCGCGCGTGTTCCGGGATTCGTGCGGAAAGGTGTGGGTGGCAGCTGGATGCCTGGAGTTAAACACTCCTTTATGTATCAACTTTTTTTCTTGCGCCCGCCCCCATGCGTGTCGCTGGGTATCTCTATACGTCAAAATATTCCTTGACCGCGTGCATTGTCGCTATGGAGTTGGTTTTTGTCCTTTTCTTCCTTAGTGTTTATGCGATGATGCATTGAAGTGGACGGTCTCTTCGCCCCTGCCACGGAATATCGTACTTCATTGGAAGCTTTGTTTATGGTGGCAGGGGCTTCGACAGCTGTTGACTTGGTGCGTCTGTCTGTCTGTCTTGTCTGTCTGTCCATCCGTATGTCTTTCAGCGATTTCATGGAGAGGTGGCGGGCGAGTCTTGTGGAGAAAGCCGCTGTGGAGGCGAACGTGAAGGCGGCTGCTCTTGATGCCGCAAAGGCAGACCTCGAGACCCACAGCGTCGAGAGAGCCGCAAACAAAGAGGCCAAGATGGCCCGAAACAGGGAGCAAGAGCAGGTGATCAACGCGATGAAGGCGGTATTCTAGCCGCGATGACCGCGATACCCGCGGTCACCGTAATACCCGCGATTGCCGCGATATCCGCGGTAGCCGCGATACCCACGGAAGCCGCGATACCCGTGGAAGTCACGATATCTGCGATGGCCTCGGTAGCCGCGATGGCGGCGATTGCGGCTAAAACGTCGCGCTCTTATCGTCCTGCAAGGTTACCATGCCCTTTTGTGCAAGAGTGTGGTTAGTAGGATATGTATTCTTGGGTGCCCGGGTACCAAACCTGGTTGTACCCGAGTGCGCTCAAGGTATCTGGATTCGTACCGGGGTATCCGAGAGTATATTGGTATGTATTCTAGGGTACCCGGGTACCAAACTTGGTTTTACCTGATAACCCCCGGTGTATATGGTTTGGAACCCGGGTACCCTAGAGTATGTACCCTAGAGTATATACCCTACTTGGTATATACTTTAGGGTACCCGGGTACCAAACTTGGTTGTACTCCGAGTACCTGCAGAATATACGTTTTGGTACTCAGGTACCTCAGAGTGTATACCCTACTTGGTATATACTGTGGGGTAGTCGGGTATCAAACCTGGTTGCAGCCGAGTACCTGCAGAGGGTATCGTTTGGTACACCGGTACCCCAGAGTGTATACCCTAATTGGAACGACCTCACTAAGCAGACCCTGAAGCTGTGCCTTATTCTTTGCAGTTCTGGAAGAGGTAATAATTTTCAGGAAATCGGAGCGTTGTGGCAAGTCTAAAATAACACGGGGCAGTTGACGCCTGCTATCTTCCAATCAAATAGCTGAAATAACGCGAACGACGGGAGCCATCTTCCAATAAAATCGCTGTATTAACGGGAACCACGGGAACCACGTGAAATCACGCCGCACACAAACTAGAAGAAAAAGACACAGCTCGCAGCTCGCGCACCCGCAGTCACGCGACGATTGACCTTCGATCTCGACATATAATCCACCCACGGTCAACGAGCTTCGTACCGGGTAAGGCCAATGAGTGTAAATTATGGTCTCGGAGGTATAATGGGAATCCGTGGTCTAGGGGGCGAGAGGTTGGCCGCGGAGTCCTATGCTCTTCGTTAAAACTTTCAAAAAGTTATGTTTCGTGCCAACGGAGAGGAATCGAGAGTTTTGTCGTCTGTTTTCTACACACCAGCTGCCAAATATGTTTTTAGTACATGCCTGGCCCACCCACGCCACATATCACCGACCGAGGTATGAGAACTGTGATACTAGTGTGGGTCGGAGCCTCTAACCACGCTTCATTCAGAGTTCGTGACGTATTCGTTGGGTTTGTCGATCGATGTCAAACCTGAAAAATGGTCTATTTTTTTTCATCGGAGAGGGGTCGAGATTTTTTTTGCCGTCTGTCTTCTACAGACGAGTGCCGAATTGTTTTTTTTTTATCAGACGCCTGGTCAGCCCACGCTACATATAACCGACCGAGGTGTGAACACTGTGACACTAGGCTGGGTGGGAGACCTTAACCAGCGCATTCCGTTCAGATTTCATGACGGTGTCGTTGGTTTTGTCGATCCATGTCTGCCGAGGATTCTCATAAAAGTTGGCTCTAGTCAATGGGAATGACTATACATCGCTCCAGTACCTGCCAGAACAGGGGTTTTATATACATTGCGCGGCGCGCAATTAAAGTCCGCGAAAGCTGTCCCGTGACGTATAAAGTTTGCCTGGGTTCGATTGTGGTGTTCGTGGTGTCCATGGGGGCGTTGTCAAGACGGGGTCGGTGTTCTCGCCCCTTGGAAGAAATCGGATGTTTGCATGTCTGTGTTGTGTGTTTGTGCTAGGGGCATGTACCTGGTACGTATGTTTTTGTGTTTCTATTTTTGGGCGTGTTTGGGCGATGTGAATCGCATAGAGGGCCGCCTTCTCGTACGTATAATCGTGCTGGTAGCTGGTAGGAAAGCTACGTATATGCTTGTACCCGGCGGGTGTACGCATACGTAATGTGGCATTACTGCTTGTGGGTTGCCATGCATTCGGGTTACGCTTAATATGTATGCCAGGTGCATACGCTCTACCCTTTGTCTGACGATGCCATCGAGTAACGCTTGATGTCTACCTGTTCGCAGTGTAGGAGGCACATATATATACAAGTGGGGCTTTGCCGCGGCAGGCTGACACCCGCCTGCGGCTTCGCGCTTACCCGTCGTATCGAAGAGAGGTACGATAGTCACACAAGTGAACGAACCCAAGTCGCACAAAAGCAGCCGTCGTGCCCAGGGGTGTACAGTAAATGTAGTACGTGCATTCGATATAGAAAGATTGACGGTAAGTAGTGCTACTGCTGTATGAAGAACACCTCGGATGGCGTCGCGAGGTTTCGCGAAAACGGCTTAAAAATACGTGTGTCAATAGCCGAGGCTCGCTCGCGGAGAAGCACCGACAATATCGTCCCTGTATTTGTCGACGGTATGTTCTGCTGTTGTTTTAGGAACACCTCGGGTGACAGGCGGCAGGTGTACGATGACGAAAACAGCAGCAGCAGCAGCAGCAGCAGCAGCAACAACAGAATGTATGCACGCACAGGAGCAGATTCACATACGGATACTTGAATACATACCTGGTACACACGTTTTTTACAAACACCGAATAAGCATACTTGTGCATATTAGCACTTGTACGTACCTGTACTACACTCGTACATACGATAACCAACAGCAACGGCAAACATCAGTGTCATACTATAGGACGCACATGCCAAAGGCCATACCATTCTGTTCCAGAACAAAGAACGGTTTTGATTAAAAGAGTATTACGGGGGACCATCGTAGTAAACAGGACCAAATATTGTTAGTAAAAATAGGGAAATATATATATTTTTTATGTATGACATAGGTCCTATTAACTATGGACCCCCGTAATAGTATACTGACGGTGCTCAGATTTCGATGCAGAGTGGTGTTACACGGATACTGCTGTATGAACTGCTGTGGTACAGGGTACGTATGTACGGGTATCAGCAGCAAGAGTTCATAAAAAGTCCAGTGTCGTCGACATCGAAAGGGGCTTTCGATCACCATTTTTTTTTTACGAATGTTGCAGCGTCCACCGCCCGCATGGCGCACGTGAGGCCCTGCCCGATGCAAAGCAGGCCGGCGGGCACGTTCGCGCATGAATCGGCCTAGAACTTTCACCGCCTGGCGAGAAAAAGTCCCGACATTGTAAATCCCAAGGCCCAAAGAGATAATTGTCCCGCTCGGGACTGTGAAAAAATATGCATGGCGAGCCTGTGACAAAGGCATGAAATCCTCAAGGGAACACACCTCCGCGAGGCACGGCTTGGGCACGGCCGAGGCCGCCCTTAGCAGAGTAGGCCGAGTACGAAGGGGTCGGCGAGCACTTTGAGGGAGTTTCGGGCCGTCTAAGAAATGCGGAGACTCGCTCACGTAGTCTACGGTCACGGCGAAGTAGCAACATGTATTTATATATGATACTCCTTGTGTAGAGCTGTGAGTTGGCTTTTAATACGAATGGCTTCGCAGCTAGTTTCTAATTCGGTGGCGACGTTAAGCCAGCTGACGGACTCAAGTGTTTTTCAACGGACGTGGAGCCACAAACGCGGCAGTCAGATAGATGCAAAGCTGCAGAACTCCGCAAGTTACCGCTCGCAACTACGTGGTAATCTGTAGTACCTAGCCAACTTGCGACTAGTCGGCAGCCAACTATCGTGGTGCTAACTAGTCGGCGACTTTTTTGTGAGCCAACTTACAGCCCCTATCCTTTAGTCTTGTTGTGTCTGTTGTGCCTTGTTTGACGGTTTCTTTGTCCTCTTGCCTTTGTATCCCCCCATCGTTTGACCTTTTGTTTTGTTTTGTTTTTAACTATTTCAAGGTTTTCCTCGAGCAGCTGGAAGGGGAGCTTGAGAGCGAGAACCCGTGGGAGAGGGTGGTGAGCCTTGTCGACACGCAGACGGAGATCGTGGAGGATTACAAGGACACCGGCCGGATGACATCGATCCTGATCCAGCTCAAAAACGACCCCCTCGACGTGAGTGTTTGCGCCACGGGCCGGATTTACCGTTTCGGGGGGTAAACTGCTTGCTGTATTAATGGTTATGGTGGGAAATAACTCGCGGTACCTATTATTGTAGTTTTAGCAGTGTGCTTGCTTTTTTTTTTTTTTTTTTTGCCAAAAGTAAGCCATTTGACCATTGTACCACGCGTCCGTTTCGAGACGGAGCACCGCTTCTACCCCTGACAGGGACACCTCCAACCTTTGGGCGCTCACTACATGCGTTTTTTTTTTTTCCCCCCCATGTATTACATATTTGTTTTCCTTACGAATCTCTCCTGTTCCCTCTTTTGTGGCCACCATCTACCAGGGTGCCAGGTGTATCCTAGTTAGTAGTATTTCGGGACAAACGTCTTGGCATGTTTTTGTTTAATTTTGGGATTTTTTTGCAGTGCTTAGTTGGGGATAAACTGGTTGAAATTGGAATGGATTATTTTTTTTGCAGTGCCCATTTTTCATAGCAGATGGGGACACAAAATACTTGGAACTTTAGCCGACTCTTTGTTGCAGTATGTAATAGAAGGGTTCAAAGGCTTCACGACCACGACCGGCCTGACTTTCCCACCGCCCTCTACACCCTCCTTTCAATTGGGGCTGTCCATTGGCTGTGTCCATTGCTTGTGTCCACTGGATGTGACCGTTGGCTGTGCCCGCTGGCTGTGCCCGTTGGCTGTATCCGTTGGCTGTATCCGTTGGCTGTATCCGTTGGCTGTCCCCATCGGCTGTCCATTGATAGCCCATGAGATGTTCATTGGCTGTATCTATTGGCATGGCCCAGTGGCTGTTCACTGGCTTTGTTCATTGGCTGTGTCCATTCGAGTTCTTTGCCTGTTCATTGGCTATCCGTTGACTGTCCATGAGCTGTTTTTGGCTGTATCTATTGGCTGTGCCCAGTGGCTGTCCATTGCCTGTTTATTGGATATATCCGTTGAGTGTCCAGTGGGTCCGTTGGCTGTCTACTGGCTGCCCATTGAATATTCCTTGATTGCCCGTTGGCTGTCCATTTGTTATCCATAGGCTGTGTCCTTTGGGTGTCGATCGGTAGTATACCGACGAAGTTCCTACCCCTCCCCCCGCAACCCCGCCGTGCACAGATGTCCTCAACGGCGGCGGCGTCCTGATGTGGATAGCCGTTCCGTGTCTTGTTGTCTTGTCGATCGTCGATCGTCGATGCTGGGTGGTGGATAGCGGCGACGGTCCAAGCTGCCTAAGCTGCCTCTGTCCGGGTCTGTTCAGACTTTTGCAAGCGGGTGAGCTTCGGGTGACGACACATGGCGGCGATCGAGGGTCTCCATGGGCGGCCCTGCTCGGCTAGTGGTGCTTGGCTGGCCGTGATCGGCTAGCAGCGATTGGATGGTGGTGATTGGCTAGCAGCGGTTGAACGGTGGTGATTGGATAGTATCAGTTCGCTAATAGCGATGAATGGCTCGCGGTGATTGGCTTCGTAGCGGAATCCGCGAGGGCAGGGAGTGTGCGGGAGCAGTGCGTGCGTACGTTCGTTTTGTTGCCGCGTTTGGTGAGACTTTACGGTAAATTGTTGGAATACCCGGTGGCCTTAGGGTTACGATATTTTAGGCTTGTATCGTGGAAAACAGGGTGGGGCCAGCGTGAGTCATCCGCGAGGACGCCGAGCTTCCTGCACGTACGGGTGTGGGGTGGGCGATGCACAAGTTGTGGTATGCGCGCGCGTGAGCCCGGCTGCCGAAAAACTTAACAGGCACGAAATTCGCTTCTCTGTGAGTTGTGTGAGCTTGATTGCCGTAGGCGTGGAGGGGGTGGCACGTCGAATATGTGCGTAGCGAAGGACCGAACGAAGATTCACGGAACAAAGAAGATTGCTTACTCTCCTGGTGCGTTTTTGTCTCGTTTGTCAAAAAAAAGTTTGGTTTTTTTCTTTTTTTTTCTGTGTTTTGTTCGTTTTTCTTCCTTGTGTGCCTCCCTTCCTTTCCTCTTCTGTCGTGCTGGTATTTTCCCGTCGAGAAGTTTGCGTGCCTACAAACACACGGTCAATAACAAGTAGAAGTGTTGGTTGTGTTGGCAAATGAATTTCCACATTTTCTCGTTGGAGCACCGGTGCGTTCAAAATATATATTTTTGGCCTCTGGACGGGAGGAAACACTTGTTGTCATCTTGCTTGGGGGGGCAGGGGCGGTTCTGCGTACGCTTCCGGCCACTACAAACCGTAAATAATTAATATTAGAATCGGTTAAGGTTGAACGAGAGGGCGTCACAAAGAAACAAGAAATGTCTTCTACCGGTGTGGGATAATGTTGTCGGTGCTCCAATCGTGTTTTCTTTTTGTGCCAGCCCCAACTACCCGAGGCGGCCAAAATGCATGCTATTAACACTGCGGTGACAGCAGCGCCCTTTCTGTGAGTGGAATGCAAAATATGTATCAGGCACCTCGTAGGCTACATTGCATGCGTGCCAGCAAGTCCAACCGCGGGCCAGGCAAAATGGAACATGGAACACGTCAACAGGTTTTTATGGGAGATGACAACAAAAGGACCGTGTCATCACGTAATGAATCTGGAATCTGGAATGTGGTAGTACGTACTATTACGGGGGTCCATAGTTAATACCATGGTAGGGCCTATGGTATACATAAAAAAAAACTATATATTTTCACACCCTGGACACTTACTATTTCAATAGTCTATTGTGTCTACAAATGATTCAGGAGGATGTGTGCTAATTGTATTTGTCTTGACAATTGTTTTTGGTGACTGCTGTCCATCAATTGAAATTGTCAATACAATTGATTTCAACGATTGCCCATTAATTGAAATTGGCCAGACAATTGTTTTCGGCAATTGTCTATGAATTGTTTTGTTTTTGGTGACTGTCCACCAATTGTCAATACAATTGATTTCAACGATTGCCCATTAATTGAAATTGGCCAGACAATTGTTTTCGGCAATTGTCTGTGAATTGGAATTGTCCAGGCAATCGATTTCGAACACCATCTACTAGTTGGAATTGTGTGAGCAATAGGTTTCGAGTGTTGTCTATGAATTGGAATAGCCCAACCAATTGGTTGCGGAGACTGCCAATTAATTGGAATTGTCCAGACAATCGATTTCGGGTGTTGTCCACTAACTGAATTTTTTCAGACAATTGATTTCGGGAGCTGAGCTGTGTATTAATTGGATTTGTCTGGACATTTGATTTCAGCTGCTGATTTTTAACTGAAATTGTCCGCACAATTGATTTCGGATGCTGTCAATTAAATGGAATTGCCCAAACGGACTTCGGCGACTGGAAAGTAATTGGAACTGTCCGCATAATTCATTTCAGATGCGGCGCAAGAAATCAATTGCTCGATAAATGTCATGGCCGTGTACCTACAGTAATTATTGTATCATGATAGACACTCCCCATTGAATTGATACTACTCGTAATATGGCACAATGAAGGACCTTGCAAATGATTGCGTATAGAGGGAAGTTTCCGATCCTGTTGTAGAGGCAATACTAGCATGGTGGTACTGTTGTGTACTGGCCAAATCAGATGTAGTGCTACAAGTAGCTGCCAGCTTTCAAATCACAGATCCCTTCTTAAACTCGATAGTCATGACAATTCCACTAAGTAGATCGCTTCCGAATCCCATTGTCCGGACGACTACAATTAATAGACGGTATCTCAAAGCAGTTGCCCCGACAAGTCGAATTCATGTAAATCGCCCGAAATCAATCGTGCAAGCAATTCCAATTAATAGACAGCCTGTGAAATCGTTTGCCAGCGCAAGTTCAATCGATGGGCAGTCTCCGAGCTCATCTGTCTGGACAATTCCAGTTTTTATTGACAAGCACCAAACATCAATTGTTCAGACAATTCCAATTAATGGACAGTCTCCGAAATCAATTGTCAGGGCAACTTCAATTGATAGAGTCTCCAAAATTATTTATCCGGACAATTCCAATTTTTAAACAGTACCCGACATCAATTATCCGAATAAATCCAATTGTTGGACAGTATCCAAGATCAATTGTCTAAACAATTTCAATTGCTAGACAGTCTATGACGTCACTTGCCCGTACAATTCCAATTAAATGACAACTTCGTGACTCTGCTGTAGGGGCAATAGTCTATTGACAGGTCTATTGTCCAAGGCATAAGCAGAAAAGGGCGGGACACCTCAACTTTAGCTTTGTATTTTATGTCCGCAGGTAGGAAGTTTTGATACCGCTTAGCCCATGTGCTCAGATGTAAATGATTTTTAAAAGTTTTCACGAAACAAAGTAATCTGTATGCACTGTTCTTTTGAAATGTACGGGCAGTTGATTTAGGAGACTGCCCATCAATGATGTCATTGTCTGAAGTAGTCTTGGAGATTTCGCCATAGTCGAAATTGTCGGGAAAATTGATTTTGTATACCCTCTATTAATTGGAATTGCCCGGACAGTTGATTTAGAAAGCAGTCTGCTAATAGAAATTGTCCCGACAATTGATTTTGGAGACTGTGTATAAATCGGAATTATCGGGCCAATTGATCTGGGAGACTGTCTATTAATTGGAGTTGTCGGGACAAATATTTTTGGCGTCAGTCTACTAATTGAAATTGTCCGGACAACTATTTCGGGGGGCCGACTATCAATTGGAATTGTCGGGACAATTGATTCAGGAGACAGTCTGTCAATTGGAATTGGCCGGACAATTTATTTAGGAGAAGGTCCATTAATTGGAATCGTCCGGACCATTGATTACGGAGACTACCCATAAAGTGAAATTGTCTGGACAATAGGGCCAGGTAGGGTCACTTAATAGAAATTGTCTGGATAATAGAGTTCGACGCCTTTCAATTATCTGGAATTAGGGACCACAATAGACAGTCAATTGCAATAGGAAGCTATTAATATACTATTGGACTATTGTCTATTGTCCAGGGTGTGATTTTTAATATTTAACTATTTTTACTAATAGTATTAGGGTCTATTTACTATGGTCCCCCGTAATAAGGCCATGATAGCACATGGACACGGAACATGCCAACATGGATGATGATAGCACGGAACTTGGGGCAATATTGAGCATGGGAAATGGAGGCATGACCACATGTAACATGTCGGTACGGAGCATGGAAACATGGCGACGTGACACATGGCCTACCCTTTGGAGGACTGCGCGCGAGAAAGGGGTCAGGCGGATCACTGATATCCCAAAAGTTCGCTCGTTCGTGTCCGCTTTAGCTTGAAAATAGCAGGGAGAACTTTTCGCGGGTCAGGTCAAACCTCACGGGTCGGGTCGGGTCGGGTCAGCTGACCCGACCCGACCCGCGAAAATTTGAGGTGTGTTAACTTGATCAGACCCGACCCGCGAGATTTTGAAAGCCTCTTATCCCGACCCAACCCGACCCGCGAGATTTGAAAAACTGTTGACCCGACCCAACCCAACCCGTGAGATTTGAAAATCTCCTGACCCGACCCGACATGACCCGCGAGATTTCAAAATATTCTGACCCGACCCGACCCGCCTCGCCACTTTCCGATTGACCCGTGAGACACGGGTTTCATGCGGGTCTGGTCACCATGACCCTCGAGACCATTTATCTTGATTCGCAGATTCGACCCGCGAATCCGGCCCGTGGGTCGACACTTCAAAAACAATTTAATATTCATTTTTGTGCCCTGCAGCGATAAGTGGCCTGGCTGTAATGGGTATGGATGGATGCGGGCATGCGTATAAGGATTTTGCAGCGTATTGATGTTTGAATATGATACCAAATAAGTATTGGTGCGGGAGAAGCATTTGGGTAAGAGAGCGGGAAGTGTTTTGAGTGTCGGATCCGCGAGCCGGATGCGCCGTCCGACCCGCGGATCAGCAGAAAACAACTCGCGGGTCATGCTGGTCCGACCCGCAAGTGACCCGTTTTTCGCGGGTCATGACTCGACCCGACCCGTGAGCTTTTCATCACCTCCGGACCCGACCTGACCCGATCTGTGAGATTTGAAAACTTCTTGACCCGACCCGACCCGACCCGACCCGTGAGATTTGAAAACCTATTGACCCGACCTGACCCGACCCGTGAGGTTTAAGAACCTCTTGACCCGACCCGACCCGACCCGTGAGATTTAGAACACTTCCTGACCCGACCCGACCCGATCCGTGACGTTTTGAACACTCCGTGACCCGACCCGCGGGTCGGGTCATGACCCGCGAAAAGCCCTGAAAAATAGCTCTATTAACCCAGAGCTGTTGACGGGTCAGGTCATACCTTGCGGGTTAGGTCTGGTCGCGTCACGGCGACTTGGCCAGACCTGTGAGATTTTGAAAACTCCCGCCCCGACGCACGACCCGTGAGATTTTGAAGACCTCCTGGGCCGGCACCCACGGTGGGTCAGGACATGACTCGCGAAGCACCATTTATGAATATACTGCAGGTTCACCCCCTCGAAATGCGATTCTCGATATCTTCGGTCCCGGTCACCATGCGACGCAAACATCCTCCCCACTGGCCAGCGTTCAACACCTTCTTACCGATCGTCATTTCTGTAAGTTTCAGCCCATTTGGCGCCGCCTGTTTCATACTTCGAAGTACCAGGTATTTATAAGTTGTGTTGAGTCGGCAGCGCGAGAGCCTTCTTCTTTTTTTTTTTTCTTCCGAGCTAAAAGCGACTGACCACCCATACCGAATCACCGACAAGACGAGCTGCGTGCGTGAGTGAGTGAGTGAGTGAGTGAGTGAGTGAGTGAGTGAGTGAGTGAGTGAGTGAGTGAGTGAGTGAGTGAGTGAGTGAGTGAGTGAGTGAGTGAGTGAGTGAGTGAGTGAGTGAGTGAGTGAGTGAGTGGGCGAGTGAGTGGGCGGGGTGAGTGAGTGAGTGAGTGAGTGAGGGAGTGAGGGAGTTCGTTTGGCTTTCGTTCACGCTCGAGCCCGCCTGCGACGACGGGGTGTCTCACAAGGTCCTCGGGCACTTGGACGCTGTCTACCCTGATCCAGCTCGACGCCCTACATATACCGTACTAGTATTTGCATCTAATGAGATGGTGAACCTTTGCTTAGAAAGTGACCCCATGACGAGGTGTACCTTGAGAAGGCATCCCATTAGAAGGTATAGCTTGTTCAATTGAGCAGGTGTATCTTGGGAAGGTATCCAGTGAGAAGGTATACCCTTTGATCCAATGAGTAGGTGTACCTTCAGAAGGTTTCCAAAATGAGAAGGTGTACGCTGAGAAGGTATCCAATGGGAAGGTGTACATTGTCCAATGATAAGGTAGACTCGAACTCGTACAAAGTGTACGTATAGTATAGTAGTGGTAGAGTGGTCGGTGGTACGTCGAAAACTGCTTGTTGGCGATGCGATGTGGTAAACTGGTAAAAGGAGATCAGATCAGAATGGATGAGGAGACAGGCGCTTCCGACTAGACGAGCAGGAGGCCCGCAGACAGTGAGAGTATATCTAGTTTGTTCTGTACCTGTATGTATTAATAGTAGGTGCCTGTGATCGACCGCAGCACAGCTAGCCACGACCAGACGAGCAGGAGGGCCGAGGACACTGAGAGCATCCTGCGTGATATCATGATACCATACACTATCAACCAGGTACGGTAGAGAAAAACGGTATCATTTCGTATAGCCGCTCTGACTGGGAGTATAAGCTCCGTTTTATATTCACATCAGACTCCGAATGTTGTTTTTATTTAGGGCAAGAGTGATACGGTAGCACCTGGCAACAACTATTACGGGGGACCATAGTTAGTAGGACCTATGGTACACATTAAAACCTATATATTTACCTATTTTTACAAACCATATTTGGTCCTATTTACTATGGTCCCCCGTAATAACTGCGACCAGCAGAGGTGGCAGGCGGTTGCTCACTGCTCAAACACAATGTAGTATAGTGCTGTATTTGCAATCTCCACTTTGTTAATATTCTCTTGTCTTTCCGCCAAGCACTGGGCGAATATTCGTCATGCACACATTCAGAGATAATTCATTCGTTGTTCTTCGCGTTCCGAGGTAGTCGAGGGGATTGAGTTGCCCGTGCGCTTAGCTTGCAGATCATACCAGGTCATACCAAGTCATATCAGGTCATACCAGGTCATACCAGGTCATACCAGGTCATAGAGCAGTATTACCGTTGGTAGTAGCAAGCTGCTACAGCCAACCGTTTCTTCTATTGCTGTGCTCGTACTCTAGTGCTCTATCTAGTAGCCTGTTACGGGGGACCATAGGAAATAGGACCAAATATTGTTATTAATAGTAGAAAAAGGTAAATATATGGGTTTTTATGTGTACCATAGGTCCTATTAACTATGGACCCCCGTAATAGTTGGTTCATTAAGGTGGGGCGGGATGGGGCGGGGGGGGGATGATGGAGGGGAGTGGGGTGTACTCGATATCATGCATGGCGGTAGTCGTATGATCATAGAGCCTCGCATCCCTATATACAATGAATGCGTCCAGGGGGGGGGGGTTGTCATATCCACGCTGCTGGCGGAGAGACGGGGGCTCGAATCCCGGTAAATCCGTTATCTTTTTTATGCAGCGTCTCCTGACGTCGCCGAAAGCGCGAATCACGCGCGCGTTGGTCAAATTCGAGGAAAATCGACGAACGGTGGGAACTCTGATTGCTGCAGGAATCCTCTGTGCGATAAAAAACAAGACGTGCCCTAACAACCTTAAGGCATCCTACTACGGGGGGCCATAGTAAATAGAACCTAAGGTACACACAAAAACCTATATATTTCCATATTTTTAGTAACAAAATTTGGTCCTATTTACTATGGTCCTCCGTAATAGCGGTGGAGGGTAAAGACGCGCGACCACGGTTTGTTCGCTTGTTCGGGAGAGAGACCGTTGAACGTACAAACTCCTTGAAGAGAGTTGACCTGACCTGACCAGAAAAAAAAGACAAGCGAATGAGAAGGGCCGTTGTTATTAAGTCGGTTATTTTTATTTTTATTTTTGTAGAATTTCCATGTCGGGGAAATGCCTTCCAAATTTGTGAAATTTAACATAGGGCAAAATACCAGGAAAAGCAAAATTTCACAAACTCGGAGAATGTTCTCACGATTTAATAAATATGGAAATAAAAGCTCTCCGGCAACATCGGGCCTCACCACAGCAAGAGACAATCGTCAAGGCACGCACCATGACTGTGCCTCATTGTTGTCACTTGCAGCGGTTGTTAATATTACGGGGGTCCATAGTTAATAAGACAAAATATTGTTAGTAAAAATAGGGAAATATATAGGTTTTTGTGTGTACCGTAGGTCCTATTTACTATGGTCCTCCGTAATAGTTATAGTGTCCACATATGATTGCGTCGTATTGTTGTCAGTTGCGGCGCTACTAAAGTTGTAGTTAACGTCCATCAGCGTACACACCACGACGACGACCACCATGGAGAATCCTTTGCGCGAAAAAGAAGCAAGGCCTTAAGGGGTGTAACGTGTCGCGGGGGGGAGGAGAAGGAAACAAAACAAAAAAAAACTACCGGGTGGCAGACGGCTTGTACTGTACTGTAGAGTGTAACAAACTCCTTGCGAGTTGAGCTGGAGAGTAGAAGCAACGAGTCACCAAATGCGAAAAAAGCAAATCAAACGATGGCACCATTTCACGCCTCGGACAGGTCATGATGCTATGTCACGATGCTATTAATAGATCATCATCTTCACTATTGCGGGGGGGCACAGTAAATAGGACCAAATATTGCTACTAAAAAAAAATGTTAATATATGGGTTTTGTGGGTACCGTAGGTCTTATTTACTATGGCCCCCCGTCATAGTATACTAGTTCCTCTCCTGCCATCGCCAAAGATTGCGCAGGAGCTGCAAATTACAGATCATCCAACCCAGGAAACATGCGCTAGATCGTGCGGACTATACGGGTCCCACCCGGAATAAACAGCACGAGCTAGATCATACAGATCATACAGATCATACAGGGTCAGGAATAGATCTGCCTGAAAGGAAGTTGAAAAAGTTCCAGCAGTAGATCATGGCATGGAGTGGGAATCGATCATCTCTCCGAGGTGTGCACGATCGCTGCTACGACGACGAACGACGGGCATGACATGAAAAAAAACAAAAAACAAACAAAAACAAACAAAGCGCGTACCGTACGTATCTCGCCTCCTCGTCGAGATCGTCGCTGTTACTACAGTAATACCGCTGCTGCTGCTGCTGCTGCTTTGTTGTTGTTGAGTTTGTCGTTATTATCGGCATATAAATCATACAGCAGTACATGTCTCGACCGGATTCATTGCTGGCGATCGGACCTCCGCAACAACCAATGCAATCATTCCTGGTGTACGAAGAGGACGTACGCACGGACGAGACGGGGCACCTACCTCCCACCTCAGACCACGAAACTACCTAGGACCTACCCCCGCTCGCGCTGTGAGAAACGGTTCGACTACGCACCTCAGACATAGCTATAGCTATAGTGGACAGCCCACCTACTTCACAGAAACACGTGCTATCATACTATCTATCATACACCACCCACGATTTTTCCAACACACAACAAGTACGTACGTATGCACGCGAAGAAGGAGTCTGGATTTTTTTTTTTGTGCCCTATCCTTCTTTTTTTTTCTTCAACACAAAAGAGAGAAATAAAACTCCATCCAAATAAACGAACCTCCCTCCCCTCCCCCCCACCCTAAATCTATATTACCCGCCGCGCCAGCACATGCAGTCGCATCGCCCCAACAGCACTACACCATCTACTACAGTCTACAGCAGTACCAGGAGCGCTCCCCGACGGCTCGGTGGACACTATGCTACATAAATGATACCGCATGTTCACGTTGCTCCCATCTCGCATCAAACTAAATAAGCGAAAAGGTGTGGGATGGAAGGTAGCAGTGAACGCTTCGACAAAAAAAAAAAAGGAAAAACGAAAAAAAAACAGTAACAAAAACAGAAACATCCCCGTCACTATCCGGTTCTTTCATTTGTTCGATACCCTGAGTGTCCTACCGATCAGAAACTTCCCGGAAATGTCTCCTCGAGAAAAAAATGGACCAATGGGAAAAATGCGGACAGGGAATACTCTTCTCTCTTATTCCGCCAATCAAAAGTCTACTTTCGAAAACATTGACCAATAGAAACAAACTTGCGGGTGCACGAAACACCTTTTTTACCCTCTTCCACCAGTCAGAAATTTCATTTCGAAAAAATTGACAAATAGGGCTACCGCGGGCAAAAGAAAAAAAACACTCTTCTTTCAGAATGAATGGGTGTCAGGGTTGCCTATCATACGCATGCATGCGTGGCCACCTATTTTTTATTTTATGAGCACGCCTAGCGGGGTGCAACACCCTCATTCTCCGGCCAAGTTCCGTGCGCCTGCGGCGCGCAAATCCCCAACCCAGCCCGTGCTCCGCCCGCCCTGTGAGCAGATCATCATCATCATCATCATCATCATCGTCTTACGAGTAAAATTCTGGAATAAGTCTCGGTCAGTAGCACAATAAACAAAAGCGCTGCTCGCTATTATATCGCTTCACGTTGGCGGCATCAACCTCACGTCCTTTCATCCGCCCCCACGCGAAACAAAAACAAAAAAAAAACAAACAAACACAGAAGAAAAGCGAAAAAAAAAAAAGAAGAGCAAAAACAGCTTTCGATAACAACTCGTACTTCTGTGAAAAGCAAAAAAGCGAAAAAGCAAAAAAAGCAGTTTTCGATAACACCTCGTACTTTCTGCAAAGTGGCAACGCCAGCTAAAGTAAAGATAACACTACTGACCATGCCTGAAAAACACGGTGCTTGAGAGCACACGCCCCCCCCCCTCCCCTCCCCTCCCCTCCTCTCCCTTCCCCTTCGAGCGCCTTCCTGTCCCAAATCTTCCAACCCTACACCATCTTCGCCTGCACGACAGCCTACAACCTACTTGAGACCCATCTTCCCTGCCACCACAACAGCCCACACACGACTTGAGAGCCATCTTTTGCGACAACACGACAGCTCACACACGACTTGAGAGGCAACTTTGACACCACGAGACAGTCCACACACCACTTGAAGACACATCAAAAACACCACAAAAGACAGACAGCCCAGCCTGCACACGGCTTCAAGAGCTATTAATACCCGCGAGAGGAAGGGGGGTGGGGGGGCGGGGGAATGGCCCACGTTTTTCGCGTTCACTGCCGCAATTTATGCCCGCTATTCCATACGCTTGCCACCCAATTCATTCATGCAAGGCAGTTTCCCTATCGGTCATCGTTTTTCAAAAAGAAAGAAAAGTGACGTCACGTCCCTGGCTGACGACACCGGTCGACCAGGGATTTTCCACCAGTAAAAGAATCCTTAAAAAAAAAACGAAAACAACAAGGGGAAAAACTGCATGAATTATTCCAATCCAGTCCCCCACTCCGCACATGAGGCACCACATTTCCCCTTCAGAACGATTGAAGGAAAACGCGTGGAGGCGGGCAGGGGGGGGGGGGGGGGGGGGGGGGGGGGGGGGGGGGGGGGGGGGGGGGGGGGGGGGGGGGACCAAGAGCGCCCAAGGAGCATCGGTGCCAAACGACGTACGCGAGGGTAGCAAGAGTATCAGGGGAGAGCACCCGACAAGAAACGCTAGGGTAGCAAGAGCGTCAGGGGGGGCGCCCGACAAAAAACGTGAGAGTAAGGTAGCAAAGCGTTTCGAGGGGGGGGGGGAAAAAGGGGGGGGGGTGCCCGACTCAAACTTAAGGGTAGCAATAGCATCAGAGGGGGGGAGGGGGGGGGGGGCACGTAAAGGTAGCAAGAGCGTCAGGGGGGGGCGCTCGATTCAAAGTGAGGGGAGCGCCCGGCATTTTTTTCTCCCTGCTGCTGCTTCGTTGCAGTACCGTGACCTCGGCGTCCAAGCCAGCCTTTTTCTTCCGCGAGAGTGGAGCCGGGGCCCCGTGTGCATTGGTTCGTCGCATCACGCTCGCTAAATTAGCCAGCTAGAGGCAGCTAGAGTTAGCTAGGGTGGGGCAAACACATTTGGCTATGACCCTGGCGAGAAGCCTCCCGTCTTTTTTTCGTACGTCAATCAATCTAGCACAAAGGCTGCATTTTTCTTTCCTTCAACAGCAAACAGGTAAACACATACCAAAAAATACTCAAACGGGAGGAGGGAACACGGTTTTGGTTTCCGGCTCTCACACACACACACACACAAAAAGTCGAGCAAGCTTCTAGCGGTTGTAAATTTCCGCTCTCCTGCCGCCCCCTCCACTTCCACCTCCCTCGACCCCTTACACAACCTGTTGAAGCTTCCCTCGGTCCCTCTGAGAATCACGTCGACGTGGCTTCGCCACGCGTTCGGCACGCCCTCGTCATACTGTGACCAATGCAAAAGACAGGACAAAATAAAGGTCACTCGACTGCTGGTGCTGGTGCTGTTGCTGGTGCTGTTGCTGCTGCTGCTGCTGCTGCTGATCTTGCTACGGCCGCGAAAAACCCCAAAAATGTATCGCGACAACCTCAGAGAGAAAGTTTCACATACCGTGGAAATGTCAGACCCTAGCCGTGATGCTCCACCCCAAAAAAATGGCCGGGACCGTACGCCTCCTTTGTCCCCCTCCCTACGACTTTTTATCTACCTACCTACTAATACCTACCCTATCTACTGCCTCACGCGGCAAGGAGCGGCTTGCAAGGAGCCCACTCCTCCACCCCCCACTTCCGCCCGCCGTACCCAAATAAAAGTACTGAGTGTTGCGTCCTCCAGCGGACGCCCACCGCTGCGACAACAGAAGGGAGAGAGCCGCTCCAACACGGCAAGAGAGAAGAGCTAAACTGATCAGAAGTTGTGCTCTGTACCCCTCATTCCGGCCCCACCAAAATCTGCACGAGGCAGACGCTACGGGGAAACGTAACGCGCAGGGCAGGACGGCTTCACCCCGTTCTGCCTTCTATAGGCGGCGAAACTACCGACGATACCCGATGTCAGGTCGAGTAGGGCAATGCACGCCTACAGCAACAGCCGAGGTAACCGCAACAGCAACAGCAACAAGCGGCAGCGGGAGCAGGCAGACAGACAGATGAGCCCAGATTACTATTGCAAAAGACACAAAAACAGACCAAGTCGAGTCATAACTAAAAAAACAAACACTCTTTTTGACACCCAACGCTCACAACTTTCAAAGTAAACAGGGTCCGTTTCACATCACGGTCGCCCCCCCCTCCCCCCCCCCCCCTCCCCCAGGCCCCCTTTCTCCCCTCTACTAGCCCCCGCCCGCCCCCCCCTTCCATTCCACCCTCGCGCTCCGCTTTTCCGTCGTGGACACACGGTGTGCGTTACGCTCGGGATAAATAATATCTGTATGCCTGTATGCTCGCGACAATCAAATAGTCGCCGCAAACCGCACGAAAGGGACTAAAAGAAAAAAAAAAAAAAAAAAAAAAAAAAAAAGAACGATAGAGAAAAAAGACGAAACACGAAAACACGAAACACAAACCATACAACATACTACTTGTAGACCACAAAGCGGCAACGGCGGCAAACGAGAAACGTTTATTAGCGGCACGCCCTTGCCTTACGCCCTCACCGTTGTTCTCGCCCCTTGAGCTGGATTAGTTCAATTTTCCGCCGCCCCCCCCCCCCCCCCCCCCCCCCCCCCCCCCTCCTCCCCCCCCCCCCCCCCCCCCCCCCCCCCCCCGTCCTGCCTGCCTGCCCCCCCCCCCCCCCCCCCCCCTGCCCCCCCCCCCCCCCCCCCCCCCCCCCCCCCCCCCCCCCCCCCCCCCGATGCTCCCCCTGCCTCCCCCCCCATTTTTCTCTCGTCACACAGAAATAAAAAAAGCGCAGAGGTCAGACAAGACATCTAGAGGCTCGATTGATCCTCAACCTTCCCTTCACTCAAGTGGGTCTCCTCCTCGAGTATCGCGATCGACCGTCCTATCAACGCAGCACGTGCAGCAGAAGGAAAAAAAAGGAGAAGAACAAAAAGACAGAATCTTCCCCAGGGTACACGATCTAAAATCTCAAAATCCATAGCATATCATCTCATCTCACATCCCATCCAGTCTCACATAATCTCGTCTCATCTAATATCACTTCATCCCATTCTCACTCTCCTGCCAAGAGATATTGGTATCATTTAATCTCAATTTTGTGATTCCCATGCCACGTGATTATTAGCCCCCCCATGCCATGCCGCCCCCCTCCGTGAATATCGTGTCCGAGAAACGGACAAAGCTTCAGCAAGAAACCCATCACGCTCAACGCCCAACACCGAACCGCAACCACCAAGCCCAGAGGAGCCAACCCTGTGACGACCGATTGAGTGACACGTGTCCGCTACAATGCCGCTGTCAACAGCGAACAGCAACCACCAAGCCCAGACAAACACAGTTCGATGGTTGATTATGTCATTCGTGCTCTGGCACATGGCGCTATGTCAACACCGACCGGCAACGAAGCCCAACGCGGTCTGCCCACTTCAGTTACGCTTGCATTCATATGCCGCTGCAATTATCCCGTTGTCAGGCAGCAGGCATCCAAGCCCAGAGAAACACACAAGACTTGTCAGATTTCGCTACGCGTGCCGGGGAAGCAAGCTGCGATTCCGCCGCTGGCAAACCCCGATCAGCAAAAAACATGCGTGCCGCGTTGCAATGCTGCTGTTGCACAATGTCGCTGCAACCGACGCCCATTGTCCCAACATCCATCTGCCCCTCTTTGTCGCTCACAAATGCCGCTGCAATGGCCATTGTCACGAGACGTCTGCCTCTTTCTCTCTCTCTCTTTCCCTCTCTTTCTCTCTCTCTCTCTCTCTCTCTGCCCGCGCGTCCCTCGCCTGCCCCCCGCCTTTCCCCCCCCCACCCTGTTTCGGTGCCTGCCCCATAGCGCTCCCAGGCCTCAACCGTTACACCCGTCCCTCACCATCAGGTCAAGCTCCTTAAAGAGCTTTCCAGCGCTGTGCGGAGGGATATGAGCTTTTGCCGTATCATGCCCATATGTACCCATTGCTGCACCATACGCCATATTACGAGCGAAAGCGTCGACGATGGTGGCAATCGGTGGGGGGGGGGGGGGGGGGGGGGGGGGGGGGGGCAGGGTACGGGGTAACGGAGGTGTGGGAAGGGAGCACGAGTGGGTGGGTGGGTGGCTCAGTCGGGACGAAAAAAAGCGGCAAAAAAGGCGATGTTGTCTGCAAGGTTCCACACATGGGTCTAGTCTGTCGCCTGTACACCACAGTACAATTAATGAGGGCGCTGTGGAAAAGATCAGTAGAGAGCAGATCCGATCCAGGAAACACGTGCTTATAGTAGACTACGCATTGCATGCAGAGTATTGATAGGCGGCTTCCTCCGGCAATATGAGCTACTAATATATTATACAGATCCTGTCCTGAAACACGTAGGATTTGACAACAACGCCCAAGGCAACACACACCCTCTCCGACGATTACCTTCCGAGCTGGTTATTCTACTCTCGAGAATGGGGAGAACGAAAACGCCTACATAAATACGTCTTTTATGGACAG
This sequence comes from Macrocystis pyrifera, assembly GCA_031763025.1. Classification (NCBI taxonomy): domain Eukaryota; class Phaeophyceae; order Laminariales; family Laminariaceae; genus Macrocystis; species Macrocystis pyrifera. The sequence goes on from JASSKH010000009.1 coordinate 14,156,414, forward strand.
GTCTCGACAATATTGCCAAGTATATTTCATCCCAATTACTGGGGAGAACGCAAAACGCCGAGCGATGCGTCTATTTATATTTATGGAAAAATCTCGACCATTAATAGTACGACGTATCACAGGTACATTTTACGTGCCGTACGACAAGTTTCCACAGCCACAATTTTTCGTTGTGCGGACGGACCCGCGTCGCTTTTCGACAAAATCAGCCCGGCTTCATCCCAGAGGGGGTGCTATCGTAATTTATAGCGTGCTTTATACTACATACAAGGTTGGATGTGCCTAGCTAGGGGAGTGAGTGGCCCAAGCGCGAAATGCAAACCATACAGCATGTTCATGTTCATATACCCCTGGTTGAATAATAGGCATACCTATCCCGTAGCATAACATATCACATTACGGCATTACGAAATACCTGCATTTTACATGCGGACGCTTCTAAAACTGCACCGACACCTGCATTTTTTCGGGACGAAACATAACTTGGAAATAGTGTGGAACAGTTAGTATTGATTGAGTCATTTTTATGGCTTTTGATTCAGCCAAACACTACGCGTATTGTCATTTTGTGTCGGCATGTGTTCAGCATAGTATGTTTTTCTTGTAGCGCTCGAGGTGAAGAACGCCTCTTCCGCGCAAAAGCAAGGGCTGCCGACAAGAAAAAAAACTTTGAAGACATTCTACGAGTGACACATTGCACACAACACGCGTGAAAACATGGCACATACAGCGGACGCGCGACACACGGGACACAGCAGTTAGTGGGATAATTTGTATTTGCAGAAATACAAAAGGATGGAACGTAGGAGGGGCTGGAGCTCTCAACTACACCCAGGAAATCTACTTGGATTTTTTACTGAGGGACCGAATTTGACTTCATTTCAGTATTGGGGATCAAAATTGACTTGTTTATTGTGTTCGGGATCAAAATTGACTTGGTTTTCATGTGGGTGGTCGAAATTAACTTGATTTTCGTGCGCGGACCGAAAATAACTTGGTTTTAGTGTAGGGGATCGAGATCGGCTTGGTTTTTGTGTGGGTGGTCAAAATTGGCTTTATTTTTTTTTCCAGTGCTAGGCCGGAATGACGAGGTTTTAGTGCGGGGATCGATTCACCTGCTTTTTGTGTGGGGGATCGAAATGATTTACGCGTGGATGGTTGAAATTGCCTTGAATTTTTGTTCGGCCGTAAATGACGCGGTTTTAGTGTGGAGATCGATTCACCTGCTTCTTGTGGGGGTGGTTGAAATCGACTTGTTTTTTGTGTGCGGGCCGAAAATGACTTGGTTTTGGTTTGGGGGATCGAAAAGGACTTCGCTTTCGGTGTGAGATCCATTCGCTTCTTTTTGTGTGGGTGGTCGAAATTGACTTCTTTTTTGTGTGGATCGTCAGAATTCACTTGAGTTTTGTGTGAGGGCCGGAAATGACCTGTGTTTTCGTGGGGGGTCGCAATTGACTTGATTTCAGTGTAGGGATCGAAATTGACGCCGCGCAAAAAATCAAACGGGACAGAACGTGAGCACGATACTCAAAATACCATTGACCAGGACCTAACACCTTCGCTACAACACAGCCGCGTATAATGTTACACATGGTTTTTCTATTACGGAGGTCCATAGTTAATAGGACCTATGGTGTACATAAAAAACCATATATTTACCTATTTTTAGCAACAAAATTTGGTCCCATTAACTATGGACCCCCGTAATAACACCTTTTAAAGATAAAAAGTAGCAGAACCTCTTACCGCAGCTCACGTACATGTATCATGTACGTAGTCGTACTCGTATCAGATCATGAGATGACGGCATTGCAAGGCAAGACTACATGAAACAAAAGGGAAGTGTGCTACTACCCGGTTGGACTTATCACACTGCTACCACTGCTATCTGTAGGAAAAACTCTACAGCAGCAGCAGCAGCAGCAGCAGCAGCAGCAGTAGGGCAAACAGCAGTCAATGCTTCGTACGATGAATGTGCGAACGACGTACGTACATGTCACATATACCTGGTACCTGGTGTACGCTTACACGGGAGGAGAGGGATCGGTTCCACTTCTTGGACACGAATATTTTGTTTTGCAAAAAATGTCTGGAGACTGCAGCGAGCGGGGTAAGTAGCAGTGTGCCTGGTGCGCAGCGGCCTACATGGCAACAGTAACTAGCAACAGGCAACAGGTACTTGTAAATACATGCTTGCTGACTGCGGGCCTCTCCGATGTTGCGAGCATCGCACTACTGCTGCATCACTGCTGTTGCTGCTACTCTTGCTGCATTTTCCATAGCAAGAAGAAGAGAGCACATCAGTACAGCGGAGACCTGCGCGCACGTGGACCTGCCACACGTGCCCGTGGCTGCCCACCGTGCTGCTGCTGCTCCTGCTGGACGGCAGGGTTGTAGTGTTGTAGACAGCTGGGGGTAAGCACGCTCTCTGCTCTACTGCTGTATTGGTTGTTGTCTGTGTCTGTGCTGTGTTCAGACGCAAAGCACAACGAACGGTACTGATCAGATACGTACGTGCGGCACTCATGAAAGGGCAAAAACATTACATTTCCTCGGTACGTAACGCACAAAATAAAGCGTTTCGTACTGAAACCAGGGAAATCGTCTTATTGTGAAGGTGTTACCTACTTAGCTATAGGCACCGGTGCTGCACTGCCCACATTTTTTTTTTGCCACATATAAAACCAAAGAAATGCGTGGAAGCCCCTCTACTTCCGTTTTTTTTCCTTTCTGCAATTTCGTAATTCTGCTCTACCGTGGCTCAAAACTTTCCCATTGGTCCAATATCTGGCAAGGCGGACATGGGCGGTGCACTTCCGTGACGGTGGCAAAGCGGTAAAAGATCGATCGATCACCGAGCCCAGGGTAACCCTTATAACACTCTCCCCCCCTAGCTCTGAACCGCGAGATCTTTCGGGCGTCAGCACCGTATACGGCAGTACGCTGACCTATATACCCGCTTCCTTGCACGATGCAAAACCTGCTGGGGAACCAGCAAGATACGTTTTTAGGGACGCTCGCGCCAGGCGTTTCTATGAAAGACAAGTGAGATTCGAACCCGTGCCCTGGACGACGCCAAACGTGAACGAAGGTGTTGCTTCCTGAGCTTCAGGGGTAAAAGACCGATCGATTACCCAACGATTACGATACCCAACCCAGGGTAATCCTTACCGTCTAACACTACTGTATCTACTCCCGCCGAAAAAATTACTTTGAGGGCTTGCCAAGCGCGCTCCAGAGTGCACGGATCGCGCCCGGACCACCACCAATGTGTCCGGCCGGGCTTCCCGTGTCAACTACTCGAGCGTTGCGCCAAAAAAGTGCTCGAACGAAGAGATAAATTTGAAAAAGTGCGAAACGTAATCATAACTGTCAAGATGTATGAACGTACCTGGTACGTACGGTATACGGTACTACTACTATTAATATTGATACGAGTATGAACAGTGTAGGATACCACCATATAAACACAGGTACTTGCGTTGCGGCGATGACCGCCAACCTATTTTACGGCATACGGTGGGAAAAAGGGCGGGGGGGAAAAAGGATGTCATCAGTCTAGTATCCGGTACCTATTAATTAATAGTACCTGGTATATACACTATACACTATACGTACGATACAATACGATACTTGATACCAGGTACGGTATAGTACGCTGTATGAGCGTACCATTCAACACCAACACTCCAATGATGAATCGAACAGCACTTCATCAAAATACTATTAATATTAATACCTGACAGGTACCTGTTGTTGTCTACACAACCCACGGCGTGTTTGTGCGCTCTTTCCAACCTTGTATATCCTTCTCACATAATACCAGGTATTATATTACAGCAGTAACCCCTTCGGGAGCCCGACAGAGCGCCCCAAACAAACACGAGTTTGGTGTTATCAACCGTCAACGAGCAGCGTCGGCGCCCGGCACCAGCGCGGGTAGGATTATCATGTTTGGCCCGTGCCGTACGACTTCTTCCCACCATCGCAACTCGGACACCAATTCAAATCATGCCCCACTCACTGACGCAGTGATCGTTTCTGTAATCGCCGCTGCTATCGTCAAGTTGCACCCTCTCACGTGCCAAAGGGGTTAAAATAGTACACAAGAGAAATACAGGTTTAGGGTTATGAACGCTTGTATAGGGCTGTGTGCGTCTTGCCAGTGCGTGTCTCTTCCGCCGCTCTTGCGCTCTGTTCGCTGTTTTGCTGCTGCGATCCGACGGGCTTGGAGGCGACATATGCCTACTGTACATACCAGGTACTCTACAAGACACGGTGGCAGTTTAGGACGTTCAAAGCAAAAACACGTCCCTAGGCAAATGGCGAACATAGCATCGCATCGGCAACACTACTGTGAACAGCCGAACAACACGCGTGTACATTTTCAGGACGGTGCTATTGTGAAACTAACCGGTGCACGATGCCCCTAGGAGTAGCCTTCAACCTTTTTAGGCCTTTCCGTGTTACAGCCCCGTATAGGGGACAAATCATTCAAATTATAAGTATTAACAGTTTGTCCCCAAATCGGGACTGCAGCACTGAAAGGATTCTACATAAGAGGCGCGCGACGGCAGGGGCGGGTGCAACCACCCGCAATTTTCTGAGACTTTTCACTTGCATTGTGAGGAGCTAGCTTTATATCGCCCGAAAACTGGCTTTTCGAAGAAAAAAAAAAGGCACTTTGATAACCCGAGAGAGCAATCCCATGGGCTACGAGTGCGAGCTACGTAGGTTTGTAACGAAAACTACTGAAAAAAAAAAAACAAACGATGTTGGGTAGGTATGTACAGTAGTCCTTCAGTTGATAAGTCCTATCAGTCCCCGTGACAGCTTGCGCCAAAATGGGCTACCCACCAGTAGTCCTTCAGTTGATAAGTCCTATCAGTCCCCGTGACAGCTTGCGCCAAAATGGGCTACCCACCCCCTGGCTACCCCTATATGTACAAGGTAGAACTCGTCTTAAAGACTTCATAACATCCCCATTTTCGTTGTTTTGGTAGCTTTTCATGTGTCCTGTGGAACTAAAGGGTTACAGGTTACAGCACTTCTTGCACTACACTACGCTACACCACGCTACACTAGTATAGATGTTAGGGTTAGGGTGGAGGTACCGGCTGCGGGCCAAAAACACCCCCCGCCTCCCCCCGGGCGTGGGGTTGAAACAAAAAAACATCGAATCGGAAACGTCTTTGGAAAAAAGAGCAATAGTCAGACCTATGCCAATGGGAACGCGAAGTATCAATAAAAAGTTTGAATTCCAACGATACCCGCCAAAAAAAAATTAGGACACGCTTCCTATGGGCACGTTTAGAAAAAAAAAAAAAAAGTCCCCAACTTCTGGAAAAGCCCGAAAAAAGCAAATCTGGGGCCGATGTTGGGCCAAGATCGGCTTGAGAAAAACTTAGGCCGATCTTTGGTTCGAAGCGGCGAGATTCCGAGTCCTCGACAGCCATTGATCGACAAAACCAACGATTGCGTCATGAATTCTAAACGGAGTGCGCTCGTTAGGGGCTCCGACCCACCCTTGGGTCACCGTCTTCACACAATGGCCAGTGACGTGTGGCGGGCGCTGGCCAGGCGTACGATAAAGAAACAATTAGTCGCTGGTGTGTACCAAACAGAAGACAAAAATTCTCGATCCGCCTCGAATGGCAAAAAACAGGATTTTGTTCAGGTTTGGGAGGATACCGCAGGACGCCGCCGGCAAGCTCTCGCCCCCTAGAGCATTTATCCCCTTTCTATCTTCGATGCCGTCATCTACACTCGTTGGCCTTGCCCGACACCAAGCGGGTTGGCCGTGGGCTGAGTCTATAACGAGATCGAGCATCTACCGTCGCACGAGCTGATTCTTACCAGCGTGTTGACAACTTGCAACGAGGCAATACAAATTGCGTCGCCTGCAGCCGTTAGAAAAGAAAAAAAGGAAAAATCAAACATTTTTTTTCCCTTTTTTCCCACAGCGGCGGTACGAGGATATTTTCGGCTGTTTTTTTTATAGCAATATTTTTGAAAGAAAACTTTTGAACTTCGCGTTGCCATTGGCATAGGTCTCAACATTCAATATTGCGTCAAGTAATAGTAGGATGTATACATACATGCAATATATTTACGGCGCGAGTATATTTATATATAACTACATACCAGGTATCTACGTAATACCTGGCAGTAAATCGCACCACGGGTAAGTAGAGTATTTCCATGTGCCCCTGCGTACACAACGGTTGACGGCGCATCGCCATAATTCATCTACGATGTTCGGCAGTATACACATGAACTGAACGGCGAACAAGTAAAACACACACTACGAACCTGCTGTGGTGCTTCAGACTACATACAGCAGTAGTCTTCCACCTCCTGTACCTCGAACGTAATAACAATGTTAATACCCCTTTCCTCCTTCCTTCCAACCGTCTGACCGCTCATGGTCAAGGGCCAAGCGAACGGACAAACGATCTCAACAGGAATGCTAACGCCGCGGTACGGTTCTCAGGCACAATTCCACCACCATATATACAATGATGTGCTTGATTCACACCCTTGATACATTACCAGATATCATGTATATATATACCGGTAAATACTTACGTACGTACATCGATCGACACGACACGCGTTATCTCCACGAGATATACCCGTCGCCCGAGGTACCACAAAATAAAGAGTCGCAAGAAAGAAGTGCACCTGTAGAAAGCTACTACTACTACTACTACTACTACTACTACTACCCGCAAGCTCAAGCTGGGCTAAAAAGCTACCCGCAAGTTCGAGCTGGGCCAACCAAGGTGCCATGCCGGAGCTGAAGATTCGCCATGCCCCGCTCCATATTAGGCGTTTGGATGTCATTTTTTTACACGGCGTTGGTCATGCACTAATCAACAAACGGAAAGCCCGCCCTTGATGTATGATCGAGAGATACGATCAATACAACGGTCCGCCAACACACCAAAGCGACCGTAACCTGAAAACGCAGCAGCAACAACAACAAAAGGGTAGACTTCCCGTTTTTCTGCGCATGCGGTCGAAATACGAGGCCAAAATTTCAGATCGAAGCTCGCAAAGTTGAGCTTGAGAGGGCCACAGCAGCAGCGATGCCACTCGTCCTCGTCATCGCGACTACTTGTTTAATGTACAGGGGACGTTTTTTTTGGTCGTGTCTGTTGATGGGTGACGAATTAGGCAGAGCAACTTACATCGATCGTCTCCTTGGGTCTTAAGGGCTACTACACTCTACACCAAATTTTACCTCGATCAGGAACGACGATTTTTAAAAGCTTGTCATACGTACGGATTTTATGCGAAAATGTCGGCAAAAAATTGGTACTTTTGAGTTTTGTTGGACATATTTCCCGGCGAGATCGAGTCAAATTCTCAAAAGGTTTGGACTTGTAAAGCCTGTACACTGCTGTACACTACTGTGTCAGGGCCAGTGCTTCCAATTTACAAGTGCTGATTTGCAGTGGTTCAAGAGACCCGACCTTCCGAAGCTGTTTCCGTTTTCCGGCTGGCCCAGTCGTAGGCAGACTATGATGCACCACACAACACAACATCCGTACTCCAAGCATTATACACCAGGTATATGACTGAACACGAAATACAACACACCCTCTCGCACGAACCTCTAAGCCGATGTTATCGAAAAGGGGGAGAGGGTAAACGACGAGCGAGATGTCTCATGTGCGGAAATTTCTTGACGAGATATTCCCACAGCCACCATTTTGATTGCGTGCGCTCCTTGAGGCAGTTTTGGAGAAATTCGGCTAGGAAATTCACCCTCGGGGGTTTGCTCCGTAAACATATCTCGCGTGTTACACTTGAAAAAAAAAGCACCTCATCTTCCTCCTAAGGTGATATTAGACTGTAGAGTCATTGGAGCCTGTCCGACGACCACCAAATATGCTACTAGACAACACGTGCACCCCTTGACAGACAGCAACCTTGCCTTGACATGCCTTTACTGACACCAAACGATTACGGTAGGTTTTACGTAGAGTAGAACACTCGGCCCGACACCCTTGACAGCGCACGTTTCGCCCTGCCTGGCATGTCTCCTGACATCTTTGGTGACCATGGACGGTATTGTGTGTGTTATCTTCATATTAAACCGTCTATCCTACCCAACTGATGAGTAAAAAAACAAACAAACAAACAAAAACATCAGTACACCCAGTGAGTGCCCTTCCCGATTCCTTATCCTACAGAGATTCCAGTACTAATTATGCGGTCAAAGACTGAGACAGAGAACGAAGCAAAATACAATAAAAAAACGCCAAGAGGCAGGTAAAGCAAGTGGCATGTCAACGTACCGGATACGAGAACGCCACAACACAAGCCAGACCAGAAAAATTAGAACAAAAATACAATGAAACAAACACAATTCGCGCGAAATTTAAGATGACTTAATGTGATAACAGCAACAACAACAACGGTGAGCAGTTTCGTATGTACGAGCCCGAATGCAGGCTCGGGGCTCTGCGTTCAAGCCCTCCTTAACCACCGCCGGGGAAACAGAAAAAAACATCAACAATCATCCACAAACAACGAAACAACCATGAAAACAACGAAACATCAAGAAACGAAAAAAAACCCCGCAAAATAAATGTGAACCACCACCGTCGTTGTCGGCCCGTATGCGTATCATATATACGTGTCATCGTTCAACAGACCTGAACACATACATACTGCTGTACATAATTGCGTATTGATACAGAGTATAAAGTAGCGTATAGATATGCGTATGTATGTACATGTACATGCACATACAACAAAGAAAACACGAAAACACGCTCTCGTGGATGAATTTCAGAGCCGACTTCTCCAAAAAAAAAAAAAAAAGGAAAGGAAAGGAAAGCAAAGAACAGCAAAGCAGCATGCGACGCGTATGTATGTACATGTACATGCACATACCACACGCAAGAAAACACGCTCTCGTGGATGAATTTCAGAGCCGACTTCTCCAAAGCAAAGCAAAGCAAAGCAAAGCAAAGCAAAGCAGCATGCGACGCCTCAAGGGCCCAGGGCACACCCAACGAAAACGGTGGCTTTGGGAAGGTTTCACCAGGTATGTATACGTGTAAGTAGGCGCTTGCACTCTCTCCGTTACGGAAGAAACCATCTTTGAAAACCGCCCGAGGGGTTAGGCCAATTCTTATGCAGTCCGAAACGAGGTTTTTGAAAAAGCCGGTTTCCGATCGGTTATTTGTCCGACTGGATTGTGAATAGCTACCCTTCTTATCGTCCGTCGGATCGAATATTGTACACAGTTTTTGTGTGTGTTTTCTGGACACGTGGTGCGATGTCAGGGGGTGACTTTCAATAGATTGACTATTATTAGCTCCAAGAAAAAAGGGTACATAGGGCATGCCGAAGTCAGTTCGAAACTGCTTCCCTCGCCGTAAATGCTCGTGGGGTCAGAGGTCTTCATCTTCCAGCAGCTTCGCCCAACCACACATACATGCTGATGTCTCGCTTTTTTCCTCGAGCAGCGTGTGAGCTTCACACGCGTAGCGTTCTCCTCCATCTCGTCCTCGAGGCCATCGCGGCGCTGGAGTCGCCAAACCTACAGCCAGCGCAGCAGATGGCCAAAGGTCATCGATACCGCGCACTGCGGCCATCGGGTGCTGTCACGTGCTGCTGACGGGCGTAGATAAGGACGTATCACGCTGACTCGCGCCGAGCATAGCAGAAGTGACAGCAGCCAAGCCAGCGTCGCCAATGTTGTGGTGTGGAGTTGTGTCGTATGTGGCGTTGTTGTGTGGGTGTGTGATACTCGTACGAGTATGCGGCGGCACTTCCTAACGTTTCCGATGCATGAATCCGACTGGCGAGTTGGATCGAAAATCTCAGTTTTTTCGACTGTCTGGTCCAGTTGGAAATCATAATCGAAAAATCTTGGATTGAATAGGCGCTTTTTCAACTGCACAAAGAATGCCAATTTTTGTCTCCGATCGGAAACCGGCTTTCTCAACCCTAGTTTCCGACTGCATAAGAAGTGGCCTTATTAGAGTAGTCAAAGTATTAATAATAAATATTAACAGTAGTGTGCCATAAAAAGTGCTATCGGTGAACACACCAGTACATGGTACACACGTATGATGCTGTACCAGCCGCCGTTGTGCGCCGACACGTAACATCGTAATATCGGAGCACATACTCAAACATTTCGTCGCGAACAACCAAAGGGCTGTGAGCTGCCTGACTACGTGCGAGCCGCCGATCAATAATGTCACACTTTGGACGTAAATATAAGCACCGATTGATATTAATATTGATGCATAAACAGTGTTTATATTTTCGCCCAGAGCGGCATCTACCAGGTCTACTTCGTGTAATGACAGTTGCGCGCGTTTTTTTTTCAGCGGAGCTCTGCGTCTCTGTATCTGGCTGGAGCGATCTAATAGTATAGCAGAGACTCGACATGTGCAGTTCAGTAAGTCAGTTGCTTTACTCCGGCAGCCAACCAATAGCCAGCTTACTTCGCTACGCAACTCATAGTCAGCTTAAATCGCTACATACCAAACTCATAGCCAGCTTACTTCGCTATATACCACACTCATAGTCAGCTTACCTCGCTGCATACCTCACTCACAGTCAGCTTACTTCGCGACCCAACTCATGGCCAGCTTACTTCTATACCCAAGTCATACTGGTAGCTAGCTTATTTCGCTACAAAGCTACCCAATTCATATATCCGGCCTACTTTGCTACCCATGTCAAAGCTATCGTACCGGTAGGTTACTTCGCCACCCGACCCAAAGCCAGCTTACTTCGCGACGCAACACACAGCTAGCTAGCCGGGAGATATATCACACGACGCGACTCCCACCGCATCCCACCCTCCCGCCCTACCTCCGCATAGACGCAGACAAGATGTCCCGTGGTGAGCTTGGCCACTCCTAGAGTCCCCTGCTCCAAGCCCATCAATACCATCTGCAAGTCACCGGTACCTGTTTCCATTTCTCCAGAGCGAAATCGAATTCCCCAAACGCAAAACAAAATAACACGAAAAGGGAGAAGCCGAGGAAGACGACAAGTTTTGCAAGCGAAAGACACACATGGTCAGTCAAATATTATCGTGTACCAGGTACTTTTTCGTTTTAGTTTCCTGAGATATCGTTTCCACTCCAAAAGTTCCAAGATGAGACATTGCAACAAAAGCCAAAACACTTTTCGGGTCAGTCGAATGCTATGACGGAGGACCATAGTAACTAGGACCAGATATTGTGAGTAAAAACAGGTATATACACAGGTTTTTAAGTGTACCATGGGTCCTATCAACTATGGTCCCCCGTAATACCAGTATACGTTTTTACTGAGGCATGTCTTCCACTCCAGAGTTAACACCAGAGGTTGTAACGTAAGGCAGACATGGGGCAGCCAAAGGTACCCATTTTTTTCCGCAGGCATTCTTCCGCTCCCAGAGTAAGCAGTAAGCACGAGATGTCGCAATGAAAGAGTCACACAGGGGCCAGTAAAATAATACACATGACGCCCTTTTTCCACTCGAGAATCAACAAGACGTGTTGCATAAAAAAAGACTGATTCATACATGCCACACGGGACCGGCCGAGGTCACGCCGCAAATAAACACTTGTTCCGCACTGCTGTACCTGGTACACGACATGACCGAACACAACATGTTGCAAACGAAACAGAAAGACACACACGATCAAGTCAAAGTCATGCCGCAACACGGCGGTAGAGCGTGACACGAGATGCTGCGAACTTCACGAGGTCATAAAATATCATATTATAGGTATATACCAGGTATTGTGTATACATATTTATACCTGTGAGTGTATACATGGCATAACACACACGCAGCTTGCGAATATGAGTTTCGACGGTTTCCTCCAATCTCACAGCAGCTGTCTCTACGCATCTCTCAGTCTTTGTGAAAAATAAACGACACACACATGGATGGCCAGTCAAAGCAGCAAAAGTAATACCGCACAAAACAACCTTTCCACACTGCACACGGCGCACTTGTACAGTAGTAGTTACTGCTGATGTACATCACATCTTTTTCCTCGCGTGTTTTTCCGCTGCAACCAAACGCACAGGCATACTCATACGAGTACATGATGTCGGTTAAAGTCATGCCACAAGGAAGCACCCATGCCACACGGCATACTATTATTAATAATAATGCAATAATGCTGTTGTACATTTTCTCCTCAAGTATTTTTCCACTCCAGATATATTGGAGGTTGTCTTGTGACTTGTTGACCAACTATTATTAATGGTAAATCGCGGGGATGATTTTCTGTCAGAACAGCAACCACAGCAGCAGTACAGGGAACCACAGGAGGTACTCGTATGCATGTTTTTTATAAAAGCTAAAAAGAAAGGCACCTATTCGTACCAACCTCAGCAGGCCGGGCTGGCTGCTTCACGGGGCCGATGCTGTAATCGTCATGTAATTTCGACACAATATTCCCCATCTCAAGTCCCGCAGGAAAAAAAAAAAATGTTACTAATGTACTTCGTATACATCACGTGATGACCATCTCCAGGTAGCGTATACCTTGTAAATACTTGGTACATGCACGCGAGACACGACTCAATCATACCACTCTGGACGGAAAAATAAGAAACGTTTAGGCAATATTATGAACATCAAACGGTCCTTACATTTCCATTCACGGTGGTAAAAAAAGACAAACGACTCCTACCATTCGCATCAACTTTTTTTTCCCTTCGCATGTACGTACAATCCTCGCCCTTATCTTCCCTCTCCCTCCTATTACGGGGAAGCGCAGTAAATAGGACCTGCGGTACAGACAATAACCTATACATTTAACTAGTTGTACTATTACGGGGGGGCATAGTAAATAGGACCTACGGTACACACAAAAAACTACGTACCAGGTATTTCCTTTTTTTACTGACAACATTTGGTCCCATTTACTATGGTCCCCCGTAAGAACATTAGTTGGTCCTATTTACTATGGTCCCCCGATAGTAATATCAACTATCAACACCCGTAACTCAGATCCGGGGTCACATACATGGCAGGCTGTTCTCCCTCCTCGCACCCCCGCCACGGTTCGTGCCTTGCATTTTTTAATCGCGAGAGAAGGGTTAAGCACTTTCTTCCCTCGTCGACTCGCGTCGAATACATCATTTACCACTATGGACGGAAATATAAGCACCATTTAGACATTATATTGAATATCCAATGTCATTTCATTCGCGTCCAGCGCGGTGAAAAAAACACACACACACATGATGACTCTATCGTATCACTATGGACGGAAATGTAAAGACCGTTTAGGAGGTATAATGAAAATCAAACATTGCTTATATTTTCGTCAAGAGGTGCGGTATTAATATTACGGGGAGCCATAGTAAACAGGACCAAATATTGTTAGTAAAAAAAGAGAAAATATATACCAGGTAGGTTTTTGTGTGTACCGTAGATCCTATTTACTATGGCCCCCCGTAATAGCACGAAGCAGGAAGGAATCCTGGCGCAGCCTGAATTTCTTAATGTGAAGGAGCGCCTTCTATTATTAATAATACCTTCTACACCAAAAGTCAGCACAGCAGTAAGTAAGTAAGTACTTCCATCGTACCACGCATCCTGAAAATCTCTGAAAATCTCCGCCTGCCTTTTTTTGATAGTGCTCATTTTTCTTACACAAGTGGGTGTCCTCGGTCCTCGGTTTGCACTGCTTGCTGTACAACTTCACCCGCGTTGTGCAGAAACCACTTGAAAGAGTTAGGGTACGATCGTTTTTGCAGAATCAAACGCAAGGGTATACGATGGGTGTTCTTCTGTCTCTGTGTCTACTTCGATAATATCAATATTACGGGGGTACATAGTTAATAGGACCTATGGTATACCTGGTACATAAAAACCTTTATATTTACCTATTTTTACTAACTATAACAATATTTGGTCCCGTTAACTATGGACCCCCCCCGTAATATTAATAGTACATTCTGGCAGTCTGTTCGAAAATATAAAGCATATTTCAATTACCACAACACCTAAAAAGACACGCTACATTTTCGGTCAGCCTGATATATATTATACATACACGCCGGCTCGAAGAAGGTATTAATAGCACTCTCGGCCATGTATATTTATGAAACTAAGAAAACAACAGCTGTGAGAGCGAGGACTCCGTCGAAGCTCATCATGTCATATTTGCAAGCTGTGTGCGAATATGAGTTGTGCGTCAACCCCTTGATAAGCGACCAGACAATGGTTGATAGCTTTGGTGGTGCCTTTGGTGGTGCTTTGGTGGTGTTACCAACCATTGTCTACGAGCAGCGTCAGCCCCTGCCGCACGAGTCATTAGACTGCGACTACCCGTATTAATAATAATGCTACAAAGAAAATTGGACATCAACGTGTGTTATCCCCCGATCACACACAGTGCCCGGTGCCGTAATGGTCCCTCTATACCGTCATTCTCCTCGTCCCAAGTCCGGAGAGGACAAGTAATCCAGGCTTCTATCATACCTGGTAGTATATACCACAAAGATGCATGACTTGAGCCCCTGACTGACCCCTACGCTAAAGCTAGTATGTTGAGGCCACAATATGCCTTCACGCGCTCAAAAAAATTCAGGTCGGGAATATAGTATACGTTTGGAGTCTGGTGTCAACATCGAAACGACATGATATTCCTGGTCAAAGTGGTACGTACGTTTTCGTGCGTAGCATATACTACTGCCGTATGTAAAATCTTTGTCGTGTATACGTACCATTGCTGTACAGCTCTCGACGGAAATATAACGACCGTTCCGTCCTCATGTGAATGACTCAAACAGTGCTTACATTTCCGACCAGCGTGGTACCTGGTATGCTACATTATACACCTATAAAATGAAGAAGGTATACTACATTATACACCTACAAAATGAAGAACAGCCGGCGTCCCCGGTGGCTTGGTAGGTGGTGCGCGTGCCTATTATTAATAAGATCAAGTTTGTGGGTTCGATCAAGTCTCACCAAGTGCATACTCGTAAGGACTATTTCTTGCATAAAAATTGATTAGAGGAAAGCGCGAGAGCGCAAGTTGGCAACATTCGATGGAAATCGACGAGCAGTAGGAATGCTGAACCCTATGCGCGACAAAAAAATGAAGGCACATACCGGGGGGGAGAAGGGACGGCACCTGTGACCACGGCTTGCCCAGAAGATCGCTGAGGGTAAAACCTCCTACGAGTTAAGCTGGAAAGTACAAGTGGTGCTGAAATAAGTAAAACAATAAATAAAAGTAACAAAATAAATCACCGAAACACACCAGGCCAGCTTAACAAACGCGACACACAGGCGAGCAAAAAGCAGTCAATCAACAACCATTAACTCCTCAAGGAATCGCACTCCCGCCTCGGAGACAGATTGCTTGAATTCGTACTAAAATGTTGGTTTCTATGCGTACAGTAGTGCAGCAATAACAGGGTTAAAAGACGGACCGTCTCCGACTGGGCGGGGCGGAATAGGGCGTGAAGGCGCGGCAGTTGGGGCGGGTGCGAGATAGGGTACTCCTCCTCCACCTCGACGTCGATTGACGCCGGAGGGGGTGCGGCAAGTGCCAACTCGCGAGTGCGCCACTCTCAACACGCCGTCTCAAAAGCCGCGCATACGCGAGTGGAAACAGCGCTCGCACTTTTTTTTGTTTCAGCATGGTTCCAGGTGTACTGTACGTACGAGTGCTCTTGTCTGAGCTCTCCGGACGATGGCAAAAGTGACATGCAAGTAGGTGCTCTGCCGTGTACAGCTATTAAACCACAGCGGTGCCGCATCAGCAGAGCGTGTCTTAACACTATACATACAGCAGTCCGCAAGCATTGCTGCAGAGGGGAGTTCACCGACTTTTTCGACACTATGGTTGAATTCACCCTGCACGTACGATACGAACACAACGAACCCTGACCCCAAACCCCAAACCAATTACAGGGTTAGCCATCTCCGTTCGTCTACCGCACACTCAATGCGCGCCAACCAATGGTACCCAATAAGCTGGGTGAGCTCCACCGGTGCGGCGTTTTTTCACAGCACACAGCGTTATCTGGCAGGTGTACTGCTGCTATTAATAGGAAATACATTGCACTGGTGTAAACGGTATTGATGTAGACTACTCGCACGTACTGCTGTAGCTGTGTACTTTGTATGTATATACCAGGTGTCACACCATGTGATAAAACATTGCACGGCCATGAGCATTTCATTTTTTTCGCTGCACTGCTGTGCAAGACTTGTGATGAGTCCATTATATATAACGCAATAATGAATTATGGAAAGGTTGGAAAGGCTGAAATGCTAAATGTTTGTACGGGCCAGGCTTTTCGCGTGAGCGGTCATGCATGCATGAATGAATGAATGAATGCAGCCTGTGTTTGCCCTTTCATCTGTTCATGCTACTGCTAAAGCAGTACGAGGTATTCAATACCACCCTGCGCATACACTATAATGCAAATTACTAACACGATAAGTGCTACCTGGCCTACAGGCAGTACTCATTTTATTAGTACAAGTAAAAGTAGCAAAAACACCCCAACAGCAGTGCCATGCGAGCAGCAATACGATCGTGGACAATACCCGTACGACAACCCCGAACGCAACCATGTACATACGTGTTGAAGTACAGCCGTACAAGCACTTATTTCCGTGGCCACATCGCCCTCAGCCAACCTCAGTGACATAGGAAACATCAACATAAATAGGACTGGTATATATAATAGTTGGTACGATACTGGTTATACGACTGTCGTGGCACCTGCCTCCGCGCACGGACATCCGGATTGAGCATTGCTGCTCTGTAGAGCGATCTTGCCCATCGAACTACTGCTGTACATGGTCGTACTTTCTGTCCAACACTCCACCCCTGTAAACCTAGCGCTGTAGAATGTAACCCTGTTACTATAACTATTAATATTAATAGCGCACTGCAGCTCTGAGCGATTTATACATTATTATTTAATCCGACCGATCCTTTCTATTTGCAGTATTACCCGTATTTACGGACAGGTTGACCCCTTTAGTACTGCAATCCCGATTTGGGAAGAAACCATTTGAATTCCAAGTGGTTTGTCCCCATATCGGGACTGCAGTACTCAAGGGGTTAAGGTTCTTATCTATATGGGCAACAACCTAAATCAGGCACACCCGTTGTATTTGAGCCGAAAAAAGTTTCATGCTGAAATCAAGTAAAAGGAACACGCCACAAGCGGTGTTTTCAGCCATGAGAAAAACCAGGCATACACTTTTTTGAGTCTCAACATTGATCGTGTGGCCTCCAAAATCCGAGTTGCTTTCATTTCTTTAGGGTACACAGTAGGTACCACGGGCTCCAGTTGGACCTGCAGAGGGTCACCAGGCTTCGTTTGTTTCGCCACGGCGGGCGCGCCAAGAGTATTTTATTGTGGCGCCCAACCCCCCCCCCCCCCCCCCCCCCCCCCCCCCCCCCCCCCCCCCAGGGTGCCAGCTTTGCACGCTCTCGACCATCCTCACGGAAACGCCTGCTCGGCAAGAAATTATTTTGCCGTACCAAGCCTGAGACCACCTCGACGCTGGGTGGGGCAGACGAGCTGCCGTGTGTGTCGACGGCGCTGTAATATGACTGACTCCTCCTGTGACCACACTGCTGTATCATGATAACAAGTGAAGCATCGTACACCCCAAGGAAGAAAGAGTGAAATCAGCGTACGTACGTACGTACGTGTGTATGCCTGACTACGTATGTACAGAGTTTACACCCAATTTTGCAACCGAGGGACCGGAGACGCATACGCAGAGAAAAAACAGCGTACGTATGGCCTCTCTGATTGACTGAAAATCAGGGAAAAACTGCTGCAAGCTACAGATCAGTACATAAAACAGACAGATACAGGGGTACCTCTGGTCAGTTTTAAGCCAAAAACAGGTACGATGTGAGGCTGGCCAATGGCAGGGATCCTGGCGTGTGTTTTTTACTTGTTTTTAGTCTGTACTTGATTTTGGTCCAAAATGGACTAGGTTCACCTGATTTCGGTCTATAATGGACCAGGTATACCTGATTTTGGCTAAAAAACCCCTCGTATATTAGAGACACATTAATCTGTCCCTAGGTGTAAGCAGGTAAGGAGCATTTGTGCTAAACGATGAAAGTTTAAAAGGTTCTTGTATTTGGGTACGGAGTGGTACGCAGATAACATATACCAGGTACCTGGTACCTGTCAGTCTAATTCCAAGTAATTTGTCCCCTAACCGAGACTGCGGTCCGAAAAGGGGTTGAGCTTCCCGGAGTGTCCAGACATTATTAATAGTCAGACAGTGGGAAGGACGGAAAGTATTAGTCAGAAAAAGCACCAACCCCCAGCCGACGCCGTAATCCATATGCAAGAAACCTCGCCTCACAAGCGGTTCTTAGTATACAGCAGTAGGACGCAGCCCACCCTTCATGCGACTCAACACACAACCTCACGGCGCTTCGCGTTTGCTACAGCGTGGAAAATTCTCCCTGGCCGGTGAAAACCAAGCTCGACGTGGTGCGTCCCGGCATTGTCGGGATGCGAGGGTCTATGGTCACACGACCACGGCCATGCATGGCGTGATTACCCCCCCCCCCGGCCACGCCTTGCACTACCCAGTGAGGCGTGCCTCAGTAGGCGCATGCCTTGCATTCATGTTTGTGTTTGGTTTACGAGGCCACGAGATGGTCCATCGGGTTGCACCTTTTTTCGTCAGGGTCAGGTTGTGGGCGAGGCAAATATACATATACACATACATCCACATATCAAAACACCCAATGTAGCAGGTACGGTACAGAGCCCCCGAACCGCGGAGGTTCGGAAAAAATTCGGTGCGCACTTCTCGCAGCAAAAACATGTACGTACATCCTTACACTAAAAAAACATGCAAACCAAGATAGAATCAAGTCCCAAAGTGATTGTTGGTCCCCTTCTCGGGAATACAGAGGGAAAAAACTGACGACGAAAAAGCGTCGACTACAGCAACGGCCACTGCAGAGCTGGGGGTTGATGATGACAATAGATTGTTGTCCGTGGTAAACTGCAACGAGCCGTACGGCGCAGGCACGGGCGCCACATGGTCCTACCCGTACATACTGCTATTACGGGGGACCATAGTAAATAGGACCAAATATTGTAGGCAAAAATAGGTAAATACATACCTGGTACATAGTTTTCTTCGTGTGCAATTACGGGGGAGCATAGCAAATAGGACCAAATATTGTTTCTAAAAATAGGTGAATATATATACATATATAATATATATATTGTGTGTACCGTAGGTCCTATTCACTATGGTCCTCCGTAATAGGCGCTGACGCTGCTTCTTTTAATAGGCGGTTGATGACATCAAAACATCATTGGGGCAAACTGTAGTCAGTCCCCTCCCCGTCTGGGGGCAAACCATTCAAATTCCAAGTAATTTTTCCTCAAAATGGGACTGTGACTGCCGCCCTACTGATAAAAGGCAGTCCTACCGTAGAAGGGGTTCAGGGTTCAGGAGGAGGTGTGGCCGGAGGCACCCAATCAGCGTGCAGAGCTCCACCATTTGAATCCCCATTCTTGAAACGGAGAACGGGCTTGGGAGACCGCCGGGCAGTCGGTCCAGTCAGCACTGGCGGGGTAGAGGGTAATCAATTCAACAATTCAATACTTGGTACACATTTAGGATCCACGTTTCGACTGTTCAGCTCTTTTGTTGCGTGATTGTGTGTAACATCAAGTTAAAAAAAACACCAGCCGTGAGATCGAATATTTTTGCCTATCCCTGGTATGCAGTATGTAGAGACCTCAAGAAGCGACGCCAATCAACTCTTTGTGGCCTTTGATCATATGATAAGATATGCTATAATATCAATTACAGCCGCCATAAAACCGCCTGCACAGGCGAACTTTCAGAACCTGCCAGCAAAAAAAGGCACGTTATTTCCAATGGAAACTCGCACAACTATTTGAAAAATCACCACGAGGAGCACACAGCGCCCAGCGAACGAACACACACGCACGTACACACTAGCTCAGCAGCAGAAGAAGCTCGCACAAGCTCGCAAAGCGGGCGGCCTGAGAGGGCGGCTCTACGGCGGCTGCGGCTGGTGCTAGTGCTTTTCATTGTGCCATTATTCTCTGGTCGTTTATTGTACACAGACGTACTCTCGCACGCAAGCTCTCACAATAGAGCCGCCGCCGCACGCAGCACCCAGCAGCAGCATTAGCAGGGGATAAAACAGCTACAGGTACATACCTCTAGCGAGAAAACAAGAAAGACACCATCTCGTTAGAGGAAATGACACTATTACGGGGGACCATAGTTAATAGGACCTACGGTACACATGAAAACCTATATATTTACCTATTTTTTCTGACAATATTTGGTCCTATTTACTATGCCCCCCCGTAATACTACGGCCCCCCGTAATATTAATACTGTACGAACTCGTACGTACAACAACGGTATTTGTTACACGTTGGAATAAGAGCACCAAAGCACCAAGTATTCTACTTCTAGGGGTGCTCACACATACTGTACCGTTTGGAGCCTGATACCAAAACTAAACGTGATTATATTTCCGGCCAGCGTGGTACGGCTGCACCAACGGACGTGGCGCATGCTGCTGTATACGTACAGCAGAACGTTTACAGCAGCACCAACAAACAAAACGTTGCTGCTGTACCAACATGCTTTATTTAACGCATAAAATACCGTCGTACCTTACGAGTACAGCATTAATAGTGTCCTGTAGCGAGATTATTTCTCGCTTGAGGTACTCGTAGGTACCTATAGGATATGATACGGTTAGATCATATCATATTATATCAGCATACAGCGACCCAAAGAGCGACAATGTGCGGTGTTTCACAACCTTCGAATCAGGCACAGCATGCTACAGCAGCAGTACACTTGGATATATACATTCATATATGTATCATCGTGCTGCCCCTATAAAGTGTGTGCGCATTTCGAGCACACACCCCCTGCACCAGCCACCATCAACAGGCCAGGTCGTGTCGCCGATGACACCGTAACCGTTGTTTGTTTCGACAGTTCTTCCTTGCGAAGCCGCAAGGGGGGAATAACCCACTCTTTCGAGACCCCTCTCAAGGAATAGCGACCGAAACAATGACCAGGCACACAGCAGTAGGTGTTATCAACTTAGGGTTACGAACAGCGTCCTCGCCCGGCAGCAGAAGCACGGGTGGGGTCATGTTGCGCCCGGGCCGTACGATTCCTCGCATTCCACCATCGCAACTCGGACCCTATAGTTTGTACCATCCCCCAATCGCACAGCAGTGGCGCTTTGATGTAGTCGTCATTTTTCATCGCCAACTTTCCCCTCGGACATTCCAGAAGGGTCAATGGAGGGATGGCAATCCCTTGCATGCGATCTCTGTCTTGCAATCACTGGCTAAAACCCGAGGCCAATACTCAACAACCAGACGGGCTTCAGATTGTGCTTCTGTTAGATATTCAGACAGTACACTACAGTACAACCACCATCAGCCGATGTTGTTGTTGGTGGTGGTATTTCTTCTTATTTTTTATTTCACGTTCAGGCGTTCATCAGAGAAAGTTGCGGAGGGTGGCCTGTACCGGACACGAGCAAAACCAACAGTACCGCCCTCAAGAATATCACCACAAGCAGCACCGCCATTGATTATCCGATACCTGGTACTTGACAAATGTTGACGTTATATTACGCCATACAGAGTTTTTTTTCTCCACGTATTCAATACTATTACAGCAGTAGGTGCAGCTTTACAACCTATGACCAAACTGCTGCGCCGTCCGCTGCTCCGCTGGGGGGGGCGCCTGAACCCTGCGACTAAACACCAGTTGGCTGACTACAACGCGCCGACTAGATATAAGTTGGCCGACTATAAGTCGGTGACTAGTTATTAGTTGGTTAGGTACCGTAACTAATCGTTAATTCGCTAGGTATGGCAGGTATAATAGGTGCGTGCGGCAGTCAGCGGCGTTTCTGCGTCTTGGTAAATATACCTGACTGGCGATTGATGACATACTATCCATACAAATAACTCAGATATTAATCGCTCGCTGTGCACTATTAACCTTTAAACCGGGGTTATTCACGGGCCGGGTCAAAGCTCGTGCGTCGGGTAGGGTTGGGTCAGGGTGACCTCGCCCGACCCGTGAATTTTGTAAAGCCTTCTAACCCGACCCGACGAGACCCGACCCGACCGGTGAGATTTTGAAGACCTCCTGACCTGACCCGTGGGTTGGGGTCATGACCCGTGAAAAGCCCTGGTATTACGTACCAGGTAGCTATTAATAGTAGCTAGCCATGATACCCCGCAAGTACAGCCCTACCAGATACCGTGTACCATACTTCGAAGCACATGCGGTGCTGGTGCTAACGCATGAACTCCTGAAACAGAGGTGTGCGGATAGGGATATAGACCAACGTACCACCGCCCAAAACCAAACCAAACGGCAGAAATTGGGCCACGGGACCACTGGCTCAGTGATCCCGAATCAGTAACAGTAGTGCCGGTAGTAGCCAGCCGGCAGAGGCTAGACGTCAGAAACGCTAGAAGCAGACGCAGTCCTGTTGAGTTGACCCTGATACTACTATTACGGGGGTCCATAGTTAATAGGACCTACGGTACACACAAAAACCTATATATTTACCTATTTTTACTAACAAAATTTGGTCCCGTTAACTATGGACCCCCGTAGTACTTGTAGGACCTACTGAAGGGCAGAGAAGGGGAGGCACCAGCGTATACCAGGTACATCCTTAGTGAGGTCATTTACGTAAACTCCGTAGCACGCGCGGTCGAAGTATTCGTACCGGATGTCTGTCATCCAGCATCTGTTATCTGTCATCT
Source organism: Macrocystis pyrifera (assembly GCA_031763025.1). Taxonomy (NCBI): domain Eukaryota; class Phaeophyceae; order Laminariales; family Laminariaceae; genus Macrocystis; species Macrocystis pyrifera. The sequence continues at coordinate 14,179,229 of JASSKH010000009.1, forward strand.
GTCGCACGCAGCATGCAAAGATGAGAGGTGACCCTTTCAGAACTTTTAGAATCACAGCAGTCCCGTTTTGGGGACGAAGCACTTTAATTTCAAGTAGTTAGTCCCCGAAACGGGACTGCGGTTCCAAAGGGGTTAAAAGGTAAACCTCCATCTAACAGGCGATCAGCTGATGCGTCTTTTTGATTATATACAAAAACGTCAGAAAAGCAAAAGCGGCTCAGAGAACAGGGACCGTAGGCTTGGGCGGCACTACGTACAGCACCCAGTGAAAAACCAAGAACGAGACAAGAACACAAAACCCTAAGAGCCAAAGAACCGAGTCTCGCCGGGAGGGAACACATCTATATGGCTGACGATAGTAACCTCAAATTACACACTGCTGCGATAATCCATAGGGCATGTCAGCGCCCGAAAGAAGTACAAACAAGAAACCAGGAATGTAGGATAGCAATTACCGGCAAGAGCCGAATAACAAAGAGTCAAACAACATCGGCGTTTGCTGCATATATATCTGAGAACTTCAGCATCTCTCCACCTTTCACACACTACATTAATACTATTAATACCTGGCAAGAGCCAAATAAACAAATAATCGAGCAGTGCTGGGACTTATTATCTGAGAACCTGAGCCTCCAACCTGCGCGAGATAATCTAACAAATCAGGAACGACCACCCACCGCGTCTTCAACATGCAACACACGACCTAACACCTGGCACCTCGTATGATATCAAACGATTTGTGACTGCCAGTGCTCACAGTGCACCTGGGGTGCAAAATGCGCATGTATGAAAGCTTGCACATACCAGTACGTGGAAAGAGTCACAGATTCCGTCAAAAAGTACGTATGTATACGTACGGTCTCCTATTAATAGAAACAACTATTTCGTAACACAGCAGTACTAATATTAATATTACGGGGGACCATAGTAAACAGGACCAATTATCGTTGGTAAAATAGGTAAAATATATAGGTTTTTGTGTGCACCGTAGGTCCTGTTCACTATGGTTCCCCGTAATAGTTAAATCGCACTTCGGCAGTAACTACAGTAAAGTCAGCACTGAGTAACTTTCACCCACCGATACCCACGTTTTCTCATTGCGTGCACGAGGCGTACGCTTACAAGTATGCATGCACGCATGCCGGTATCAGTGCGCATGTATGCACGAAAGAGGTTGCGGGCGGTGCAAAAACGGAGATGCATGAGCGTAGCTGGAAGAACTCCATCACAACAATATCATATACCAGCTATACGGCAATGAAACGAAAACAAACCAGCATACAGCTGGAGACGGCGGATACAGAATTGCCCTCTGCTGTCGCTGTGGCAGAATCGTCCAGAAAGAAAGCGCATGCACAAAGAGCACCAAGAGTTACCTTGCTTGTTCGAATTCCAGCTGCTTGCCGTGACTATTTACTGCAACGAGGTCATTTGTTTTCCCTTTGGCTATCAATGTTCTTCGCAGCGGGGCGCGTACAAGCTCCCATCAACCAACTATTACCGGGGACCATAGTAAATACCTGGTAGGACCTACGATACTCAGAAAAATCCATATATTTCCCTATTTTTACTAACAATGTTCGGTCTTTTCTACTATGATCCCCCGTGAAAGCTCCCCCCTTTGGCCGTTGAAGATAGCTACAAACAAAAAAATGACAGCTTTGGTGTTGTGAGCCGTCTACCAACAGCGTGAGCTCCCAGCATTACCGGGAGGATAATGACGCACGCACCCATGCCGCACGCCTCCTCGCATTCAACCATCGGAACTAGGGCACCAACGTTTGCATCATCTCCCAACCACGTAGTAGCCGGTGGTGCGATCATCAATTGCTATCGCCAATATCTCGCCGCTGAAGGCCTCAAGAGGGTCACGCTGTCTGTTCGTCCGTTGCTGTCTGTCGATGCTTACGTTACATGGCAAGATTGTGGGACCTATACATGCATAGTCGTACTTTAACCATTTTCCACAGACCCGACATCTACAAAAGCGGACGAGCTATTCAGAAGCGGACGAACTTGCGCCAACGGGTCTTGTTTAGCCGCGATCCGTCTCGAGCCGCCCGCGATCGCCGCGGGGCAGTGCGGACTGCTTCAAGCTCGTGTCTCATGAATCTTTTGATTCACAAAAAAAAAAAAATAGAGAGGCTCTTGCACGTATGGGGAGTATTTTTTTTCTCTCCTTGTTCTGACGTATTATGGCTTCGAATGTATGCGGACTACTGCAAGAATGAGGGAGCCTCGCCTCGGTACCACTCTACAAGTACGTACGACTAGGCTCCGACATTTGTGTCTTGTTCGACAGCGCGACACTCATTGTCCAAAGTCAACATTCAATGTCGAGAGGGGGGGGGGGAAGGTGTCCTCAAGGGTCATGCATGGCCATATTGGTGTAGTCGTATGACCAAAGGCCCTCGCATCGCTACAAAGCCGAGAGGGAGCACGTCGGGTTTTCACCGACCAGGCAGACATCGCTTGCACCAAGCGCGGAGCGAGGTGTTCGGCGAGTCGCACGAAGGGCGAGCTGTATCCTACTGAGAACCGCTCGTGAGGCAGACTTTCTTGCATATGGATGACAGGGTCAGATTAATTGATCTGTTTTCCTGTTTTCCGATGTCAGCAGTTTCACAGACAACAATCAGAACCGGCAATTGGGAGGGAGGGGTGTACTGGCGGCGGCGGGGAGGGGTAAAACGGACATCGCGTACAATATTCAGTACGTTAAAGTACTGTTTTGTCTGGGCGATCAATCACTGTTCGACATCAAGATTCAACGCTGAGCCAAGGCAAGGAGGACATTGCGTGCGATATATGGCACGTTCAGGGAATGCCAATTGGCAGAGCGACCGATCACTGTCCTTAGCGATACTCAACGTAAGGCAAGCTGGGGGGGGTGGGGAGCGGACGGACATCGCCTTGAAAAAAAAAAAAAAACACGTAGGGCGGAGGACGAGTCACTCCATTCAATATAACAACTTTATACCACGATAACAACAAGGTAACACAACATGGCAGGAAAGCCATGATGAAGCTATGATAACATGATAACGTCATCACGTGAGCTCGACATGCGATATGCATACGGAAATCGAACATTTCGGCGCTCCGCGCGGTACTAAACGTAATAAATGTACTGGTACATATGACACCTGGGATCTGGAATGGCCCACCTACAAGTACACTAGACGGTAGAGTAAGAAATAAAAAAAAAATGTATATCAGACGGCATGCAACTACACAAACGGCATGTATCAAGAGTCACTTCATTTTTTGCTTTTTTTTTTAATATATTCATACGTGCGGCCATATACTCCTCCCTATACACGGAATGAACATCCTGCATGAGCCAATATAAAATCCGTGGTACGTGCGATCGAAGGCATCGAACATCACACACATCTCGCAGTTTCGAAGACAATCCTCGATATCACCAAGATCTCACAGCTGATGTTCTTTTAATGTTTTTTCCCATGAATATATACTATACTGGCGGCATGTATAGCGCCGTGCCACACGATAGAAGGGATTGCAAACAGGGCTTCTACCGGAAGACGGGCAATTAGAGGTGCGCCGGTAGGGCGTGCAATTAGGGGTGCGAAGGCAAGGGCCGCCATTAGGGGTGGTGGCCAATACATGCCCAAAACAAATCTCAAGCGTTGCAGCCGAAGATGTCAGGAGACAACACTTTCACCATTCGACAAGACAGCAACTTCGCCTTGACTTGCCTTGACTGACACCGAACTACTACCCGGTAGGTCTTCGTGTGGAACATTCAGCCCTACACTCTTGGCAGCGAACGTTTCGCGTTGCGTGACATGTCTCCGGACTCCTGACATATTTCATTGCAGCTGAGGAGCCACTCAATGACCCCATGCCATGCCTTTCTACCCGATGTGTTTTTTTTTTTCAAGTAGCCCACGGGGTCACCGAATAAACACGTCCTCTACGCGTAGGGCGAATTTCCCAGCCCCGATTCTCAAAGCCCAGGGGGGGGGGGGGCGGGCGCAAACAGCCAAAAGGGCGGCAGCGGTGGTAGTTTGGTATCGTCTGTGGAGTCTATATAATTAACTACTTACAGTAGTAGTGATAAGGAGCATGACGCATAACTCGGCGTTTACACCTTCCCCCGTTGTCGGGAAAACTAGCCTCGAACTTTGTCCGAGGCCGTGTGTTATCCTATCACCCAGGAGATAGTGTTAGACGCGCATGTATCGGGCGTAGCTTAAAACGTTTCACACCTCGAACATATGATGGTTTATCTATCTATCTATTTACTGTAGATGATCTAGTTCCTCACCCACCGAAAATCTGCCTTATAGGGCAGATCATCAAACCCAGGAAACATGCGCTAGATCATACCTGTTACAGATTAAACCGCTCCCACCCGGCAATATGAGCTAGAGCATACAGATCATACAAGATCGGGAATATATCTGTCTGCCTTGAAATATCTAGATTATGCGAGTGGGGATGATCTGCAGACGATCTGTCTGTCCGTCCGAGGTGTGATTTTGTTGTCGCAAGGACCGTCGTTGGGCGACGAGTAGAGGTCCTCAAGCGTGGTAGATAGATAGGCCGTCAGACAGCCAGGGAGGCAGGCAGGAACGCAGGCAGGCAGGCAGGCAGGCGTGCTACAAAAAATAGGTGCCACCCGCACCGAGACGCGCGTCTGTATCGGTATCGGTATCTGCACCTGTATCGGTATCAGTATTAGTATTTCTGCGTCTCTTTTACTTCAGTAGGTCTAACGGCATGCACATCGCCGAATGCTCGCCGCGATACTTGTTGCGTACGACAGGAACTGGGAAAAATGTCGCTCCACATACTTCCCTATACGGTATATACTACCGGCATATACCATACATTTGATACTATTACGGGGGACCATAGCGTCCCCGGTGGCTTGGTAGGTGGTCCGCGAGCCTATCAAGATCAATTTCGTGAGTTCGAGTCTCACCGAGTGCATGCTCATAGGGACTTTTTCTTGCATAAAATTGATTAGCGGAAAGCGCGAGAGCGTGAGTTAGCTGTGCATTCGATGAAAATCGACAAGCAGTGGGAATGCTGAACCCTATGCGCGATAAAAACTAAAGGCAAGTACCGGGGGGGAGAAGGGACGACACCTGTGACCACGGCTTGTCCAGAAGATCGTCGAGGGTAAAACCTCCTACGAGTGGGCTGGAAAGTAAAAGTGATGAAAAAAAAAAAAAAAAAAAAAAAAAAAAAAAATAGTAAATAGGACCTACGGTACACACAAAAACCTATCTTCACTTTTACTTTCCAGCCTGACTCGTGGGAGGTTTTACCCTCAGCGATCTTCTGGACAAGCCGTGGTTACAGGTGTCATCCCTTCTCCCCCCCGGGACGTGCCTTTAGTTTTTATCGCGTATAGGGTTCAGCATTCCCACTGCTCGTCGATTTTCATCGAACGTACAGCTAACCCACGCTCTCTCGCTTTCGGCTTATCAATTTTTTATGCAAGAAAAAGTCCCTACGAGCAAGCACTCGGTGAGACTCGAACCCACGAAATTGATCTTGAAAGGCTCGCGGATTACCTACCAAGCCACCGGGGACGCCGGCTATTTCCCTGTTTTTACTATAAATATTAGGTTATATTTACTATGGTCCCCCGTAATAGGTACCTGGTACCCGCGGCATGTACTTCACCATACGTGGTACTTGGTGCGTACGTACTGTAAACGTACACCATTTCATGGGTTCGGTGGTTGTACAGCCCTTGCTCCTATTACGGGGGTCCATAGTTAATGGGACCAAATTTTGTTAGTAAAAATAGGGAAATATATAGGTTTTATTGTATATCATATGTCCTATTAACTATGGACCCCCGTAATAGTCTTCGCCCTTGTTTCGTCATATATAACCCAGAGCCAGGGGCTGAACGCCCCCCTCACCCCCCCCTCCCCCCACGTGCTCCGTCCCGGCATTGCAGGGATACGAGGGTCTACGGTCAGATAGATGACTACGGCCAGGCATGACATGGGTACCTCCCCCCCCCTCTATGGTCGGCCATGAATGATAATGAGTACACCCCCTCCCCCCCTCCCCACTTTTAGTTCTTACCGCGCGAAGCGTTTGTTCGGCACACCCTTGCGCCCGTCGACTCAAAAATCGAACTGAGCGTGCTCGCGTCACAGCTCAATCAACGACAGCTACAGCACGATCTTTGAATAACAAAAACACCCCAACTAATAGGGATCGAGCTCGACAGCAACCAAACAAGCCTTTCGGGACTCACAACAGAAAATATATGCGACTAAAGTATAATAGTGCTCTGGTCCCTCTATGTTGCCCGTTCAGTCTTTGCCGGTTGCCCGCTAAAAATAGTGCCTGTGGAAAAGCTCGGTACATACCACATGGTGGTATGATAACAGGCAGTGTGGTATTTAATAGTGGGCTGAGTAAGTAGTACCGCTAGAATGCCGAGACTACGTACCGAGGGAGGGACCAGTACTGTATATCGACCGAAAAACAAGGTTTTGGGCCATCAACTGCCTGCTGGTACTATAAGAAGAAATCTGCTGGTACTATTAATATGTATTATACCTGGTACGTATTCAAAACCGTGAGCGAGCAGCAGTATCACGCTGCGCCCGTGTCACACAGCCCATTGCACCGCTCTATCGTATCGTATCGTATCGTATGGTATGATAGCTCATCCTGGGGACAGATCAGCCAGCTCTTGTAGCTCCTGGTATAGCTTACCCTCGGCAAATAGGTGCGTATCCAAGCGCGCGTGTTTCTCCGATACTTCACCCTCGGTATCCTCAATCCTCTGCAGCTCAAGCTTGTAAAACATGTTCAGGAAAGCTACCCCCCCAACAGCTCAAACCGGGAAAACATGTGCAGCTCGTGTAGTTTACGGGTGGGCTACCTTCGGATAGAGCTTTTACGGGGGACTATAGTGAATAGGACCTACGGTACACACAAAAACGTATACATTTCACTATTTCTACTATTACGGGGGGTCTATAGTTAACAGGACCTATGGCATACATAAAAACCTATATATTTAGGTATTTTTACTAACAATATTTCGTCCTGTTAACTATGGACCCCCGTAATAACAATATTCGGTCCTATTTACTAAGGTCCCCCGTTATAATAATAGCTCGAGTTTCTGTGAGCTTATCTGTCTTGGGTGGGTGTAAATCGTTAGGGTACTACAGCAACAACACCATAACCCCCGAACCAAGACGCAAGCGGACGAGGGGAGAAAACGCTGAACTATTGTCGCGATGAAATAAGGGTAAAGCCGTGTACCGTAGCACGGGGGGGGGGGTGTGTGATGCCATCATTATCATGCATGGCCGTAGTCGTATGACTAAAGACCCTCGCATCCCTACAATATCGGGACGGAGCACGTCGGGTTTTCACCGACTATATAGGCAGACGTTGCTTGCACCAAGCGCGAGGCGCCGTGAGTTGTCCATTCTCTATCTTCGCTTTTCGTGCCTCTCTCCCTCCTACTTTTGACAACTGTACCTCCGACCCGGGGTCACCTCATATATAGCAGGCTCTTCTCCCCCCTCCCTCCCTATCTCCCCATGAACGATGCTGAACTCGCAACGTTTTTTGCGTAATGTTGGCACTCTCTACTCCCACAAGGGGGCATACCAGGTACCAGTACCAGTACCAGTACCAGTACCAGTAAGCATTAGAAATATAACGGGGGGGGCATAGTAAATAGGACCAAATATTGTTAGTAAAAACATGGAAATATATGGGTGTTCGTGTGCACCGTAGGTCCTGTTAACTATGGTCTCCCGTAACAGTAACACCACGCAATTTACCACCCAGGGGGGATATATGAATACCATACTGCTGTGCTTAGGTTGCTCTTGGTTCGGGAGAAGGGAGGAGAGAGGGCTGTGTTAAGTTTGGTATGGGAGAGAAGAGGAGAGGGAGGGAGAGACGTGTTTTTTTTTGTGGTTGGTTCAGCACTACAGCAGAGAGAGAGCGAATGAACTACAGCCAGTACAGCAGTAGTCTAGCATGAACCTAATGATGGACACCCACCACATCCACCGCCTGTGCTGGTCGCAGACACGAGGGACAGAGTACTCAACAACAAATACCTGGTACTAGTACGTCATTGTTTAGGCCCCAACAGGAGGTACAAGTACCTGGTAGCTTGGCAGCAGTCATCACGCAGGTGATATTATAATACCAGGTAATAAGGCCTACCCTGCGTTGGGCAATCGGTCCGATTTTTTACCCTTTGGCTCAGTAGGTGCACGCAGAGCAGACGTTTGTGATCGGGATTCGGATCGGCACTCTTTCGGGAATAGCAGTAGCATGTGGCAAGCAGCTCAACTGGTTATTATTTGTCACGTCTCGGCTGCGAGCGAGGACCTGGGGTTCGATACCCCGCAAAAAAAAACTAAAAGGGCCGGGGTTCGACATCCTGCGGGTCCAGAAACAAAAAAAAAGGATCACAACTCCTGTGCTGCTGAAAGCGCGGGGGTGTGAAATAGCAACCAACCTTTCGACGAAAAACAGACGAGCAATGGTGTTAAACAAACGCCCTCCCCTCCGACCCTCATGTGATGCACAGACGATGTCAAGAACTGCATTACATTGAGTAGGGGTGACCCAAAAGGCCGCCGAAGGGTTTGAAAACTCCCACGAGCTGAGCTGGAGAACAAAAGTGATGGACTAAAAACAAACAAACAAAAACGAAACTACCCGCCAATTGCCGCAGCAATGAGAACATGAGAACATAAGAACATATGGACACCACATTCCGACCACGGACGTCAAAATATGGCAGAAATACAAAAAAAGGAGACAGATGGACCATTTCATAGGAGAACGAAAACCTTTCCTATCTTCTTACGACAGCACCAACAGCAGCAAGTCGCAGCAGTATCACAGCAGAATCGACAGATAGCAGCGCGTCAGACCTGAGGACCGAAAAAACATAGCTACAGACAGACAGACAGACAGACAGACAGGCCAGGCCAGGCCGAGCTTCGCGTCCCAATTGACAATGGCAAAAACAGAAACCTTCGCACGATACGAATCACATATCAGTACGGTATACAGCAGGTCTACTGGAGCCGTAGGACTTGGTACTACAGCAGTATGTATTGCGCATGATGTGTTGTAGTTGATGGTGATTTCACATTCGCTCGTTGACATACTGTCTAATATAATGGTACTTACCTACAGCCATTAGTAATAGTAGTAGGTGATGTTCACGACAATGTACAAGAATAATAAAGGTACCAGGTACCAGGTAGATGTGTTATACCTGGTAGATGTGTTATATCAATACTGACCATTACTAAGAATAGAGCCCGGGGCTCCAGTTTTTGGCGAGCCCATCGTAAACACGCATGTATACACCGGTATATCGTGTGTCTACCACGATGCACGGGAATAGAAGAAGCGGTTATTAATAGTATTGTTATTAATACCTACTAATAATCACGCCTTATATATTTTCGTTCAAAAAATCGCATATGCCTCCTGTGTACGTGCAACAATGCCACCCCAACCCCAAGTACATGAATTTGTCGTGTCGCGGTTTGATAATGGTGTAATGGTGTGATGATGGTCCCCCGTAATAGCACTGCAGTAGTCAATTAAACTACTGTACACGGCACAACAGGAACTGACAGCAGTAGTGGTATTAATAGTGGCATACTACAGTATTGATATCAACAGCAGACTACAGCACTATTAATAGTCACTATCGCCACAGTAATCTAATACTCGTATACTACAACAGCAGTAGACTACTAGTATTATTAATACTACGGAGGACCATAGTAAATAGCACTTACGGTACACACAAAAACCTACTGGTATATTTTTCGCTATATTTACTAAAATTTGGTCCCATTTACTCTGAGGTCCCCGTAATACCAACAGCAGACTGCAGCAGCAGTTGTCTAGATTAACATACTGGTACAAGGACGTTGGCCTACTATTAATATTATATAATACCACGACTGTTGTACTGGTAGGTCGTACTTGTTACTATTACGGAGGACCATACGAAGTCAATAATAACACCTACGGTGCACACAAAACCTATATATTTCCCTATTTTTACTGACAAAAATTTGGTCCCATTTACTATGGTCCCCCGTAACATTAAATATTAGTAAGGAAATGCTGGATTCTACACGCACTTCATTCAGGGCAACGGCTTTCGAAATTATTATTTCTCTCGTGAATCTCAGTTCGTCTCTCTTCTTGTTAATATATTAAGAGTACTATTCGTACTGCTGCTTACAGTCTTGTACCTTGTACAACAGAACAGCAAAACACTAATAAGTGATTGATCTACCGGTGTGATTATTGACACTTGTGCACGTATATATGTCCTTCGTTCCAATGGCCTATTTGATACATACAGCATATTGCGGTATGTTAAAAGTGCAGTATTAATAGTAATACGGAAAAAGATAAAATGTCGGTCGACAGCAGAAAATCAGGGCGCAGTCGCCTGCTGATACTGACACACTGACACATTGACATAAAAACGGAGGTATGTAACCTTGAACTGCTTGCCGTTACGTAGAAAGTGATCTTCAACATCGTCACTCTGGCGCTATGGCTACCGGGGTCGCAACGGACATAAATAACGGTTTAATGTCAAGAACACACATACATACACACCAGCGCCCAGCGGGTCAAGCGTGCGGTACACACCGCGGTACAGCAGTTTTTTGGTACCGCCGTTCGCTTCCGTACCGGTCGTCGTATCGTTGCAGCTCAGCCGGTGTACCGTTCGGCCCGCGACAACAACAGGAGCAGCAGCGAGAACGAAATATGAGGGGGGAAAATAACCTGCTTGCATCAATCAGTTCACGCCCCGCGGGCTCGCTACGTGGTCATCTGGCTGGCAAGGGAGTTGGTTGGTTAATTTGCCGGCTGCCGAGGTGGTATTATAGGTTGGTTGGTTCCTAGTTCGGTTGGAGATTATCGAAGAGGAAGGAGGAAGAGTTCAAGCGCCCGGAGACCCAAGCGGAGCAAGCACCTTAGCATAGGGGGGGGGGGGCGTACAAAAAAAAAAAAACGAACAATCACACATCAAATTATTACGGTCGTCTGCCTTTTGACCACGGAGTAGATTGTTATCGCGATGCTCTTATTAATAGGCGAAGAACAGCAGTAAATATAAAAAAACAACAACAGTAGCAGCAACAAAAACGACAAGAACAACGTTTCGATTTTCCTCCCTCCTCGTATTGATTGATGTGTTTTTCTTATCGTTTGCTACCACCATGAAAAGTCTGTAGTCATATATACATTACCTCCTGGTAAACCATGCATTCGTACATATTAATATCAGCCAGGTACCACACGCAAAATCAAAGATGTAAGCAGACACCATTTTCACCCCATGACAGAGAGCAATTTTGCCTCGACATGCCTTAACTGACACAGAAATACTACCTGGTAGGTTTTAGTGTGGAAAACTCGGCTCTACACCCTTGACTGCGCACGTTCTGCCTTTAGCTTGTCAAGTCTCCTGACATCTTTAATGCTGACATGTATATGTTAACATCAGCTCATCCTCCCGGGGGGCACGACATTGGTTTGTTTTTTTTCTTCGCATTCTCCTTCGGTTTTGTCTTTCGTTTTTTCCCAGGACTGTAGCCTTGGATGAAGAATCGGCACTTACACTGAGACTGGGTGTGCTGGATGTCGACGGGGAGAAAAATACTTAAATGTGAAAAAAAACACACACACTTATGTATGTGTGCGACATTTTCGTAGTATGAACAGCCTCTGTAGCTCATCTGGGAGAGCGTGGAACTGATGTTGCCAAGGTCACTGGTTCGGGCATTTAGTTGTAAAGGGAGCGGCGCCCCCGGTAGTATCGTGGGTAGATCTCGTGGCCCACGTTTATTTAAATCATGCCTTTTAAGGTTTCCATTAGTAAACCCCTTACCTACACGTAGACTTCCCAGCACGTAGACTTCCCAGTAACACCAACAAATTGACCAATCTAAAAATCATCAACATTTAAGAATTGGCCTATCGAGCATTTTTCTTTCAACCCTTGAAGAACCCCAGTCAGTCCCGTTTTGGGGACAAACCTGTCAAAAAAAATTTTACAAGGAGGTTGTCCCCAAAACTGATCTAAACAGAATGCAGTCTCACAAGGGTTAAGCCAATAAATTTATATTCACACAAATCAGACTACGAGCTAACGCCAAGGTCATGGTTTCGCGTCCAGTCTATCTGGTAGGCAACTTTTTTGTAGAGAAAACAAATCGGAGAAAGCGCTGACGCATGCTATGCGCGATAAAAAAAAAAGGCACGTACCGGGGGGGAGAAGGGAAGACACCTGTGACCACGGCTTGTCCAGAAGGTCGTCGAGGGTAAAACCTCTTACGAATTAGGCTGGAAAGTGAAGTGTGATGAAAAAAAAAAAAAAAAAAAAAAAAATGTCAATAACGCGAGTTTTGCACAATTCGACGCGAGTCGGCGAGGGACAAAAATGCTTAATTTTCCCCGCGACGATCATGAAGGCCCGTCGTACTATTAATAATTCTGTACTGCTGTACTGTCGAGGAGGAAGGAGCGCCCGCTATGTGACCCCGATCTGAGTTGTTGCTGGGAGGGAGCGGGAGAGTAGGGCGAGGATAATACATGGGATGGAGAAAAATAGATGAGACTAAAATTTGCACTACTACGTTGTACCGATCACAGCAGCACGGCGAAAGTTTTACATGCATGTACAGCAGTATGTATTATTGATAATACTCGAGAGGAAACTGTTTTGATGTGTGTGTGGTGTGTGACGTGTGTGACATTATACCGGGCAGGGCAAGCTATTACATTACATTATAAACGTCTTCCCTGGTGCAATGTTGTTGCACTCATCAGTTCATTACAACCAATGAACGACTACATATGCAACTTTTAGTAAACACGTGCTGAGTGTGTTTGGGTGTGTTTTCGGATTTCAACCGTTCTTCCCGACCCCCCCGTCTGTGCTGATTCTCCATGCTGTAGCTATAATAGAAGGACGTAAGCTCTGCGGACACTATATTAATCAATAGTAACCTGCAGCACAAAGATACTACAAGATTATGAAATGGCATGCCATCGTACTGACTGGCGTATGTACATGTATGTATCTTTGTGCCTTTCGTTTCCAGTACGATGGCAAGGCATTGCGTTCTCCACTACCAGGTACGTACTAATATCCAGCTGCTACGTACCTTACAGCAGTAGTAGCCAATGTACTATTGATACTATTATTAAAAATACTATTAATACTGCTGTATTAGTACTATCTCTGCCGTGGTTTTGCCACCAGAGAGCTTTGTGCTTATCTCTCTCTATTAATAGGATTGAACAGTCGGCACGGGCACTATTACCAAGTGTGCTGGATGTCGACGGTTAGAACGGGCGGTCAAAATTGAACACACAATAAAACAGCGGACACGACTGCTTCTACAGCATCTCGCCAGCAACCAAGATAATATGTTGTAAGAAAGAAACACCAATAAAATAAACGCAAACACGCGACAATAAATAATCAATGAGAAAGAGAAAAATGAACAGAGAAAAAAGAAAGCACGTTTGTAGACGTATTTATACAGTTTTTTTTTTTTTTTTTTTTAATCCTCCTTGGAGATGTGGGTAAATACAGGTATCCCGTATCGTACGGCACGCACGGTGTGTGTGCGTGTGTGTTCTTCACGTTAAACCGTTCTTCTACTCGTCGACATCCAGCAAGCCCAGTGTCCGTGCTGATTCTTCACCCTAGAAAGATACGAGCTCTGTGGTCACAGACTACGACACAGAGATAACACACCGTAATGCATTAATAGCCTACGCAATACCATGCCTTCGCACTAGGTGCGGCCGACACAACATACATAGGTAGATAGGAGAGAAGAGGTGTTAATTTTTTATTTTTTTATTTTTATTTTTTTCATCGTCACTTTTACTTTCCAGCCCACTCGTAGGAGATTTTACCCTCGACGATCTTCTGGACAAGCCGTGGTCACAGGTGTCGTCCCTTCTCCCCCCCGGTACGTGCCTTTAGTTTTTATCGCGCATAGGGTTCAGCATTCCCACTGCTCGTCGATTTTCATCGAATGTACAGCTAACTCACGCTCTCGCGCTTTCCGCTAATCAATTTTATGCAAGAAAAAGTCCCTACGAACATGCACTCGCTGAGACTCGAACTCACGAAATTGGTCTTGATAGGCTCGCGGACCACCTACCAAGCCACCGGGGACGCCGATTTCATACATAAATATTAATAGTTGCTTGGGGTCAAAACTATTATTACGGGGGACCAGAGTAAATAGGACCAAAATACTGTCGGTAAAAATACTAGTAGGTACACATACATGTAGGTTTTTGGGTGTACCATAGGTCCTATTTACTATGGTCCCCCGTAACCGTAATATTACGGGGGACCGGGGGACCATAGTAAATAGGACCAAAAATTGTTAGTGAAAAATGTAAATATATAGATTTTTATGTGAACCATAGATCCTGTTAACTATGGACCCCCGCAATAGTAATATCAGGAAATAATAAATAGAGGGTGTGATCTTCACTGCTGTGAACCGTTTTTTTTTTTCTACCCGTCGAAATATCGGTTGCAAAACAAAGGAAGGGTACCAGTTATGCATACTCCGTACTCGTGTTCATATTGCATGTACAACAAAATATGAATAAACATACCTGGTATGCCGGCAGCTCTAGCCGTACAAATAACAGTATATTTACCAGGTATATAGCTCGTACCACAGAGCTTGTACTCGTATCTCTCTATTACGGGGGACCATAGTTAATAGAACCACATATTGTTAGTAAAAATATGTAAATATATAGGTTTTCGTGTCTACCGTAGGTCCTATTTACTATGGACTCCCGTCATAGGATGAGGAATCGGCACGGACACAGGTTGTGTTGGATGTCGACGGGTAAAAACAACTGTTGTTCACTGTGCAAAGCACACACACTTATTAAATGTTTTGTATGAACGCATGTATCACACAACTTTTTTTCGAATATTTTTGGGCCATCCCATCTAAAATTTTAGTTGTGCGCTACTTCTCCAGCTCCCTCTTTTTCGTTGTTGATTTTTAGAACTGCAGTCCTGTTTTGGGGACAAACCACTCTAATTTCAAGTAGGTTGTCAGCGGGACTGCGGTACTAAAAGGGACAAGACCCTTTAATCTGGTATTAATATCAATAGTATGGTCACATGCACATCAACATCACGCTCCTCCCCACCGCGGAACGGTACGTACCTCGTACCTTGATCGCCGGGAAAAACTCAGCATTTTCTCCCCTCGTCGACTCGCGTCGAAATGCGCATACTAACAATACACGGTATCTTATTGTAATAACACACGTAGGCGCCTTCTGGCTGATACATGTACACTACCGTACGTTCATCACGCAAGATAACCCCCCCCCCCCCCCCCCCGCCGCGAATTCACAGCTGCATTTTTGGACAAAGCTACGAACCAGTATCTGTCGTGTGTGGCGCTGAACCTAAAACGCCTGTAATTTGAGCGGTTTGTCCCTAAAGCGGGACTGACGGCAGTTCTGACAGTTCTGAAAGGGTTAACGCATGGTTTCGACAAATACGGCTCGCGAAACCACCCCAGAGGGTGTGTGCTATTCATACATATCTCATCACACGTGTCACACGGCGGTACGCAGTGTACCAGTATGAATTAATTTTAACTAGTACAGGGTTCCTTCTTCTATCATTATAATGCCGGTGAAATGAAATCGCTTGGCGAGTAGGTTTACGTGGGATTAAGCCTTCTTGGGAACGCAGTCCCGTTTCGGGGACAAACGACTCTAATTCCAAGTAGTTTGTGCCCAAATCGGGACTGCAATCCTTAAGGGTTAAACCAGTGTGGCAGGCAGTGAGCGGAATAATGCCGGTGCCCGCTATAATGTCGGTGTATTGGCCTGATAGCATATACCGGTAACATAAGAGGGGCCAGTGCTATTACGGGGGGCCATAGTAAATAGGACAAAATATTGTTGGTAAAAAAATGAAATATATAGGTTTTTGTGTTACATTAGGTCCTATTAACTATGGTCCCCCGTAATATTAATACAATAATACTGCTGTGTAGACTACGGTGTGTCCATACAGTCAGTAGTAGCATCTTATATACTCGTACAAGTACTTGTGTCTAGTTGTACAGTAGTAGACGATAGCAGGAATCTACGAATGCGCAAATGTTTTGTCAGTTTTCAGTTTGGTTCGGCGACGGGAGGGTGGGGTGGGTGGGGTGGGTGGGATGAGGTGGGTGGGGGGGTGGGATGAGGTGGGATTTGTCCCGCCTTTTGCGGCAGACTTTTGTTGTTGCCCAGCTCTGCTGTTGGCTGCTGCCTTCTTTATGGCGTCTTGTCCTTCCCACCTGCTGGGAAGTCTTTTACGAGTATATATATATGCTTTCAAACTCGTCAACCAACGTCGAAATGGTACATTGAACCACGGACTCATCTGAGACTCGCAGCTGGCAACATTTAAAACATACGTTTGATAGGTACTCGTGCAGATATAGTGGTCCCTCCATAGTGCCAGTGCCGGTATGCTCCAGCCAACAATACCCGCGATACAGCGGCAACCGGCATTACTCCGCACACCACACTACTGTTGTATCTGTGCCAAGCGTTTCCACAGTTTCCACAGGCCAATCGCGGGCGACCACTATGGTACACTGATGTACCAGGTATACAACACAAGAGTGGTGTAATACGGACTGTATCGCTATCGGTGTGGACCAAGCAGGGACGAGGAACCTCGTGCGTGTGAATATTTCTGATAATGTTGGTAAGCGATCGGCGTTGAAGCTCAAGCTGCGCATGGTCGGACGACAAAAATGTTCACAATACGAACTATGCTCCGTACAAAATGAAATCGGAATGACATCGTACAAGAAGTAGGGGACGGCAGAATGGTGTATATTACATAAAATGGGAGCTCTATGAATAACACTTTCCCCAGCAGAAGTATATTTCACACGTGCTGAAATTTATTTTCTTTTTCTTGTCTAATATTGGTTTGGCTGCGATGGTGCTCTTTCGTACCCAGCGAATATATCTGTCACTTGTTTAACTCCCTAGGTCACCTTATTCTACAATCAACATTCTTCTCTTGATTCGTACATACTTGCTGTATCAATAACATCATTCATGTGTCACCGCGGAACCTATACTTTGTGCTATACATACAGCATCGATAGTAGTATATTGGCTGCCTTGTATGAAGGAAAATAATCAGACAAATCTGCCAAACTCCGAACTGCGCATCACCGCTTCCTCTTACGGGCCATTGGCTTCCGCCACCGGCGACAACGTACCGACTGCCTGCCCACTGGGACCCCACCGTTTCGCACGGCAAGGCGCTGAAACAGACAACAGGACACATTGCAAGAGCGCGCAAAACGGCGACTCGTCTCTGCGGGGGCCTTGGCGCGGGAAAAGGAGGCGCGATTGCCCAGACGGGTGATAACGTTCGCGCCAATGTCCCGCGGGGAGAAGGCCGACATCAATCCGACCCCCCGAAGCAATGAGACCACCGTCTGGAGGACGACCTACCACCGCCTAGAGGACGATCTCCGAGTGTTCCGAGGGGTACGCGGGAAAAAATCCCCGTTGGTGTTCAGAGCGGAGCCCGCGCTGTGGACCACTGTATGCAGAAAACAGGGGAGGGGGCGGGGGGGGGGCGGGGAGGGGAGCGGTGCCGGGGGGTCCTCGTACTAGCGGAACGGTTCATGGACAGGTGGCACAGGGCGAAAGCAGAGGGGAGCAGGCTACGCAGCGCACGAGAGATCACCACCGCTATGGATGGCGTTGACGGGAGGGGGGAGGAAGCAACAGCAGTAGGAAGACCGCTTTTGATGGGAAGAACGAGATGGCAGACCGCGTAGCAAGGGCTCCAGTTCAACTATTATTAGTACTCGTGTAATAGTATTATTAATAGTACGTAGGTGGAACATATGCTGTTCCTGCGGCTGCGTCGAACGTTATTTCGTTTTCTTTCTTGTTTGAGAGTTTACAGCAGTGTTTGTCTAATATTTGAAAGAATAACACTCTCACACGCACCTCAACTGTGAGATCGAAATTAGTCGAAAACACGAAATTACACCAGGTACCTTGTATTTAGTTTCCCTCGGTTGTTTTGTCTGTTGGTGCCCCCCCCCGGGGGAATGCGGCGGCGATTATACCGCTCGCTGTCGACCACCAGGCAGAGGGTACTTGAGAAATGAACGGCTTTCTCTTCCCCTTGTACTGTTCATCAATAAAACTCTTTTTTGTTTGTTTTCAGTGTTGTTCCCACCTATTTTGTTTTTCTACTACTACTATTGTGTGGCCCTTTTCCTTTTCCCTTTTTTTCTCCCTGGGGAAACGGAGGCGATGGTGATAGAGGCAGGGCAACCACTATGGCAGTATGGACGACAGCAGTATGGACGACAGCAGTACGCAGGGTATGTGTGTGTGTGTGTTCTTCACATTAAACCGTTCTTCTACTCGTCGACATCCAGCAAGCCCAGTGTCCGTGCTGATTCTTCACCCTAGAAATGGCAGACATTGTGGGGACATTCCAAGCTGCATTCGCAACCCATGGCGTGCTGGTGTGTGTTATTCACATTAAACCGTTCTTTCTACCCGTCGACATCCAGCACGACCAGTGTCCGTGCCGATTCTTCAATCCTAGAGAGATACAAGTTCTGTGGTCACAAAACTACGCCACTGAGATACTACGTTGCCACGTAAGCAGTAAGCTGGTGACTGGCTTCCTTCCTTTACTTCTTCTCTCAATGAAGTTTCTGGGTCTATTTTCTTTCTTTCTTTTCTTCCTTGTTATTCTGTCGTTTTTCTTTCCTTCTTTCGTTCTTTCTTTTCTTTCCTGCAAGTTGTTTGATTCGTATACTGCTTGTTGTTGTATGTCCGCTTTTCGTACCCGGTACGTTCGTTAGGCATGCGGTGCAGCTGAAACCTCTTTGGGACCCCGAAATAGCAACCAAATCAATGATAACTTTCGTTATATCAACACATCAACATATCAACCGTCTGGCAGCGTGTCGCGTCGCCAGTCGCCAAGGAGTAAATTATGGTGCGTCGGCACCATCCTACACCTTGCACCGCTGCTGTAACTCGAACGCCAATTTGTGTAACTCCCCTACCATCCTGTGGCCGTTGCTGTTAACGCTACGTTATACGTCAATATTCGCCTCGGAAGTCCCGAAAGGGTTACCAAGTTAATCTGTCTTCTTGTGTTGTGCGACCACATCAGAGTATTGGAGTTGTTATCTCCAGAGTAAAGAATCAACTCGGACACTATTAATATACGTAAGACATACACTACATACCTGGTGTAACTCTGACCGGGAGTATATGCTCCGTTTGATCTTGATTTCAAACTCCAAATGGTGCTCAGATTTCCCGTCAGAGTGGTATATGGTGTCAATATGTAGTTGTGGGGGATGCTGCTGGACCCACAAAACGCGTGCTGGATGTTTTCGATGACTGCTACAGTTGTACAACGTTTAAAAATCATACACGAGGTACACATACTATTAATAGCCTACCGCTGTTTATCCACTGTCCAAAAAGATAGATACCTCGGGTTCATGATTTTCGTACAATTTTTTTTACGAAACGACTATCGCACAACAAAACTATTAATAGTATAATCCTTTGTAGTTCCAAGTGTTCGATCCCCAAAATGTTCACGCTATTAATACTACTCGTACAACAAAACTAATATCATCCTTTGTAGTTCCAAGTGTTTGGTTCCAAAACGTTGATCCAGTTCTAATTTTAGTTTGAGATGTTTACAGCAGTTTACGAGGTACGTTGCATATTCTGCTTGAAGACTAGGTCGACGTCGACAGGACGTAATACGGATGATAGATTAGACTACACCTAAAGTATACCTGGTACCAGTAGTGTAGTGTAGTATAGGTTGGAGGTTGGTTCGGTCGGGTTGGTGGGGAGGGGTTGTAAGTGAGAAGTTTCACAAAAGAGGGACGCAATATCATACGAAAATGGTATAATACACACGCCTGGTATTTGATATACGAAATTATACTATTAACACAGCGGTATAATACATTATGTTGTTGTATATCCTTCGAACTGTCACGTTACAATTATTCTCTCCGACGTCGGGGGGGGAGTCTCCTGGCGTGGTACGAGAGCCGCGGCACCGGCCGCTGACTCTCGTTGCCTTATCGTACTGCCAGTACCCGGGAGTTCCCCCCCCCCAGCCGACTGGCCGGGGCTCTAACAAACGCAGTCTCGGACGACCGAGATCCCCAATGGTAGAAAACCATTGACATATCCCACTCTCCAACAGTAGACCTAGCCTCTAGGCCTATCAATCGGCAGCGAGCAGTGCCGTGCTCTGCTTGTGCACCTATCACGAGAAACTAGGCGGGGGCGCGGGACAAGTGTGACCGTTCTTCTTTTCTCTCTGCCTCAGGGCAACTTCAGCTATTAGTTTCCGTCGGTAGAGCCAATGACTATAAATAATTAATTCCGTCGATTGTGAACAAAACATGCATCTCTCGTGAACTTAAGAGATACTACGCATACGCCAGGTATACCATATACCGGTACTACTGCTGTAGTATCATAACAAGTACAACTGGCATTTTTGGACATATGATACTGCTGCTGTATGGCTGACATGATATGATATGTCCATGATTAAATCGTAGGTGCGACCGGGGTGTGTGTGTATTCCATCCACAATACACCAACATTTCTACTCGTGGATGGACATCCAGCACAGCCAGTGTCGTGTTGTTTTTTCATCTTATTAACGCTACAGCAGTACTATTACGGGGGGCCATAGTAAATAGGACCAAATATTGTTAGTAAAAATATGGGAATATATCGGTGTCTGCACCGTAGGTCCTGTTAACTATGGTCTCCCGTAATAATATATACTTGTACGGGTACGAAGAATGATGCAAACTTTGCTGTGGTCAACACTGCAGCAGTATTCAGCTGGCTGTAGCACGATGACACACATATTTGATCGACAGAGCAAAATGTACCAGGTAGTGCAGAGTACAGGCAAGGAGACTAAGCAATGAAATGGCAACGAACTGGATACGAAAAGCACCACAAAACCCTTGACAACTAAATGCAGTCCCGTTTTGGTTACAAACTATGAATACTTGGAATTCCATTGGTTCGTCTCCAAAACGGGAACACAGTTCCAAAATAAGCAAGTCAGGTGTACAAGGGTGTGTCGTGTACCCATTCTTCTTGTATTTGCCGTCCAAAACGAGGGGTGGACAGACCTTGATAGTAGATCTTTATGGGGGTTTTGTGTTGGACGCCTGAAGCCGACCCCCCGACCCGAACCCTAACCCGAACCCGAACCCTATGCCAGTGGTCAGTGCTGGGATGCTGTGATTGTTAAGACTCTAGGTTGGCTCGGCAGGCGTGGATGCTGAGCTTGGGAAGACTCTAGGTTGACTCGGCATGACTCAGGATGCTGTGGCTGGGAAATACTCGAAAGTTGATTAAGACGTGTAAAACATACCCCTAGCCAATCAGAGTGCCTAATTAGCTGCTCAGGAAGATCTACTATCAAGGTTTTGCGATCGGGCAAACGTCTCCAAACTCCGTCGGCACGCCGGTAGAGCAAGAAAAACGCCATAATATCAGAGGGACACAATCACGCTCATTTGGCACAACACGAAAACACGAAAACATGAAAAAAAATGACTATTAATAGAGGTCGTGGCGTCGTCGACGTCATCGCCCCGACTGTCGGCGACCTTACACCTATGTATACAGCATACGAGTACTATATACTGCTGTAGCACTGACAGCAGCAGCCTAGCAACACAAGCAGAAGCAGCAGCAGCAGCACCAGTGCCAGTGCAGTGGAAGTACCAGGTCACTACGAGCTGGTCTGGTCTATTAATAGCGAATAACTATTACTAATAATAGAAGCGTGCAGGCCGATTAATTAGCGCACCCATTTAGCGAGATAAGAGGCTGAAACTTAACACGCACCCATGGACGAAGAGGTTCAAAGGGGGACCATTTTCTCTTCTTCCTTTTTTCGGGAAAATACGACCGATTTCTTAAAAACCGGGTCTAGGTTTTTGCCGGTATTATATCTCCGAAAAAACAAAACAAAAACAAAAATGGTTTCTTGTTGAACGTCTAGGCATGAGCGTTGTAAATCACGTGTAAAAAAACCAGGCATTCGAAAAAACGGTGTGGTGCTAGTCCCTGTTTCGCCGATATATCCTCCAGTTACTTGAGTTTCTATCATAATCCTATATGCGGCTGCAACTTTTTACGGCTTCGTAACGATTCAGAACGTATCACGTGTCTTCATCCTAGTAGAACTGCTATGTCCCGTTTTGGGGACAAATCACTCAAATTCTAAGCAGTTCGTGCCCAACACGGGACTGCGTGTACTAAAAGGGTTAAGAGACCTTCACCAACGCACCCACCAAAATATTATTACGGGAGATCATATCAAACAGGACCAAATATTGTTAGTGCAAGTAGGAAAACATATAGGTTTTTGTCTGTAACGTAGGCCCTATTTACTATGATCCCCCGTAATAGCGTGATCTGGTCGGTAAATGCGATGCTACATGCCCAAGATTTTGCCTATTTGGCCCACCCAAAGCGAAAAAAAAACAGTTTCGAGAGTTTTTCGTTGTCCCTCAAACTTTTACATACGGCAAATCGCAAAAACATCGATAAAGGAACGAATCAGATTGTTCCAAAACGTGCAGAAGCACAGTAATTGGCTGATTAGCAGTAGTGTATCTCGGTCTATAAATAGCTCGTCGGCGTTCATTAATAAATGACCGAGAAAGTTCAACTTGGTTTCTACACCAGACCAGCTCGTACCGTACCAGGTATCGCATGTATTTAAGCAGTATTCTGGTTCGTAAATGAAGGCTGAAAGTGACGACTTCGAGTAGGTGGCTGGAGACCGAAGACAGCGAGCACCACTAGGCGGCAACAGGCATCTCCGGGTGGAGATCCTCCGTCGGTGACACCCTTTTCAAGTTTCAAGTTTCAATTGCTCAAAACGCGTCGTAGAAGACCCTTTTCAAGCATGTGTTCATATTTGCGGGCGTCTTTCAGTTTTGGGGCGTTGGTTGTAGTTTCGCTCCAAGTGCTGAGCGGTTGATAGAGGGAGACAGGCAATCAAACCGGCACCAATTAACGCTTGAAATAAACCAGATGAACAACCGAAAACAGCGCATTGGCATGGCATATTGAATCCATCCGTATATAGATCCATAGGCATGATCGCATGCCACCATGCATGCTCCCATACGCTACCAGGTACCAGGTACCTGGTAGCTATTATCATGCCATGATCGCATGGGATCATCGGGGGGCAAAGCAGCATTTAGTTGCGTTGTGTGTTTTAAGCTATGAATACTCGTATATATGCTCCTACTAAGTAAATTGGCCAGGCACAGCAGCTGCCATACTCCTATGCTACTCAGTGTAAACGTAAAAGAGGAAGGCACAGATAGCGCATTCCAGCAAGCAAACCAGGGGAGGCTCAGAGAGTATGTACGATACACGAATGAAACACTTGTGGTACAAGATTTTCTACTGTAATGCAGCAGTATATATACACATGATAAACCACGGACTCCTTGATGTGGAAGTTAATCAATGTGAGAACAGCAACAACTTCCAAGCACGAGCATACACTATATTAATCTTTGACCAGGTTGTTACGAAGTCTTCCCTACGTATGATATCGTATACCTGGTACTTTCTTCATGTTGTTTGAGAGACTTAGTACATACCGTCTAAACGCCCCCCGGGGCGGGGGATGGATATCATTGTCTTTTTTTGCGACATGCCATGGCATGCCGCAACCTGCGGCAAAACCTTCCACGGCATACCACGGAACCTTCCACGGACCTCCACGGCATACCATGGAACCCCAACCCTAACCCTAACCTAGGTGCCGTGGGGGTTGCCATCATGACATGGCGT
The DNA here is from genome assembly GCA_031763025.1 of Macrocystis pyrifera. Classification (NCBI taxonomy): domain Eukaryota; class Phaeophyceae; order Laminariales; family Laminariaceae; genus Macrocystis; species Macrocystis pyrifera. Next base: position 14,203,223 of record JASSKH010000009.1, read on the forward strand.
GGGGTTTCCATGGAGTGCAGTGGCGGTAGCCGCGGGGGTTGCCATGGTACTACCCATGGCATGCCGAGCACCCTCCACGGCACCCCAATGGAATCCTATGCCACAGCATGGGATGCCGTGGTGATGCCATGGTATGCCATGGGTGGTACTATGGCCATGCCACGGCATGCCCACGCCAAGGCCATATAGTGTAGAACCCTGAGATACGTACATTATTGTCTTTTTTCGCGACATGCCGTGGCACCACCTGCGGCAAAACCTTCCACGGTATCTTCCACGGCATACCACGGAACCTTCCACGGACCTCCACGGCATACCATGGGACCCTAACCCTAGCCCCAACCCTAACCTAGGTGCCGTGGGGGTTGCCATGACATGCCGTGGGGTTGCCACAGAGTGCCGTGGCGGTAGCCGCGGGGGTTGCCATGGTACTTCCCATGGCATGTCATGACAACCCCCACGGCGTGCCATGGAATCTTATGCCACACCATGGGATGCCGTGGTGATGCCATGGTATGCCATGGGCCGTACCATGGCAATGCCACGGCATGCCCACGACAAGGTCAAACAGTGTAGAACTCTAGAACCCTGCCCGGGGCGCTACAATTTTGCCCAATGCAACGACATCTGGTATTTTATCTCCATTGCGTAAACATTTTGAGTTTGTACATACTGCCTGTACCACACAGGCCTACAAGAGTAGCTTAGAAGGTACGGCTATTTTTTGGGCAATGGCTATGGCAGTATCGTACAGCAGAAGCAGCTCCACGCCGTCGTGCAGGCAGCATTATTAAATAGTGGCGACGTACCACTTAACCCCAAGACTGAGGGACTACAGACTCGAGTACCACTGTTACCAATATTTTCATTTCCAGGTATATATTGTGCATACGAATACGGTACTATACCAGGAAAATACAGCATTTATTCTGTCAGCTATTACTACTATTAATTGACCACTCCAAAACCTAACACATCCCGTATCCCGTACAGCAGTAGCACCCTTTGATCTTGATGTAGGTATCACTACAAGTAGTATCGCACCAACTGTGCAGATATTAGTTTCGAGGAATTTTCGAATTTTCCATCTTGCAGCTGAGGTGTTTAGTCTTCTTGGTTTTGCAAGGGTATAGTCGTAGTCTACAGCAGCTATCATACATATTTTATACCTGGTATCATACTTCGTACAAGGTGTGTTCCTGGTACACAGACAGCAGTATCAAGAAGCTAACTTGGGAAGGGGTTTGATGATAAGCTCATCGAAGCCGACACTGCTGAAAGCTGTGAGAAAGTTACACAGATGCTCCCAGCATACTTCATTCTCCGAGTACCGGAGTATCGAGTATATTTCGTACTCCGAGTACTGAGAATACTTTGGTACTGGCGGTCTAAATACTGCGATTACCGGGAGTACGAATGATGCAACACTGAAGGCCCAAATACTGCGAGTAATGGGAGTATGGGCAGTACAGAACCCCGAGTACAAGCAGTACCCGCAGTACAAACACCCGAACTACGGTACCTCGAGTACTCAAGAGTATTAAGAGTATCGAATACGAAAATTCTCGCAGTTTTTACTCCCGAAATACTGTCAGTACTCTAGATACTACAGCAGTCGCCCCCCCCCAAAAGTAATTTGCTCCAGCACCCACTCGTAGGACCATCCGTGAGTACTTGCTGCAATATAATGGGGATGGGAGTATCTGAACGGTGCACAGATGGTCCAAGTATACGTCGTACTCCGAGTATACTGCTGCGCACATTAAGGGTATCTTGGTACTCGGAGTACTCGCAATACCAACGGACGAAATGCCGCCAGTACTTCGCGGTGCCCGCAGTACAGCAGTACGTACCCTGAAATGCTTGAAGTACATCAGCATTCCACAGCAACGAACCCCGAAATACTGCGAGTATGGCAGTATCCGCAGTACAGCATGTCGAAATACCGCGATTGGTCGCAGTATCTCGCAGTAAACAAACCCCAAATACTGCGGATACACTATTACGGGGGGCCATAGTAAATAAGACCAAATAATGTTGGTAAAAAAAAGGGAAATATGTAGGTTTTAGTGTTTACCGTAGGTCCTATTTACTATGGTCTCGCGCAATACCCCAAGTACCGTATCTCGGAAATTTACGTTACTCGTATTAATAGGGAGTGGGAGCACCTGTGGAAAGTTGCTGGTAAGCGAGAATCGTACGTACATACTCTGGTATATATACTGCTGTAGAATCAATAGTACATTGGTACAAAATATAATACCTATAATATATAATATGCCTGGTACCTGGTACATTATATACCAGGTATTGCTATTAATAGTATAAATAGTAAGTAAAGCAAGCGCGCGAGCAGTTTGTTTTGACCAGATGATTCTTGCTGTCACGTACTCGTAGAAAACAGAATCCAGTGCAGTGAAGTGAGATCAACCAACTTGGAGCATGGCATCGGCCGGTATGTACGCAGCACACCTATAGTATTAATATTAATACAATTAATAACCAAATAAGTTCGTACGAGTATCGCACGCAGTCTAAACAAATATCACATCGTATTATACGAACTACAGACCCTATATACAGGTGCTGGAAAACAGTCGCCCCGGCGGACTATTAACCTCGTGACTTCTGAGCATGCTGAGGTCGATTGCGTGAATTATTATAATCCCGCCGATGATTTTTCTTCCCGTATGAAATGGCGGCAATCGACGAATACTAATAGTAGTAGTAGTAGTAGTACTAGTAGTAGAAGTAGTGTAGTGCTGTAGCAGGTAGTGCTGTTGATAGCAGCGTGTGTGCAATGTTGTGCACGATTCGGCACGAGTCGACCAGGGCAAAAAAATACAGAACTGATGTGGTAACTCAGATCCGGGGTCACATACATAGCAGGCTCTTAACCTCCCCCCTCCCAACTAAGGTTCATGCCTTGCATTTTTATCGAGACGAGACAAGACTTCATTCAGCCCTTCCTTTCTTTCCTCGTCGACTATTGTACCACTAAATTGCTACATTGTTGTAGTGTCGCCATAAATACCCTGTTACGCCCATATTGTGTACAGGGGAGGGGTCCCGGCCACCTGTAATACGTATGCGAGCATGATCATCAGAAAAGGATATCGATCTTTCGTCATCCGTGCCCCACCCCCGGAGAGGATGCGTCAGACGATACAAGACAAACAAAATAGGCTCTTCGTCGACCCACGAAACAAGCCTTCCTTTGATAAGGACAAGAAGGAACAAGGACCAAAGAAACAAAAAATCACGCATGGAAGGACACAAAGAAAGCGAAGGCAAGAAGCGCCTACAAGATGAAACGAACTACTAAAACAATACGGGGGGCTGTAGCATCGCTGTCGTGCCGGCCTGGAGCTGGTACGGGCAATACAACAAACAAAGGAATCAAAAGAAAAAAACGGCAGTAAATAAAAAACCACCAAAAAAAACACCAAGAAAAACAGGCTCTCCACTCGCCACCCACCGAGCCAGGCAGGATATCTTCCGTGTGGCAAGAATAAGGCCGAAAGGGAAAAATAGAAGGAAAATCGAAAAACAACAGCGTCGCATCCGAAGCAGCCGCAGCAGTTTGTGGCACGAGTAGCAGAGACATGTGCCTTGCTACCCCGTCGACTTTCTCTTCCCTGCTTGTTTTCGTCAACCGCGGTTCCCTGACGACTGTTGCCCCCCCCCCCCCCCCTCCCCTTCTCTGGGGCACCACCCACAACGGATGCATGGTGCTGTCTGCTCAGCTCCGCCTCATCCTTGTGTCACTGAACCATGAACCGTTTGGCTGCCTCGAGGACCCCCCGGTACCACCTGCCTGCCTTCTTTGCTACAACGATCCACACGGAGGCTGATACTCCAAATACCAACGAGGCATGCTCCGTCGACCCCTCGGTGGCTCGAAACACCTTGAGGTCTTCAACAAGAGATCTATGAAAAGTTTTTGGCTGCCCGCTCGGTCTCCGGCCCTCCCTACCGGCCATGGTCGCAAACATCACCTGACTTGGTCATCGCCCCTTGTGTTGCCGTGCCACGGCCCCCGCAAAGAAGAGCCTCCGTTTACGGATGATCGTTGCGGTTCTCTCGCATCGCGTCTTCTTGAGGGCCTTCGCGTACTAGAGGGTCGTGCAGTCGCCACCCTGTCGGGGCTGGAAGGCAAGGACCCGCAGGAGGACTTGGTTGTGCACCGCATGACCGATCAGAGCCTGGAAGAAGTGTTGCGCACTGAGAGTCCACGTCACACATCCGTACACCATGGTCTCAGTCACCCCGGCCTTCAACATGCGGACTTTCAGACTAAGCGGGGCCGTCTTCATATCCTATAGCTCCGGGCCGAACCGTTTGAGGCATGCCCGCACGAGTCTCGTACAAAGCCTCGTATCTCGAATCACACAGAAGAACAAAAAAAACGTGTGGGAGGCACCGCAGCAACTACTGCTGCCGTTTCATATCCTGCACACTACTGCTGCTATTGTCGTAGTTAGTATGTATGAAATATCAGGGACCAGGTATAACATTCTACATGCTTCGTGTATATACCCCCGTATTTGGTATATTTAATGCTTAAATGAGTATAGGCGTACTGCTTGTATCATACCCGGTACCTGGTATTAAAAACGTAAACTACTGCAACATCGATTCCTGTTCGAACTTGTATTATCTTCGTAAAATTCGTCATCTGATTCGAACCCGAACATGACAAAACAATGTGAAAACAACAGGGCATTCCCCGGGATTTGACCCGCGGTTGTGTGCGGGATTCGGGAAAATCTAGTGGTCCCGTGACAAATGTGAAATCCCGTGCCGGCACAAACGCGTCCAGCACACATTCAAATATCCCACTCCCGCGCCACGGTCGTAAAGCGTTAATCCCGTTCACGCACGAACGCGTCCCGAACAGTTGACACTATCCCGTTCCGTCCCGTACAAAAATAGACAAAAAACAATCCACAACTAACTGAAACTTTGCACTTCACTTGCGGATAGCTACAGCTCCCCACAAACACCCGCAACGAACGAGACTGCGTCACGTTTTTCTGAGGGAGTGTTTGAATTCGTCGGATGCACCACGCAGCAGTCGAAGGAAGCCACAAATCCCGCGGTCCCGTGATACATGTGAAATCCCGCGACCCGCACAAATTCCAATACCAGGTATCCCGTTCCCGCACCACGGAAAAGTGTAAATTCCGTTCCTGCACAAACACGTCCGGCGGTGGTCAGACTCCAGCACAAACTACAGTAGTAGTAGTACCGTTTAATCCCGGGGTGACATGAGCCCCGTGAGATATCGTCCCGGAGTAGAAAAGGCGTCCGGAGCAATGCCCTCGGGAACAAAAAAACATCAAGTTCGTTCTGACTTGGCTTCTTGGCTCGATGGATGGCTTGCGTATCGGCGGATCGGAAGATCGAAAGGTTGGCTTCACCACGTTTGTTTACATAAATAGCTTGGCCACGTTTGTTTGCAAGCTCCACGCAAGCGTCTATCCGCCACACATTATATATACCAGGTACATATAACAGGTATACTTCCAAGTATAAAATTAGCAATTCGACGCGAGTCGACGCAGGAGGATGGGCTGAAGCCTGTTCGCGATAGAAAAGAAGGCACGAACTCTAGTGGGGAGGGGGGAGGTAATCCTGCCGTGCTTGCTGTATGACCCCCCCCGGTCTGGGTTAGGACGATTATTGATACTAGGAGGGAGAGAGAAAACAAGAGCGAAAAAAATGAGCAAGAAGAGGGAAAAAAAACATTTAAACAGAAAGTATTACGTACGACGTACTCGTACGCGTTGAAAGGTTCGGGTTCCGCGCCTCCACCACTTCAGACTATCGATGACAATACGAAGGTTTGAACATATGGTATGATATTGATTTGCGATAAAACTAGAGCAGTATCAAGATGATCGAAAATAAAAGTATATATCGGCGCATCGTAGGAACACGAGCCACAAAAAAGTAAAACGACCACCTTCTTCATGGTGTTGTACATACTACTATGTATGAATACTGCTGTATGTGGAGGTGCGAGGAAAGCACATAGAGCACAAAAACATGAAAACGCATCCGGAAGTACTCGTATACACGCCAAATAAAGCAGCCAACAATACGAGTAGAGATCAGTACTCTACTTGAAAAGCACTATTTGCGTACAGCGCGTATTATACGAGAACGCGATCCGAGTAGCTAGCTTGTACTGGTATGACACGCAACGCTTCCATATTAAAATATGGTACGCAGTATACAGAAGAAGACGAAAGATGGGCCGTGTAAGATGAAAGACAGAGCAATGCGCACCAATAACATACACTCTGTAATTCAACCAACTTTGCCACCCCGGCATTGCTTGCAGGCAGCAGCAGCATCAGAAGAGGAGCAGGAGCAGCAGACAGCAGTGTACAACTACGCATAAAAAATAAATCTATAAATACCACGCTCCGCATTCCCCTGGTCGTTCACTAAAATCCAATCTTCCTGACCGGTGTTCGTATCATATACATACATACCAGGTAATGGCACGACTTGGCTTCGAGTATGACTGCGTACAAAAAATGCGATGACTTTATTTCTATGAATAGAATGTATCATCACCACAAGGAAAGAGCAACGTCGGTACGTGTACAAAACCGAACGCAACTTACAATTTTGCGGAACGTTCCATCTTTTTCTTTCCCTCTTTCCGCCTTTCGACTCGTTTTACAACATCGATCATTACGTACATACCAGGTACTAGGCATTTAATATATACATTACAACATATATACTCGTACAGCAGTAGTACTATGGGGATTTTTAGCACGTCCATCGTAATACCAGAAGAAGGCGCCGTGGCGACCTCCCTCACCCGTCACTCACCTACGTACTGCCAATGTGGCAGTTACCTGATAATAATGGTACCAGGAGCCACAAGCAAGATCAATGACATACCAGATCTGAGATATTGCTGCCGTACTGCTGTTTGTTGTGCAAGTCCTCCCATTACTGCTGCCTCCCTAGAAATATATTATATGTGCATGCTATCATACCCCCCCCCCCCCACTCATTGAAGCTGTCATCCATGTGCAAGTCTACCCCACAAAAGCGGTCCTCAGTAGGATGCAGCTCACCCTTCATGCGAATCGCCGGACACTCAACGGCACTTCGCGCTTGGCGCAAGCAACATTTGCCTGGTGGGTCAAAACCAGAGGTGCTCTGTCCCCGCATTGTGAGTGTCTATAGTCTATGGTCATAAATCTACGGCCATACATATATCGAGTACCCCCCCCCCCCCCCCCCCCCCATCGTCTCCTTGCCCACCCCGCATGACAATGAATACGCCCCCCCCGGCAACGTCGCGTTTGCTTTGGATTGGGAGAGCCGTGTGCTTCTTGGCAGGGGCGAGTCGGCGTGTGGCTGTGGGGCCTCGCCTGGCTGTCGCGTGGTCATTATTCTCACGCGTATCAGGTTGCGGTGATGATACAAGTAATACTATACTCTTCTACCTGTAGGTTCATACCGCATGCCTTCTACTTGTACACAAACTACAATTTACGAACCGTCTTTCCGATCGAGTTGTGTGGAGACATTTGACATTTCATATTTTTCATCTTTTTATTGTTGTGTATTTTCTCCAGCCAAGTCACCCACATCTTGCACCCGAACAAATACGTCAACAGCCAGCCAGACAGCCAGACAGAAGAATAGAGACCACTCAGCTTTATAGCTAAATATTCAAAAGCAAGATAAAAGGAAGACACCCGCCGCCGCCGTCGCTGCTGCTGCAATTCGGCAGCCAGACCCCCGGTCTTCGAACAAGAGCTACGTACTACTAATATTAACCCTACTGATAGCTGCTGTAGATCAGACATACGATGAAACAGCGTTCATAAGCGCCGGGTGACGACCGTACCGTTGAACTAAGAACTAGATGGTGTTGATCATGTGATCATAAAGAAGAAACAGCTACTGCTACAAACAGCAGTAGTATTAGTAGTAGTACAATAGGGTGAGGAGGAAATAGGGGCACCGCTGCTGCTGTAGTTCACGTGCGAGTAGCTTACGTATTGATTGTACAAGCAGTTTTGGCGTTCGACGGATGAACACGGACCCAGTGACTTGAGTGGACTATCAACATTAATACCAATAAAAAACAACAAACCGACTCCGCAGACGGGCTCCAGCACCTAGAACAGCGGTAGAATTCAATAGTCAGTCAGTCGTATTGCACCGATTCGCAGAGTAGAACGACAACAGATATTAATAGTCGTATCGTCGTACTGCCGTATTCATATCGTAGGTGCCAGCACGCTTTCACACACACACACACGCCGCCTCAGCTTCGTTCTACCTGGTACGTACGTACCTCTGCAGACTGCGGACATGCGGACTGCAGAAGCCAGACGAGGCAAAGAGGTTGTGGTCAACCTGTATCAGTATGTTGTTGGTGGTTGGCGTGGCTTGGATTTTTCGTTATCGGTACCATAATTATCATCACTATTAATACGTACTATACTATTAAACAATAATATCTACGAACGTAATGGCCATCTTCCTGGTACTTATAACGTCACACCTGCTCCGTTGAATTCCCCCCACATGGCTGTGCTAACCACGCCCATGATCTGTTCGCGAATCTCGTCTATCCCCTCGCCCGCCGAACCCTGGAGTGCGCCGTCGGCCTATCATTTTGGATGATGTTATCGTCGGGAAAATAATGGGCGAAATAGAGAGAGAGATCAAATCAAACGCTAAGAAGAAGGAGAAATTAGAAGTGCATAGATGAGCAGCGCAGACCAGAGACAATAAATCCTGCTATTAATATTAATGATACTAAGAATTGATACTTAATAATAGTGTAAAATATCGGGAGAAAAAAAAAGGCGGGCAAAGACGATCCAACCAATGGTCGAGTCGTTCTTCGTTCTTCGTTCTTCGTTCTGAAAAACAATTGGTCCAACAGAAACACGCTCTTTGGTGTGTATTGGTACCTGGTATTAGACTACGATGATATGTAATGCTGTAGTATTAATATAAACATTTCGTGCTGGTTTGACGCTATTTACTACTGGTATAATATTACGATTCATAAAGCAGTAGTGTGATGCATTGAGTTTCAACCGTAAAAGGCAACCAATGAATGCATGCTGGTTGAACGAAAGGCGAAAGATAGCAGGAGGGTCGCAACGTTTCAGTTGTGCTGTTCTCCCCTGCTGTACTGCCCCTGCTCGTACCACCAGGACACCTGCTACTATTGGTGTACGGCGGTATCATCATACTGGTAAATGCCTGTGGTACATGTACAAGACCACCTTATGGCTAACCACACAAAGCTCATGGACTCGAACAGTCAGGGCCTGGATCCCCCCAGTGTCAGGCAATCTGACGGGCTTCGTACAGAGGAAGGAGTTCACTGATTCTGCTTTAGACTACGTATAAGGAACAAAAAGCGAGCCACGAGGTCACCCCCTCCGCTGCTGTCCATTGTTATTGTTATTCATAGTCGTGTTGCTATTAATGCGGCATCATCAGAGTACCTGGTATCAGGTACAGTCGGTACGCCAGTCGGTACACTGGTACTCTGGTACAACCAGGTATGCCAGGTAAGTAACAGACGGACGGGGGGTGGGAAAAGACTGAATGAACAATAAACCTCTTTCCGTCCTCCCGTCGCCGGCGGGCGGGGCGACGTATATACCCACCCATTCTATTTCACAGGATATTACACCTTTTTTTTTATGGTACACAGCAGTTGTGGTGCAAGGTATCTTGTCAAGACCGCGCTACTTATTACGTCCGTACGGATCGACGCGTAGTGGTGCAACGCTCCGGGCAAGAGAAAACAATCTACCAGGTAAAAAATACCAGTAAGATCGGTGCTCGACAACAACAAATGCAATGTTGTGTCGATATGGGCGTTGGTTATCTCCACGAACTCGTACGATATGAATATGTACGAGGAGAGTCTTCTTGTGATTTTATCTGTGATCAAAATAGTTGTCCGACATCTCCTTGAAATTAATGAGAGTCGACTACACACTCCGTAGGGGTCTCTCATGCTCCACACTACAAGTCAGTATAAGAACTCTATGTACGAGGAGCACGCTGTTGTTGCTGTTGCTACTGCTGTTGCTGCTGCTGTTGTTGTTGCTGCTGCTGCACGTTCGAACGTTCCAACTGCAGCAAGCAGCCACGATCGTCGTATTATTAAGAGTTTAGTATGCCGCCCACATGGATCTGACGAATCGGGATACGTGTACGCGGTTACTTGTATGGTATATATTAAAAGGATAACACAAACACATGCCGCCAGCACCGAGCAGCGCTACACGTTATGATACCTCGCAAAGCGATTACCACTCTTCTTGTGCTTGCCTCTTGCCTCTGCTTGACTAGCTAGCAAGTTCCACGCTAAAAACAGCCGTGACGAGAGCGAGGGAGAGAGCCAAACAGGGGCTAAAAGTTGGTAAAACACGTTGGTTGCACCCACCCGTCATCTCATCGAAACAGCATTAGGGGGGAGAGCGGCTTTCGCTGCGGACGCAGCAGACCACAAACGGAAGCTGAAGTTTTGTACAGGCAACATGGTACGCCCAGTACCGATCCAAACATCGACAGAGATACGCAAGTTGGCTGGGGGTTCTCGTCTGCGCGCGCCTCCTACGAACGTGGTATTCATAGTTGTCGACACAGGCACCGGAGGGAAAGGGAGGGAGGTGTTAATAGAACGGAGAAAGTGATGTGTCCGCAGGACAGACTAACCAACCTCACCTGCAAGAGCATAGTTGCCCGCATACCATCCGTATTCGCTTGCTCCAGGAACGCTGGGATAGACTTGGCTCGAAGCATCGCGGCCCTCCTGCTTTCGGCAGTGTCCCTTCGGACCTGTCTCACCCGAGGCGTATTCAGTGCTGGGTGCCCGAACCTATGCCACCACGTGTGATCGTAGGGAAAGGAATCCGGAGGATTGTTATCTGTATTCATCAATTTTGGAGGGTCTAATCTCGACAAGGTCACGACCAGTGGCATGGAGTAGTCTTGAACAATCTGAATTTTCACGTAATACTTATCCCTACTAGAAATCCCTCCACCTATTATGGAACACCAATTTTACAGTGTACCCGCACGTACTTCTGTTTTGCAACTGCGAGTACGACTACGACGTGTTGCTGACAGTACTGCTGTGCGCACACCCGTTTTATAAGGGGGGAGCGCGTCGTCTGGCCCCACGCCATGTTCATAAACCTGGAGCGGTGCTGGTTTCAAAAGGCATAAAATTGCACCCATCCACGTCCCATCCTCGCGATCGAGGATAAGTGTTCGCTCAGGTAAAGCTTGTATTTCCTCGTACAACAACTCCGCTCTGCAGGCTCGATCGTGCGGAGCACGCTCCCCGAAGCCCCGAAAAAAACGCGGAACGTTCGGTTGTTGACGTTCTGTTGTTTGCTGCTTGTTGTTGACCGCTGTCGTGTTTGTGCTTCGTCCTCTGGGCTGCTGTGCTACTGCAGTCCTTGCGCGTCAGCAGCACTTCCCAGCAGTATGCAGAATGCGCCATCTACTCTGTCTCATCGGCGAAGAACCGGGAGAGATGAGGAGCTTCCTCCGCCGCCACCTGTGTCTCCGCCTCGGTTGCGTGCTTCTGCTTCCACCCCTTCCGCTTTGCCAGGGTGAGCCGAGATAGCTACATACTGCAGGCTGCTGCGGTGTGCTTTGTGTTGTTGCTGCTGCTGTGTTATCATATCCGTACAGCAGTTGGAGGCCCTTGCGTGCCCCCATTTTTGAAGTTACTTGTTTTCATTTTGGAGTACTTTGTACGCTGAACGTGTATCGTAATAGTACTTATTTTATACCTGGTACTTATTTGTAACTTGGACGTCCGAAGCACGAGTACGATATTTTACGATATTTGATATTTTGGAGTTGCACGTAGCGCAACGTACCTGGTGGGTTAGCCTTCGGGATGACCTGCAGTTACTCGGGAGGGGTCTTGTGTAGATGCGTAGATCCTATGTTTTACGAGCGGTAACGAGGGCATGTATGCTGTGCTCGGGCTGCTCTTGCTGTTGTGCCAATTGTGGCAGTGTGGTACGCCCTTCTTGGTGATGTCAGATGACCTCACTCTCCAAGTACAGGTACCTCTTTAGATCGTCTCGACATCGCCACCCGCCTTTGGTACGAGTACTCTCTTGCGTATTGGCGGAGAGTAAAGGAGATTTATTGTGTACTACGTAGTATATGTGTGTGTGTGTTCTTCACATTAAACCGTTCTTCTACTCGTCGACATCCAGCAAGCCCAGTGTCCGTGGTGATTCTTCACCCTAGAAAGATACGAGCTCTGTGGTGACAGACTATCCACCGCGTTAGTTAAGACCAGGACTACTACTGCTGTATATGGTTAGTTAAGACCAGGACTATTAATAGTGTTGGATATCGGTATTGAAGCTCTTAATTCAACGTCTGCATAAAGAACCAGGGACGGGTATTTCCCCAGCTGGAACCGGAAATTTTCCGGGAAATAGCCTTCTGCAGCCTTTCCGATTTTTTCACCCTATTTCTGCTCGTCCAAGAACAGTAAAGTAAGGCTTGTCATTTCGAGGCGGGGACAAGGAAAATCATCCCCCCGGTAGCTCATGTACTGCATGAAGCCGAAAAGTGTACAATTCGTTCAGGCCTTCGGGCCTTACTTTTCTACTGTTTTGCTCTATTCATACGTAGTATCATATCAGTTACCAACAATCCGACTATCCCAAGCATGTTGACCGGTTGCAGTTATTTTTTCAATTATTTTTCCACTATTTTTCCACACCCTCGTTGACTTGAAAAAAATGTGATGTTATATGTTTAGGGGTTCCAAAACACAGCAGTAAATGCCTCAGCAGTAGTACGTACACACAACTTTCAACAGCAGAAACATGAAGACAGGGGTTTCTATGCTATATGTGGGACAGCTTTGGTGGGGGCGATAGGGGACACGCGGATTTCCTCCCATAAGGCCGTTTCCTATGCGGTTCGATTTCGAGCTTCAGATTTGTATTTTTCGATCTCAGAATCGAATGACCCTACTTCGCAGTCCGATTATGCAAAATCCGACCGGAAAAATTTCGATTTGAGAATGCGATGACCCAAGTCGTCGGATTTTGGGTCGGATTTTGGGCCAAAATTCGACGACCTGGGTCATCAGATTTTCAAATCGAAAAATGGCACGCTCTCTAAATTCAAGATATTATCCACGACAGCAAACAGCAGCGGAACGATCGATGAGTTGGATGGTGATACAGCTGTATAGCGACGTTGCTTCGCGCCCGACGCGCGGACGGCGCGTCCCTCCGTGGCCAGACTAGAGCCGGCTGGCGCGGGCTCGGGCCTAGAGACCAAGAGAAGCGCACTCGGCACGCGCCTCTCCGTGGATACGTACTCGTAGACTACACCGCAGCTGTACAGCAGCAGCAGCAGCAGCAGTCAAGTCACAAAATCAAACACAAAATACCAAGACAGGTTTACTCTAGCGCACTCGCCACATCTCTTCGCCACCAGACTAGAGGCAGTCAGCGTGGGCTCGGACGCTTGGATCCTACGCGCAGGGCAGCGCACCCAACGCGTCTCTTCGCGGCGCCAAATCACAAAAACAGCAGTTGGTCTCAACGTTTGCTCGATTTCTACACGCACAATAAATCTGATTTTTCCGCATAGGAGGGCCCTTTCGATTTGTCAAGCTCATATCTGAAAATGCCATCGGGTCAAAATCTGAAGCTCAAAAATCGAACCGCATAGGAAACGGCCTAAAAATATTTTCTCGAGCTCGAATCAATTTCGGGTAATTAATTAACGCCACCGGGAAATACCCATCCCTGTAAAAAACACGAGGGTGCTACGTAAGAGGTGGAGGGTACAACATGTTCGATTTTATACTATATCGGAAGTTCGAAACTTGCGATGCGATATCGAACACCAAGAGGGGAACACACACCTCTGTGGAACAAAGCAAAAAATTTGAACGTTCAAAATCAAGCTTTCAGCATTTTTTTTTTCATAAATTTTGAAATACGTCAGCTGTGAGTTCAACTGATTAAATTGTTGATACTCAACTTTGCAAGCTGCGTAATACGCCTCGTCTATATTCCATTTTTCCCGAATTTTTACAAGTATTGTGATAAACCGAGCGCGCGTATTCTGTATGTGATTCCTTGTTAAAGATATAGGCCAGCGACTCCCCTGGATGCTGCCCGGGTCAACAGGACAATTTTAAACAATCATTCTGCGCACTGATACTATACCCGAACAAGGGATATTGATATGATGTTTGCAACATGTTGAAACCTTTTCATTTCACAAATAAATATTTGAGAGGATACCCCAAATATTCGCCTTCTGATTGGTTTGTTTTACGAATGCAAACTGGCCGTTGTTTGGCACTACCATAGTACATATTAATAGTATGATCCCTCTATAGTGTCGGTTGAGCAGTGCCGGTTGCCCGCTATAAAAGTACCTGTAAAATCGCTTATTGGCACGTACTGCAGATGCGATTGACCATTAATATTAATAGTGTGGCATTGTGCTGAGTAGTTACTGCCGCTTGCCGCTATTAATATATATACATAGTGCCGGTATTGTTTGTTGCCTGCCGCATACCATACCGCCATTAACTACTCTGTAGAGGGACCACTATAAATACTGTACCAAAAGGTATGTACATAGAGCAGCGGTATACCTGGTACATTACATTCAGCAACAGTTTACACTATTACAGTAATACGTGCCAGGTACCACGTATCTCTCCTTTTGAAGTCATGTTTGTGAGTACATACGAATATCGTACACATGACATCTTACTGCTGCTGCTGTATCAGGCCTTGATATCTGTTATATACCTGATATGTACGATTGTGTGCCAGGTACGTCGTCTAGCCTGCAACAGCAGTAATACCGTTATACATTACTATTACGGGGGACCACAGTATAGTAATAGAACCATATATTGTTAGTAAAAATAGGGAAATATATAGGTTTTTGTGTGTACCGTAGGTCCTAATTACTATGGACCCCCGCAATAGTCGGCAGTACGCGTAATAATTGGCGTTCATCTCGTAATCTCCTTAATCATTCTACTGTATGCGTCCCTACAGCTTGTGTATTAGTCTCTTGTTACCTCGGGTAGGTGGAGTGTATAGGCACTTTTTTGTCAGCGCAAAGTCCAGGTCATGTCATGAGAGGTTTTACCCTCAACGACGTTCTGGACAACATCAATCGGTAGCCGTGGTCACAGGTATGCGACATTCGACTACGGCCATGCATGATATCGAGCACGCCCCCCCCCCCCCCCCCCCGTACTTGCCTTCTTGTTGTCACGCACAAGGTTCGTTCAGCATTCCCACTGATCGTCGGTTTTCGTCGATGTTTGCCAAATCTCGCTCTCGACCTTTCAGCGACGCGAGGAAAAGGCACAGAAAGTATGATGTCTTTTTTGGTCAAGTCCTCGGGTATCGAACCCCGCCCCCCATACCCAGCAAACGTGACAATTAGCATGTTAGGCTGTCCGAAAGTTTATGAATATTTGTAACTCTAAAATGGGGTAGGCTGTCCGAAAGTTTATGAATATTTGTAACTCTAAAATGGCTCTGCGGATACTCGTATTGCTGCGATCAGCTGTTGTGGCTGCTGCTGATACTGCTGCTGCTTCTGCTGTGCTGTCCATTCGCTGCAGGTAAAGCCTAAATCCGGCTTGCTTGTGTTGACAGCAGGCAGGCAACCGAGCTGTCTCACGTGTCTACTACGCTAGCATTCTATTCAATCAATACGGAACAGAGTGTATCAATCCTTTACCGCGAATGGAGATTGAAAATCGAGTCATTTACTGTATACTATAATCAAGATAACACAATCCCCGCGACGAATTTCAGAACCGATTTTTTCCAAAGCATCAACCCTTTTATAGTAGTACTGCAGCCCCGTTTAGGGGACAAACCACTTGGAATTAGACTGTTTCGTCCCCATATTGGGACTGCAGCACTACAGGAACAGGGGTTAAGGGCCAAGGGCGCAGACTGCTGCTGTAGCACAAGAATGGGGGCTTTGTGAATATATCCCGTCGATATCTCACCATAGATATTATACGTATACATCGCTCGGCGTTTGCACTCTGTACGTACGTTGTCGAGAAAATCGGCGTGGAAAAGTCGCCCGACGGGGTGGGTGCGCTATCTTACGTGTTATCTGGTGTTACCTGGTGACCGGTATCGACAACAACAGGTGCAGCAGTTCAGCAACTACCAGTACTGTAGTTGGTCCGCGAGACCTAATGAGACACAGGCTACTAAGAAAGTCAGGCTTATATCTAGGGGAAAATAAGAAAGATCTCGAAGCACCTTCTCTCAAATAAGAAATTCAGCCTGTACCAGCTTTCCTGTTTCTTGTTTGGTGTCCTGTGTTACTGTGTATGTCGTACTACTATCTGTATTGGCATCCTTCCCGTTCTGAGAAAGAATCGAGCCCTGAACAACGATCGCACCCTTGTGTGAACTCGACTCTCTTTGCTTTATACCCGGTGTTTTGTATGGGTTGGCCTTGCCCTGACCAGGGGTGCATGCCAAAATGACCGAACAAGACGCCACGCTCTTATAAATTTTTAACGAAAAACAAATCAGTGGGGATGGGTTTCTGGACGAAGTTACGAAAAATGTTCTTTTTTCATTTTTTACTTGGTTTTAGTACCTCCCCCTGTCTGGGTCTCGAAAGCGGGCAGTTGTGTGTCGGCATTTTGTTTCACGTGCACCCCTGCGCTGACAAATCTCCTGATGTGCGATGTGCTTGGTATAACCTCTGTCTGGCAGTTTGTGACGACAAAGCTTGTGTCTCGCTGAGACGAAGCACCAGCGCGGACAGTGGGTATGCTGGATGCCGTTGGGTAGAAAGAACGGTTTAATGTAGAGCTCACGCACACACACACGCATGGCGGCCTGGCATCGTGTGTATGGTATATAGCGGTACTGCAGTATATGTACAATACTAATACTATCGTAATGCGATACCACTCCTGGGCGGAAATGTAAGCACATTTTACGCATTACATTACTGTAGTATGAAGAACAACCGTTCCTTATATTGCCGTCCAGAATTGGATGATATTCTGCACACGCATGATGAGAAACGGCATGTTCCAAACGTAGGACCGATCTCAATCTGCTGTACACATAGATCATCTGCTGTAGATCCCTAACCTGCCGTTTGGAGATTGCGTCGGACAGATCGCGAGCTACTGCTGTAGCTCATCTCCTCTCCTCTCCTCTACAGCAGGCCCTAAACCCGCCGCTTTCAAATGGTGTGGAGGATCTGTTTATTATAGTACACATCCAGAACACGAAACGAGTTTTAGATTATATATAAGCATAACTTACCTTTATCCCTTCTTAAAATTACGTGATTATAAGCACCTGCCTCGCGCTCAGCGAGTCTACCACGATTTTTTGTCGCTTCTACGATCTTTGCTTTCTTTGCGTGCTTGCTTATCGTGCCACATGTTTCTCGTATATTGTACGATTCCCACCTGGCAACATGAGCTAGACGATACAGATCGGGGCTCGAATCTGCCCTGAATAATCATAGGTGATAAGGTGGGAACGAATTATCTGGATATGATCTGTTTGACCGAGGTGTGGTAGCGCGCATATTTACTGCTGTAACACCCCAAACAGGCTCCAGAGGGGGGATATGTCGGAAGCGATGCTGACTTCATTGTACAGTAGTACAACATCGGCCGCACCAAGCAGCCCGGGCTATTGTACCCTCATACTATTAATATTATACTATCTACCATACTGCATGCAGTGCCAGGTAGGGTGCCTGTCCTCACGGGAATACACAGCGCTGTGTGACACGCGCGCGGCGTGGCGATTATAATACTTCTGTATGATAGGCTCACACTATTAATAGTATTTATAGCAGTACCGCCGTGTCACACGCACGGGTCATAATGTAGCACACTCCTTGGGGCAAGTTCCAGAGCCGAGTTTCTCGAAACCCACTAATATTGTACAGCAGTATCATTTCTTATCGTTGCAATATATCTTGAAAACGGTTACGAGCATTTGTGAAGCACGTTGTCAGCAGTTTACTTGAGTTCGTTGCCAGGGTCTATTAATTGTGTGGGGGCACACACGATGAAAATGTGGCTTTGGAAGAAATTCGACGAGATCTCTTCATGCGTAGACGCATCGCTGTTAGTAGTGTATCGGTAGCCTAATATTTTTCTATTCGTAGGCGTTTCCATCTTCTCCCTAGCCTAGAAAATCAGGTCCAAAGTCCGTCGCAGGGGGTGTGCTGTATTGCGATCCGGGTGCTACACGATCGGGTGCTACACAAGGGTCCCATGAGGAGTAGGTTTAGCAATCTGGGAGAAGGGATCTTCAGAGGTGTTTTTGACTTAAAAATTGCGTAGCGCGGTCTGCACTTCGGAATCGTCGTCTGCAATTCAGAAATTTCCTGGTTCGATGCAAACGCGGCGCAGCCGCGTTTATGGCCAGTTTTGGCCCGTTTTGGCTTCGGTTTGGGGTCAGGGTTAGAGTTAGGGTCAGGGGTTGGGTGGGGTCTTCGCCCGTACCTTGATCCCAACAGGGGCCAAAATACCTGAAGAGCCTACCAACCTAAAGATCCCTTCTCCCAGATTGCTAGGGGACCTCCCCATGAGCGTACCAGGTACCACGGTATATAATAAAGTTTATACCAGGTAGAGCTTTTCGTGATGATTTGTCATATTTCGGAATGTCTCCATGCATCAGCTTTCAGCCGAGAAATGAACGTTTGTGGAACGTTTTTTCGAGACTCAGCAGGGTATAATACAATATAACAATGTCATCATCGGCGTTCAGTCGTCATGTGCGCTTGTTTGTGGAATGTTTTTTTAGTTTAGACCCAGGTAAAGCGGCCGAAAAAATGACACCAAAATATCTCACCACCAACCGTCGAGTGTGATCAGTCGGTGTCATCAGCCGTTCCAGTAGTGTAATGCAGCGCGCATGTCGTGTAGTTTACTTGGGGGCATTAAATGTGTCTTTTGCCGTAATCCGGCGGCCAGGTCTGGTGTATGTGGTCGTCGTGCTGTTCTCGATGCTTTGTTGTTTTTTTTTTTCCCTATCGAGTGCCTAAAGGGTAAATTGTATGGTTGCAGATACCTGCTGACTTTCCAAGGATCCTGCCATACACTTTTCTCGCAGCTTCGCGAATACTGAGGTGCAATTGCAACCGGTGTAAGGTGTTGTACTTCTCGCTGTTCTCGTAGCTCTACAGCACTGCTGTGAGCTCGTACGAGTATCGCCAAAATATTCATTAGACTTTTCCCTTGCCGGTGCAGAAGTGCAACTATTCTTAGTGTTCATACTTGTCGTTTTCCAGGAGTCCAGGGCTCTTCGTGCGACCGTCCGAGTACAACAATATACAACATCAAGTATTCTACAGCAGTAAGCTTTCTGCCGCTCTAAGCGATGCCACGAGGTATATCCATATCATACATTGATACTTACTGGTAAATATAATTGATACGAGAGCTCTATTATTGATATTAATACTATGTTCAGCTGTAAGGGAAAAAGTTGATAGTGACCGCCTTGTACAACTGCTGGTACGCAGGTGGTACGCAGCCTACATCGCATCAAAGGCTCTAGAGTCTGGACCTTTACGTGAGCTAAATCATGTACAAAGCGCTCGTGACCGTGTACCTTGCGTATCATATAATCGTAGTCTTTGCTATATTGTTACCAGGCACATCAAGCCATGCCAAAATGAGGTACAGCAGTAGTATACACAGTATAGAATATGAAGGAACCTAGCACAAGAATAAGAACACAAGGTGAACTTTTTCGGGGATGCTACTCAAGAAACTTGGGTTAAGAAATCGTGTTAAGCGGCGAGCGCTACGTGAAATCCTACTTGGTACCAGATACTCGTATATGCTAGCGTATGCTCAAGTTTACTGAAGGGTGGTGGTGCTATAAGGTTCTAAGGCTTTTTCGTGTAGGGAGTTTCTTGTTGGCGGATCCATGCTGTAATCAACTAATGTACCTGGTATAATGCTTGAATGGTTCTTGTGCACATGTATGTCAACATTCACCGGTGTACCTGTACAATGCGTGCATTATTTTCGTGCGCATATCGACATATTTTTTTTGGGGGGGGGAGGCACCCACGGGCATTCCCGCGATAAGAATGCCAAGTGCGGTCATATCGATCGTCTATGAAATACGTTTGGTCAGCTTGCAACAGCAGTAGGCGTGTATCTATAGCACCATGTTGGGCTTGTGCCGCCGAACTCCTTACTGCTCGTACCGGTAGTTCGAGCACTGATTTTACGAACCCCTTGCCAAAGAGTTCTTCGTTTGACCAATGGTGTGGTAAGCGTCGATTTTACTGTCGATGTTGTCCCTCTCGTGTCCGTGGTCAACTAGAATTGCACTTTTGCTGCAGCACGTACGTATATTTCTTGTTGCCCCTTTGACCTTCGAGATCTCTTGGGCCACTCGACCTACCGACACAGCGGGCCATGGCTGTTACGTATGTATGCACCTGGTATGCAAGTATCATATAATACCAGCCACGGGTGTTGTACGTATAAACGATGCAGCAAGCGCGTCACGGCTGGACGGTCGGAGTATTTCTCGGCAAAATTGTCCCTAATCCCTGTTCCCTTGACGTGCCCACAACCGAAAACAGCTCATTTCTCGAGCGTAAAGTACCACTTGCGCTACTAGTAGTCTGCAATACCCTGTCCACGTTTTCCCGTGGTACATGGTCCACGTCCTGGGCGGCCTTGAGGGAGCGTGCTGGCAAGCGTGCCTGGTTGCAGTTCACGGGATGGAAGAGAAACCAAAAGTCCACGGTTTATTCAACCTGTTTACGTTCTGCCCAGCGCACGCTTTGTTTTTTTATCTCACCAGGACTCCAGCCCTCGGAACTTACCCTGCGCCTACCGGTATAATTAGCCGCATGCAGGCCCCATCAAGCCACCCTGAGATCCCACCCCCCGCCGCGCCGACCTATTACACCAAAGACTGCAACAAGCTGCAATGATCGAGGTTGTGTTTAGTATCTGGTAGGTTTTAAGTCTAAAAATAGACGGTTAGTTTCTCTCAGTCCGCGGACTGCACTTAGGGGGGTACCGTGCTGGTTGATGTTTCTTTTTAACGCGCGGCTATCAACCAAAAACGGGGGGGGGGGCGGGGTACGCTGCGGGTATATAGTGTCGTTCGTATGCGTCAGGTGCTATAATAGGTGCACTACGGGCATGTCTACTTGAATACGTGTAGACTAATCGCTGTACGGCTGTATATTTTTTACAGTTGCTACGCTACGTGCGAATATTCTCACAGTACTGCAGCCACGTTTGTTTCCGCAACACTGTTCATGGTTGGAATGACGGAATGACGCTATATAGTGTATTAATAGAGTACTTCCTTTTTGGCGGTATTAGTAGTAAGAAGCAAAAGAGTACAATGACTTCGTCAAGGCATTTCTGCGCAGCCTCCTGACCGGCCGACGGCGGTGTCCACAGGCGCAACCAATGAACGCCCAGTTTCGGCACCCGTCATTTTCCACATCGGCTGGTTGTCTCGCTGTCTTCTTCTGGCCTGCTTGCCTGCTTGGTGTTGGTCTTGTTGTTGTTAAGGTGTCGCAGGGTGTCGACGGGTCGACTCCACATTGCTTTCACGTTTTCAGTTTTCGTGACTCGGAACGAACATACAGTAGAATACTCACGAACTCCCGACAAGTATTTGTTGATACTTCTTTTAATACAGCAATAATTCATAAACATGAAACATAAACATGATTCGTCGTCTCATACAACACATTACAAACCAGATCGTCATCAATAGCAAGCTGTGACTTGTGGCCACATATGATAGTTGTTTCGCTTCTTTCTTCACTTTAATTTTGACGTCTCTCTAGACCCGAGGCGTTTCAACTGTCAATCGAGCAAAATATATCGAAACCTTCACCTCTCGTGTATGATGCGTGACATACCTGTCGTATTGTGCCGGCACTTCTGTATTTTGTATTTTACATGCAAGTTTCCCGCCACCCGGCGTGCGTCTGCTATTAATATCTTCTTCCGGCAAGGCTATCACAATACGTTTACAACTCCCACTTTTTATAGAATGAAGCACGATCTGCAAGACCGAGGATTTTATCGAAAGTCGTCTCTGTAAGCTGTGCGTGATAATTCGATCGCGCGTGCTGCGGGTTTGTATGGCCTCATGCTTAATCATGTAGGATACACGTGTGTATCTCTTCTTGTGAAGCACAGGGTATTATCACTACAAGTAGTATTAATAGTACAACTGTAGTAGTTGCTATTTTATCGTGTACCATGCTTGGAATCACTTCTGCACCGATTGATGACTCAAGCGTCACGTCTAAAGCATGGCGTCACATTGTTGACGGGAGCAAGTTCTGAAGCTATGGAACTCAGAGGATATGTGTGTATCTACTGCTGTTCCGTATTTAGAAATAATTAAACTTGTTACTATTACTACGAGTATGGTATACCTGGTACTTGGTCTTGTCTAATGGACCGTTTGGGAGAAGGCACAGACACAGACCAGCTCTGGGCTCCGCTGACGCCAACATCCGCACGTCGAATATATTTATAGAAATGAAAAAAAAAAAAAGATCGATTTCGTCGAAAGTCCTATTAATATTTGCAAGCCGTGTACCTGTGACACTATTAATAGTGATACTTCGATCACGCGTACTACGGGTTTTGGATGGCCTCATGCAGGAAATACAGTCTGTATACAAGTATGAGGAAGGCAAAATCTGAAGCTACAGCAGTATACGTAGAACAGATAGATGATCTACAGATGGATCAGATAGATCATCTAGATCCCAACCTACCGTTGCGAGATGTTGTACAGGATCTGCCTTACAGGGCAGATCTAACCGAGGAGATGTGTCCGAGGTCATGCAGAGTGTGTGGCAGTTCTAGACAATTATAGATAAGGATTAAGCCTGCCCTGAATGGTCCACTGTAGATGATGAAGTAGGAATATGATCAATCTGATCTATCGGGTATGTCCAAGGGCGTGCAAGAACCAGAGACCCTTCTTCGCCACCGTGTACGTAGTCATTACTGAGTTGTTTTGTTGTAGGTGGGTTGGCTGTGAGATGTGGCTCAGCCCTGCAGGGGAAGGAGGGGGGCGTACGGTAATATACGGGTGGAAATATATCACAACCCCTCCGACAAATGTCCTATTACAGTAGGTGATTTTATTGCATAAACGGGGACAGTGGAAGTATATGCCGAGCGATATATAATGCCTATGGAAAGACCTCGACAAGATAATACCAAAGTCGCCATTTTCGTCGTCGGTACTTGTTGGTTCCGAGAAAATCTACTGATACTCGGAAATTGTTCCAGGGGGTGTGATATCTGATCACCCGAGTGATACGGTAAGTTCTATTCGTTGATTCTCCTGTTTTACATCGTTTTTGAATGATGCTGTTACGGCATTTGAGGTATTAATAGTATTCTTACTCGTCCCGCCTACGTACGCCGGGCCGAGTTTGTCGCGCCCTGCGTTCACCACTGTCACATCTGCTCATCTTTTATACATGTGCACATGTGTACATCTGCCATCATTTTTGTTCCCATATATATGTGCAAATTTGCTTCGCTCCGCGGGCGGCCTACGCCGCCCGCTACGCTCGCTCAGGAAGGAAAGGTACGTCAAATTATGCGAAGCGGACAGAGGTCCATGATTTTTTTTTTTTTTTCGTGATTGAATGTATTAATAGTTGCAAATTGGCGACTTGGTTTTGCCAGGAGTCCCGCCGCCATGCTTCAGGAGAAAACAGCTCGGACGTCACCTACGCTTCGCGTCGCGGGCGGTTTTCCGCTACGCTCGTTCACATGTCGTACGTACGTACATACCCCAGGTAGGGTACTTATTTTCTTCTTTCGATATACTCTACGTCGTATGTACTTGTATGTACGATCAAGCACAGCACGGCACAGCAGCACAGCATAAACAATGAGAATGAAACCGAAAAATTCGCAAAGAAAATAATCCCCGCCCTCTCTCGTGTAATAATTTACTGCCTGATTGGAACACCTTACGCCCGTCGAAAAGAAGAAAAGAAAAAACCAAACAGCAGGGCTTCTCTCTCAGCCTCGTACGTCGCCCGCCCCTCGCGCGACGACCTCGCCACCGATTCGGTCCGGGTAAAGCTTTCATCCCTTTTTTCCACAGTGAGCCCCGTCGCCCGCCTCGCGTGAAGCCCGGTGCTCACCGTGGACCTCGTTCACCAGCTCGACAATGTTGGCGCTCAGACTGGGTACCCCCCTCTTGTGATTTTCATCCCGGTCGCAAAAATAAGCACCGCTTGAATATTATCTTACAATCCCGAACGACCCTTAAATACTCGTACGTACTATATCAAAAATCACAAATGGAGGCCAGACAGAGCCTACTGATGCATCCCTCGTGTCTCGAGGCACACGCGACCCCTAGGCACGAAAGCGGCGACCGCGCTCCTTGCAACTCCCCCTTTACCCGCTAGCACCCGCTGACACCCACGACGGTGCCGGGTTCGCCCGCGGAACCGTGCTCGGAGTACATGCACGCACACGAAACGAAAGAAGAAAAAAGGAAAGAAGGACTGAAAGTGCAAAGAGAAATGGAGAAAACAAAGACCCGCTGGAAAGGTCCGGCAAGTAATAAACGGAGGCGATTTCCAAGTGGGAGCTCTGAGAGGCCAGGGATGTACCAACCGAGCACGCTCAGAGAGTGAGATCTAAGTAAGTAGTTCTATGTACTAGGTAAACGGTACGCATGCGCCACAGCAGTGTATACATATCAGTTTTGTATTTGAGGACACCTTTTATTTTGCTGTTTTTATCCATTAATGCTACTATTCTACAACAAGGAAACGAGCACGGAGAAAACAATGCTGATACTATGATACTGGTGTAAGATATACACTGCAATAGGAATTCGGGCGCCGTTACTCGGAAGATTCCGAGGAACGCACCGGTTCCAAGATAAGAAACCTAGCTGTGCTGTCCTGTGCCTCAGTTTGGTTGTCAATATTATGCACATCAGATAGATCAGATAGTTCAGGTAGATCATGTAGATCAGGTAGATCGTTCCCACTTCATGATCTAGATGTTCTAGGGCAGACAGGTTCCTGATCTGTATGATGGATAGCTCATGCTGCCGGGCGTGGGAGCCGTACATCTGCATGGTCTATCGAGGACATGCTTCCTGGGGTGGATATGTACTCCATAGTTCCTGCACAGCATCGCCTAACGGTAGCTTGGGATCTAGATGATGTATCTGTAGATGATCTGTCTGATCTGGCCGACGCGTGCCCTCGTTTTTACTGTACGGAAAATATCTCACCTTTTCGCTTACGACGCGCTGCTGCGTGAGTGCTTTTCCTTACAGCACTCCTAGGGCGATGCGTAGAGCCAGGCAGCACTTTGACTGTCCATGCTGGCGAATATTTGTATCGTTTCGTTTGCCGTTCGACCCTGTGCAGCACACATCTCAATCCGATGCCAGATGAATGCTCGTCCTCGTATAAATAGGCTCTCGGAGGCGAGGCAACTCGAAAGCAGCCGACCACCGAAACAGCGACGACTCGTAGCAATGATGACTGGAGTGATTGTTACCGGTAAAATGTGTGATGTTGGCTACAGAAAGCAACCCAGTCAATTCGTAGAAGTGCTTTCCCTCGGTACAGAGGAACTGTTGACACCTGCTATTATACTACACCGTACCTCTCTGACCGTAAATATAAGGTAGGTTTGAACATCTTGTTACCATCTGAACGCCCCTTATATTTGCAATCAGGACTGGCATATATGTACGATAGGGGTGCATCTACTTTTTTCCCGCTGGGGCTCATGACTTGAGAAGCTATATACTACTAGTAAGTCACCCGAACACTGAAAGAAAGGACAACCCGATGGCCTGGTCATGCAAGGAATTGAATGTGTTTTTCACCCTTTCAGGAGTGCAGTCTCTTTAGATCAGTTTTGGGGAAAAGCTACTTATAGTTTGAGTGATTTTTCTCCAAAACGGGGCTGCAGTCTTGAAAGGGTTAAGACACAACTCAAGTTCCGATCGTATTGGGTACGTAGTGTTCGTCGGTTAAAGAGTATACTATTAATGTTAACAATAGTAAGTAATAAATATTTTGGTCGAAAATTGCTGCTTTACTCCCTAGGTCTAGGCCGTGGCTGACCCAATCGGTGGCGATTATGCTGTCGTCGAAATTGATCAGTCTGCTGGACTGCATCGGTATACTGTCTATCCTCTTATTCTCTCCCCCCGCAACGCATTTAGTGGGCTTCCGTGCTACAGCAGTATAATATGGCGTGTTTCTTGGACGTACGTAAGATAAAACTACTGGCGGGTATGATGCCCAGGTCAGTGAGCAGGTTGCTACTGCCAGTAGATTACTATTAATATTACTACTACTGCTGCCAGTACGTGTTGTGCCAGTGCCCGGCCCTAGTACCAACCCTGTCGCAGCGCGCGTCTCAGTTACTGTTAATATTACCATTAATAGTAGGGACCCAGGTTTAGTGACCTAGCATACGGTAAGCGCCGTCTTCTCCATATACCGTACAGGAAGAACATGCAAACATCCGTATCACATATTCAGGAAAAGAGCCTATCGTACGTACTCGTGGTGGGAAGACAAACTCACTTCTGGGAGGCGCTGTTTTAGTACGAGAATTTGATTCGGTAATCGTGCTCAGCGGCGAACGTTTATATATTGGTACACTGAAATCGGATGTAGCGGGCTATGCTCGAAGTTGTTCAAGGGTCGTTTGTGTCACCTCGGCGTTCGAAGGTTTTTGTCGTCATGATATTGATAGCCGTTTCTTGTTGGCGGACCTATGCTGTACCTGGTATATTTTCATCTTTGGACACTCCTCCTGCATCCCGGGCTGCTTGGTGTGGTAGCCGATGCTGTGACACACCCCGAACAAATCATGATCTATCTATCTATCTTTCTAGCTATTTATCTAGCTATCTATCTATTTATTTATCTATCTATTTATCTATTTATCTATCTAATTATTTATCTATCTATCTACCTATCTATCTATCTACAGTAGATGATCTAGTTCCTCACCCACCCTTTCGAGAGGTTGTGCAAAATCTGCCTTATAGGGCAGATCATCAAACCCAGGAAACATGCGCTAGATCATACCTGTTACAGATTTTACGGCTCCCACCCGGTAAGATGAGTTACGTAGATCATGCAGGATCGTAAATAGATCTGCCTTCAAGTATCTAGATGAGCTTGGAATGAACTGTAGATAGTGATAGTATGTGTGAGTCGTGAAATTGTCACAGTACTTAAAGACACTTTCCCCCTTTGCATGCCTTTAAGTTCCACAGGGATAAATAAAACCAGTAGCCGCTCGCTCCGGTGGTCTTGTGGTTACCCTCGAATGCTGCAACAAGTTGATTCTCGAGTTTGAATCTGACCGTGGTGTATGTATATACTTCGTATCTAGGTATTTTTATAGTATTTGCAAAAATGTGTGTAGTCCTTATAATTAATCGTTCGTTTCACCCAGCTTCATCAACACAATGAGTCATTTTCCTGATTTTTTATCCTAAATAGATGCTAATTCTGTGGTCACAGGCTGTGAGACAGAGAAAGACCAAAAACAAAAAATAATCGCAACTTCACGGGTAAAGCAAGTGAAATGCCGCCGTACCGGATACGAGAACAGAACACAAGCAAGACCAGAAAGTACGAACAAAAAGACAACAAAACAAAAATGATCTGAAATGAAACGTAACACAAATGACGCAAGCAGATCAGAAATACTCCAAAAAGGAAAATGTGCGTGCTAAAGGAGACATATAGCTGCTGCACCGACGAAGGAAGGCGGGCAAGGGAAAGGAAACAAAGGGAGAGACAAGGAAAAAAGCAAGGAGAGAACGGAGAAAAGATAAAATCGTACTCCAGATGACGATAAGTAACATGGGTGCCTGTCTCTGCTAGAAATCCGATTCGGGAACCTAGCCACACCCTATGTCATTTTCTTTCTACTCTCGTCAATAGCGGTGTCAAGTGTCAGTACTGACGCTGTCCCCCTCCCCCCCCCCATTGACCAACTAAACAAGACACAAACAAAAAAATCTAGAATTCAAGGGCTAGTCGACCGATACCTAGCCACCTGATCTATCATTTCGTTTCTGCATTCGTCGACAGCTGCCTCTCTGCGCCTCGTTCCTGTGCCACCTTGCCATGAAACAGTCTGCTGCTTTGACGACCCCCGGTACCACCTCCCGCTCTCCTTAGCCACCCTCGGCCATAACAACGTCTCTACCCCGAACACCGAAGGGGAGCTTTCCGTGAACCCCTCGGTGGCTTGAAAAACCCTGGGGTCGTCTGCTAGACGTTTGGCCCAGTTCTTTTCTGGTGGTCGGCCTGGTCCCAAGCAGCCATCGTCCCAAACATCACCCGACGGGTCAGCCGCTCATTGGTCGTCCGCTATACGGCCCCCACAAAAGAAAGTCGTCGTTTGCGGATGGTCGTACCATCTTGAGGGCCTTGTCGTACGACATGAGGTGGTCGGTGCGTTGTCGGCGCTGGAAGCCAATGATCCGTAGAGGGAGTTTGTGCTGTGCCGTTCGGAGCTCAGCAAAGTGTTCCTGGCCAAGAGTCAACGTCACACACCCGTACAGCAGGGTCTCCATCACCTGGGCCTTTAGCATACGCACTTTTAGAGCGAGAGGGGCATCTCCACATCGTACAGCTCCCGTTTGAGCCTATTGTAGTGTGCCCATGCGAGTCGGATCCGTCGTGTGATCTCTGGCATACTGTCGTCGTCTGTCTACACCTTTGTCCCGCTTCTTGGATGACGAGCTGTGAGGTCTGGCCTACCTGGTTCGGTGTCCGCAGCAGCATGGTCTCCGAATTCTTTTCGGAAACGGCAAGGCCTGCTGCTTCGAAAACAGCCACAATGGCGCTCATCACCTTCGCATGGCCTTCCGCCGACTTAAGACACAGTGTCTGCATCGTCCGCGTACAGCATACCCCGTACTGCTCTCCGTACGCATGTTAGCGGGTCAGTCTTCACCCCGTCCTCCCCGAGATCCTCCTCGAGGTGAATTAAGTCCTTCAAAATGTCTCGGTCTTCACTGAAGCGTACCAGCACTGCATGTATCACTGTCACAGCAGCAAAGAAAACTTTGATTAGAAGCGCTGACAGCACACATCCTTGCCGCAACCCCTGAGTGACGTCAAGCCATTCCGAGTGCTCACCGTCATCCGCACGCACCCCGAGCTCGCATGCCTTCGTGGAACTGGCGAATAGCGGTCAGCATCTTCTCTGGTACGTCGAAGCGTGCGAGCACCACCCACAACAGCTTTCGGTCGATGGAGTCATGTACTTTCTGCAGGTCGATGAAGCACATGCACAGAGGAATTTTTCTAGCTCGTCTGATTTCCTGCAGCCGGCGCTCGACGAACAACGTGTTGACTGCTGATCGTGCTATTAATAGGCGAAAGCCGCACTGTTCTCGGGGGGGTATATTTGGCCTCGGAGTACATACTGAGGCGGGCCGCGACCATTTTCAGCAATGTTTGCCTGAATGGGCAACAAGCGAAGTCCCTCGGTAGTTGTTGCAAACAGAGCGATCTTTCTTTTCACGAAGGACATGAATAGTCGCAGCTTTCCATTTCTGGAGGACGTCACCCATTCTCCGCACGTTGACAAGTAAGTTGTGAAAGTATCGGATGAATTCGGGGTGGTCGAGTTTCAGTAGCTCGGCCGGAAGGGAGTCTGGTCCCACCGCTTTCTAGTTTCGCATACCTCGCATGACCGCCGTCGTGTCGTCCATGGTCGGTGTATCGCCAAGCTATGGCGCCAACGGCCGTTGTGGAAGTAGGGCGCTGATGGTTGGGTCAAGGTTTTAGACGATTTCGTGGCCAGAAGAGTACCGAAAAACCCCGCCCTGCCCGCCGTTCAAGAATGCGCACCTTATTAATGTAATCAATCGCTAAGAGCGCACAGCGTGGGTAGGCGCTATTCGACGCGAGTCGACGAGGGAAGAAGAGGCTGACGTGTCCTCTTTCGCGATACCAAAAAAGGCAAGGCACGAACAGTAGTGAGGAGGAAGGAAGCCTGCTGTGTGGCCCCGGACCTTGATTTACGACTAAGAATAGGAGAGAGACAAAGAAGGGCAAAGACAATAAATACATGGCATGGCAAAACAAATCACAAATAAAAGAAAAAAAAAATCAGTTAATTCTGTTTTTTTTTCAGCGTGTGTGTTGCTCTTTTCATGTGAGCCCGTTCGTCACACCCAGCGCGACCAACGGCATCGTGGGGGTGGTTGTCCACGTATAGCTTTTGGCGGGATTCGAACACCTGATCTGCGTGGTCTAGGCCACGTTGCTGGTTGGGAACCATACAATCTGCATCATCTACTGCTGTAGGACATGTTTCCTGTCTAGGTCTGTCCTATATGGTAAATCCTGCAAAGCCCCTCAGAGCGGCAGAATGGGACCCAGATGGCATAAATCATGGTCTGCCCGAACGGTGGAGCAACATTCTGTATCCCTGTAGACTTGATTCCACTATAGCATGGCAGATCACGGGTCGGGTCAAACCTCGCGGGTCGGGCCGGGTCGGGTCTGTTCGGGTCAGGATGACCCGACCCGACCTGACCCGACCTGACCCGACCCGACCCGTGAGAATTAGAGAATCCCCTGACCCGACCCGGCTGTCGGGTGATGACCCGTGAAGAGGCGTGAGATATACCACTTTGTGCAGGAATAAAAGAAGCGGTTATCCATCAATATGAAGACCAAGCAGTCCTTACTTGTATTTACGCCTCAGTGGTATGGCAGCAACGAGCCAAAGGAGAAGTGCGGTTCATGAAAAACGTGGACAAAGGGCGCAGCAGCAGTGCCAGCAGTGGGATAATAACCATGTGGCGCGCATGTCGTGCATCTACTTTACATCTCGCCTCCGGCAGGTCATGATTGATCTACTCTAGATCACCGATTCCTACCTTATTGATATAGATCTGTCAGGGCACATAGGTTTATGATCTATATGATGTGTAAGATGTAACTCATGTTGCCGGGCGGGAGCCGTGTATGATGTACAGCAGTAGTATTAAAATAGCACAAGTACATGTTTCTTGGGTTGGACCTGTACTACGCAGGTCCTGCACAACCTCTCACAACGGTTGATGAGGAACTGCTGCTGTACAGTAGATGATCTAGATCTAAATTCATGATCTGTCCTACTGTAGGCGTGAGCTCCTTGCAATATGCAGTGCGCCAGGGACCTGGTATTTCTGATATTACAACGAACATGCAGTGGTTTATCATCCGTTATTCTAGAACCCCCTGGGATGCCCCTGGTGATGATGATGGTGCATTGTGTATGACGATTTCCTGCGTACGATCTCCCGGGTAATCCGAATAACTTATAAAGATGATGCGGTGGCCGGGTCCTCTCCAGCGAAAGAAGACGGGAAGGGCCGCTGGGCGGGGCACCCTCAAGACATCATCATCATTCATCACCATAATGATAAAATTGATGTCGCAGATGCTGTAAGCAATCTGTTCTACTTTCTGTGGTCACTTTCTTCCTCTTCCTGACAAGTCCGTCGCAGGGTTAGTTCACCTTTTTGGGACTTGCTGCCTAACTACTTTTGTCTGGGATTTTTGAGCAAACACGAAAGTGCAACCCGATGGCCTATCACGGTACAAAGCGACTACCTGGTGTAAGATATTTAATGTAAAGCACAAATGGTTTTGCAACGATAAGGCGTGCCTTCTTAGGTAGAGTTCGTCGGTTATCCCCTTTAGGACTGCAGCCCCGTTTGGGGGGACAATTGGGGGAAAACTAGTTGGGGTTAGAGTTAGGTACATATTTCTGGACAGTTTAGCGCTAAAAGGCTGAAGGAAGCTCCGGCAATCATGAATGTTTCGGCCAAAAAATGCTGCTGACATCACATCAATCACCGTAGGCAGAACCAGGTGCACGGCTGCTACCGCTGCTTCTACCTGCACCGCCTATATATGCAGCATAGCCTTACACTGTTCCATGTTCCTGGTATAGTATACAAGGCGCTTCGCTCCGCGGGCGGCCTGCGCCGCCCCCGCTACGCTCGCTCAGGAAGGAAAAGTAATCAAAATATGCGAACTGGAAAGAAGTCCATGATTGAATATTGTTTTTTTCATGACTGCACAGTTGAGAACTGGTGACTTGATATTGCCAATGCCAAGAGTCTTGCCGCCATGCTTAACAGGAGAAACAGCTCGGACGCCACATACGCTTCGCGTCGCGGGCGGTTTCCGCTACGCTTGCTTACATGTCGAACGTACGTGCATACCCCAGCTAGGGTACTTATTTTCTTCTTTCGATGTGCTCTGTGTCTGTACTCGTATGTACGAAAGATAAAAAGCACAGCAGTGCAGAGCAGCACAGCGAAAACAATGAAAAAGAAACCGAAAATGTCTGAAAGAAAAAAAAATCCCCGTCCCCTTTCGTGTAGTAATTTATTGCCTGATTGGAACACCTTACACCGGTCAAAAAGAACAAAGAAAAAAACAAAAAAACAAAAAAAAACAGGAGCGCTTCTCTCTCAGCCTCGTCTCCGCCCGCCCCTCTCGCGACTATCTCGCCACCGATTCGGTCCAGGTAAAGCGTTCCTCCCTCTCTTCTAGAGTGAGCCCCGCCGACCGCCTCGCGTGAAGCCCGGTGCTCACCGTGCCCGTCGTTCGCCAGCTCGACAATGTTGGTGCTCAGTCTGGGTACCTCCCAGTGTGGTTTTCAGCCCGGTCGCTAAAGATAAGAACTGCTTGAATATTATCTTACTATCCCGAACGACCCTTAAATACTCGTACGTACTCTATCAAAAATTACAAACGGAGGCCAGACAGAGCCCATTCATGCTTCTCTCGTGTCTCGAGGCACACACGACGCCCTGCCACGAAAACGGCGACCGCGCTCCCTGCAACTCCCCCTCTACCCGCCAGCACCCGCGGACACCCGCGACGGTGCCGCGCTCGCCCGCGGAACCGTGCTCGGAGTACACGCACGCACACGAAACGAAAGAAGAAAAAAGGGAACAAGGACTGAAAGTAATAAGAGAATTGGACAAAACAAAGACCCGCTGGAAAGATCCGGCAAGTAATAAAAGGAGGCGATTCCCAAGCGGGAGCTCTGAGAGGCCACGGATGTACCAGCCGAGCACGCTCAGAGAGTGAGATCTGTGTAAGTAGTTCCTTATACTACAGCGCGTTTGCTCGATTGACGGGCTGTGTTCGTAGCCACTCGGTCGCGCTGCCGTCGACGTATACATACAGCCCACAACGTTTCACGCCTGGAACAGATCATGATCTATCTATCTATCTATTCACTGCAGATCTTCTACTATTACGGGGGTCTATAGTTAATAGGACCTATGGTATAGATTAAAAACCTATATATTTACCTATTTTTACTAACAATATTTGGTCCTATTTACTATGGTCCCCCGTAATAGTAGGTGCTCACCTGATGTCGGGAGGGGTTGTGGCTATACTTACATGTACATGATCCAGATTCTGGGGACCCCGCCCGCATTCGTGTGCTGTGAGTATATCACATGTAGAATGTCGGGAATATATCTGCCTTGGAAGGTCTAGGTCATGAACTGTGGGAATGATCTGTAGATGATCTATCTAAAGATGATCTGCGTGAGGTGTGCAACGTTTTCTCCAGGTACCCCTTTTTGGCCGCTGTCCTGAGCAACTCTAGTTTTCGAAGGGCTGTGACTTGACACGGCTCGTACTACAGAAGGTAATTATGTAGCGAAGTAAGCCGACCACCCTGAAGGGCGTTGAGTTCCCACTGGAGGTTGCGATCGTATTTCAGGGCTCCATTTTTCCAAAGGGAGGGAGGGGAAAGATTTCCAATAAACAACAACGTTTAGGTGTTTTCGGAAAGACGATCTGGTCCAGAGAGAGCCTTCCGAACATGGAAAGCTCGACTGTTGTCAGGACCCGTACCGTTGCTGAGAGAAAAAATTTGCACCCCTGTGCGGGCTCAATGCCCTCTAGGATAGTCGGCTTGCTTCGCTACACAATTGCATGGTGCCATTCGACGCGAGTCGACGATGGAAGAAAGGAAGTGCTCAACCTTTTTCGCGATAAAAATGCCTTCCAAGGTACGTGTACAACACCCTAGTGGGGGGGGGGAGAAACGCCTATTATGTCTACACTATGTGACCCCGGACCTCAGTTACCACTATATTGAGGGAGGAACCAGGAGCAAGCCAGGAGAATATTTTTAAAATGGGACGAACGAAAAAAAAAAAAAATGTCATTGACTTTTTACCGCGTTATCGCTGTCGCCAAGAGTCAGATTGAGGGCATGGAGATTATTTGGTTGCGCTGTTCGTTTCTTTTCCGGATACGAAACCTTTTTTCGCCTCGTTTTTATTTTTTGTTTTTTGCGTTTTTGTGTAAGAAAAGTTGAGGGAGTAAAATGACCCCCTCCTACTTTACTCGGGACGATTCAGGTTTCGCTCCGCAGAGAATGTTTCGATTCTCGACGCAGGCGACGATCTTTTCAACATAGGCGAAGGCGCACGTGTATTTTGTTCAGGGCTTTACGACGGAGAATGCAGCCTGTTCGGCACTACAGAGAGTTCTCATGCGCTAGTTCAATATTTTTTGAGAATAAGCTATTTTGTAGATGACGTGCTTGACAGTCCTGACGAAAGGAGCTACGAAAAGTTCGATTTCGGGACCCGTTGTTTTTTTTTTTTTTCTTGTACTGCCAGGGCATCTATCACGTGGAGTCTCTTTAAAGGACCGCCGTTTTTTTTTTTGTTTTTGTTGCGGAAGGCTGACTTGTTTTGCATGTCCGCACCCCATACCGTAATAATAAGTGTAAACAGCAATGCAAATACGACAGCAATGGGTAACTGCACTACCAATGGCAATGGCGTGCTTTGTATGCGCCTCTCGAGTGTTCCTGATTCGTTCCGACACCCTGGTCGCGAAGTTACAAAAGAACTAAAGTGCTCGTTTGTTATCCTCGTATGCGTACGGTTCATGCCAGATTCTATTAATTCTTCGAATACTTACCTACATTACTCGTACGGTGCGACCTAATTGTTTCGTCACTACATGCAGTGACGTTTTTTTTTCCGCCGCGAAAAATGCGATTTGCAAGTGCACCTTCGTTTTCAAGACTTTGAGGGTAATCTCCGACGATACTTGTATTAATAGCTGATCTCACATTTGACGATTTATGGTAATGTATGTACGTACGTCGCACATTACAGCGGTGTATTCGAGGATTTTTTTTTTTTTCCCTCTTTTTTTTTTTTTTTTTTTCCATCGGGCCGTCGTTCATGTGAGCCTGTTTTGTGCCACCATGCGTCAGCACGTGCTAGGTTAGCTCCAACGGAATGAGGGTAATCTCCGACGATACTCGTATTAATAGCTGATCTCACATATGACGATTCATGGTAAGTTATGTACGTACGTCGCACATAGCAGCGGTGTGTTCGGGAAGTTTTTTTTTTTTTTTTTTTTTTTTTCCCCCATCGGGCCGTTGTTCATGTGAGCCTGTTTTGTGTCACCATGTGTCAGCACGTGCTAGGTTAGTTCCAACGGAACGAGCTTATGTCAGAATATCATCATCACAGCACCATCGCGCCCGCTAACGGAAGGTAGAAGAGCTCGGCGCCGGTCACGACGCGAGCGCGCCCTTCACGGTATAGGGCTGTTTTTTTTCCTGTACTCGTGTTCGTGCTCGTAGCATCTTTGGGATCACGAGATATTATAGCGACAAAAACAACAATTGGTAGGTTTGGTGTTACCGAAACAAAGGTTGGTAGCGTCAGCGCCGAGCAGTATATTGGAGTGGGATCACGTTGCGGCCGTGCCGTACGACTCCTTGCATTCAACCATTCTAACTCGGACACCATGTTGTACAATATATCACCCCCCAATCAAGCAGGGAGCTGACGGTTTATGTATTCATATTATTACGGGGGACCATAGTGAACAGGACCAAATATTGTTAGTAAAAATACCTAAATATGTAGGTTTTTATGTATGCCATAGGTCCTGTTAACTATAGACCCCCGTAATAACAGCTACTTTTGACTGTCAGTTTTTCACTCTATTAATAGAATCCGTACTATCCGAGTCCGATATATGATTGTCGTTGTTATGTATTCTCGTATCACGCATCGCTTATATCGAGACCGTGCCTGCAGGATACATACATGTAAAGAGAGAGAAAGAGAGAGAGATAGAGAGAGAGACAGAGAAAGAGAGAGAGAGAGAGAGAGAGAGAGAGAGAGAGAGAGAGAGAGAGAGAGAGAGAGAGACTCCGATAACCCTAGCTGGAGTGGACGAACACCCCAGGAATAAATAAAACAACGCGGCTGGTATTTTGTAGGCCATGAAGCGTGAACGGTCGGTGCCCGCGTGGTCCGCTGGATGAATTGTACCGGGTAGGGCTCACCACTCTCGACTAATATTTAAGGGCCATTGGGGTCTTTAATATGCATCACCGAAATTCCTATATTTCCGTCCGGTGGGCTTTATGGGCACGCGCACATGAGTCTACAGATGGGTGGATGGATGGGATGGATGTGTGCAAAATGTCAAATTGTGGGGCCGTCGCTTGTGTGAGAGTATTTTTATCTGGGCGGCTGCCACAGGTGCTCTCAGCAAAACACTCTTGTCGTTTGGTGCCAGTTGAGTTGTCAGCTACTAGTACTAATACTGCGGTACATTGGCTACGTGTAGACTCCGAACACTGCAGGAATTACTACCTTGTATATTGGGCACTACAGCGTACGTTGAAGGCAGACTCCCGAGTCTACATATATATATATATATATATATATATATATACTTCGAAGAGTATATTTCGTGATGGACCACATTCTAGACTTGAGTGTGTTGTTTTTGAAGACTGGAGTACACATGTTGCAGGGACTACTAACTGTGTGCGTACCTTGTGTTGCTGTGTTGCAGTGGGATTATGGATGGACACGCAAAGTTTTGCTCTCAAAATTCCTCGGTTTTTTCGAAATTGTTTGCTACGTGCGTACAGATTGCTTGCTTTGCAAGATACCTGGTAAGTATTGCATGTGCCGGGTACAAAAGGAGTGCGGCCCCGTTCATGTACCTGTATGCATGTGGTACATCACGAGTAATGCAGGTTCATCTTGTGTGCGTTCTTCGTGTTAAAACTGTTCTTTCTATGAGATGTACCCGTCAACATCCAGCACAGCCAGTGTCCGTGCCGATTCTTCAATCCTACTGTAGTACGTGGGACTTTCTAATGGAATACATATAATGCCTCCTTGTAGTGTCGTGATTGTTTCTTGTAGTTTTCTGTGGCGTGTATCCTTTTGCTATTATGTTATTACTCCTGCACGGGGCAGAAACTTCTGTTTGCCTGTACTACTTGTAAGTAATTTGTACCCGGAATGGGAGTTCAGTTCTAAAAGGGGGTCTACACCTATCAATAAGACAGACAGATCATCTACATACGGTCGATTCCCACCTGATCTGCGTGATCTGTATGATCTAGCTCGTGTTGCCGGGTGGGAGCCGTGTAATCTGTAATGGGTAGGATCTATCTATTAATAATAGCTTCGAAGTTTGATCTAGGGAGTGTGTTGCCTCACCACATGTCTTACACGGTGTACGAGTATATACTACTACGGGGGTCCACAGTTAATAGGACCTATGGCATACATAAAAACCTATATATTTTCCTATTTTTACTAACAAAATTTGGTCCCGTTAACTATGGACCCCCCGTAATACGATACGAGTAAACGTGTGATATATTCTACGCTGTCTCTGGTGGCTATTTTGCCTGGCGCAACAAGAGGTTGGTGCCCTCCTCCATGCCTCCTGCCATGCGTGAGCCAAAGTCATCCGTCAAACTTGTTGTGTATTGCGTGATAGACCTGCCTACGCACCCGTTATGTCATGACTGGTACACATATCATGATGTCTGATATGTACCAACCAGTCCAGGTATGTACTCATGTAAGACGGAAATCGCAATCTGTTAGTATCAGGCGTGAAGAACTCGCGACACGATGCAATCGCACACCATGGCATCGCAACTGGCGACATGGTGGCAACCCTAACCCTAAGACATGGTCGCGACCCGCCAGCAGACGAGGGCCAGGGCCCAGTAACTTGGCTCTAATTGCCGTTCTGTAAAGGTGCACCGCAAGCGTTTCTTGTGCGGGGTGTATGGCTGGCTGATAAATGTATGAGGCGTAGTATTCGCTGCCAGGTTTGGCCTACTGACCAGGTCCTCGTCGCCGCTTGACTGCTCGTTGTTACAATCGCGTGTCGGCTGCTCGTTGTTACTCACGTGTGTTTCTTGCTTCGAGATATATTAAGAGCAGCTGTATCCCCCAAAACAGCCGGCGGTGCAAGTCTGAAGACAAAGCTGTGATGCGCATCTATCTCACGTGTACCCTGCTTTCCTGTCAAAGAAAGGCCTCCCAAGCAGTTCGAATTCCGTCCCCGAATGTACGTAGTTCTTGAGGATTTCACCGGCCTTTCCAGGGCGCGATACCCTATGTAAGTCGAGCACGAAAAAAAACGACCTCAGAACATTATTTCGCCTATATATCGCGATTTTATCTCCATACGACTTCTAGCATTGCCTACGTGTGAAGCTCTTGCAACATTATCCCTTTCGTGGGAAAAAAAAAAAAAAACGCCGATCGCCGCAGCTGACAGCACGCAGGTCCTGCCCTAAAAACCGCCTCCCACTGTTTGATGCTGCCCTATCTAGCCTCTGCCGGGAATATAGGGCCTGTTTGACACGTGATGTGAAGGCGAAACGTATCTTATATTCCTGTCCAGAGGGGTAGACGGTATGATACACGAAAATATCGATCTCGCTGCTATCAATAGTGGAGTTTATCACTTTATCATCCTGAGTGGACACGCAAGGACCCTTATGCGGGAGTAGGTAAGAATATGAACGTGGAACAGTCCTTGCATTCCCGTCCAGAGCGATAGTTAACGCGTACCACTATGTCCCTCAATATAACAATCTTTATCACACTAATATTCAATGAAAACGGTCCGTCTATTTAGGTACATGGTGGTATCAATAGGAGACCACGAGTGTCACACTACTGCTGTGCGTTCACATGTGATATTTATGTGGCGTTTGAGAACGAGGCAGTGTGGTGGGGCGCTTCGAAGCGGAGTCCGATATTCCAGGCCGAATGTGTTTATGCCAAGCAGTGCCTGCGAAGAAGGTGATACATGTTCCTCTGATCATCACGTCTGCACTGATTTTTTTTAAAATCGGGGGGCTTTATGCCGGCATCTCGGGCACTGAGGAAGCCACGTCGAAGTTGCGTGGGCGCTACTGTGCTTGCTCCCCGGCATGCACTCTGTACCACACCTATAGCGCTACCTTACTCTAGGATAACGTTCGTTTTTCGTGTCGTGTTGGTCTGTACAACATGATACATCAGATAACACATTCTTGAACAGTGGTCACAGGATTGGTAGAGAAAAGCGTACTTGAGTCGCCATTTTTTAAAAAATAATCGATTTCCGTATTCTTTTTTAGACGGATTGGTTTCTTCTGTTGATGGCCTTGATTTTATCCGAAAGACGGCCCGGCCGTCTGGCGAAACAAGATTTTGTCCGTCCCCCGTTTGACAGCCGTAAGAACGGTCCCTCCGCATCTTGGGTTCGGATAGATGGACTCTTCAGTCTTGAACTAAATCTCTCGATAAAGCATGTTCATGGCAGCTCTCTTAACCCTCACCTCAATTTTCTCCCCCTGTTCGAACCGCGCTCTCATTTTTCGGGCGAAGTTAGAGTCAGCATTATTTTTCCGCGCAGCAGTGCGATTGGTGGCACGAGGGGTAAGCTGTTGTTGGCTGACGACCCGCAGACGGAGACGTATCCCCATTTTCTTTTGTCCCCGGTCTACCGTTGGAAGGAATAATGACCGCCCTCGTCAGTGGTGCGTTCATGCGTGTGCCACCAGGTTGCCAGGGTTAAAGATGCACGGACGGTGCTGTCCAAGCTTCGCTGGGGTTACGTCCGTATAGCTCAGCCGATACTTGCTTGCAGCAGAGTTGCAGCCGAGCTTGTTGTTGTCTTCACGTGAACGGCGGTCTTTCCGCCCAACGACAGCATCTGATTCAGTACCCGTGCATGTGTCATCTTCGCTTTAAAACCGTTATTTTCCACCAAACGACGTCAATCAGTACACCCAGTGTCCGTCCTGATTCTTCGTCCTAAAAACATACTGGTACGAATCTATGGTCACAGAATATGGGACAGAATATATCAAAATGCTGCCGTGCATGCGTCTGATATACGGTCGTGGTATTTTTTTGTAGGAGCAGAGGTTGTTAGACGTGAGGGTGGCAAAAGGGTGGCCACTGCTGTCGCAAGCCATTTTGTTGACGTCATATCGCCCCCTGCATAGCACTAGTAATACCAGGTATATACTAGTTACCAGGTATATACTAGTTGCCACTCCGTACCCGGCCGTAAATATATTCCCCGTTTAATGTTAACATAAGAGTCTAACGGTCGTTATATTCTCGGCATAGGTCAGAGTCGTCAGTAAATAAGTAGTTCACCCCCTCTGCTCGCTGTTTCAGCGCATGCTATTAATAGAATGCGTATGTCGTGCCTGTCGTATCCAATGATGACATGCAGTTGCATTGCGTACACTCTTGCTTACTGCACAAGAATGCAGGATCTCTGCGTCGTGGTTTTGCGACTACAGAGCTTGTATTTCTCTAGGATTGAAGAATTGGCACTGGCACTGGGTGTGCTGGATGTCGACGGGTAGAAGGAGCGGTTTAATGTGAAGGGACCCCCCCCCCCCTGACAATTGACATCCTGTGTGTCGGAGACCCCAATCGACACCACATGTGCCGGGAGACGCTCAGATCAGTCGAGGGAAAGCGTGCACCGAATAAAACTGTGGGGCCGAGCGTTCCACCCTAAACTCTAGTAGTTTGGCGTCCGCCAAGGTTAATTATTGCGGCACATGGGCTATATATAGTATTACAGTATTACGGGGGACCATATTAAATAGGACCTACGGTACACACGAAAACCTATATATTTACCTGTTATTAC
The DNA here is from genome assembly GCA_031763025.1 of Macrocystis pyrifera. Classification (NCBI taxonomy): domain Eukaryota; class Phaeophyceae; order Laminariales; family Laminariaceae; genus Macrocystis; species Macrocystis pyrifera. The sequence continues at coordinate 14,244,353 of JASSKH010000009.1, forward strand.
TAAACATTGTTTGGTCTTATTTACTATGGCCCTCCATAATAGTAATACATGTCAATGCAATGAGAACCCACGATGGACCCGAATACGACAGTTCCCGCAACTATTCTGGGCGGAAATATAAAGACCGTTTATACGATAAGTATGAATACCAAGCGTTTCTTATATTGACAGACAAGCAGAGCGATATGTTCGGCATTCCGCCGTATTAATGTAGATGTGCCGTCTGGCAAAGAGGGTAAATGTGCGAGGAGGCAGGAGGCAGGAGGCAGGAGACAGGAGACAGGAGACATCACTTTCCTCCCCTTTTTTGTGACAAGACAAAAAGAAATTGCCTTCGTTTCCCCTTGAACTGACACCGAATTACTGCAGTACAGGGTTTTAGTGTGGAACACGCTGCGGCCAAAATTTCGTGTTAATAGTTTACCTTTGGGCTTGACACTCGAACAGTGAATAGTGTTGAAATAGTTGGTTTTAGTCTGGGTTTCGCGGTCCTACACCCTTGACACCGCACCTTTTGCCTTGATTGGCACATCTCCGGGCATATTTGGCGCAAGGGATAGAAGTGCCGTCGGATGATATCATATTTGGTTGACACCGCTAGTAACCTCTTCGGGGTTCTGAAGGGGATTTCACTTCCAGTGACTTTCGGCTGATTTGCTTGACATCTTTTTTGCTGCCGACCGACCGCCTCGGACGTAAAAGTGACGCAGCAAGGTCAATCGCTGGGACGTGGGCGTTCAACTTGCCGAGGTCTGCCTCGACGTGCATGCATAGCCTTCCGGTTTTAGCTCGCGATTTTTTGGGGGCTTGGATGTGGGTGTCGTGATGGCAACATGAGCTGATTTTTCGTTAACGCACCACCTCCTTCTCGGCTACGAAAATCTATCCCCTGCCACTCGATCCGTGTTTTAGGGGCTTTCTACTGAACACTCCGTTCCCCGCTCGAGGCGGACTTCGCAAACGCTACGTACAATACGGAGTGTTGCTTTTTTATTGTTGAAGTTGTTTACCGTGCCAGAACCTGCTGTGAGAGCTATACAACAGTACATAACCCGAGCCATGATGACGCCATTATCCCTTTTCGGACTGCAAACTGCCCTTTAGAGGACTCATTTATTGGAATTGACTGATATACTCGTATACGTGTTACATGTGTATGTGTGGATGTACGGTAGTGCTAAACGGGTTAACCTGTTCCTTCGTACCGGGTATGTAATTATGTGCTGGAGTCCAATGGTTGCTTTTGGCCTCTACATAAAAAAAAAATCGGAAGATTTTCGTGCACGGGCATCGAACTGAAGATACGTTTTTTGTGCACGGGCATCGACGCACGCAAATGACGTGTTCTGCTATGCTTCCTTTCGCGTCGCGGGCTTGAGACGTTCGGACGGGGGCGGGGCGACCGCCAATCTTACCGCAGCTGTTTCAAATATTTCACGCCTCGCACAGACAGATCATGATCTATATATCTATCTATCTGATCTGTCTACAGTAGATGATCTAGCTCATCAGCTGCCGTTGCGAGAGGTTGCGCAGGATCTGCCTTATAGGGGAGATCATCAATCCCAGGAAGCATGTGCTAGATTATGCAGGTCATACGGGTCCCAGTCGGCAATACCATGGTATGAGCTAACCTAGGCAATACAAGATCAGGAATAGATTTTCCTTGGAAAGATGTAGACCATAAACTGTGGGAATGAATGATCTATCTGTATCTGTCAAAGGTGCGCAGCCTTGACGTGGCATCTGCCTTTGTTGTGAGGACTTAAAATTGAACAGGTTTTCGTAGATGAAAACGCAGCGATCTGAGGTTCTTCATGCCGTGTGCATTCGCGACCGACCGCTCAGGATCGAAAAGTTGGCGAGAGGGTTAACCTTGTTGCTGGTCACGACCCCGGCTTTTGAATGGGTGCGCTGAAAACGCTTCGCCAATCCCGTGCTCGGTTGATATCCCTCACCCGTCGCTTTTGACAGATACGCAGCCCCTTCGATGTCAGAAGGAGAGAGCTTTCGCCAGGCTAACCTTCCCCGCCGGATGCCGGACGGCACGCAGAGAACGGGGCATAGGCTGGCTCGCCCTGGAGAGAAGGTGGCTTCGCTTTTGCGCTTCATGCCGGTCCGGTAGCAGTCCGATGTGGCCGTCACTGTTTATAGGACCGTATATGTGTCAATATGAAGACACGGGCGGTCTTTATATGTGTCTCCGTAGTGGTGGTGTGCCAGGGGCGAGAGGGGAAGGGTGTCGAGCTTGCCACCCCAGCTGCATGGTAGCAGCGGTGCGCTCCGCCACGCGGTACGGTTGCCCTAGGCGATGCGCGCTTTCCTGGTTTGGGGTTGCTGCTTTGGCGATTCGTCGTGCATACGTAGGACATTTAGAGGTGCGCAGGTCAGCACGGTAGGTCTGTCATACGACTACGGCCTTGCATGAGATCGAGTACATACCTCCTATCGAGTACACTTCCCCCCCACCCAGCTACTTTTTCTAGACCCTGGCCATGATGTCGAAGCCGGAGGTCAGCGGAGTACTACGGCGAGTCGCCCCTAATCTCGCGTTACAGATGGGAACACCACGTGTTCCCCCTTTTGCTATTACGCGGGTGGTTAATTTCGTTTTCGGCCCGGCTTCGTTCGGTCAACATCCAGAAGAAGCCGCCGTCTAACTAAGGGCTGTACAGGCCTTTGCCTTGAGCAGCTTGGCTTTAAACAGCTTCACCTAGCGCTAGGTTCGACAACATGGTTGGAATTTACGTGTGGCGTGTGTGGCGTTAAACCGTAACCCTAAACGCGACCGACTGGGAACTTTCTCGGAACTACTGTAAGATGTATTGCTAAGAGTTGGTCTGGTGTGTATCAACTGCTAGCCAAGCGGGGCCAAATCGTAACCAACCACTGCTGACCCAAGCGGGGTGGATGCCACAATTGTCTGTCTCCAGTTGTCGGTCGCTTGGCTGATGGCCCGGGCTCACAGTACGAGTGTGAGTAACCCGTCTTCCACCGCAACGGGCCACTCCTATCTGTTGTGCAACCACCCACCGACTCACCCCGCCTCAGATGGCAAACGGAGCGGAACCGCCGATGTACAGCGTGTGGCGGAGTAGCTACAAGGCTATGGACGAATTTGGCATCGGTGTCGGCCTCTACTACAGGCAGCTCTTGCTCCTCAGCATCGTGAGACGTCGTGCGCGCCCCTTGTTTCTCCCGTGCTTTGAAGAGGCTTTTGTTGCAATCAAATCGGCACCACAATTTTCAGGATTGCGTGTGTGTTTTCAACGGCCCTCCCGACCGCTGAGGAGGCCGAACAGACTCGACGTGGTTTAGTCGGGAATTGTCGCCCAGGACGTTCGTTGGCTGGCTCATTTCGCTCGAGAGGGAAGGCACTTGGTGGGTGTACTGTGCTGCATGGCGACGTGCCCACCCTCCTCAATTTTGTCGCCCAGGACGTTCGTTGGCTGGCTCATTTCGCTCGAGAGGGAAGGCACTGGGTGGGTGTACTGTGCTGCATGGCGACGTGCCCACCCTCCTCAATTTTTTGTGCTTCCACTGGGTGTAAGCCTCTGCACGGAATGCCAATATGAACCCTGGAGCCCCTCCCTTCGCCTGCAGCACTATAGTAAGCTGCCACGGCACTAGCACGTATATTAGGCCTGGCCTGGTGCGACGGAAGTGGTTGACACTTCGTAAAATAGTTATATTGGACTCACAAACATTTTTTGTATGTACGGGCTCCGATTTTTTTGGCGACGCGATAACCCGTCTGGAATATTACGTATTGTAGGCAAGCTGGTAAGGTCGCAGTTGTGCCTTTTGTTTTAGGAGGGTGGAGTGGCCAGTACATGTTGGCCAAAATCAAGCAGGACCGGAAGTTCTTTCGTGTGCGCCCCCCGTCGCGCGCGCACGCACGCACGCACGCGAGGGTTGGGTGTGGTGCGTGTTCTTTGCGAATAGACATGCAGGACGTGAACACATCACTCTCTCACTCTTTACAACGCCTTTTGGCGCCCGCTGCCTCTCTGTCTCGAAGGTCATTTTGATTTGCTCCTTGGTGTACATCCCCAGCATGGTGCACAATGCGGGCTTCAACGCCCCAAGCTCGCCTGCCTTCCTAAAGGGAACGGCTGTGGACGCAACCAGGTGAACGATGAAAAACAGTCCCCTTTGCCGCGGGAGTTGTAGTCGAGGTCTAGAGTCTGTAGTCGGTGCAGCCCTGGCCACTGCGGGCCCTCCCTTTGAGCCTCCGCACGATTGGTCTTGAGCGTCGCGCGGTGGCGGATGTGCCGTGTTGTTTATAAGCTCGAATCTTGCACCGCAGGTTGGCCGGACCTCCCTCCCCCCGCCTCCCACTTGCACATTGTGGTCATAAAAAAATCATGGTGGAGACATTGAACAATGAAGCGAACCTACCAGGTATCGACAACCTCTCTATTCGGTACATACCTATGGTGTGCTACATTTTTCTTCTCTCTCCACATTTTTTTTTTTACGCCCTCATTGTACAAGGGGAGGGGCGAGAGGTCCCGGCGACTTGTGGCGTCACTCCGGAAGCTGAACCCCTAAAGAGCTACACCCACTTTTTTGGAGATATAACACTTACAATTAGTGTGCGCTCATTTTTTGCGGTACCGAAAGGGTTAACGCCTCGTTTTCCGTGAAAAACCCGTCTTAGTTTTACCGCCTCTGTCCCTCTTCATGGGCTTGTTTTTTTTAACGCCTCGCTGCCTGTGAAACCCGTCCTTGGTTTGGTTTCACCGCCCCTCTATATCCCATCTTGGGCTTGTTTGTTTTCCCGCGTGATCCTGTGCAGGACGGACCTTTCGCTCGGCCTTAACGGCGTGCCAGATCTGATCGTCACGCTGCTGTTGGTGGTGTTTTCCGTTGTGTCACGAAAAGCGGAAAAGTTCGCCGTGGCAGACATCGATATCGCGCAGCAAACGCCACAGGACTACACCGGTGCGATCACACTCCGGCAACGTGCAGGGAGCAAATTGCGCTGCTCCTTGTAGCTTTGTTTTTGTTGATGATGCCGTCGTTGATGAAAAACTTGACGATAGCGACGAAAAGAAAGCAGTGGTAGCACCGAAATGGATGCGCTCCTGGTATATGTAAACGTGTCACGAGCTCGTCTTGAACCGCGCATGCGCACGCATTGCTTGCTGTACTGTCCCTGTTATGCCTGCGGGACGTAGACTAATCTGACCGAGGTAGATCCTGTTTTTCCGTCAGCTTGTTCTCTCGCTCGCTTACCCTATGTAGTGTGGAGTATATGATCGGACCGTTGTATGTATCTGCGATATATTTATTTGAAAAACAATATCAGCTGTGAGACGGAAAGCATTTCGTCCAAACTCATATTTGCAGGCTGTGTGTCATACACCATTACGGGACACCATAGTTAATAGGACCAAATACTGTTAGTAAAAATAGGGCAATATATAGGGTTTTGTGTGTACCGTACGTCCTGTTTACTAGGGTCCCCCGTAATACAGGTATGGGCTTTAGATCTACGCGGTATTAGGGTAGACTTCCGCCGCACACACTGACTGCATCGGCATCAAACGACGTCGGCTGGCGGTTCGTACGCCTGCCGCGATCGGCCTTGCAGGCGAATGCAGTGTTTCGTTGCCGCCTGAAATTGTGATGGAGAAAAGGTGTGCTGCGGGCTGCTTTTGCATCTCGTCGGGCTGGTTACAGCAGGGAATTCGCCGCGGCCTTGGTCATCCCGTTCGCCTTGTACCCAGTCAAGACCTTGTTTCGCGTGACCTTCGTCGCTGTCGCTGTCCCTGCGGGTGTGACACGTCATTTGTGTTTTCCTCCTCTGTGCGTTTCGTTTTTCTCCTTGTGCTCGCCGGACGAACTGCTGCGGATGCGTTGCTGTTTCGTTTTTTGTTTTTTTGTTGTCGCCGTGTGTCCTGCTGCCGAAGTGTGCATCCACAACCTGCCGAGGGCGCCCGGTCTCACGAACCCCGACACGTACCACGAGAAGTTTCGAAAGTACGGGGAGATCGTGTGTTCATCGCCATCTGCCTCAAGAACGGCAAGCTGCTCAAGGCGAGACGTCGCGCGAAGAAGATGACTCGTCAGTTGTCCGCACCATGACATCGCTGTAGTTTCAGCCGACGGGTTAATTTGATACATGGTCTCCTTTTAATCTCCTGTTGACCCTGGATTAATGCAACAGGGAGTTGCATGCTGTGCCAGGACCCGTCGCGTTTTTTTTGTTTGGGGGCGATCTGGAAATACACCCTAAGGCAGTTCCTTCCTTCCGCGGCTGATTGTATGCTTATTTCACAAAGTAAAAGCGTTGTCGGGGGCGAATTGGCACCTACAAGGTATCACCCCTGTTTTTTTTCCGTTTTAATTTGATATGTTTTGTGCCCCAAACCGGGAGTGTGAAAGCAAGAAGGGTTGACGGCAGAAGCGGGGGACGATGCGATTACATGTAGCGGTTGGCTATAGCTTCAGTAGCGTATATATTGTTTCCGGGGAATACTGAGCGGGATGGGAGTGGTCCGCGAGGTGTTGGAAGCTGCGCGAAATGGTGTTGAATCCTTTCGAGGCAAACTGCTGTCCTGAAAGGGTCAAGACATGGGAACGTGTTACACCTCGGATCCCTCTCTGTCTGTGTCTGTCGCGTCTCGACGTGACGGTGCGGTGGTATATTCTTTACGAGCAACCGATGCCTCAGGCATTCCTTCCCTCTGGAGATGATGATTGAGATTGGGAGATGTTGATTGAGATTCTTCACACGGACGCGAGGTTGAGCGAAGCTTGGCGTTTTCGTAGAGTTTCCCGCGAGAGTTCGTCCTGTTTTCTCGAGCGCGGCGTTTGGTTCCCTTCAAAGGTTTGGGCGGCCACGTTTTTGGGCCGTCAGGCTGTTGGCCTGCAATGTCCACATACCAGGCACGCATTGCTATCCCCTTTGGCCGAATTTGTCACCTCGCTATCTATGAATTTGTTCCGGCTGGTCGGTGTTTAATCCTCCGGTTGCTTGCCTGGTGGCTATGCTTTTTTCTCAAGCCTCCAAGAGTTTTTTTTGCAATGTTCTTCGTTCTTGCCCGGCGGCTACGCACGAGTAGCTGGAACGAGGAACGAACGCCTGGTGTGGTCTCCCTTTCAGCTTGCGACAAGACACCCACGGCCCGGATTTCGAGTCAACCATTATCCTGGAGGGGAGTCGTGTACTTCCGGATTGTTGTCCCTCACGCAGTGTTTTGTCTCTTGACGTGCTGTCGCTGGAGCGAATCGAGCGACGACACAGCTTCGATTTACGATATTCATATACCAGGTGTACAATACAGTGCAAGCACATGTGGAAGCCGATCGGCCTTCCAGGGCGCGCCCGGGATCGTGGTGACCTTTCGACGTTTGCTTCTTCGTGTTTTCTCCTGCAGACGGTGGCGAAGAAACGAGTGATCGAGCACAAGATCAACGCGCTCGATGCTCACCGAAAAATGGCCGCTAGAGAAGAGAGCGTGGGGGCCATCCTGAAGGTGGGTAGGAACACGGTAGTTTGCGCCTTGATTTCAAAACAGTTGGTGGGAGTTTTCGCGGAAGTTTGCGGCGCTTAGGGTTTGCTCTTGTGCCTTCTCTGTCCTACCCTTACGGGTGCGTAGGAACCGGCGTGGCTCTAGCCGATGTCATCCTACTGTTAATAGTTACCAGGTATGGTGCTGCAGTAGGTGAGACTGTAGAAGTGCGATCGACACGTGCTGCGATTGGGGTTGCAACGAGTAATCGACACGCGCTATGGCAGGGATTGCAAGTAGCAGTCGACACGTGCTATGATTGGGTGTTGCAATTAGTAGTCGACACGCGCTATTGCAGGGATTGCAATTAGTAGTCGACACGCGCTACGTATGAATCGGGGTTGCAACTAAGGGTAGCACTTTTTGGCCAAGCTGGTGCAGTTATGGCCTGACGAGCTTCTCAGATAAAACTACCCATTATCGTTGGAATACCTTTTGCCATTCACGGTACCAGTCGGTACTATTGTACTAGTCATAGTATACCTATACCGTGGGGTTTCCTTTTTTTTTTCGGGGGGGGGGGGGGGGGGGGGGGGGGAGGAATAGAGCTCTTCAAAAGATGATCCTCGGGAACAATTTGGCACACCCTATACGTAGCATGCGCCAATCTTCGACGTGGAGTCAGATGTGCCCTCGACCTTGGTGATCTTAGATTCGCCTCGTGCCCATCTAGTGCCTATCTCGACCCGCAAAGGTCTGCCGGAAGGAACGCGAAGACCCTTGAAGTTGAGGTGGGTAGCTTTGGCGGAGTGGGGTTGTGTGAAACCATGGCGTGGGCGCTCTTCGTCCTTTTCGTGGTGGGCATCGACCTGATCGGGAATGATGTGCGGCCCAGGCTTCCAACGGGTTCTGTTCAACCCGTCGGCGGTGATGTTTTGTCCCGAAGAAGGAAGCAGCCATGCTTTGCGCGTCTCCGAGACTGTGCTAGACCCCCCCTTCCCTCCCCTCCCCTTTGCCCTCTCTCTCTTCCTCTCTCTTTTTTTAATATCTCTCTTCATGTCTCTCATCTCTCTTCTCTGTCACTTTATCCTCTGCTCTATTTTCATCCTCGTCCCTCGCTCTTCATCTGTCGCCCTCTTTCTCTGTCTCTCTCTCGCACACACCCGTGTCCGTGTCTGACTACCGCATCTCTTTCCTTACGCGACTATTAATACAAACCTTTTCTTTAGGCGCACCGAACCACCGCCGACCTCAAGAAGTGGCAGGCCTGGCTTCAGACCAAGCTCGGGCTGTTCGCCACGAAGGTAATTATCGCCGTAGTTGGTGCACGAGGCTCGACTGCCGCACGGGTGTTGTTCGTGTAGTTTTTCGCTGCCCGAAGACTGAGAGGTTATTGACGGCGTACCCAGATGTCTTCGCGAAACATGACGATTTAATACGGCATCTCTCCCCGGTTACCATATGGAGGCGTTTTTTACGTGTCCGCCTGTAGCAGCAGCACCGCAAAACCAAGCACGTTTAGCAATCTGGAGAGAAACAAGGATTGGTAGGTTTAGGGGCGGTACCGATGGTATCAATCGCCATTTGACGGGCGACGAGGTCTGCTTTACGTAGTTTGTTTCCGGCAAGGGATATGGTGTTGATGGCAAGGCCAGGGTCCCCCCACTTGCCGTCAAGTCTTCACCAAACCTTGCTGTTACCGGCATTGCGACCGGAAATACGAGCCGGCAGCAAAGTGGCACAGTAACCAATGCTGAGTTTTTGCTGAGTTTTGCGTCACGCTGTCGCTTGCTGTTATTTTATACCTGGTACCTGGTATGCGAGAAATCTCTTATTTTTCTTCCACGATGCTTTTTATGCGTGTGCCGTACTACTGTAGCAGGTTTGGTGGCGGACACGGTGTATCAGGTCGGTCGGTTTGCCCTGTTTTCCGACCATTGAAGACCTCGAACAGATGATCTATATCTACCTATCTATATCTATCTATCTACAGTAGATGATCTAGTTCCTCACCCACCGATGGGAGTCGTTGTGCAGGATCTGCCTTATAAGGCAGATCAAATCCAGATAACACGCGCTGTGTAGACCATGCAGATTATACGGCTCGCACCCGGCAGCATGAGCTGAATCATACAAGACCGGGAGTTGACCTTCCTTGAAGGATCTAGATCATGATTGAACTGAGAGCGATCTGTAGATGATCTGTCCGAAGATTGACCTTCCTTGAAGGATCTAGATCATGATTGAACTGAGAGCGATCTGTAGATGATCTGTCCGAAGATTGACCTTCCTTGAAGGATCTAGATCATGATTTAACTGAGAGCGATCTATAGATGATATGTCCGAAGAGTACAATATTGGATGTGAACACTATGCGTCCAAGGGGGGGGGGGGGGGGGGGCGTCCTCTACAGTCGCCTGGCAACAATAACGGCAGAGCGCAAAGCGCTAAACGACCTCTGTTTTTTGCCGTTTGGCTGTGGACGCCCGTTGTTGTGTTTCGTTTTGCGCAGGACTATCTAGAAAAGTCCCTCGAGGACACCACGCAGAGACTCAAGGGCCTGTCTGAGGGTCATTACGAACCATTGCGCGCATACATCACCTTCGACAACGAACGGGCTCAAAGGGACTGCCTCAAGAGCGTCGAAACAGGTCTGGACTAAAATAATAACACTCTAGATATTTGGTAATTTCCGTGTGGCATTTGCTCGCTAAGGCGCCAAGGCGAATGCTGTTTGGACACAACGTGGACACGACGTCATGACACAGGCAAATAATCCACGAGTTTGAGACGACCTGTGCGCTTCCGCTGCTCTGCCAGCGCTGCTCGCAGCGCGAGCGCGTTTGGTTTGTATGCTTCTTGTTTTTCGTCGAGTGCCGCGTGCTTCTGTGCTGTGCGACCAGCGCTATTGGGCATGTTGTTTTACGGGTGCTTTGTTGCTGCACCGTTGTTGACTATCGTTCGAAAGGTCATCAGCTGTATACAGGCTTTGCCCTGCCCTTCACTGATAGGCCGCGCGGAAGGCACGGTAGGCACGGTAGGCGTTTCTGCAACGAACCCTACTGTAAGATTAACGATGGTCCAGCTTGACCCACCATCGCCAAGCGAACAGTGACCGACAAGAATCATGCCCTAACTATTTTGTGAGTTTCAGAGTTAGAGAACGTTGACGATGGAAAGTGACCAGTACCGCAACGGTCAGGTCACGGCGTGGCTGGGGAATGATACGTGTCGGTGTCCGAGTTACAATGGTCGATACAAGTCGTACGGCGCCGGCGCAACATGATCCTACCCGTACGTACTGCTGGACGCTCACGCTGTGCTCGTAGAGTGTTGATAACACCAAAAATAGCAACCATCGTATCATGGCTTTGCTCGCCATCCCTCAAAGGCTTGAGCCGTTCAGAAGTGCGCAGGCGTTTCGGGGCTAATCTGACTTTGAATTAGCGATGGGGTCATTTGTGCAGTGGTAAAAGTGCCAGCTACTGTAAAAACTTTCTGGATCGAAGTTACCACGCGCCCGTTGCCCAACGGTGAGTTAACGTCTGCACTCCGTGCAGCGTGGGGTGCTGTTTTTGTTGACTATGCCCACGCCTTCCCCTCAGCGCTATAGCTAGCCGCAATGTCGAAAAATACGGGGGAGCATATCATGATAGTATTGGTCAGAAGCAAATAATGACGTGTAAAACCTACCACTCTGTCGCCCGAACATAAGGAAATGTTGCATACTTATATTTAATCAGAACGGAAGCCAACATTTAGGGACAGCGTGGTGGGGTGATACACGGTGTTTGGGTTTTTATCGTGGGTCCTGATGAGTATGGCGCCCAGCAGTGTTGATGCTATCGGTTGTACCTGAGTACCAGATACTGTGTTTTCGACTGTCACCTCCCCGAAGGTTGAAGGCGCCGAGTGCAGGTACAGCGTCCAAGTCATGAAGGTCGCGTCCAATTCAAATTGTACCCCAGGACTTAGCTACGCCTGACGTAGAGCGATTCCGTGCTTGTGCTGCTGAGTTGTTTTGCGTTGGACCCATTTAGGCCTATTGCCGATAATTGGCGGGACACAGCTGCATCATCGCACCCCCTCACCACACCGGAACATACATGGTTGTACCCTACACCCTGCACCCTACACCGCCCTTCAGATTAATTCAAGGTGTGCTGTCGGGGTGCGATGGTTGGCGAGGGTGCCTGGAGAAACGCCTTGTTACATAGTGTCACCTGGCTAGAAGAGAATAACGTGTCGCAATATTGGAGTGTAGTGTTGTGCTGCGCACGTTTCGCACATTTCCGTTACCGTGCTCTCACTCCGAACACATTTATCTCCCTTCGCGGACGTTTGTTGCGTTCGAACAGGCCTGTGGGCGGACAGGCTGGCACGTTTTCGCAAGGCGTGCGTCAACGAGGAAGCGGTTATCGGGGGCAGAGTGTGTCGCATCGAGGAGGCGGAGGAGCCGTCTGAGGTCCTCTGGGAGCACTTGGATGCAACACTCTGCAGACGGTGTGTAGTTGACGCTGTTTGTCCTGGCGGCGCCCTGGTTTTGTGTGACGAGTGTTCCTCGATTGGGCTTGGCGTTTGAGTCTTTTGAGCTGTCGAAGGTTTCACCCCTCGGACAATGAGATACTGTAATCACTTACTGTAGATCATGTTCCCACTTGATGTGATCTAAATCTTTCAGGGAAGATAGATACATATATCTATTCCTGATCTGTATGATCTGTATGATCTGTATGATCTGTATGATCTAGCTCGAATTGCCGGGTAGGAGCCGCATGACCTGCATGATCTACTTTAGGATATGTTTTTTGGATATGTACTGCACAGATCCTGCGCAGGATATCATACCGGCAGGTCAGGACCTAGACGATCTAGATGATCTATCTGATCTATCTATGGATGATCTATCTGTATCGTGATATGTCAGATTGCGCAAGCGGATAATCCTTCTGAATCTCTCCGGGAAAGCTTGAATACGCAAGACTTATAGGTAGGTGTGCGGCCGTAAGTCGTCGCAGAGGGTCCCGGGTTGCCCTGTTTCGTTTTTGTATCGCGCATGATGACGTCGTAATCACCTTCCTTGCGCATGAGATGAACCAGTCCGCAGCAGCATACGATAGCGTTTAGGACGACTTGTTCACCCCCCAGGCCAAACTCAAAGGGAATCCACGCATTGTTTTTTTCTCGCACGGTATACCCATTTTAGGACTACTGCAGTACCGTTTTGGGGACAAACTACTCGAAATTAGAGTGGTGTGTCCCCAAAATAGCACTAAAAAAAAACGGCGCTGAATTACTTAAACGGTTACAGCACGTTGAGGCACCCATTCCACTCCCGACGGAAATATAAGAACGGTTCGTGTATAGCTTCGAGTACCCTAAAGTTCCTTATATTTCCGTCCATAGTGGTACGTGATATCTGTCTGTATCCGATGTTCCCACGGTTTTTGCCATCTTTTTCTTCATATTTGCGTCTATTTAACACAACCCCGCTTGTTGTGCTGTCGTTCCGTCGCTGGCACTTTTGTGCATGCAAGGGTAGGCTGATGACGTGGGCGTTGTCTGGATTTTTGTCGGGTCTTTTCGTGGCGGCCTCTTTCTCCATCCTCTACGCCATCTTCGGGCAGGGCTGGCTCGCTGCCATCTTCATCGCGTTGATCAACGCCATACTCCCCGCGGTCATCATGGGCTTAACCCTCGCCATTGGTGAGACAGAACCCCCTCATTTTTTTCATGGCAGGGGTATGAGTTGGCTGACTATCATCACGGCCTGCTATTAATAATCATGGGTCCATCCCTCGCCGTCGGCGAAAGAAACTTCCCCATTTCAGCTGGGTTGCGTGTTGGCTCGGCTGACTGCAACATAGGCCCACCGATAACAAATAATTATCCAACAGTAGTAAAGAACTCACTTTTTTTGAAGGAACGACGCTAAATAAAATGTGATACGAAGATGACGTGCTCAGCGGGGAGCGCTTTACTATTAATAGATACCTGGTACTAATACAATCGGTGCTACAGAGGAACCGTTACTGCTGTTACTCGCACCGAAGCGAAAGGTGCTTGTCTTGCTGCTGCTTACCGTTCATGAATACCAGCACCACTCCAACGTAAATGTGAGTACCGTTTGGCTTTCGTATGTATGACCCAACGGTCCTCGGATTTCCGTTCTCAAGAAAATGAAATAGGATGTGCCTCAAATGTGACTGCACTCAGTCTATGACAGAGTGGGACTGTTTTGTGCATGACCACTGTACCTGGTGTACCGACCCTGTGCCGCTCGTTCACCGAATATTTGGTGTTCGTCGTCTGTTTTAATCCCCATGGGTAGAGGAGCACAAGAGCCTGACACACGTTCAGGGGTCGATGATGCTCAAGCTCGTCCTGGCCCGGGGCATAAATTCGGCCTTCCTACTGTTCATCATCACGAAGGGCACGGAGCAACTGGACGCCGACACCCTTCAACAGGTGGAGAAGAATGGAATCGAGACGCTTGCCGCTCCCTCGCTGTTCATGTGTTCCGTATGGCTCCACAGTGTGTTCCTGTAGGGTCTATTCGACCACACAGCAACCGTCACAGCAGGGGTTTGCGTTTCACGACGAATGCCGAATGTCCCGTGGTTTGTACGTGGGGCTGTAAGGTTCACAGGTCGGGTCAACGTGCCCAGACTCCAGGGGTAACAACAGCCTGTTCTGATGTTGCAACGGGAGCTATTGGGCTAAATTGACACACGACACGAAATTGGAAAACGTGGAAGTGTGGTGAGCTTAAGCTTCATTTTTACCAATCCGCCGGAGGATGAAAGAGAAAAACAAATCCTGCAAAATACGACCGTTTGTGTCTTGCTCCTGTTCGGCTGGGCGGCAGTCACTACCTGGTACTTTTTATCGACGTGGGGGCGGACTGACGCATACGGTACATGAGTCCCCGCTACGACTCTTGCTTGACATCGGCCTTGCCGTAGGTAGAACACAACCATGGCTAAAAGTGTCCACGAGGGCTCTGCTCCGTTGTTGCGTGGACAGTGCTGAGAGTGAAGGTGTGAGTGGGAACCGTGTTTCGCGCATCGACGAAATGACGGCTCTCTGATATCTAGTTCGCAGAACATATCATACCGATCTTTTTTCATGAGAATACATGAATACAAGCTGTTGTTGCGCCCAACCCGGGGTGTAGGAGGTTAGGGTTACAGAGCCACGAATATGGACGGAGTTTAAGGTCGCCTTCCGGCGACGAGAAATACCGCTGAGTGGGTCAAAACATTGGAGTCCAGGTTATCACAGAAATCCCTTGGTTATCACAGAAACCCCTTGGTTATCACCAACGATGTGTTCTCCCTCCTTCCCCCTTCCCCCCTGTCCCCGCCTCCCCTCCCCATTGTTGGATGCCGCGTTTGTTTATTTCCAATCATGGTGGAACTTAAGATTCTGTCGATTCTCATCGCGGATGCGTTTACGGCGCCTCTGATTCGGCTTACGAACGGTAAGTTCAGCGCTTATATAACCCCACATTGGCTTGTGTTGGCTCGAGGTTATCGGGCAAAGACCCTTCCAGGGTTCACAGCACCGAACGCCACCGAATTTTGTGCATTTCACGGTGTGTGTTGTGTTGTGCGGTGCAGTCTAGCGTGCAAGGTGTGCCATGATTTTGATGCGTTCGTGGCACCGTGCGTTGTCACACGATGGCAGGATGGCACTGGGCGTCTCGCAGACATGCCTGAAACTAAGGCCGAGCATTGATTTGTCAATCTTCCGCAAACCGGACAGACCAGATATATCGGATAGGCCAGATATACCAGATGAATCAGATATATAGATCAGATAGACCAGGTATTGATCAAGATAGGTCAGATGGATAAGATGGATAAGATAGATCGGATAGATCGGATATATCGGATATACCAGATATGTAATCAGATACACTATTACGGGGTCCATAGTTAACAGGACCAAATATTGTTAGTAAAAATACCTATATATATAGGTTTTTATGTATGCCATAGGTCCTGTTAACTATAGACCCCCGTAGTAGATTGATCGGATAGACCAGATAGATCCGATATATATATAACAGATAGATTATCTACAGATCATTTTCACCCTGATGATCTACTCTAGCTCATCTTGCCGGGTGAAGACCGTGTATTCTGCGTGATCTTGCACGCGTTGCCTTGTATTGTCTCGAACCTGTACCACGCACACCCTGCTCATCCTACAACATCCTGCACAGCATCTTGAAACGGTAGAGCAGTGCTTTCATACTATACCAGGTATCATCTCGCCGAGATGTGCAACGTTCTCCTGTACGCCGGCGACAGTTGCTGGAAGCCCTCATCCTGTCTTTGGCGGACAGTCGCGTCAACAGTATTAATAGTATTTTGAGCTTCTGGGTTGTGCTGACCCCGACCTTACTGCCTGTTTCTGAACGCGTCTCTTCCAACTGTAGTCGTGGACTTGCTGGGGCGAAAACTGGTGGGGTCGAGGGCTAAGACACAAGCAGAGATGAACGTTTTCTTCCAGGGAGCTTTCTGGAATCTCGCAGAGAGGTACACGGACATGGTGAGAAGATACGTCCTCATACGCGCGCGGTGTGATTTAGATGGATCGATGGCGCTGAACGTTGAGGGATGCAAGACATGACGATGTGGGGTGGAGATGGCCGCGGCAGCGGGGGCACGAGCGCGATGAACGCAGCGTCAGGACCTAGACTGTACAGATCACGATCTATCTGTCTACAGATAGATATTTGAGATACTAACCAGCCGTTATGATCTGCTGTGCAGCACCTGTCCCGTACAGGTCGCAGGGTATGTTTGGTGCGTATCCAACTCAGGAAACATGTTGTAGGTTTAGCAGATTATTCGCTCCCCACGCGGCTACATAGGATGAGCTGCAGTAGATCCAACATATCACGAACCCATCTTCCCTCACAGCTCTAGATGATGAACTGCGGGAATGATTAGTGTGTCCGAGGTTTTTTGGCTGACCTTGCTGAGGTTGGGCTATTCTGGCGCACCCTGCTTGCTGTGGTTCGCTTGGGTTCGGGACTTTTTGGTGTTGGTTTTCGTTCCGTCGCCTTGCGTCTGAATCTTGCACGGCGTCTACCGGGCCGTCGCGCGAGGAGGCTTTTTTCGCGTGTCAAATCGTCCCAGAAAGCGTGTCCATCCCGAGAGACTAGCAATGTTAATACGAGACTATTGATAGCGGGAAATACTTGCCTGATGCGCATTGCTGTATGTGATGTCTTTTCCAACAAGGGTTGGTTGGTATGTCGAGGTATGATGATGTTTTGTTGGAGTGTTCGTCGCTTTTTCGGCGCGTTTTTTGTTGCACGGCGCTTGTGCTTGCGCTCGGCCGAGGTTTCGGTGCGCCCTATTGTATACCGTCATGCGAGCAGCAAACAATCTTGGGGGGACTTTGATGTTCGTATCGATGGACCCCTTGCCGTCTCTGTTCGATACCCATGCGGCCTTGCGGGATCTGTTGGTGCCCTGTATTGCGTCGCGACAACAGATCAAGACGGTGTTCGTGGGACTGTTCTACTCGGCAATCGTGCCGACGGGGCTCCTCGTGACGGCCGTCGCCATGCAAACGCTCTATTGGGTCGACAAGTACTCTCTGATGAGGCTGTGGAGGAGACCACCGGTGAGGAAGGACACAAGCGGCACGGCCGCCCGCCCGGCACCAGCCAGCGAGCCTGCCCCCGCGAAACATCGCGAGCGCCAGCGCTGCCTTGCGCTGCTCTTTGAAGCTTAGAAGGACGCGTTTGTACATTGCGCTGTGCCGTTTTTCTGGGCACCGCTCTTGGTGTTCTTTTTCGTTCTTTTTTCCCGTCGGATTGGTTAGGCTCAAACAAGACTTCATAGCTCAACCTCACAGCCCTTGCACGTTTAGGGTACGTGTAGTGTGTCAATATATTTCTGCCCGTGAATGTGCTCTAGAAGTGTCGTGGGTACTGCTTCGGCCGCAACGGCAAGGGAGATATGAGTGCCCAAACTTTCTACGTACAGATGGGACAGATCACCAATCCCCACTTCATGATATAGACCTGTCGGGGCAGATAGGTTTATGATCTGTATGATCTGTATGATCTAGCTCATGTTGCCGGGCGGGAGCCGTATAATCTGCATGACCTACCACGTATTTCTTGGGTTGGATATGCGCTTTTACAGATCCCACGCAACATCTCAAAGCTGCAAGTTAGGATCTAGATGATCTATCTGAAGACAGATAGATCGTGATCTGGGCGATGCGTGAAACGTTGCTTACATTCTTTGGACAGAGCGGTGTATCCCGAAGTTGGTGGGAGGTCGGAGAAGCGGCACCCAGCAGAAAGTAATTGCGCGGCGCATGCAGTTTCCAACTCCTACGATACTACGATAGCCGCCGCAGCTGTCACACGCAACCGTGAGAAGACGTACGGCAAACCAACAGCAGGCTTGCTGAGGATTCTCCCTTTTCACGTTGGCTGTCTCTTTTTTTTTTTTTTTTTTTTGTGGTCACCGCATCCACGACTTTTGTTCTTTGTCTCTGGTCGTGACCGAGCAGGCTTACGACGCCAGCATGTCTTCCCAGATGCGCAAGTACATCGCGCTGTGCATCTGGCTGCACCTCGTCATGGCCAGAATTTTCTTCGCAAAGTGAGTGTGTCAATGTTGTTGGTTGAGTCTCAAAACGCATCGAAAAAAAATGGGAAATTTAGCATCGTACACTCGGCAAACAAAATGCTCGTCGCAAGGCACCTCCATGACCGCTCTTGAGGGAAAACGCTGAGCAGTGCGACGGGCATTGGAGTTTAGAAAGACGCCACACCTTATTCGACAGTATGGTTGAAGCACACTGCTGTGTACCAGACGAACTAGCCCCAAACATTGGTTGATTGGAGATTGGAGATGCTTGCCTTAGGGTGATGGTTATATGTTGTTCGTATCGTAGACAGCAGTGGTGACCCTCACAACCATAGCTATTACGGGGGTCCATAGTTAATAGGACCTATGGTGTACATAAAAACCTATATATTTGCCTATTTTTACTAACAAAATTTGGTCCCGTTAACTATGGACCCCCGTAATAGTAGTGTGGAACAAGTGGCAAGATGCCCTCGTTTTCGTGGCGCCATTCCAGTGCGTAAAGGCGAGTCGCGCAGTATGCCCCCCGGATGATAAAAGCTTCGGTGCTACACTGCCCGCGCACAACGGAAACGACAGACGTGACGTGTATCTCGGACGGCGAAAACGACACGCCAGCAGAAAATGGTGATAGGGCGCTCATACCAGGCGGACGTCCGACATGTCACGATGTAGATCAGATGGATGAGATAAATCAGATAACTCATCTAGATCGACTAGATTCTAACCTGCGATTAATATATTCTCGTAACATAGCTGTATAGTACAGATCCAACCCAGGAAATCTATGCTAGATTATGCGGATGATACAGCTCCCACCCGGCGGCATGAGCTAGGTCATACAGATCAGGGATATATCATCTATCTGCCCTCAAGGATCTAGATGAAGGGAAGGGGGATTGATCTATCTGATCTGATAGATGAACTATCTGACCTGATAGATGAACTATCTGATCTGATAGATAAACTATCTGATCTGATAGATGAACTATGTGATCTGTACGATGTGTTGGAAATTGCGGACGAAAGGAGTTGCATCTTTCCAGCCACAGAGGACGCAGGAGGGTTAGCCCCTTTAGTACCGCAGTCCCGTTTTGGGAACGAACCACTCTAATTATAAGTAATTTATCCCCAAAGCGGGACTACGGTCCTAAAGGGTTTCCATTCAAGGAGGCAGAGAAAAAAAAAAACAACCACGAGAACACGGGCGTTGTCTTTTGGACTCGTGCCCCCCCTCCCCCCTCTGCAAGAACCGATGTTAAAGCGCTTGATGGTGGAAAACCAGTAGAGGCCTCAGGCCTGGAAGACGGAATTAGCACCGAATTTCACGAACGACACAAACAAGCTCGAGCACTGCTGTTTTTTGCAACGACTCTCCGGCGTTGGTTCGTTGCGCGTCTGAAAAGCATGTCTCGAAGCGCTTGGTTTTACGGGTTGTCAGGTTGTTCTGCATGTGTGTTCCCACTTGCTTGTATTGGCCATTTTATTTAGTCTTTTCTTTTTTGGTTGCCGACGTCGTTTCGCAGGTGGCCAAGCCAGGTTGCCGACGATATACCGACCTGCAAATTGTTCAGGTGCGACTTCCCGGCCGGCGTGGAGAGCCCTTATACCGACGACCAGGAAGAGCTTGTCAACATCTATGAGGTAAAAGCACTCGTCGTTTTTAGGGCGGTGATTTGGCTCTCGCTCGAGAAATCGCCGAGTAATTATTACCTGGTTGTGGATGTTGTGGGAAGGGGGGGGGGGGGGGGCTCCCCGACGGCTGTGGGTTTGTGACTGCTGTTGAAATTGATAGGCTTGCTGTCGCTTGTTGCGGATTGTTTATAGGTCTAATGGCCTGTCGGGAAGGTCGGGCGCGGTCTGTGAAAATCGAACGGTACTGACGTATCCGTTGCCGTCGCCATCACGCCCAACGGTCTTCTATCATCTCACAAAAATAAGGGTTTCGTTTACTGTTTGACTCCCCTCAGTAATCTAGTATGCGTGTTCGTAGTACGGTGAACGCCTGTGCACCCTCTTCCGAGCTCTTCCCTCCGTGTGCTCATACAGTATTGCTTAACCTCCCCAACCTCGAAAATATGATATATAGATTGGCATCATCACTGTATAACATGTCGCTCACTACGTGAGCTAGACAACCAGGAGAATCTTTACTCCGCACCATGGGAACTATCGTATCACGTGCTAGTGGTGTTTATGGTGAAGCACCCACGAAGCAGTTAAATAGCATCCCCATTGCTGTCTCTGGAAGTGGCTACACCGGAAAATAAATTAACACATTGAAGCTTTCGTCCATATGCACGTCCGCCTCACAAGCGGTTCTTAGTACGATGCGGCTCACCCTTCCTGCGACTCGCCAACCACCTCACGGCGCTTTGCGCTTGGTGCCAGCAAGCAATGCGTGCCTGGTCGGTGAAAACCCGACATGCTCCGTCGCGACATCGTAGGGCTGCAAGGGTCTATGGTCATACGACTACGGCCATGCATGATGTCGAGTACACCCCCCCCCCCCCCCGGGTTGGCGTCGGTTGGCAACGACACTGTAAAACATGCCGCTCAATACGTGAGCTAGACAACCAGGGTACCGTTTTTTTTTTTTTTTTTTTGGCGGTCGCCCACAGCTGGTCGTCGAGTTTAGATCATTTTGTACGAGGTAAAGAACCTTTACTCTGCACAAGGCAATTGATCGCATCACGTAGTGTTCAAGGTAAGGCACCCAAGAGGCAGTTACATAGTACTCCCATTGCCGTCTCTGGAAGTGGCTACACTGGAAATTAAACTAACTCATTGAAGCTGTCATCCATATCCAAGAAAGTCTGCCTCACAAGCGGTTCTTAGTAGGATGTAGCTCACTCTTCATGCGACTCGCCGGACACCTCACGGCGCTTCGCGCTTGGTGCAAGCAATGTCTGCCTGGTCGGTGAAAACCCGATGTGCTCCGTCCCGGCATTGTAGGGATGCGAGGGTCTATGGTCACACGACTACGGCCATGCATGAGATCGAGTACATCTCTCCTATCGAGTACACCCCCCCCCTCCCCCGGCCATGCCGGAAGAAGGCAGCACACTAACTCAGAGGGTTTTTGTATGCACCTCGAGTATCGCACTTGCTCGCGTCTGGGTGAACGGTCTTTGTTCGATCCTTTTCCTTTTCCTTGGCATGGCATGGCATGACATGACATGCTTGTCGTTGCTATCGGTGGCGGACGCAGATCCTTGGCATGCTTGTATTTGCTATCGGCGGAAGCCTTTTGGTGCTGTGGTATCTCAAGCATTACGCGGGCCAGCTGATCGTCACAAAGCACGAGGAGGTGAGGAAAATTGTCACACGTAGCGTGTTTATTTTTTTTTTCTGTTTTTAATTTGTTTATTATTATTTTTTTTTTTCTGGTCGACCGGAGAAGAGCAGGCGCCCCCCCCCCCCCCCCCCCCTTCCGCGTTTCGACGGCGAAGGCTTGCTTTTTTGTTTTTGTTTCACACTACCGCGCTGTGTGTGGCGGAGATGGAATGGGAATATTCTGCTGCGAGGTGGTTGCTGCCTTTTGCTCGATGGTGACAGTGGCTTGAATTTGTTTTCGATGATCGAGCCGTTCTGCACGATGTGTCATATGATGTTTCGGTTGCTGGTCGTTGGTGCTTGTATTGGTGCGAAGATTTATCTCAAACTACACTAAACACGACCAATTTTCCCGAACACGTGATGCGCAAAGGCGCGCAGTCGATTGGTTTCTATATGATGGGTGTCCTTTCCAGTGGGGGAAAATCATACCGCAAGCGGGTGAACCGCTTTTGGCATTGTTCGATGGTGCACGATGTTTGGCACGGCCGAGGTATTTGTGCTTGATGACATAAATGCTATGAGCTGTACCCCGGCGTCCCCGGTGGCTTGGTAGGTGGTCCGCGTACCTGTCAAGATCAATTTCGTGGGTTCAAGTCTCACCGAGTGCATGCTCATATATAGGGACTTTTTCTTGCATAAACAAATGATAGCGGAAAGCGCGAGAGCGTGAGTTAGCTGTACGTTCGATGAAAATCGACGAGCAGTGGGAATGCTGAACCCTATGCGCGACAAAAAAATAAAAGCACGTACCGGGGGGGAGAAGGGACGACACCTGTGACCACGGCTTGTCCAGAAGATGGTCGAGGGTAAAACCTCCTACGAGTGGGCTGGAAGTAAAAGTGATGAAGAAAATAAAAATAAAAATGGCTGTGATAGCTGTACCATGTGCCTAAAACTACCGCAGCACCCTGTGCACCCGCCTCACCTGTCCCACACCTGCTGTTGTGCGCTCTCTATGTGGGCATAGGTGGGGGAAGCATCCGAAACGAAGTACCGGTCCGTGACGGGCATCGACATGTACGTCCCGCTCATCCGCGTGACGGCGCTGACCGACCCGCTGCTGGCCATTGACGTCACAGACTTCCCAGCGGAGTGAGTGGACGAACGCCCTACGAGGTGGATATACGGTCATTCGTCAAGTAGCAATGCGTACATGCATTCACATTTTTCACACCTGAGACAGTTCATCTAGAGATCATAAGAAAGATCATGTACAGATCATCTACCGATGGATCATCCACAGATAGATCATGTAGATCCTCAGCTGCCATCGTGACGTCTTTGACAGGATCTGTACGGTACTTGTCCAACCGAGGAAACATGCCCTGCAATATATTGGTATAGACGATGGGGATTGTACCAGTCCTCAACCGGCAACACGACCTATCTACAGATCATGCAGATCATACAGATCAAACATACGATAAGATCATACAGACGAGGAATACGCCTCTGCCCTGAAGATCTAAATAATGACGGGGAAATCGATTTTCTGTCCGAGCTGTGGAGTTTTCGTTTCTTGTTTTCCGTCGTGTAAAACTGGGGGTTTCTCGTACCTACTCGTGTGTGCGCCAACTGGGTGTCATTCCGTCTATACCCTGTTCCTGCTCCCGTATTGGAGTTCCGCTCGTCGGTAAATACTCTTGTTCTCATCGTGGTTCAGTTATTGACATGCGTCGGGTGCAGCCCTGCCTCAGCCTGTCCGCTAGCAGCGAACAAGTCAGAGCTGCGAGTGCTGTAGTTGTCGGGCTCTAGGGTAAAAACGTCCGCTGTCTGCACCTTGTTTTTGTATCTGAGGTTGCGAGTCTCTCGTCCTCCGCAGGCCGAGGCATGTCGTCCTTATCGCGTTTGCTTGTGATACACAACTTGACTAACTTGGCTCGTTCTTATGGGCTGTGCATGGCCTGACTATAATCCGCTCAGTAATTATCACCATTCTCAGCCGAAATATAGAATCAGTTATTACGGAGGACCGTAGTAAATAGGACCCAATATTGTTCGTAAAAATAGGGAAGTATGTAGGTTTTTGTGTGTACAGTAGGTCCTATTTACTATGGTTCCCTTTCACAGTAGATATTTTGAGTCAGAGTGGCACGTGGTACGTTGGCTCAGCTGTTCCCGTTGGTTACGTGCGGTATTTGGCGAAGCTCTGTGTCTTTGTACCTGACCGGTGCGGGTGTTCTTTATTTCGCCACACGTCTATACAGCAGTGACTACAGTACTGACTGTACCCGTGAGGTCTATCCAACTCACTACCCTGAAAGTTGTGGTGTGCATCTTGTTGTGACGTAATGACGTTATGGTGTTATTATAGTATCATGATGTGATGTTGTTCTGTTATGAAGTCATCTGGTTATCGTATCATGTTATCATATTACGGGGGGCCATAGTAAATAGGACCTACGGTACACACAAAAACCCACATATTTCCCGATTTTTACCAACAATAGTTGGTCCTATTTACTACGGACCCCCGTAATACAGTAGTATCATGTTCGCATTGTATCATGGTATCACGTTACCATGTTATCATGGTATTATGCTATCATGTTGTCTTGTTGTCTTGTTGTGATGGTGTCATGTTATGATGTTGGCGGTGGTGCTTGCGTTTTGCCGCATCGGGGCGACATTGGATGCGACGCAGCATGTGATCATGCCGTCTGCTGCGGTGGCGTTTTTTATGCGTGGGGTGTGGCACCGTTTACCGTGTCTTATCGCCCCTTTTTGCCACTGTACTCCAGTACTTTTTTTTCGGAAAAGCTAGTACAGTACATCGTAGTGTTATCATTTTTGCAGCGCTGAAACCCTTTGCAAACCGCTGTGCTGCATTCTTGAGGGGAAAACTATGTGAAATTAGATTGGGATAGGTTTTGCAATAGAACATGGGTTGACGCTGCACTCTGGAGTAGACGGTGTTCAGTTTTGTGTGTAGGGTATACCGCTTGGTTTGGGGTGATGCACGTCGAGGGAAAAACGTACCTCGCTTGCCGGACGTTAACAAAAAGCGCTTGTTTTCGATTACTGTTAGCGGGAAGGTCAATGCATTGTGAATGCCTCGCGTAGTTATGAGTAGTGCTTCGCATAAGTGTGAATGCGTCACAAGCCTCTGCTGTTCCATTGATTGCAATCGGCGCCAGCGTGTGCACTTGGAAAATGTGATCAAGACCTTGATGCAGCGAATATGTGGATTGAAAGAGAAAGTAGGCCTGGCAGGTCCGATTTGCAAATAATCTGCTGACCCCATGTTTGCTCGCCGACTGTGCTTGTTGTTGCGCAGAGCGCGCTCCTACCTTCCTCTTCGTATCGGCGGCTTCTACGATGAGCAGGAGCTGAGCATGAGCAGCGACAAAGACTTCCCGGGTCTGAGCAAGGCAAGCCGCTTTACGCCTTCGCGCGCATGCCTATTCCCTTTTAGACTTTAGATGCAGTCCATGATGCTACTGTGTCTGTCTGCGTGCAGCGTAAAAGCCTGTCTGCAACATTTCAGTGTTTCGATGCTGAACGTTGCCTCAAGCCCTGATACTCGTGGGCATGCTGGTTGCTCTGATGTTACCGATGCCGTCCTCCGTGGGCTACAACCCCTCCAAGCAGTGTCTGCTCAAGTTCTCAGTTTTCAACATTAATTGGTGAGCTTTTATCTCGTTGCACAAACCGGTTGGCTTGCTTCAGCAGAGCGCTGTCGTAACTGCTGCTTGAGCATACTATCGCGAGGGCTCGGATCAAATAGTGTGCGCGGTTCTTTTACTGTTCCTTTGCTGTTTAGAAATATTTGGTGGCAAGGGACGCCAACTTCTTGCGGTTTAAAAATGTTCAGGGCGCGCCGAGTAGTACGCTGTATCCCCGGCTACAGCGGTGACTCTTGTCAGCAGTTGTTCGTTGTCACGTCTGAGTTGTTCGTTGTCACGTCTGATGCGCACCGCTACAGTTAATGGCCTTATGAGCACCACCGACATCATATCTCCAACCACATCACACGTACGCTGGCGCTCGCAAGGTGGTAAAAAACAGGTTCCTTGAAGTTGACATTGTAGCCTTTGGGTTGCTTTAGAGATGGAGAGCGGTGCTTGCCTGATATACTCAATCTGATTGCGCCCACCTTATGTGTGTATCTGTCCGCTGCCGGCCTTCCTGTGTTGCGGATTCGAACGTATATGCAGCACGAACGAAACGAGCTGTTTGGGAAAGTGAAGTACTATCCCAGGCCTTCGGAGCCGGCCGTTCAGCCCAAGGCCGAGCGAGGCTTCCTCTTCGTTGTGAGCATCAGTAAACTTATACCAGTATCGGAATTTTTGAGGATCTTTTGGTTATTCGCTTTTGTGGTTTTGCGGTCGTTTGGCGGCAACTAGCAGACGCCGTTACTCGTCTCTACAGCAGCTATTCACGCGCATCCGGAACTGTATTTGGCCAGGTTGAGCTCGAGCTGTTACCTGACGTATTGCTGGTGCATCTTCTTCATTGTGGACGCCAGTATCGTAAACATCGATGTCTTTCTGGTTACCCGGTTATCCGTTTTCTTTTCTTGTGGTTTTCGCGGATCCTTTACAGCGACTCGCGCTACGACGACTTCATTGATTTGATTTTCCGCGAAAGGATTTCACTCGTATACGGAACTGCTGCATGTTGACAAGGTTGATTATGAGCTGTTGCCTCATAGAATGATGGCGTTTCGTGCAGCGCTGAACTGGAAAGCTCACCCCCCTTGCTGGTTGCGCCGTCGCGTTTCCTCGCTGTTTTGACACTCATAGCTCCCGGACTCTGCGTGGTGCAGCGGGAGTTGGGTTGTGGTCTGCCCGAACTTCTGTTGATATGTCACAGTTCTGACTGCAGTGATTATGTCATGACGTTCCCCAGGGTTCAACACCTCGAAAAGATCATGATCTATCTGATCTATCTACAGTAGATGATCTAGTCCCTCAGCTACCGTTGTGAGAGGTTGTGCCGGATATGTGTAGTACACATCCAACCCAGGAAACATGTGCTATTTAATACCAGTGTAGATCATGCAGATTATACCGCTCCCACCCGGCAATACGAGCTATTACGGGGGTCCATAGTTAATAGGACCTATGGTGTACATAAAAACCTATATATTCAAGTGTTTTTACTAACAAAATTTGGTCCCGTTAACTATGGACCCCCGTAATAGGTCATACAGATCATACAGATGAATCTGCTCTGAAAGATGTAGATCGTGATGTGGGAATGATCTATCTAATCTGTGCGTGGTATGCAAGGTCCACGGCGGTCCCCCACCATAGACCACCTAGAGGCACCATGGACCCACCTTGGAGGCACCGTGGACCTGCCCTGGATGTACAATAGAAGCATCATGGACCCACCACTGAGGCACCATGGACCCGCCGTCGAGGCACCACGGGAAAGTGGCATGTATGGTGCATTGCCCAAATACTGCCACACTTGCGTTCTACGCAGTGTTGTGACGCTTTGCACTTTTCGCCCGCTCACGTTATTTTTCATGTCTCGTTTTTTTTTTTTACCGTTTCAGCCCAGGCACGTCGACGACCAGCTGCCAGCGGGAGCCGTCGGTGGCGGCAAGTTCGCCTTCGGGAGGCAGTCGTCAGCGGTACGTGACGCAAATGATAGCCGTGTCTTGAAATGAGGTGGTACGTGGCTCACTACTATTTCGGGGGACCATAGTTAACAGGACCAAATATTGTTAGTAAAAATAGGGAAATATGTAGGGTTTTGTGTGTACCGTAGGTCCTATTAACTGTGTACCACCGTAATAGTCGCCAACTACTGTAGGTGATAGGTGATGGGTGATAATGGGCTGTTAGCCTTCTCAGGGCCTCGTAGAAATTCAGTGGTTTGTTGCCAAAGCGGGACTGACTGCAGTTTAGAAGTTTTGAAAGGGTTAATATGTGTTGGGTTAGTTGTGTGCAGCGAGTTGCGGAGCTCCGGATCGTTGTATTTTGACTGGTGCGCCTGTGTGATCGAACGGTGTTTTCTAGGGTAACGCTTGAGGTAGGTAGCTGACCTCCTTTTCCACAACAATTATTAATAGTACGGAAGGACGTAGTCATACACGGTAATAAATAGTAATCAGAACCTGTGATGGGCCCAAAAAAAACATGTGTCCCCCTATGGTCACACGTCATGTTTTGTGCTAATTACTATGTATTTACTATGTATTTACTATGTATTACTATGTGTTACTATGTGTTGGTATGCCCCTGGGAGTAGTATGTAGCCGTGATTTCCAGTTCTCTCACAGCACGTAGGGATTGAAGTTTCGTTTAGTGGCGCAGTCTTCGTTTCATGTTTCTATGTTTCTTTTCACACCCCCATTGGCTATTGAACATTACCCGTTTTTCCCGCTGCGGAAAATATTGCACTCTAATTCCAAGTGAGTTATCCCCACAAAACAGGATGCGGTTCGAAAGGAGTTTACATAGTATAGCGTGTTTTTTTTGGGGGGGTGGGAGTTTCGCACTCGGCAACGCTCGTTCGTAGGTGTGAAACGTATTTTGTTCTTGGTTGGCAGCCGGCACGGCAAACGCGGTCGAATCGAAAGGGAGCGAGAGGACACCCACACGCGGTCGACTCATCTTCCCGCACAAGGCTCGCCGATCGTTTGGTGGAGGCCTTGCCAGTGGCTGACTATTTTATGCCCTCTTTTTTCGGTGTGATGCTATTTGTCGGCATTGCGCGCCAAACGTTTGTGTCTGGTAGCCCTGGGGATGCTGCGGCACAAAGCAAACGCACCGACGATGAAGACATACGTGGACAGTGGAAATAAACAGAAGCAGCGCAGAAAACAGCCCAATAAAGTGCTGGGCAGTTGAACGGCACGTACGACGACGAGCCAGAGGCTCCCTTTGCGCAGTATGCCTTGTCATGGATGATGGCGGGTATGCGCCTCTCGAACCGATGATCCCTCCCCATACGACTACGGCCATGCATAATGTCGATTCCCCCCTTCCCCCCCTTGAGCCCCCTCCCTCCTCCCCCCGTCTGTAATATTTACCTGGTATATATAGGTTGGGTTGGCGTCGGTTGGTGACGACGGTGTGAAACAAGTCTCTCACTGCGTGAGCTAGACAGCCAGGATA
This sequence comes from Macrocystis pyrifera, assembly GCA_031763025.1. Taxonomy (NCBI): domain Eukaryota; class Phaeophyceae; order Laminariales; family Laminariaceae; genus Macrocystis; species Macrocystis pyrifera. Next base: position 14,272,856 of record JASSKH010000009.1, read on the forward strand.
CCGTAGCTAGACAGCCAGGGTACTGTTTTTTTTTTTTTTTTTGGCGGTTACCACGGCTGGCGGTCAAGATATATATACTTTTTGTGCCGGGGGAAAGTTTACTCCGCACAAGGGGGATGATCGTATCACGTAGTGTGTATATGGCGAGGCGCCCACGAGGCAGTTACATAGTAAACCCATTGCTGTCTCTGGAAGTGGCCACACCAGAATCTAGCTCAATGCATTGATGCTGTCATCCATGGACAAGAAAATCCGGCTCTGAAGCGGTTCATAGTAGGATGCAGCTCACCCTTCATGCTACTCGCCCAACACCTCACGGCGCTTCGCGCTTGGTGCAAGCAATGTCTGCCTGGTCGGTGAAAACCCGACGTGCTCCGCCCCGACATTGTAGGGATGCGAGAGTCTATGGTTATACGACTACGGCCATGCATGATAATGAGTACGCCCCCTCCTCCCGCCGCTTCCTTCCTCGCCGCCATTCTTGACCTCACGTTGTTTTGGGTTCGCTGTTTGCCGCTCACTGTCCCACTTGTTCTCAAAGTTTGGCAAGGCGTCGTTCATGCTTCCCGCTGTATCGGTGCACGAAATCACGACCCCTCAGCGCTCTCGGAAGCCTGCAGCCACGACGCAGGTAAGGGGGCCCCGAAGCTATCACTTTGCGATGATCCTGACCGTGCCAAATGTGGTAGGACCAAGGTACTTAGAGTGTGTTTTCTCAGTCCTCGGGTGGATGGTTGAAAGAGAAGCCCACAGTGAGCTCACCACACTTGCACACACCATGTGTCGTGTGCCGATTTTGCTCTGCTGTGCGGAGCGATGGTTGATGCTGTGGTCGTTGCGTCGTGATGATATCCCCCGGATCTTACCGGCGGTGTTAGGTATGATACCCTGTCTAGAGGTTGAAATGTCGCGACGTACTTTCCCTCTGTAGACGGCGCTTAGAAGGCACACTTTGTGCCCTTCCATGATACTAGTTCAGCATACTTGGTCTCTGTCGAAAGCGCTTGGAAATCACAGTCGTACCCTGGCGTGGTGTTTGTCCAGCGGGTGAGACCAATGACGGGCCTCTCGAGGCACGTATGTTGCACTATGATGTCTGCCTTGTGCACAGGCGAAGCCCTCGTTCTAGGCACAGGCGAACCCTACATCTAACGCCTATCGTATCGGTAGCCCCCGGTCTGGCGCGGCAACGGCATCGAACCTACGTACCGGTGCACACCCGAGTGCTCGCAAGCTTCTCGTTCAGGGTTTTGCGTTCCTGGGCGCCGCCTAGGGCGTGATACCTCGGTTTCATAAACAATAACTGGAACCATAGCCTGTTGTCATAGTGCTCTCGGCTGTACGGCCGTTTTGCTGTAGTATTATGTCTCTCTACCGTGGATCATTTAATGTATGTATTGGATTGGATGAGGCCTCCTGCGCCGGGCAGGAGGTCTCGTCTGATATTTCCCCCCGCGCTGAGTAACGTGGCGAATCACGTACTCTGCGCGGGGTTAGTACCTGTAAATGCTCTGGGTATACGAGCCCAATAATGCTATTCCTACTGCCGGGTGGGTGGAATGGTCTCCAGAACTGGCGCGACCAACTCTACTCCCGAGGTTTCGGGAGCGAAAGGAAGAAGTGACCTCGCTTCGATACAAATTCCGAGACATTTCAATATCATCGATGGTTCCATTATTTGTGCCGAATTTGAGCCCATGAATTAGATCGTCATTTTACTGTAGTATTCTGTCTCTCTACCGCGGATCATTTAATGTAAGTATTGGATTGGATGAGGCCTCCTGCGCGGGCCTGTGGTCCTGCCCATACTTCGTTACGCCTCTTTCAGATTACCTTTATACTTAACCGCTGGTCCGGGGCAGAGTTGTCTCACCCAAACTTCTATAACCTGAACTCAGTCCTTTCCCGCACACGCCGCAGTCTTTTCTGAACTGAACTCTGGCGACAATGGTAGTTCGCTAGCGTCCGCGTAGCTCTGGCCACGTTTCTTCTTGCTACCCCGCACTTGTCCACTCGAGGTAGCCCCGATGTAGTACTTCGCAACTGACTCTGTCTTGCAGCCCCGATCTCGTCCACAGCCGTCCGTCAGGGATTTGCTGAGCGAGCCTCCCACTCGAAAGGAGTGCATCGTGAAGTGGGTCGGCAGGTCTGCCATCCGCAGATAGCTTTGCAGGTTCGCCGTTGTACGGGCCGCAAAGAGAGAGAGACGGCCCCTGCCACCTCCTGCCGTAGCAACGGGGAAGAGGTGCCCGGTGGTTAAGTCCCACCCAATCCGCTGTGCGGCCGAGATATACACCGAAACCGCCCGAAGGGCGCAAATCGCCGGGCAGTCCCGGTCCGCTAACACTACCACTGCCTCACTAGAGGCCCGAAGCGTCTTTGCCATACTGAAAGTTGAAAATCAAATCCTTGGACGCTGGGAGCTTCAAAACGTGGAAGAAATGGCGCGACCAGCTCTACTCCCGAGGTTTCGGGGGCGAAAGGAAGAAGTGGCCTCGCTTCGATACAAATTCCGGGACATTTCGATACCATCGATGGTTCCATTATTTGTCCCAAATTTGAGCCCATGAATTAGATCGCCATTTTACACGCGGATACACAGCCGACAACGGCATTTCCAAGCGCACGCCAGAACGCAAACATGGTGATGCGCGAGTGGCGATTGCGCGTTCTCTACTCGTGTAGGCGAAGTCGAGAGCCGACCAAGTTGGGGCCAACAAAGTGGTACGGACGTGGTTCCAATAGTTTGGGTCCAAAATTACTAGCTGGAAGAGGCGCATACTTGGTTGAAATTATGGGTTAAGAATAGTACGAAAATATGGCTAATTCCCTCACGTGTTCTTGTAAACCTTCTGGTGTTCTCCCGTTGGTCGGGTACCGTGCGGTGGGTGCTCGAACAGGAGCAGTTGCCGTTGGGGTGGGAGCAGCGTACGACAGGCGATGGCCGTATTTACTACGTGTGCCATGACACGAGGACTTCCCAGGTAATTGGCCCCCTAAGGCGCCGCATCGTAGCTGCTAATCTTGTGTTGCAGTCTGTGTGTGTTTTGCACCGAGTGCATGTGTTTATAGGTCAGTTCGGTGGAGGCTTTGCGATAGCGCTCGTTCTGTAGATGGCCCCGTGGGCATTCCAGAGGAGTAGGTACCTGATGGCGGAGTGATGGCGTAGTGGGTCCGGGGGTAATGGCCTTTCGATCCTATGGTGTGAAATGTCTTGTGATAGCGTTTATGTTGCCACGAATACTGCTGTAGAGAGCCTTGCTCAGCGGGTGTGATGACGTGCTGTTATACTACGTGCCTTGTTGTATTGCACTGGTGTGTGTTTTTGTTCCTGGATGTAAGATGCTGTTGCTGTGGGCTTCGGACTGCCTGGGGTTGAATCAAATTAACGGTCAAGCAAAACCACACTATAGAAAAAAAAACATTGAGAAATCTCCTTGCAAGACCGCACTACAGTCAAAACACACCGGGAGGCTCGTTGCCGTCCGCTGTGAACAGTGAATAGCGTGTTTGTTCGAGTTACGGTAATATTTTCGAATGCGGCAACCTCTTTTGTTTTAACGTACCCTACCCCCTCCCACCCCTCGCGCTCACGTGTATCGCTCACGTGCATTGTCACTTTCGGCTGCCATGACGCGTTTTTTGCTCCTGCCGTGACCACTGTAGTAGTGGGAACGGCCCACGACGGCGGTGTCGTCGAGCTTCGCAGGCTTCCAGGGTAGAACAGGGGCCACGGGGATTTTGGATTTCCACAGGGCTGTAAGAGACCTCCCGTACGGGTGGGAGGTTCGGTGAGTGAAGTGATGACGTCGCGGCGCGACACATGGTCCCAAGAGACTGACCACGGCCACCGAATTTGTTTTCGAGAATCTCTGGCATGGACGGTGAAACGCGTAGGGGGTGGAGCTGTTTTGGGGCTGGCGCAATGCGGTTAGAGGTATAGGCAAGTGCCCCGAAAGTTATATTGGAATCCGGTCGGTTGTTCGTGTCTGCTTGGACTGCTCTTGCGCCTGCGTAGTGTGATTCGGCTGGCTGAGCGTTGCATGTCACCTCTGTGGTGGGCTTGCCGTGCTTGTTGCTTGTTGCTTGTTGCTATCATGTGTCGGCCTAAATGTCTCATTCTTGGCCACCCTCCTCCCTATACTCGTGTGTGACACGCGTGAATGTGTACAGATATGCGGCAGATGGTAGGCCTTACTATGTCGACCACAACACGCAGAGAACTCACTGGGAGCACCCCTACCACTCGGCGATAGCTCCAGCTGCACCAGTGGTGGGTCCTGAAGATCCGTCCTCAGGAGGTACCCAGGTGAGACAAACGTGCACGAAACAGATTCGATTCGTCGGCGACGTCGACCCTATTCGTTTATGTTCCTATTGACACCATCCAGCTTTCCCAACACCTGTAACCGGGAAGTCGGCGCCCTTGAGCTGCAACAGTCCACACTTTCTTGCTCGCCCCCAACGAAGTCCCACCGACGCAATCCCAACGGAGTTGCAGCCGGCCAGCACAGCTCCATAGCCTCCGCAGCTGCTCTCTCTCACAGTCTTGCTGCTGAGTTTCTTCCAACCACCGCCGGCAGTTTGCTAGGCTTGGTGCGCTGATTCTCGTCCTGTCTGTTCCCTCTGCTGCTGTATTGCTGATTTGTCCTCAGCTCGTCAAGCAGTTAACCTCTACGGGCCTACAATACCTCCTCAATCCACGAACGAACGAAGTAAGATGGTCGCCGCCCAGGGGAGCACGTCGCGGTTCTGCAGACGAAGCAAACAATATGACTAATGTTTTCGATGCGGACGACACTATTAGCAGCACTTCAAGAGGAGAGAGGCAATCTGCAGGCCTGCCCCTTGGGTGGGAGCGGAGAACGACCACAAATGGGCGGGAGTACTTCGTCAACCATGGCGCGAGGTTAGATTATTTTCGTCTTGACGTGCAGACAGGCGGGGGAGCACGTAGAGCTTCGATCGCGGCAGGTTCATACCGCGAAACTGATGAGAACGGGATCGTCGACGTGTGATTCCTTGAGAATCACCCCCTTGTGCGGTTCGCTCGCTGTATATCAGTACCGCACAGCACAGCACCGTCCCCTCTTAAGTATGCGATGGATTCTCTTGTTCATGTCGATGGTGTTTAGGTTCTCCCTTGCGCATGCATGGCTTGCACGTATTTTTGCGCAGGATCACACAGTGGACGCCGCCGGAACAAAACAATCCAACCATCGGAGAACACAAGGTGGAGCGGCCAGAACAGCAGGCACCGATGCAAGTGATTCAGCCGAATATTACAGGACCTGCGCCTCCCATCGGCATTGGCGTCAATGTTGCCGGTTATGGGATGGGAAATCCTGGGTATGGCGTCGAACCGATGGGTGGCGTGTCTCAGACAAGCGGACCGAGGCTGGCTCCGATGGGGCCGAACGAGAGAGGGCGTATTGGCCTGCCGGGGTACATTGAAATCCGTGTTAATGCTGCGGACGGGCGGACGTACTACGTGAACCACCGCACGCAAGTCACGTCGTGGACGCCTCCACCGAGAGAGGACTGGTGATGCAGGCGTATTTGTTGCACGGGAGCGTCGGCGGGGGTAAGGAGCAACTCCTTAGTTCAGACTCCTGTTTCCTTCTCGGGGCATAGTAAAGTTTGTGTAGACTCATGTATCCATTCGTATTAATAACATGTACTGTATACGAGGATTCCTTTTTTGACGCTGTCTTGGGCGTGTTAGTATGGGTGCATACTACTGCGCAGAAAACGGGCGGCATCCGCGGTAGGGCAGCTTTCAACGGCATCCTTTGAAACGGCAAGGGCTTGGTAGTTTCCGACTATGTTTTTTTTTTTTCGTCGCGCTTGTAAACGGTGCCTTTGCGGCATGTTGGGGTCGGGTGGGTGGGATCCGGCCTCAACGTATCGTGATCGTGGCTCTTGTGCTGCTTTCGCTTTCGATCGAATCGATAGGTTATGGCCGCATAATTTGCATGTAGCGAGCTTCGTGGCGCTCTCACTATTACCACGATGGAGGGCTTTGGAGCCGAATATAATCGATCGACACCCATTATCGTTCTTCCTCTGCTTTCCTAGAGGCCTGCTCCAACTCAACTAGTATAGTTAGCAGCCAGATTTGTATATTTGAAGTGTTAGGAAGACCGCCCACGGAGTATGAAACCACGCCTAGCTCCGCGCTAGCGAAACCTTTGCGCGCTCCACGAAGTGCTCGCAGTACCGACTGGCGTACCCCGAGCTCGGCGCACCGAACCCGGGCCTGCCTAGCAGTAGTAGTTGTCAACAACCAGGCCGTTGTGATTGCGTTCCGGGCGGGACGTGCGGATGATCGCTTGTCAGGTTGGGGAAGTGTTTGAGAGTCTACCGTTAACCTCATGTGTGTACGAAGGCTACACACGCACGTGATCCCCGTGGCTCACCGAGTTGGTCACCTACATTTGTTTTATTTCGCTTTGTTAGTGCTTGGAAATATAGGGTATAAGACATCCATTTGTTCGTCTGAGATGGGTTACACGCACCGGGGTCGAGCAAGCGCGCGTATGCGTTTTGCTTCCGCCCCTCCATTCTGGTGAGGACCGTCAACTAGAACATACTGCAGCCGGATGTCGATTTCACGCGCTAAATGCCGTCCCAGGTGGTTGCCTGTACCTTGTACTGTCTGCGTCCTATATATATGGTGTGCTTCGTTCGTTCTAGATCCGCGCGTTTGCTTGGCCACGCCACACTCCGGGTGTGCGTCCCTAGGTCAGGGTTACACGCGGTGGAGCATGCGAGCGTGCGAGGCAATGTGCGGGCAGTCGTAGTGGGTGGACCAAAATTTTTGAATTTAGACGTCTTCGAATGACGCTGTTGGTTCGGTACGCAAGGCAAGGCCTCACCCCGATATACTTGGGTTTCGGTTCTGTATGTGGGACGGTCTTAGTGCCTGGGGGGTGGGAGGGTGTGTCAGTTGAGGCGCCTCCGGTTCGACCGTGTATCCAGGTGAAAAATGGTAACGATTAAACAATTTTGCAGCCCAACGTCTCGGACAAGATCGAAAATTGCTTAGGCCCCTTGTGCGTGGCCACCTCAAGCATGCCAGCGACATGTACGAGGTAGGTGAAACTCGGCCAAACACGCCAGAATAAGTGTTTCTTGGTGGAACATGTACGTACCTGGTGGGGTACAGCTCTCTTGACACCTTTGGGACCCCGAGAGCGACCAAAACTATCACGAGTTACGTTGGTGTTGTCAACCGCCTAGGAGGTACCAGGTATAGAGCAGAGTGAACACACAGCAGAAGTACGGGTGGGGTCATGATACGCCCGTGCTCTACGACTTCTTGCCTTGTAGCTCGGACACCAACCATTGTATTATTCCCCAATCACGCAGTGGCCGTTGCTGCAACCGTCACTTTTTATCGTCAACTTCCCCCTCTCTGTAGTCCCTAGAGGGGTAAGATGCCACCCGAGCGTTTTGCCATGAGTAGCCCGTTGCTCTACTCTGCACCACGATTAAAAATACGGAACGCGGGGCTACAGTTGATCTTGGGGCACACCATGACTTCGTGCGCGTGATGGCTGCTTAACGAAGGACATGCAGTAGCATTTGACCTTAACCCGGACGGAGTTTTGCAGGTGCAGCTTCACGCGGTGGTCCCCTTAACCCGGACGGAGTTTTGCAGGTGCAGCTTCACGCGGTGGTCCCACGCGGTGAGGTTACATCCAGACGTTGTATCTCCCGACATCATGTGTGGGGTGGGTCTTCGGGGGGCATACGATCGCGGTCGTAGCGGCTGGATTTGACTTTTCGACTACCTGGTACCAGGTACCAGGTGTATATACCCTTCCCTAGCCGTTCCGTCCTACCGAGGACGCGGGCACGGTCCGTTGACGATTCTACAGGTGTCGAAAGAGTATTCTGTTCGTATGACCGTGAAACCTACTGTAGTATACGAGCAGTGCACACTGGGGAACGGCACGGCAACGCATATCGTTGACGCGGTTTTGCAGTTAAAACTTCGCTGGCGCATCTCCGCCGTGCCCCATAGTCTCGTATGAGGTACCAGTGAACGATGCATTCTTTGCAGGTTGAGGGTTTGTTTACAAGTCCTCCTACTAGTGGACCGTCCTCCTGCTAAGAGACCGGGTGCGCCCGTGGACGTCAATACTACTACTGTACTACGTACTGTATTTAAAGAGTGGAAGCACGGGATCCACGCAGCCCCCATACGCTACACGCGAAACACACAACAATCTGGAGTTCAGCGAGCTCGAATGAGGCAAGGGCTACTATTCCGGGGGGCAGGAGGAGGAGAAAGAATGGGCGGGCTGTGATTCAGGTCTGCAGCAACGCGGCGGCAGCAGCAGAACAGCAGCAGCAGTGCTGTGGCGCTGTACACGAAACCAAACGGCACCACCAACCACACATCCTCTCACCTCCTAATCGGACGTTCGTCAAACGCGAGAGGGGCAAGGTCTACTGTACACATTCACTGCCTACTGTATGCAGCTGTTTGGTTGTGATGCTTTCATACCTGGAGTACCTCGCTGTACACTTGACACGCTATTACTCCACGGGGCAGGAGATGAAGCCCCCATCCTGACGAAAAGGGATCAGCACGGACTCACGATGTTGCACCGGAAACCCATAGCGGCAGCAGAACGGCACACTACAGCGAACAGGACTTGACTAATCACAAAAACAGAACGAGATCTCACCGCATCTGATTAGAGTTGACCTGTGAAGGGTGTTATGATACTGCTTTGTATGAAGTTGAAAGCCCGGTAATTACCTGGGTTCAAGGACTGGGCACGTATTTGTAGTACTTGGAAGGCGTATCTTAGATGGAAAACCAGGGGTTTTCCAGAGATGTATGAGCTTGGTCTCAGTCTCCGCGTGCACGAAAGGAATGAAACTGCTCTTCTTCTGTAGCTAAGCAAGCAACACCCGTGAGTACCAACGAGTACCGACTTCAAAGGCAGACCTGTCCAGAGATGCAAAGTGTCCCGCAACCTTGATCTTAACAAGTGGCGTCGTCGGCAGGACAAGCCTGCGCATGAAATCACATTGGGTTTCGAATCCATTCCCTTCCCGTGGTGTGGAATCTTGTGACAGCAGTGGTGGTGAGGTGGTGGGCTTGGGGCTTGGGTGTGTTCTTCGATTTTGAACTGGGGCGGAAAATAATAACAATATCATCGTGTTTCGGCGGAAAATAATATAATCGTGTTCCTTGGGATTAATCCATCATCAACACCAAGCTGAGCACTTCTCAAAAACAGTAAAGTTCGCGCCTATAGATCCTCGCGAACTACTGCCGCTGCCTGCGGTCTAATAATGAATACTATTCTCAACGCCACCTACCATTTAATTATCCTTTCCAGAGTCCTGGGATGCCTTGTGCTGTTAGCACTCGTGGACCGCTTGTTCCTGTCAAGTCCTCTTCGACCCAGTCACTCAAATCCAGACAAACTCTGAATACCAGCTCGTCGTTCCTCGTCAGATAAGAGGATGCCAAATTGATCATTCTATCTACTGGTACGTATTAATAGCAGGGCTAGACGAACTCTTGACGGCCTGCTTCACAATCAGCGAGATACTGTCCCTCCTAAACCTGCACGTACGTTCTCTCGAACCCGGGCGCATTGCAATGGACTCATTATACGTCGAAACCAGTCCGCTTTTTTTTTTGCGGCTACTACAGCACATCTACATACACTCTTCGTCATTTTTGCGGAAGAACAAGTAATGAGAGCATCTCATGGTCTATATTTCTCGCCTTCGCACATCGCATACATGCCCACTTAGGAAAATGAGCATTGAAGCCTTCGGAATCATCGTGGTTCATCCTTTTATTACGGGGGACCATAGTAAATAGGACCAAATATTGTTAGTAAAAGTAGGGAAATATATAGGTTTTTGTGTGTACCGTAGGTCCTAATTACTACGGTCCTCCATAATAGGACTACTGTTAGGACTGCAGTTCCGTTTCAAGGACAACCTCACTGAAATTCTCAGAAATTTGTCCCCAAAACTGATCTAAAGAGACTGCAGCACGAAAAAGGGCTAAGTTTGTCGGTGGAAAGCCCACATCGGCGTCACTCCCAACTGGCGGCCACGGTGGAGCATTAGTACCTGTCTTGGTCCACGCGCGGCGGGAGGAAACGTACGAAGGTGCCAACGACGAGCTCATTTCCGCATTTTTCATCACATTCACCGCCGGAAGGACAGAACAACCGTTCACAAGCGACGTGTGGACATATCAGACCTCTGAGGGAGAAGAGGGAGAAGATTGTGCAAACCACGAGGCAGACGATGAGAGGGACGCACTGGCAATAAACAAGTGCGGTCAACCTGCCGTGGCAGGGAGCCTTATTTAATTAACCACACAGCTAAAGAAGCTTACAAAGCGCCACCAACTTGGGCGTCAAACGCAACAATAATATCGGTCACACCATACGCGTGCGCCATGTCTTCCGTGGTCGACACTGAAACCATGCACTGAGATACCTGGTACATCGGAAGGTGCTGGTCATGGCGTTCGCAAGATTTGCCCGCCCCCCCACCTTGAAAACGTAACAAGGAGGGAAACCAGAGGACCATCTCCCCCTCCCCACTGCTGCTATCCTATAAAAACATACTCCGTACATATCACACCTCGTATAAAGTCGAGGACCTGGTACACTATATGTATCAGGGGTGGTCACTCTCTGCTCAAGGTTTACCACGCGGACTCGGCACGGTCAATGCGGGGGTAGCAACCCTAGATGGGAGTGTTCAACCGCGCTGGAGGCCTGGCATTATCCCAAAACGTACAAACCACACAACCTTAGTATTTTCCGTAGAATCACGTGTCTACCGATACAGCAGATGCTTTCGAAAGTGTCGACCATGACGAATCACGGCGCACATACAGGCCGCATCCTAGTCTTTAGACCAAGTTTTCCCTCAAATCGCTCGAGTTCGACAAAAACAGACGTTGTAAAGTCGCCAACAATACGCGCTTTTACGCCTTAGACTACCCGTACAGTAAGTGTTTCGACCCAGAAAAAAAAAATGCAAGACAGCGTATTGTGGTGCAACATGGTATCGTCTAGGCTGCCAGTACGTTCGATCACAAGACAAAAAACATGACAGACGCGGAAATCACGTTCAACGAGGAACAACGAGCGCGACATGCTGCGTCTGCCTTCAACATTAAAGTCTCCCTCCCCTTCCCCCCTCTACTGACACATTCACTACCGTGCAGCCACCGCTTCTAAACCCCAACGAAAAACATTAAAAAATACATCCGTATTGCCTGAGCGCGCAATAATGATGTTGGAGTCTGAACACAAACAACATTTCTCGCGCAAAGGGCCATTGTCCAGGTTTTCTCGTAGGATAACACCCGCCATTGTAGTAGGGAATGCAGCAGTACGCATTGGCCCACACCAGGGGAAAGCTACCGCCACGCGAGCTCGCGGCCGAGGAGCTTGAAGAGGCGCTCGTTGTGCGGCCGGTACCACTCACGAAATAGATCCACTTCTTCGACCATCGTCTCGTACCTGCGAATGCCGAAAACGTGTTTGACGGAAGCAGTGCGCGTGGAGAGCGAGTCGGAACATTCGGACCATGGTTTCTGCCGCTCGCTATTGCTGCATTCGCTTTCAAGCATTCCGTTCGGCCCAGGGTACGGTGGGCGCGGGGCCACTTCGCTACGCACGAGGCGGGTACAACCATTGTAAAGCATCCTTGTCGAATGGTCTCGGAAAACCCGCCCTCTCAGTTCACACGTCCCACCCCTCTGTATGTCCTTTAAGATGTAGGCGATGGGCAGGGCAACCGTACATACCTTTCGGAATCAGCTCGGCCACTGATGGAGGGGAGTAGGCAACTAATTGCGGTATGTCCCGTCGAGTTGCCGATGTTAACACGGTGCTTCTAATGAATCCATTTGAACGGTCACACCCACCATGAAAAATCATACGCAAATTTGCAGCAGCTAGGCGATTAGTCGATGCCTCTACTAGACAGCCACAGCCACGGGTAGGTTTGCAACTGTGTCATCCCCGAACATCACTTGCTCGAGTACATGCGCGGAGATTTAGTCTACGTTTGGCGGTTTTAGACCAACATAAATCAACCATGGAACCGTCGTGTTTTTTTTCAGTTTTCCCGGCAATCCTCAGAATCGCCTGTGTCGTCTGACACACCTTCCCCCTTCAGCAAAGAAGTCGGGGCGATGGCGGTGGCGTCGCTTGTCGCAACCACCACCCTTAAACTCGTGCGACGGATCGTACTTGAAGTCGTGTTTGGGCAGACCAGCAAAATCCGCCACTGCAGCCACCACACCAGTAAAGTCTTTGAACATCTCAGACGAGTCAATCACCATGATCTGCGGGAATACATTGTAGGGGAAGAGGCACGATACGTGCGTCAGGCTCGGGAGCGTACGGCCTCTCGGGAAAAAGGTAAGGCTTCAAAGGCTCCGCGAGGTACGGCTCGTTGAAGTCCACGTACTGTTTGCAGGCAAGACACCCCGCAGTCAAGTCGCCCGGACCGTAACCGGCATGTATCGCGTGATTTCCTGAAGCCTCTTGGGCTCCTTCTGAACGTGGCGTACGGCAGTACATTTACACCGAGACGTATGTAGAGCAACCGTGCCGCGCTATTAAATTTTATACTTCTCCACGTCAAAACCTCGCTAGCTATTGCAGACCGCCCCGAGGGTGTTAGCCATTACATACGTGGAGGTGCTGACGGAGGTTTCATGTACATGGACGGGGGTATTTTGGTCTGACACGCTATCGCGTGGTCTACCTCGCACACCCGTCTCCACAAAACCATGACCAATAGGGGCTTCCGAACCTGGGAACGGTCGAACACCCTAAACCACCTCTCGAGTTGGTCAGCGTATAATCCTCTGTAGAGCGGGTTGAAAACCTTCACTGCCTGGTAGCATCTCCACAAATCGGTCGCGGACGCGTTTTCCCCTCGGCAGAGTGCTGTGTACGGCTCGTAGCCCTCATCTGCCTGGTTAAATCGGAGCAGCGCACACGAACACATACGTTCAGTTTTCAAGGGGAGCGGTGGAAGGTTGACCTGAACCCCGTCGTCGCCATAACCCGTGGTCGCTACGTACGTACAACAGTCACCATGTCAGGAATATCTGCCCGCTGTGGCGACACACGGGAATCGTGGGCGGCATGTACTACAGTACTAGAATGTGGATATTTTCCACTCCCGGGCGGGTCATTCAGCTTTTTGGCGGAAACGAGCGATTGCCATATGTGGGCTTTGCTTGGGGGACACTGCTATGCGTGGTACCTCTTGCTATTTCGCACTGCCGTTGGCCCAGAGCGGAGGTATGTATGTCGTAGCGGAGGTATATATGTCGTCGATAGTGTTTGGCGATCCTCCAACGAATCAGTGAACCCTATCAGCGGCCCACGACAAAGCCATGGCAAGTCCGGCCGACCAATGCGTGTGAGTATAATACCGTCATTCCGAGTGCTGTCCTGCTGTAAATGAGGCACGAAGCATGTCGAAAAGTTACACAACCGACAGATTGTTCTCTCTCTGCAGTCCCCCTGCTCACCCTAGCCAGGTACCCCTTAGCCCCCCCGGGAGGGTGGAAAAATGTGCTTATCATTTCCTCCACGGACGCAAAGTTTTTGTCGGGCTTTCTCTTGCACATGGCCATCCGTAGCTGAGAGACGTATCTGCCGCAATAACGAGGTACGTACATATATGTGTCAAGGTTACGCAGATGGATTATATGCGTAGAGCGCGACGTGTGTGGTCCCGCAGGTGTGCCCATATTGTCGCCCGTTGCCCTCGAGATACGTGAACTATTTCGTCGGCCCTCGACTTCAAGAGGGATCATAACACTTTCGCACGCTGCGTTCTGCAAATTCCTCGTTGTGCCTCTGTTGCCTTCGTACTTCGACTTCGGACAGCTTACGCCCCCTCCGCCCCTTTCCCGTGGGGGGCACATGTTTCCTGCACTCAAATGCGGTGTTCAGTTTCCCCGAATACTACCCGTGGCTCCAACAGACAAATCGCCATCTTTGGTAACCCATGAATCCCCTGCAACGCAAAACAATCTTGTATGCTCGTCGCAAGATTATCGCGCGTTTTTTTTTCCAAATCTACCGCAGACGCATACGCGCGGAACCATCTGCTGCTTAAAACACTCCCTTCTTTCCAACTCGGCTAGGTAGTTTCCCGCTCACGTAAGGCAGCAAGCACCGGGGACAGCGAGTACGAAATCAGACCCAGCACAATCAAGAATTTTGCATGAAGCGGATGTTTGGACAAGCACCATATGAATACCCTGTCACCTGTCTGTGGGGTCCCGAAGAACTATGACGAATTTGGCACCAGGACGGACCATTTGTATTCTGTACGGCGCTATGGGGGAAAAAATGTACCGCGGGCTCGATTCCACAATCACCCTATCGGTCCGAAACGTACCCGAATGCTTTTGAGAGAACGTTCTCCCCTGGAGGCATGAAGGGACGCGCAAAGACAAGGGAGAGAAGATGGGTGGGGACGGGCATACGTGAGTAGTGCTATCATGGGCTTGTTCGATTCCATTTTCAAAGCGCACGATAGCACCCTTCACCCGGCATGACATTTCGCGGAATCTAGACAACACCCTCGGTCCTACCACAGAGATTCGATGGCGCTCAACAACTCTTACTGCTGTCATCCATCGCGAGGCCTTGAGGAGACAGCTGAAACAGAAATTTGACGGTATTATACACACACCTATCGGTCGGCCGGACGTGTCAATAAGGTTGTCGTGGGCCGTCAATCAGGCTTCCAGATTCGTTGGAAGATCGCCAAATTCTCGCCGGTATACTTCCACTCCGCTCCATCGGCAGCGTGAAGTAGCTAGCGGTATCACCCACAGCAATGTACTCCAAGCGAAGCCCAGATACTACAACCGTTCCTTCATGCAAAAAGGTGTTGCCCCAACTTTCGCTTCACGTCTTCTTTACGTGCTGACGTGTACCTGGTAGTCGGTCCTGCTCAGACAATCGAAGCTTACCCTAACTAGCCTAATATCCTACGGAAGAATGGTCGGCCATATATGTTACTAGTCGTTTCGGCATTGCTCGTGCGTTTTTTTTTTCCACGAGGGTACTCGCACCTCTGTGACACACGCTTTCGCGTACTCGGACAGGATTCGCCCAACCGCCCCAATACCGATGTCCTGGTCTAGACCATCTCCTTCCCAGTGGCCTAGCTTTGGGTAGCTGTATCAAGCCGAGCATCGAACGTGGCATAAAACAAGGCAATGATGGGGTGGAGAACGATGTGCATACTATTTAGGGAGCCTGCGGCGGAGTAGTAGCAGGAGTAAACCTCCAAATTCTACTCGCTTGCGGCAACAGTTGGTTGCCTTCACCGATGGGGTATGCTGGATGTCGACGGGTAGAAACACCGGTATAATGTGAAGAACACACAACACACACACCAGGCAGATCAGATGGACCAGATAGATCAAATATATCAGATAGATCAGATAATATACATTCCTGTTTTTTCACGGTATTATTTTGGTCATGCTGCCGGGCGAGAGCCGTACGATCTGCGCAATCTGGCACACGTTTCCTGAATCTATCTGTACCACACAGATCCCGAACAACATTTCGTATCGGCAGATAAAGGAGGGTTTATCACTTCGTCTATAATATAATATCATGATCTGTCCGATGTTTGCATCATTGTTTACCTTTACTCTCATCGCCCGTGCGCGTCCCCGGCGACGTAACATAAGTAAGTATTGTAGAAGGGAGCGCGAGGGGCGGCGAAGTCGATGGTCGAAGAAGGCACTTGAAAGTATGAATTTATCCTCGAGAAATTCGAGGTTCGAGGGTCCGACACTACGACCGACTCGACAAAAATTCTTGCCGGTCCATTGGCTTCTTGTGCTTTCGTATCCGTTTTTTACGGGGGACCATAGAAAATAAGACCTACGGTGCACGCAAAAACCCATATATGAATATTTCCCTATTTCGCTAACAATATTTGGTCCAATTTACTATGGTCCCCCGCCATAGTAATATACCACATAAACTATACACCAGATGTCATCTTCGCTCGTGTCTGACATGTGTGCTCTCTGTCTCGTGGCTTGTGCCCACCCCACAACCATTGCACTCCGTTAGGAAGAAGAATACGTGCAAAACGAACGCTGGGCTAGCAGGATACCATTGGGTTAAAGGTTGAAGGGATGCATACACAAAAACTGCAGCAACAGCAGGTACAACAAGGTGTAGCAGGCGGGCTTCGATTCTTTCGTCGTTGGGTGGAGGGCGGTTCTCGGGCGGCACAGAACGCGTAGTAGGTTTGCAGCAGACTTAAGCCCGGGCAGGTATTCAACCGCCTATCAAACGATTTTAGCTACAGCCGTATGTAATCCGAGGAGTCAAGAGAGCCTTGGAACACGGTGCAAAACAAAAACTGCACAACGGAGGACATGCAAGTGTGCAGAGTGAGCGGTGGGTAGGAAAACCTAATCGGCGATTCAGGGTCTGGGCTAAATGAGCGGGGGGCAGACACAACACAATCAGGCCGTCGCACCACATGATGGACATCATAAATAGTACGACTAAGGAGATCATTTGGAAGAATGGGGCGCTGTACGCACCTTTGATGAATGGCATGCATTCACTACGTAGGAATAGAACAAGGGTAGTTGCCAAGTTCGGCAGTTTCGTGAAGGTGAAAGCTCGAAAGTCAAACCTCTCATTTGTTTTAGTCTTTATCGTGACTCGATTGCATCTTCGAGCGAACGCAAGACTGTGGGCCTGATTCAACGCTGGAGAGGATCTGATTCAGCGAACGCAGCAGCACAAATGTGACAAGCACACCACACGCACCGTAAGGTGCTGTGCGTTTCGGCGTCCTGCGGCGACATATAAGTGCTCAAAACTAAAGCGAATGCTTCCTGCCACAGCAGCAGCCACAAACAACCGGTCTGAACGCTTTTTCCTCCGGATGCCTATGTTTTGATTTGCCTTACCGGTTTCAACGCAATTCTACACTCGGTGCTTGAGAGCGCTCCGAACATCGGTGATCTCGAAAACCGACACTCACCATCCTTGTGACTCTTCCGACGGTCACAAGCAAGTCACAAGCAGTCACTAACATCAACGCAAGCAGCACCGATGCTCACCGTGAGGGCACCAGGTCGAAGAAGTGCACCTCGTTTTGCATTCCCCATACCATCGGGTGCGTCAGCAAGTTCCCGCGCAAGCTGGTAGTGCCTCCTTTCTGTAATTGGTCGCGATTCAGAGCATTGGGGTATGGCGCCGACGTTTGACGGTTAGCATCGCTATTACACACGCACCTGGTTTCCTCGCCGGATGAATACGAGGAGGATAGCATGCATTTTTGCTCTTTCTTACGACTACAGAATATACCATACGAACAATGGAGCTGGTGAACTTGAAGGGGATTGTTGTAGTCCGAAACGCATTCCATGCACGCGCGTTTTTGTTGAACTGATGAGTCAGTACGAGCGTATGTACGCGGTGGTGGCCTCGTCACTGCCTCAAGCGTCAATATGAAAATCCTCTCAACAGGCGGCACGATGAACCCCCCGCCCCCCTGCTGTCCAGGCCTGGTACCGCCACCAGACTCAAATAAGAGGCCTCTTATCGATCGCGCCACGCGGAAATCTATTCACCCTCGTCAAACATGAGTCCTCACTTCTCACAGATCGTTTCAACCATCGTACCTCTTATCGATCGCGCCACGCGGAAATCTATTCACCCTCGTCAAACATGAGTCCTCACTTCTCACAGATCGTTTCAACCATCGTACTGGCAGGTAATTCGTTTCTACAGCCCACGCGTACTGAAGAAGGCGTTCTGACATCCTGGTCCACAGACAGCCCCTTCTCCGACAACCGCCTCTAATTTCGTGTACAAGGTCTCACTCGCAGTGTACAAGCACCACGTTATGCGTATACCCAAGACCAGCTCCTACCATTCCAACGGTAATGTCAGCGTCGAACGGGTCAGCTACCCATGGCCGAGGCGCTGGCCATGGTCGTAAACGAGCGCCAAGAAAGCCGGGAAGTCCGCCTGCCGCGCTTGGAGCTCACTTACAGCGGTTTCGTCAATGTCTCCAGCAGGTTTGCCCTCGACGAGCTGCACATGAAATCGTCTCATGCAACATCATCTCTGTGCCACCCACTAAGACCCACCCCCGCGCAGGAGCTAAAAGCCGCCCTTACGACATCTCACGGGGCATATGCTACAGGACGGACGGCCGTCGGGCCGTCTCAGTGGAGCGGGACAAGTTTTCTGGGCAGCGCCTTGTAGGTTTGCGCCGCCTCTTCCGCCACCGCGCGCGGCCGCGCCGGTTTCGTCATCTCCAGGGTATAGCTCTGCTTGCGCGGATTGGTAGCAAATTTTCGATTAAAACCTTTAAACGCGGTAGCGACTACGCACACCGCACACCATTTGCCAGCATGCCAGCACTTCCGCTCCTACGAGAGGAAACCATAACGATCAATGCTTATGGCCTCATCCCTACGGCCGTTCCATAAATGTAAACAATCACACCTTCCGTGCGCCACAGCAGAGCGGAACTACCAGGAGCCAGCAGGCCGAAATTCCCCGAATGAAAGCGTCTTGATGACTCTATTGTTAGTTAGGGAATTCGCTGACCTACACCTACACGTCCTTGTCCCCCGGGCGGTTCAATGATACCATCGTAGCCTTTTAGGCCCCGTAGTAGTTCAGTCATCAATCTGCTTTCCGGTGGCTGCGACGTTAGGTTTTCTCGACATGACTCGGGTCGGTCGTAGATCGCGGATAACGCCGACAACAATACCGGAGCGTTTGAATAAGCGTGAGCAAGTAAAAATCTATGATTATGACGAGCCCAGGGAGTGCTCCACCCGATGCGCGATTTAATTTTAATATTTGTCGAAGGGAAACACTGGGGTGCGGGCTGGGGAAGGTGAGTTCTAATGGTCGGCCCCGAACATAAAAAAAATGAAGAGATCAGGGCGGACGACACGATTCGAAGGGTCAATCCAATCAGTTATTCAGCCATCAACCAATCAATCAATCAACCAAGGGGTTCATCGGTCGATCCGTTACCCCGGCACTGCTGCTGCTGTACCACATATTTTATATAATTCACTCTTATTGCCTTAGCCCGAGAAGCCAAACCAAGGGTAGGCAGGGAAAAAACAGGGGAGAAAACGCGGGGCCCCGGGGTGAGATGAGAGTGGGCCGCAGACTATTGATAGTCAGTATCTTGGTGAAATCGCGGCTTCTATACGAACGGATCAAGTCATTGCGGCCAGGTCTGCGATGTAGACTGGCGCGCGTCGTCTGAAGGGGCCGTCAAGGCCGTCACCAGGCCGCCAAGGCCCTCGCCAGGCCGTCATGGCCGTCACAGGATCGGGATGTTGAAACGGCGCGCGCTGTTGCCGCAGAAAAGTGGTGCGGGGGCGCGAATATCGTGCAGGACAGCTCCGGCAGGCAACGCCCCAACGGGTAGGGTGGACCGTAACTGGACCAAGTCCGGCGAGAAGGCCTCATAGCCTCGGTTTTTGTTAGTGGGTGAGCTCGTGCAAGTCCCGCACTACCCGGGAGGGATGACTCTCCCGGGTGGCTATCTCCACCGCACCTGCTCCTCTCGGGGGTCAGGTCGGGTCAACGTGCCCAAGCTCCAGGGGTAACAACCGCCTGTTCTGATGTCACAGGGGGAGCTATGGGCTAAATTGACACACGACACGAAACTGGAACGTGGAAGTGTGGTGAGCTTAAGCTTTATTTTTACCAATCCGCCGGAAGATAACAAAAAAAGAAGCTCCGGCAGGCACGCGGAGCAGAAGAGGGAGTTGCCGAGAACATCACCGCGATTTCCCTACGCCGCGGTGGTCGTCGGCATGAGCTGCAGATCGTTTCGCTCCCATTTAATGGCTAGAGGGATACTCCGTACCATAACCGGAGGAGATACCCTGATAATTAGTTGGCACTCTTACTCGATGTGTGAAATACGTCAATTCACCCACTTTTTTCATCCAAGTGCAATGATTAAGAGTACACGGGTCGACTGTACACTGTACCGATAAGAACATGCAGTGGTGTCCTCAGGATCGATGCAGTTTCAGCTACTCTTGCAGCGTCATGGTCGCAGCGCTGCCGTGCTCGGAGCATGGGGTGTTTTTTAACTCGTTGTGTGAATTTTGCCGGGACATAGGATCATGCGGCGGTATATTCTCTCCACCACAATTGCACCCTCCATTCGCCATACGCGAACATGTTAATCGAAAACGGAGATACAACCGCTGCCGTAAGACCAAAGAACCACCTACCCAAACGGCACCTGCCTTCTTTTCTTATCACGAGTTGGGTTGGGCATCGTACGTGTAAATGTGCTTCTTCACGCTATGCTATACGTATGATACTTGTACGTAGCCGTTTTTCCATTGGCTATTTCTCCTATTTTATTATTCTCTTATTGATCTTGGCAAGAGGTTTGAACAGATGCGCGACGTGACCAATGACCCAGGCAACAAAAAGGCGCGCGGTACTTGAAGGTGAAGGATGAATAGGTGCAAGTTTGTATTGAAACACGCACGCTAGAAAAAACTCAACATCGCGTAAGGCACGAAGGGGATTAGCGGCTACCTGGAGGCCCCCGTGGCAACCAGCTAACTGTAGCGGTATACAGTCTGTCACATTACGTGCATCACTGCCGTAAGCTACGAGTAGCTTGGGCACAAGACAAACTCAACACCTTCCAAAGGTATTTTGTCTCTTTGTTATGTAAGTGTTGGATAGGACGAGGCCTCCAGCGCCAGCCGGTGGTCCCACCCAAAGTCCTCCTTCCCTTCATGATCAATACAACTACGGGGGACCATAGTTAACAGGATCTATGGTACACACAAAAACCTATATATTTACCTAGTTTTACCAATAATATATGGTCCTATTTACTATGGTTCCCCGTACTACTACAAGTACTACAAGTACTACAAGTACTACAAGTACTACTACTACTACAAGTACTACTACTACAAGTATTACTACTATTACGGGGGTCCATAGTTAACGGGACCAAATTTTGTTAGTAAAAATAGGCAAATATATAGGTTTTTATGTACACCATAGGTCCTGTTAACTATGGACCCCCGTAATACAAGTACTACTATTACAAGTACTACTACTACTACTACTACTACTACTACTACTACTACTACTACTACTACTACTACCACTACTACTACTACTACTACTACTACTACTACTACTACTACTACTACTACTACTACTACTACTACTACTACTACTACTACTACTACTACTACTACTACTACTACTACTACTACAAGTACTACTACTACTACTACTACTACTACTACTACTACTACTACTACTATTGAACTGCTGTGACATATTTTCGAGGTCGTAGTTCCTGGCGCTCTCCAAGCTCATACAAAATGAAGCCACACATGCCGATGCCGGCTCCGGAAGTCGCAAATCATCAGCAAGAGATGAGTTCGCGATCGGGAATAGGTGTGGAGTTAGGGTCCACTCTGGGTCGGGTCGGCCAACCCGACAACCGAAGGAAAAATTATTGGAGAGTCCCATAATTCTCCCGCGGCGATCAGGGGTGCCCTGGACAGTATTTTTTCAACCTCACATCAAACAAGGTCAGATTGACAAAACAAACGGAGCGCTGTGATCACAAGACGACACCAGAGTTTTTTTTTTAGGTTTTGGTTTTTGCAATGTTAGATTACCCAGTGTAGGGGGGGGTGTACTCGATAGGAGAGATGTACTCGATCTCATGCATGGCCGTAGTCGTATGACCATAGACCCTCGCATCCCTACAATGCCGGGACGGAGCATGTCGGGTTTTCACCGACCAGACAGACATTGCTTGCACCAAGCGCGAAGCGCCGTGAGGTGTCCGGCGAGTCGCATGAAGGGTGAGCTTCATCCTACTAAGAACCGCTTGTGAGGCGGACTTGCATATGGATGACAGCTTCAATGAGTTAGTTTAATTTCCGGTGTGGCCACTTCCAGACACAGCAATGGGGAGTACTATGTAACTGCCTCTTGGGTGCCGTACCTTGAACACTACGTGATACGATCAATTCCCTTGTGCAGAGTAAAGGTTCTTTACTTCGCACAAATGATCTAACTAGACGACCAGCTGTGGGCGACCGCCAAAAAAAAAAAAAAAAAAAAAAGTGTAGGGGGGGACTCTAAGACCAAGTGATCCAAAATTGTGCTGAAGAATAAAGACACATTTTTCTCCCGTAAATCAACCTGGGACCACAGCGCTCTGGATTGTTTCTCATTCTGACCATTTTTTAATGTGAGGTGTCGAAAAAAGACTGTTTCGGGCACCTGCCCAGAACTCTACACATCCTCCACAAATTCCAAGCAATTTGTACCAAAAAACGTGGGTGCCAATCTAAACGGCTCACAAGGGTTTTACCGCAGCCCTTCCTTGTTGAGAGCCATCACGCCGCTCAGCATCGGTCACAGTTGCTGCTGTCGTTCCCCCCGAAAGTACGCTTTGTCCCGGAAGACAAGGACAATTATTAAAACATAATCATAGATTGACGGTCCTTCTTTGTATTTTGAGACAGGGTGGTACCTGCTACTGTCTGTACCTGGCAAAAAAAAACAACCACATGTATGTCAGGAATATGGCAGGCATCTACAGCAGCGGTACTTGTAGACTGCACACAGTAGAAATACGAAGCATAACACCGTATACTGTATCGCACGCACCTGGACTCCGATGATGGTGATTATTGGGATGGACACAGCAGACTTCTGCCCGATGGGTTTGACAACAGGCACAGGAAGCGACGCGACGCCTTTAGAGCTCTCGAGCGCGTACTTGGCAAAACTTGAGTACTGCTTTAGCAGGCCTTCTCCCTATTCAAGACAGCGCAAACATCGGCAATTTGCAGCGAACGAAACATGCAGTAGTATTATATGAGGCAACGCATGGTGAGATGTTTGGACCAATCACAGCTGCCTCGGTTGGCGATGAGATACTGCTGCTGTACCTTAAGGTCTTAGTCCGTTGGGCTACTGGTACGTCGTTAACCGATCGCCTACCCAATCTGAGCTTTACAACACTCTCTCCCCATAGAACGGACCAGATATACGAGTCGACGCCGCTGCCAGAACCACGGAGAATGCCGACAACGCCTCCAAGGACGTCGTCACGGCCTCCGAGGACGCAGTACGTTCCGCCTCCCGCGCCCGGGAGTCTACCTACCGCCCGGGAAGCTCTGCGGGCTGCACGGGCGACCAGCGCCACAAAGACCCGTGTGCCATCAACACGCGGTTCCAATTTTTGGGGATCCAGATTTTTTTTTCAGATTCTTGACATGAGGAAATTCACTTTTTTTCTCTAAAAGTCGATTTCATGGTGGACGTGAGATTCTAACACACGTACCAACGACCCATGTCCAGTCGATGATGCCACATGTTAAGGTCTTAGTCCGTTGGGCTACTGGTAAAAGGTTAACCGATCGACTACCCAATCTAAGCCTTATAACACAAGCAACACACGACACGAGTAGTGCTTGGTAGATTTCACATTCTAGGGTGGTAGCCGACCGAGCAGGTTTGCCCTTCAAGTGATATTTAACACACCGGTACAGCAGGGGGAATGCCAGATATAATACCAGTACCCGGTATACTGTAACAATTGTTATTGCCCTCGATGAAATGCATTCGAGCGCTGTTCTCAGTTTGCTTGTCTCTTTTTTTGTGAAGTCGCAGGTGGAGTCGTTGAGAGTGACGGGAGAGGCCAGTCGGGACCAGCACGGACGGAACCCCAGAGTGCTGTGTTTGGCTCAGGCAGAGCGTAACTTGTTGACTAACGGTACCACTTGTTATAGTACTCGGCGGGGACATATATCCAGCAGCCGCACACGAAGACGGAACGAGCACCCGCACCAGTACCGCAGCAATGGGATCGATATCATTGAGGTGTAATTAATTGGGGTTGCATATGGAGCCCCAACTTTCGTAGAGCCACAAAGGTCCCAAGTGATGTGGTAGCTTTGACCCGCTACCGAGGGCTGCACTTTTACTTTCTTATATTTAGGGCACGGAGAGAGCCCTCCACGTTGGGTTAGCAGCGTGGAGAAGAGAGAGATCGAGAGAGTAAAGTTCGGACGGGCAAACAAGGCCTGTCTCGACTATGTTTAAGGAGGCTCGGGTTAATAAGCCCAGTCCTCCACATGCAGGGCTTTAAAAATACAAGACTGTTGGTCAATGAAAAACGAAACCTGAACGGGGAGAGATCTCCCACAATCATTCAGAAAGCTGACGACGCTCTCTTGGGTTATTATTTTTGCGAGTACCGAAACATACGATGAGGATCGCAAAATACAAATAAAGTCGAAAAGTAGGAAGTAATCAATCAACTAACTGCTGTTATTGTAAAAAGACCTATGCTAGTATGCAATTTTGGGTCATATTTTAGCGAGTACCGAAACATTCGACGAGGATCGCAAAATACAAATAAAGGCGAAAAGTAGAAAGTAATCAACAAACTGCTGTTGTTGTAAAAGACCGACGATAGTTCGTATGCAATTTTTTAGTAGTAGTAGCAGTAGTTTTCAGGCTCTACTGCTGCTGCTAGAGTATATGCGAGTGACGACGCTTTGCTGGCCAATGAAAAACATTTTGTGGGTTGTTACACATTCGACAGATTGACATGCATTTTCATTGTATTATATGCGAGTACGGAAACATACGATGACGATCGCAAACAAATAAAGGCGAAAAGTAGAAAGTAATCCACTGCTGCCGGCGGCGTCTTACGGTATCCCCCCAAACCTGAAGAAAAGCCCATTTTTTGCCTTTCGCTGCTGTAAAAGACTTGCGCATAGTCATTTTTTTTTTGCCATTCGAGACACAGCAGTAGTACTCGTAGATAATTTTGCTCTGGCACAAAAAGAACGTAACCCACTCCTGTTGCTGTACTGTAAATACCTCCTATAGTATGCGAATGGAAACGCGAAGTACACCAAAAAAAATATATTCCAGCTCGTGCCACGATACACGATAGACGCTCAATCTCGACAGAGACTCAGCCCACGGACAACCCGCGCGGTGGCGGGCAAGATCAACTAGTATAGATGACGGGCTCGAAGAAATGAGGTGGATGCATGCTCTAGGGGGCAAGAGCTTGCCGGCGGCGTCCAACGGTATCCTCCCAAAACTGAGAAAAGCCCATTTTTTGCCATTCGAGACGTTTGTTGTACTGATGTACCGATAGACACAATGCATTTTTTTTGCCATTCTATGATACTGCTTGGATACAGCACTCTGCAGTACAGCACTGCTGTACTCGTCCATAATTTTGCTCTGACACAAAAAGTAACCCACTCCTGTTGTACTCTAAAAATCCTGCTATAGTATGCGAATGGAAACGCGAAGTTCACCAAAAAAGTATGATTTCAGCTCGTGCCACGATACACGATAGACGCTCAATCTCGACAGAGACTCAGCCCACGGGCAACCCGCGCGGTGGCGGGCAAGATCAACTAGTATAGATGACGGGCTCGAAGAAATGAGGTGGATGCATGCTCTAGGGGGCAAGAGCTTGCCGGCGGCGTCCTACGGTATCCTCCCAAAACTGAGAAAAGCCCATTTTTTGCCATTCGAGACGTTTGTTGTACTGATGTACTGATAGACACAAAATGGCTTTTTTGCCATTCTGTTATGATACTGAATGGATACAGCACTCTGCAGTACAGCAGTACTCGTCCATAATTTTGCTCTGACACAAAAAGTAATCTACTCCTGTTGTACTCCAAAAAACCTGCTATAGTATGCGAATGGAAACGCGAAGTTCACCCAAAAAGTATTATTTCAGCTCGTGCCACGATACACGATTGACGCTCAATCTCGACAGAGACTCAGCCCACGGGCAACCCGCGCGGTGGCGGGCAAGATCAACTAGTGTAAATGACGGGCTCGAAGAAATGAGGTGGATGCATGCTCTAGGGGGCAAGAGCTTGCCGGCAGCGTCCTACGGTATCCTCCCAAACCTGAAAAAAAAACCCATTTTTTGCCATTCGAGACGGATGCAGCAGTAGTAGTACTCATAGCTAATGTTTTTCATCTATTTCGTGCAAACCAGCGGCCAATGCTCTGCACTGAGCGTGGGACCCAAGCGTCTGAGTCAACTCTTACTCTTGTATTCATCGCCACTCTTGCACAACAAGACAGCACTACAACAACAGTAGCAGGCACCTGGTCTGGTGTATAGACGTCTCCCCAACTCGGTATGGGCGTCTGAGCCAACTCTTGTATTCATCCCCACCCTTGCACAACAAGACGGTACTACAGCAGCAGCAGGCACCTGGTCCGGTGTATAGCCGTCTCCCCAACTCGGTATGGGACATGGGATATGTTTTTATGGTATGTGGGAATATGGTGCATGGGAATATGGGATATTTTGGTGGTATGGTATATGGGGATATATATGGGAAAACCACCGTATGTGGTATGGTATGTGTTGACGGTATGATACGGGAAAAACCCAGTATATGGTATGGTACGTTTGTGGTATGGTACCATGGTACGATGCCGTGGATGTATTGTATGGCTAAATTTGCCTTGTGGTATGGTATGTTTCAGTATATAAGGTCCGTAAGGGCCGAAAACGTCGTACGAATATCAATTGTAACGAGCTTATATATCGGCCATTGGAAAGTGTTCGAAAATATAAGCTTGCGGACAGACAGACAGACAGACAGACAGACAGACAGACAAGATTGCAATTACCGCAGCTGAGACTCAGTTTTACAAACTGAGAATAAAAGAATGACAGCTGTGAGATCGAGGACTTCGTCGAAATTCATCTTGGCAAGCTGTGTGTTATACTATACCAGGTACTATACTACTGTAGTCATACTTCGATCGTGCGCATGGTATGTGTACGAATATCTACAGCAGCAGCAGTGCAATACCAGGTTCTCGCACTCGTACACCTGGTGTACCATATACCATACTCGTACATACCAGGTACCTGGTACTACGGTACTCGTGTCATGGGTATGATAGCTGCGTTTGCTTCACTACTCATCATTTTTTTTTGCTATATGGTTGTACATACCGGCGTCCCCGGTGGCTTGGTAGGTGGTCCGCGTGCCTGTCAAGATCAATTTCGTGGGTTCAAGTCTCACCGAGTGCATGCTCATAGGGACTTTTTCTTGCATAAAAAATTGATAAGCGGAAAGCGCGAAAGCGTGAGTTGGCTACATTCGATGAAAATCGACGAGCAGTGGGAATGCTGAAACCATTGCGCGACAAAAAACAAAGGCACGTACCGGGGGGGAGAAGGGACGACACCTGTGACCAAGGCTTGTCCAGAAGATCGTCGAGGGTAAAACCTCCTACGAGTGGGCTGGAAAGTAAAAGTGATGAAGAAAAAAAACAAAAAAAAAAACAAAAAAAACATAGCACTCTAAACGTCGTCTACAGAGTATAAATACAGCAGTACTGCTGCTGTGTTGTGCCGACTGCTGTACTGCTGCTGTCAGGTACACTCGTTATCGTACTTTTGATGCACCTGGTGCAGCAGTAAAAAGTAGACTTCAAAAAAAGGTTCCTGGTAAAAAAAGCTTTCTCCCTTTTCGGCAGTGGAAATGACAACAGCAGGTAAGATCCTCAGGTGCACGGTAAGCGTACCGGCTGGTATCGGGGCATGCAAGGCATCGCAAGGTCAAGCCCTTTTCCAGCTCAACACTACCCGCTCCAAGCTGCAGGGGAAATACATGGGCTTCTACAGCATTTATGCGATATTATACCTCCCTTGGCATGACCAGTTTTTGCGTCTTCCCGACTGGTTTACAAAATATACGGTAGCCGCTGCTGCTTCTGCGTGTGTTCATCAACTTGGATTTAGAGGCGCATTAGCGAGAGGCTTACCAACGTATCGTTTCTCCAACTCTCCTCCCATTCCTGCTCTTGCATCCCACGCGCAGCGTGGGAATCGCCAGTCCCACTGCCAACAGTAATGGGACCGACCACACCCGCGTCTTGATCGCGCAAGGTGTCGACAACATCCTGGCGCCGTCCGCGAAGCCAGGATCCGTCAAACGGCTCGGAAGATACCGCAAGCAGAACACTGCCAGCGGTAGCGAACACCAGTACAGCGACAATGCAGCAAACCCGCATCCAATCACCCTGCCGCCTATAGTCGCATGGACGGAGCGAATGGTCCATGGCTCACGGTGCACGGGCTGTCCGCCGAGGGCAGCAGATGCCAATTGCTTTCGTTGCTGGAGAAACCGAGAAGTTCTCCTGCACTCGTGTGATACGAACAGCGAGCAGTGAGAAGGAGCAGTGAGCGGTGGAGAAGGTTTATGCTTTGTTCGCAGGCATTTTCTGTGCGGGGCTGTTGTAAGGTAGGATACTAGCACTGGGCCTATAGGTCGGGTGGGAATCTTAAAGTCGGCGCACTCTCATTGGTCAAACCCGATATATATTTACGATTTACCGAGCGAGATTAAAGTACGGGTTTTAAAGTCGGCGCATGTCATTGGCCAAGCGTCCGAAATCACCCCGAAATCACTGGACTGTCACGTTTCGTGTACGAGCCGCACTTTCCTCGCGGCGCCAGCACATCATCAGCACAAGAGCAGTAGCAGCAGCAGCACAGCAGCAGCAACAGCAGCAGCAGCAGTCAGCGCTCTCCGTGTCAGGCTTCAGACGCCGTAGAGGAGAAGCAGTGCCAGGAGGAGTACCAACAGCCGCCAGCAGCAGCACTCTCAAAGCAGTCGACTTCAAGGGGAAGGCCGTGCTATTATACTACAGCAGTAGAGAGAAGCACCAGTGCCTGCACCAACGACAGCAAGCAGCGGCGGCAGCAGCAGCAGCAACAACAACAACAGCAACAACCACATCAGCAGACCAGGCAGCAGTAGCAGCAGGGAGCAACCTATCAGACAGCTCGAGCTCTCCTACGAGACCAGGCTCAAGATCTACGGGGGCAACGGCTTGAAGCCGCCCATTCGGTTGTATTCACAGGTGAACTGCAGGTTGTATTACTCTGTTTTTATGTTGCACGCTTGACCCACAGCAGCCAGAGAACAGCAAAACAACCACCAACTTAGCAATGTTATGACGGTGGTCAAGAGCAGACTTGCCTGTTTCGTCAGAACCAGTGATGCAGTTTGTCTTTCTACAATTCGACATCGCCTGTACCGGTCGTCCGTCGTCCGTCTCGCTTGTTGAACCCATCCCCAGATGACTCCTGTACTGACCGCCCAATGCTTCAGGAGGCAACGGAGGCAACGGGGATCAGTACATGGAGAACGAGCTGATCGTCGTGATCCAGCCGGCCCGTCTTCTCCAAAAGCTAGAGATGGAGTTCCTGCCGAGTATCGTGTTCGCCCCCCCCCCGCCGCCGCCGATGTTGTTCATGCCCTTCGTAAGAGCGACCAGCCGTGTGGAAAAGGAGGAGGTTCTTGGTGTGGACGCGGGTGGGAGACGGTCGATTCGGGGAGTAAAAAGGGGCGGCCATTAATGCACCCCCCTAGCACGGCACGCCCTTCCTCTCCCACATGCAGAGGGTCCCTTCTGGGTTCACAAAAGAGACGTTCCCTACTGCTCTCGAGGGTCGATCAAGGTGAGCGTAGCCAACCGCGACAAGTAACATCTTGGTACGTTTTTTTCCTGTGTCCCTTTTTATTTGGCAGGAGTACCTGCACTCTTTTTTTGTCTTTGCACCAACTTGCACGGCGACCGCCTTTCTTTCTGCTCGATGCCCCCCCTGCACTGACTAGTACCACCATCAAAGCGGATGCTGCGCAGGTTTTTTAACAACTGCGGCGTAGAAGCGGCGAATACCTTGTACTTGCACCCGCTCGCCAAGTTGAAATTGGTAGCATACTCGTCTCGATAACACGCCGCTATGACGGCATGCCTGCTGGAGAAACAATTGCCGAACAGCGCCATTCCGTTCTCCCGCTGCACGAGCGCTCGTCTAAACGACACAAAACAGGACTAAGGTTATATGATACCTCCACCTCGGTCGTTCTGTGCAAAGTGTGCCATCTCCTCGCCTCTGCGTTCCCTGAACCTGAGGACCTGGCGCCTGGTTTGAAATATATCGAGGAAAATAGAAAATACGGTCGCCGGTCAAAGCTCTATCATCGAATATGTCGGTACTGCAATACGTAACCGCAACGCCCAGCGCCCCTCGAGTGATACACACAGAAGTACCCTCGTCCTTCTCGCCCTCGTCCACGCCCCTCTCCGCAAAACAGATCTCGTCTACGCCCTATCGGCGAAACAGGTGTGTCTGTACAGCATCAGCTACTCTCCGCGAGTGAAGCTCTCTGTCACGGGGAAGCTCGGACGCAGCTGGTCGGGCTGTGGGGAGGGGTCACGATCATGAGGGAAACATTACTAGGTGCTTTCGCCCGTTACGCCAGGTCGCCGCCAATACCTGTGTGATGAAAGGCCGGGCAAGCGACGAGCAATCGTTGCACGGAACGACATGCGGTATCCACTGCCGCAGGCCAGGGCGCAGCGCCCCGAACCGGCGCCCAACCAGGAAATCGCAGCGAACGGTGACGAGGGGTTTGATGCAGCCGTAGAGGCGAGCGTGCTGCTCAGGAAGGAGGAGGGTTTCTTGAGGGAGGGGGGGGGGGGGGGGGGTACGCCAAGACAAAACACGGCCAGAGTCTGCTCAACCTGCCTCTTTCGATGATTTAGCGTTGCGGGGCGTATATATCATCCGCAGGCGGAATCTTATAAGCCACCGCTGGACGATGGTGCGGAGGCAATGGCGACTTCAACAACGAGGACCTTCCTACTGGGAACACCGCGAAAGGAGCAGGTGAGTCTATGGTTGTTTGCTGGGGCTCTAACGTGAGGATGGCATGCGTGTAAACATTCTACTTCTTTTGCGTATGGTGGAGTCTGACACTTCTGATGCTAGCGAACGATATTGTGTAGCCCTTGCGCGTGATTGAGACTTCGGTTTCACTGTCCTATACGCTCATCTGGCGTGGACCGCATCATTTTTGAACCAATTACTAGATATTCTGATGCCGGAGGTGGCGACGCTGCAGGTGGAACCAGAGCAGGCACCGAGTGGATCGGTCTCGCCCTTGGTCTGGACGACAAAGTCGCGGGTCTAATGCGACCAGACGACAGGGATATACAGGTGAGCGGCGGGTGTAGATGCTTGTATAACTATCGAAACGACATGTAGAGGCTTGTTCACTTCGGTGCGTGTGTTGGCAGCCTGCTCGCGGTTACGAATCGTGGTAAGGCAAGGGGAGTACTCTTGCTGGCAGGGAGATGGCTAGCTAGTTTTCTTGGAAAAATAGATAGCGGTACTAATGTAGTAATATAACTTCTATAATGTGATATGTAAACTGGGTCAAATGCGCGTACCTTTCGGATGTACAAGATTGGCTGCTCACTAAAATCGGCGAGAGCGCTTCGAAGTCGTTTTCGGGCCACAACCAGTCACCGCTGTTGCGGCAACACTATTCTTGCCTTCTGGTTGCGTCATATATTCTTAGCTACCGCCGGTATCTGTGCACCCTCTTCGTCTTTTCCACCAACAGGAAGATAGCCAGCCAACTACAAAGCTATGCTTCGGTGTCTGCGAAACGCGCATGACTCCCGATCATGAAAATCGCCGCGGGGTCGTCAGGGGGATGATGCAGCAAGCACCGCCCAAACGTTTAAGCACTGCCGTGGCCACGCCTCGAATGTTTACTGCCAACCCCTCAATGCGGGATTCGTTGGTGGCACCCATCGTCGCGGCCGGGACGGTGGGGGCAGGGGTGGAGATGTGAATCCTCGCCTTATGGGTAGATATCGCCAGGGGGGGGGGGGTGGGCGAAGGGAATGGCGGTCGTACACCGATGGAGAATTCCGGAAGTTGCCAGGAATGCGCACAACGCAAGGGTGGATGGTCTCAGATCGACCCTGGACCCATTTTTGGACGAGCAAGGACGTGTCGTGCCTGCTGACCCTCGCCCAGAGAAGGAAAACGAACGCAGAGGAAAATTGAGTTTCCTCCTTGCAAGTTCCCATTGGTCCGTGGGTCGTACGAGGAATTTAAATTTGGCTGTCGTGGTCGCAGAGGCGATTGTCTTTAGTTGCCACTGACGTTAAACATGGACTAACGTGCAGGGTTTAGTGTAGCCCTGGCTGCTGCTGAAAATACGTTTTTTTTTCGATTGAAATTGTCTACTTCTTAAGGAACGTCTCGGCGTTTTCCGTGTATTGCAATATGTTTTCTTGGAGAAGGCCGAGGGCGACGTAGATCTGCGTTGTATGTGTTGTCTAAAATGCAGTGAACTTCGTCATTATATCACCAGACAACTCTCCATGTATCCGTGTTTAACATAGTGGTATATTTTACGAGATACCACTTCCTTCGGACACGTTGCGGTGAGTATCTCATGTACGTGTGATCGTTCTGTGTCGTCCGAGATAAAATTCTAGAGCAGCTATTAATAGCTGCAGTCGTACATAATGTTTTTTCTTGTTTTTAGTTGCCTATATTTGTGACGACACCCCCACAACCCTTCATCTGCATCAAATATATCTGCACTGCCAGTCTATGTGGAAGGTACCAGGTAATCCAACGTGAAGAATCGTTTTGCAATCAGATTTTATCTCGAGCGGATATGCACTATTACTTGATGTCGACTTTTGACGTTTAAACAACAGAATCTTGCCGTCTATATACCAGAACACAGGTAAAGGAGCCCACTGTAAAAGTAAATGACAGGAAAATAAGAAGTTTGACAGCGGTTGTACTGAAGTCAGTATAGAACGTAACTTTCCCGAATAAGAAATTCGGGCGATACCAGCATTCCTGCTTCTTTTTTTTTCCTCACTATTATCAGGTGTTTTGTAGTGTACTTCGCCCAAGAAAAACGTTTACATAGCCAAAAACGCCCGTTATAAAGATTTTGTGCAAATATCGCTTAACCTACCTAGAGGTTATTTTATTATTTTGTCAGGGGGGGGGCTAACATCGCTCAGGCTTGAAGGGTTCGTTTCTTAGGGCGAAGCTTGGAGAGGGCCAGATGGCTGTAAATCGTAGATGGTGCATTTGTGTGCGTTGTGTCGTTAAATGCTGTGAGTTTTGATAAATTCAAGATTTGTGTTGTAAACGAGTCGAATAAAATGAGAATCCCGGTACACAAGAGTTCGGTGAATCGTGTTTGGTCGTTACTTATCACGACATCCTTTCATTCTATAGAGTTGTCAGTGGGTCGCTGATGTCGCACTTATTACGTTTAAATCTTTGAGGTTGCCTACTTTGACCGCACCACCTCTACAACACCTTACCTTCAACAAAACACCCACCCAACCACTTCATCCGAATAGGGCCAAAGATTGAAACGTAAAAAAACCGCTGTCAATCAGACCTTATCTCGAAGAGCTACCTACCATTACTTGAAATCGACTTATATCGCTGTGAAAGTTTTTCTGCTCTTCTGTCATGACACCATGATGAACACAAGGGAAACAGAGTACTTGTACTGTACAGATAGGTATTTTTACACATTATATACACGAGGAGTAAAAAAGAGATATTATACGACAATAAGAAAATTCGAGATCCTTTGTACTGTTATTATCTGTGGAATACATTTTCAATAATAAGAAATCCAACCTGGGCCGGCATTCTTGTTTCTTATTTTTTCTTGGGGCTAATAAGTGTTCTGCGCTGAACACTCTCGAGAAAAACGCCTTTATTTTTTTTTTTCGCGCTTCGCGCGAAAAATCGATATATAAATCTGGACCCCTACCTATGGTCGCTGAGCCAGAGGCCGGCCAGACACTGAGACAAAGCAGAGAGCCGAAGAGTCAAAAATGGCCGCCACCCGCTACCACATGCGGTAATGATTTTCGGTTCGGTTCGTTATCGGTGTCCCTCACTGCCCGTCGCACGGATGCGCTACCCAATCAGCTCTACTTCTCGCCTTCATTCCAAGTACTACTGCTACCTAATATTCCCAGCTGGGTTCTCAGACAGCGAAGAAACGGCGAAGACGTGTTGGCATTATTACGACTTTGCCTCGTGATTTTTGTTTCAGAGTCAGTTACGAAGACTTTGAACGTTACGCCCTGATACTTGACTTTGATTCTTCTCAGTCAGTTCTTTGACTGCGGTATGTGCGCGTAACTGCTGTGTACATGTACACACACACGTACATGGTTTGGAGTGCCTGACACCACCTGGCTGAGTTGAAAAAGTTTAGTTCCTGTTATTATTAATAATGAGGCGGTTTTGTTTAGTTAGGCCCTTGTAACTGGGAACCGGTTTCCAGACTCCTGTGCAAGACAAAATGGAATTGGAATAAATATTCACACCTCGGATGACGTAACACTTATCTACTGTACGTTACTGGGCCTAACAGAGGAACGTGGTAACGTACTATTAATAACATAGTGTTAGCACAGGAGAAGCGATCACGGTGGTAACGCAGTAGTAACACAGTGTTAACTGGAAACCCACGAGCGTGCACGCGCCTTAACGTTATGTTGCTGCTCGGTCTCGTCCAGCTCTGGTACAAAGTAACAATGTGTTATGTCGTGATCAGTCCTTGAACTAACACCGTACACCGTACGTAACACAGTGTTAGGGTTTGACCAAACACGTACGTTATCTCTGCATTATTATAATAACATGCTCAGATTGATATGCGCATATTGTATTTACTATTAATATTAATAACACGATAACATACATGATGTTATTGTCGACGCAGCTTTAGACGTAACACAATAATATTAAATTATTATTTTTATGCTACCCTTCTTAGGAGGGGTGTTATACGTAACACCCTACTAACATAACGTTACCATGTTCGCCAGCACTACAAACACACAACATTGTGTTACAGATAACACACTAGCGTATCATATAACGCAAAATGGCCAACACTACTAACACTACGTTATCTGGACCCCCCATATGATTGCTTCTTAGGGTCGGATAACGTAACACTTAACGTACGTTGGATACGTTACAGTCTTATAGCCGGCCCATACGTAACATTATGTTAGGATGTTAGCCTACATGCGAAAGTCTCTGTAACATTATGTTACGGTGTTACCGTCAGTAAAGATCTAACTTTCCGTTACCTCGTTACCATAAAACCAATCCGGGTCTAAATTTATGTTACTGACTTACCGTTGGGGCCGAAGTCGTTCTAGCGGCGTCCCCGGTGGCTTGGTAGGTGGTCCGCGAGCCTATCAAGATCAATTTCGTGAGTTCGAGTCTCACCGAGTGCATGCTCATAGGGACTTTTTCTTGCATAAAATTGATTAGCGGAAAGCGCGAGAGCGTGAGTTAGCTGTACATTCGATGAAAATCGACGAGCAGTGGGAATGCTGAACCCTATGCGCGATAAAAACTAAAGGCACGTACCGGGGGGGAGAAGGGACGACACCTGTGACCACGGCTTGTCAAGAA
This sequence comes from Macrocystis pyrifera, assembly GCA_031763025.1. Classification (NCBI taxonomy): domain Eukaryota; class Phaeophyceae; order Laminariales; family Laminariaceae; genus Macrocystis; species Macrocystis pyrifera. The sequence goes on from JASSKH010000009.1 coordinate 14,308,313, forward strand.
GATCGTCGAGGGTAAAACCTCCTACGAGTGGGCTGGAAAGTAAAAGTGATGAAAAAAAAAAAAAAAAAAATCGTAATGTTACTACGTTACCCTTTGGATCTTCCCGAGATCTAAAATGTGTGACCTATGTTGTTAGTGGTGAAGCGGGCGTGTGGGAGTAACACAGCGTAGCCGTGTTATCCAATTTCGCCGACATCCCAGTAGGGAATACGTACAAAAATGTCCCCGGGGGGGGAGAATAGCATGGCATTCCCGGTAAAAAACGCCTCAATATTTTGAAACCCCAAAGCAGGGGATACTTAGGAGGGATCGATATCCCCGTTAAAAACGCCGCATTTGTTTTGTGGAAACCCCGCCAGTACGTTATCCATCTATAATCTATAACACATTACGTTATCCATCAATAATAACGTAATCTGCACACTTGCACACGTATACCTGGTACAAGTTAACACGGCAGTAACATATTGTTGATGTTATATTGGGGGTGTACGTTATCTACTAACTTGTCTCACTGCATACATTGCGTACGAGTTAACAGCATTAACATAATGCTATTAATAGTGTGTTTTATCGATCATATACGTTGTCTGTTTGACGTATATGTTATGTTGTTATGGTAGCAAGACTTCCGTAATACCCTCAAATAACGTCGCTCGAAACGGACCGCTGCTGCTGCGGCTGAAACGGTAACATGGATTGACCATATACGTCATCCCTCCAACGTGTGGTACGATATCCCCTAGGAATTTCACTAACACACTAACATAGTGTTATGTACGCGTTTATTTTGGCCGTGTACGTTATCCGTCGAAAGGATGTTACGGTAGCAAGAAGAATCCCGCTGACACACTAACATATAACGTTACTCGCTACGGGCTGATGTCGCTAACACGGTAACATAATGTTAACGTTTAATTGAATGTACGTTATCCCTTCAACGTGTGTTACGATAGCCACCAGGAATTCCGCTAACACGCTAACATAGTATTACTCGCTATGGACTGCATACCCCGACAACACCGTAACATATATACTGCTGTCAGTACGAGATCAAGGTAGCACTCTAACAAAATGTTACGCGATCGCCCGCCCATATCATAACACACCAACACCATGTTATCACAAAATCCAGAAAGTAGATAACGTAGTAACGTAATGTTACGTTTTTTTTTCACTGGCGCCTAACATTAACATAAAACGTTAAGTGTTACGTTATCCGAGGTGTGGAATATTTCATTTTCTTTAATAAAATTATGAAATACGTCAGCTGTGAGTTCGACTGATTGTTAAGTAGTTGATACTCACCTCTGCAAGCTGTTTGTAGAGGACGTCAATATCTACGATCTTTCCAATTTTAGGGACGTGCGTGTTGATCAATGTCAAGATAGAAAACCGGGCACCAATTGAAATTCACGATTTGTTTTGTGGTATCAAGTACCCAAGCTATTTTTTATAGGGTACGAAAATGTGTGCTCTATGACCAATTTACCACCAGGTATATCTCAACAACTAACTGTTCAACACCATATGTCTGCCGTATTCGTATACATTTCTGGGCGCAATTTTTGCCCAAATTTATGTATTGGAAATCGGACGCCGATATTTCCGCTGTTCATGGGGGCCACCTTGCCACCGAACATATTTCATTCAGGCTGATATTGCAAGCGGCATTGGCGCGCGGGGGGAGGGGGGGGGGGGGGAGGCTGTGGGTCGTTCAGCTTGAACCAGCTCATAGCTTTAATCGCTTCCTGCGCGGTGTATTTCCTGCATGGGGCTTTGTCGGCGTCAAACTTACTACGTGCTCCGTGCGGCCGAGATCTAATCCTACCCAGGAGGGATCCGAAGCCTAAGCTCTACGGTATGGTATAAGTATGTACAGTAGGGTACTACTGTGCATACGAAGTATATTGACAGCTGCCCCACTGCGCTGCACCCCGCTTGCATTATGCCACGTTCAACACCCGGCTTGCTACAGCTTCCGGCAGGTTGGCAATTGGGAGAGGTACGTCCCAGATCACGGCATCCGATATCGGTATGGAGGCGGCTGGGAGAATCCTGCTGAGTACGCAAAAGCGTGTTTCGCAGAGGTACGGTACATACGATACGGTTACCGGAGTGAAACACGCGCATGGGAACCTTCCAAACGCCTATTATTAGGGAGTGAGCGAATCCGTCCGTACGTAGTACGTGCGCGTGTAAACATACCAGCATATAGCCTTGTCAAGTTGTGTGAGTCCCTATTGAGTACACGTCAGCACGTAGAGAGAACTCGACGCGAACGTGTGGGACTGGGGATGTCGCGCTGAACATTTTTTGTTTTTTTCTCTGTCCCATTCACCGGCTTCGCTCTTCTTGCTTCTGGTTCCTCTTACTACACTCAGATCCGGGGTCATTGAGTAGGCTCTTCTCCCTCCTCCCCACTGCAGTATACACATGCCTTAAACCTCTATCTCGAGAGGAATTCAGCTCGTTCTTCCCTCTTCGACTATCAATAGCTTCGAATTGTGCGTATAGAGTAGTGGCTATTAATAGCCAGTTTTTTTGCTTTCTGTTTTCTTCTTTTCTGTTTGAGCTGGTTCTTCCCCTCTTCACGATGACTCACTGCAAAGTATTGTGGTTGCTGAGAGCTGGTGGGTCATTGTCGGATCATACGGCCGAGGGTGCTGTCAAGATGCCGCAGGACATCTGCAGTGTGACGGGTATATCTTGTACGTTGAAAATGGCATCAAGCAAGCGCCGGGGTCATGAATCATGTATGCCTCCCCCCTTCCTCTCTCTCGTCGCGCGCGCCAAAATGCTGACCTCAAGGGGACAACGCCTTCCCCACGCAACCCGGGCATACCGGGCACATTTCGGGCGGATAAGGTTGTCCTAGACTCAAGCCCACGGTAAAGTGTTTGTTCCTGTAGCGCCTTCCATAAACATGGTCCGTCCTGGCGCCAAGTTTGTCATGATTGTTTGGAATCCAACAGACAGGTATTTAATTGACGCTTGCCCAGGCATCTGCTTCAGACAAATACGCTTGATTGTGCGGGAATTGGTTGGTACTCGATATCATATGCTGCTGAAATGCGGGAGGGGAAACAGTTACTCGGGGTGGAAAAGGGGTGTTTCATAGCGCAGATAACCTCGCGTGTGTGCTTTGGGCCGCAGAACGAACAACGCGCGATATAAGGTTGCGCCTAGGCCAATCTCTTCGCACGGTTGTAGGTTAGCGGATATAAAACTTGGCGGTTCATCTATTATTGCCAGTGGCAACAGTCGAGCGAAAAGAAACCCGCAGATTGGGGCAGGAGACCTTTTATATTGCAAGCGCAAGGGGTCGGGCACACTTTATCTGAGTCAAAGTACGAAGGCAGCAGCAGCACAAATAAGCATCTCCCAGAAATATTTTTTCGCAAGAGTATGCACCCTCTTTGGTTTCAAGCGTGCGGAATCTTGCACACTTGTCCAGGGTGGTGTGGTGTGGTGTGGTGTGCCTATATGTGATGACTTACTGAGCAGAAGACTCCGTGCTCAGCGCATATTGAGCGCCCAAGCATGACCTCGACACACGTTTACCTCATCATTGCGGCAGGTAATTCTTTCAACTGCGGATGGAAACGTTCAGGGGAAAACCCAAGGAAGGCTTTACGTCGGCGGAGGAAATTATTTCCACGTTCTTCCGCACTCCTGGGGGGGGCACGGGGTTCCTAGCCAAGGAGGGTGGAGCGCACGGTAAATCTGGTTCAATATATTTGGCACTATGCGTCATTCTTCCTTTGGATCATGTGCTGCGCAGACCAACGGTATGCACTGATCGGCCGGGTTTGTGTCCGTACCATATTAGTGACCCGCCGATGGGTTCCCAGGTCTATCGAAAAATTAGCAAGATATACGTTCTCTCCTTTCCAACGGCAGCGCACAATTTCCCAGAGATAATATGCATGATCGTCTAGGCCGATCGATTACGGCAGTGTCAGTTCCGCACATATACGAATGCCCCGACGGGAAATTATGTTTTTTCAACGCGTAGAGCCCGCCCACCTAACCCACCCGTAGTCAATGGACACGTCCTCTCCAAGTCAATGGTATAGCGCCGTAGAGGCGATGCTCCAAGTTGATATCCCACTGCTACCCGCCGACTGAACATTTTTATGTGTTGAAGATGTGTGTGCTGCTCTCTATCCGACCAGGAGAAGGTAGACTATGAGCCGTACACGGTGCTGTGCCCAGGGGAAAACGCGTCCGCGTCCGATCTGTGGAAATACTATGAGGCATTAAGTGTTTCCAACCCGCTCTACCGCCCGCCCGTAGGCTAACCAACTCAAGAGGTGGTTTAGGGTGTTTCGGCCGTTCCCAGGTAAAACGCCCCCTAGTTGTGCAAGGGTGCACATTGTTTTACTTCTTAGCGGCATACCATCGTATGTCAGTGATCATGATGACCCACGACTAACCGCGGCACTGCCATGAGGATCGCCATGAACTGCCACGAAGGGTTGGAATCAGCCATGATACTGCCACCGCACGTGCCATGGTTGTGCCTATGGGACGTGTCATGGCAACCCTCACGGCATGCCACCAAAACAACCTCACGGCGTGTCACGACAAGCCCCACGGCATACCATGTCAACCCATGGCGACCCACGTGCACGGATCCAACCGGGGCCCAGACCTGATCCCATTTGGTACCTCGCTCCCACCCAAAAAGTGCAGAAATGAAATTAGTCCTGCGCAGGAGCCGTTGGAGGCCCACCGGGCAATTCCCATCCACCCGCTACGTAGCGGAAGTAGATGGAGTAGTCTAGAAGTAGATATGGAAGTAGATGTAAGTCGATGCAGGTAACATGCAAGCCATGATCAAGCCGTGGAATTGCCGTGGAGATTACCGTGGATTGCCGTGAGGTTCGTCATAGAGCTTGAGTGATGTGGTGTATGGCTTACTATTTGGCCGTGGGGCTTGCCACGGCGTCCCGTGGGATTGCCCTGGCGTTGCTGTGTAGTTCTTACCGTAGAGCTTACCGTGGCGGTCGTGCTGTACTTTGCCATGACAAATGCCATGAGCTGCCACGACATGCCACACATGCCATGACATGCCGTGGCTGGCAACTGCCGTGGCTTGTCCCGGAGCACTACTGCGGCGCTGGCACCAACAAGTCAGATAATCGTGATTATGCACTTGGGGATGGCGGTGCATGGAGCAGATCACGCAACAGCAACATCGTGCCAGACCGGAATCTCCACACTCATCTGAAACCAGCACCAGCATCGCGTCTGAGGTGTTAGCACTTGTTCGGGAAGCCACACCGTCCCGAGCCTGATATCTGCGTCTCCTGGTCCTCCCAGATGCCGACGGACTTTACTAGTGTTCTGGCTGCAGTGATGGGCTTCGCTGGTCTTCCCGAACAAAGCTACACAGGAGTGGTGGTAGTAACTGGGCAAACGAAACCACGACTTTGATCATGGGGGAAGGTATGTAAACTAATACAAGTAAGCCCGGGGCTTTTGCTTGTGATGGGAAGAGTGGAAAACGTCTGAAAGACCCCACAGTAATCATGTTGACCTGTCATCAAACGCATGCAGAATCTCCGCACCGATCCTCGAGCACGAGGTGTTGGGAGATGGCATTGAGTGCTGCAGTTACAAACCTGTTCATGGCTGCTCAGTTGATCCATCAACGAACCGTTTGACTTCGTCAACATTAAATATTGGCATTTTCGTGTCGGGTGTGGCGGTTCAAACGTGTTCGTCAGGAGGACCCTGTTGGCGACAGCACTTCGACAGGTGTGATTCCGCACTTGGTTGCTTGCGCCCTCCATCCTTGGATGAGCTGATTGTCTTATTGACAAGAGCATGTGCGCTCGCTCGGTGCATCCCGAACACACCTGGTGCGGTATAGAGGGGCTGATTGCGTGACCCTACATAGGGTAGAGGCTCCGGCATCAATTGACAAGGGCTTATCGTATGGAGCGCCCTTTTCCCACGGCACCCCTGACCGTGTCGTATGCTCGAAAATGAATGCAACAGCAGCACAGCAGCAGCTATTCATGTTGTCAATAGCGGCAGAAAGCGTTGCCGTGGGTTTCCACCTCGCTTTCCACCCGCGTTGCTTCCATCAACCACGTTCTGAACGTGCAGGTACGATGCGATGGTCGAAGAGGCAGAGCTATTTTGTGAGTGGCACCGGCCGCACAACAAGTACCTCTACAAGATCCTCGGCCGCGAGCCCATGCGGTCATAGCTTTCCCTCGCTGTACACCAACGCGCAAGGCCATATTCAGCGTTACTTTAAGGTAGCATTCTGACGAGGAATCTTCGGTGCTATCAATATTTGTTTTTGATAGAACATCCAGTTGACCATGGACGAAGTCATGTTGTACCGTAATATGTCGTCATACGATGCCCTCCGGGAAAAAAAGGCGACTAGTTGGAAGCGGAGAAAGCGTATCTTGCTGGTGAATTTTAGCCTCTGTTCTCGGCGCGCTCGGGTCGAGGCGGCATACAGCGTTTTGTGACGAGTCATCTTCAACACTTCGGAAGGCATGTATGCGCAGGCAGCATCACCAACGTTTACTATGCCGGCGTATTGCCGTTTTGTGCATATTACATATTTGCTGGGTTGTGGGATGACGTCAGGCCTCCAGTGGGGCATCATGCTCTACAGACTCTGACGCGTGCTACGACAAGGCATTCCTGATATTACGGGGGTCCATAGTTAACAGGACCTATGGTGTACATAAAAACCTATATATTTGCCTATTTTTACTAACAAAATTTGGTCCCGTTAACTATGGACCCCCGTAATAGGGCGTAACTCTTATAGCAGGTCTTGGTGGAATCAGTTCTGACTGTCGGGGGGGGGGGGGGGGGGGGGGGGTGTACTCATTACGCTGGGGGGGTGTATTCAGTATCATGCATGGCTGCAGTCGTATGACCATAGACCCTCGCATCCCTACAATGCCGGGACGGAGTGCGCCGGGTTTTCACCGACCAGGCAGGCATTGCTTGCACCAAGCGCGAAGCGCCGTGAGGTGTTGAGCGAATCGCACGAAGGGTGAGCTGCATCCTACTAAGGACCGCTTTAGAGGCGTTTTTTTTTTTGCATATGGATGACAGCGTCGATGAATTGCTTTGATTTCCGATGTGGCCAGGGCTTAAACGAGGAACCCTACCCAACACCGTGGGAACATGAGTTGTGTTTCGCATGGTATACGTCGTATACCTAGGCCATCGGGTTGTGCTACCAATTTGTCTGGAATTCAGTGTCTGAGTGATGTACTAATGACATACCTGGTACTAATAGTACAGAGCTCCTCAAGTCGGGAGACCAGAAGACAAAAGGTGGACCTCCACCCAGGGTTGTTGTGCCCGCGTTGTTCGTGCTTAGTCAACGCGGCATGCCTTAGGCAGGTTTCTGATCCCGCGGATACATGTGGTGTGTCAGGTGCACACTGTACTGTACATACGAGGTAGTGTAGCGAGGCGTTTAACCATCTCGGGACTTCAGAGGAGAAAAATGACGACTGAAAGCGACGATTACAGCAACGACCAATGCTTGATCGGGGGGATGATCCACCTTGATGTCCGAGTTGGAACGGTTGAAAGCAGTCGCACGGCACGGCCATAGCAGCAACATGATCTTACCCGTACATACTGTTGGGGTCTCGCGCTTCTCCTAGACGGGTGCTAGCACCAAACTTGTGGTTGTTTTGGTCGCTATCGTAGAACGCCTCCCAAGGGTTAAGGGAGATACGTACTGTTGTAGGGACGGGAAGGTGGCCCTTGTACTTTTCTTCTTCTTTTTATTATTTCAACGTAGGGGGGCGGGTTAATGTCGTGAAGGCCGTCCTCAACGGCTGGAGATATAAATCAGTATTCGATTGCGTCTTTTAAGGGACGAGGTAAGACGCCTACTGTTTTGTTCTACATGTCGTGGTCGATATTTCGATATTTCTGCATAAGCATGTCGCGAGCCGTGCTGCGTTGAAGTAGGGGTTTGTACTATTGAGCCTAAATATGTCTTCACCGACGGGGGTTCTCAGCCATTGCACCAACCATTGCATCAACTATTGCAACGGATTAAAACTACCCAATAGCGTTTGATCCGACGTGCATTGCGTAGTACGGTAGGGGTTGAAATTAGGAGTCGCACGGGTTTCAGCCCGAACACTTCTGACAAAAGGGGCTCTTCAAGTGAGGGGTAAACCCAGAACCTTTGTGTCCGAACTGAAATTGACACTTGTGTGTACAATAGTTAGATACCTACCTACCTAGCCTATGGACTTTTGCACCGGTCTTACGTAGCTTTCATTTTTTTTCTAGAACTTGGTTGTCAGGTGAGGGGCCTCGAGTGAACGTAGGTGCTACATATAATATGAGACACATCCCTGCGGCAGCGTGCTTCTGGAGTTGGTTGTTGGTATTTCTTGGGGAGTTAGGTGAGGCCTCTTGCCAACGGCAGGTTGGTCTCACGTACCAGGAATGCTTGGTCGGTGCGTCCCTGCCCGCCGTGTCGTCATGGCTTCGCAAGGCCTCCTGTAGTTTGCTGAATATCTTCAGAAAAGAAAACCGACGGTTTTCAGCAAATTTCCAGTCCTCTTGATCATGGCGGTGATGGAAACATGCGACCACTTCGTTGGTAGCCGCGTACGGTTGCTCCAGCCGCGGAAGGGTCGAGTCGAGACACGAAGTAAGTGGCCCGTCCAAGCCCAATCGCACAAAGTAGCGCCGGTGGGCTTTCCACTCGACGGTCTTATTCCTTAGATCTACGGCCAAGCCTGCTCTAGAACGGATATATACTTCGAATATCTTCAACTCGCATCGGACGCATCGCACTGTCAACTCAGCACTGTATGATATACCAGGTTTATGTTGACATTTTTTCAGCAACGAGGTGGGTAGATCGTCCGCTTCTGAGCATGACGTGCGTGGGTTTGATTGCATGGCGAGAGGTTCCACCGGAGATCAATGCCGAGGGTGAATCGCTCACAAAATACAGTTTTTGCAGGTCGGTAAAGATGACCCACAGCAGTACTACTTTCTGTAGCCTACTGACTAACCTACTGCGTAGCCTACTGGCTAGGCTACTGGGTCATCCCTTTCTACCCCCTGTAACAAACACTGTTGACGACGACGCATCTGCAATCCCAACTATCGCCACTCACAGCAGCGCGACCGTTGTCACACGGCAAGGTTGCGTTGAGCTTCGTTCTTCCATACACTACATAATAAGTGCTACGTATGTTGATAACGCAATATAAGGGAACGCATGACATATGTTGCTTAAAGTGTTTATTCTGTAAGCAACTTCCCCTCCCCTTGCTCTTGAGGGAGAAGGGGGGCTTGCCAACCTCTCACTAAACGACCATACGGCTGCGTCTTGGAGTGCGTGGTTTCTACGGCGATCACTCTATTCATCGCTCCTCGCCCTGCCACTGTGAAGCATTCGGGTCCACCACATCATCTTACTTTACGTAGATGGAAGTTTGTATGGGAGCAGTTGGAGTATCCACAATTTTCCATGGGCGTAGATGGAAGCTTCGATGGATCTGGATATAAATAGATAGACGCGGATGGAAGGACGTGAAAGCTTCACCGAAGTATATGGAAGTGATGGAGATAGTGGAAGCCCCTACCGTTGATGGAAGGGGGTGCTTCTACTTCTTCTGTCAACGGAGGCTTCCACGACCATTTTAGGTGGAAGTTTTCACGAGCTTTCATGAGTTTTCATATATCCCGAGAGACGTTCGCCGACATCCATCCACTTCCACGATGGTATAATAAAATTCTAGTAGCTTCCAAGGACCCATCGCATCGCGGACAAAATTGTCCTCCTATTCTCCAAGGGAAGGGTGCGCGCGGGGGGGGGGGCTATACGTTACTATTAATAGCGAAAACACGCAGGTAATGGCCGACCGTGACGCCCAGAAAGCTGGCAGTGATATTTGGCGCCTCAAGCGCAGTGAAGGGAGAGGTAGAGAGGTGTGGGACGGGGAAGGCGTAGTGTGGACAAGATACGAGACTGTGTCAGGGTGAAGGTTGCGAGTTTCAAGAGGGACGTAGTCAACAAGAGAGAGAGGTAGAATTCCGGGGCGGCAATGGGGGACTACGCAGTAAATGGGCCCCATAGGAGAGGGGGAAAACAAGGCAGCGGCTAGGTGATCGGGCACAGGAGGAACGGGGGTCGGGTGGAGTCATTGTCGTACATGAACATAGTCTTGGGAGGGGGGTTGTGTGGCAAGGGAGTTGCACACGACCAGGAGGGGGGAGCTCGCGGCGACGGGACCGCTCACGAGAAGAAGAGGGAAGTGTGTGGCAAGGGGGTCACGTACGTCAAGGAGGAGAGACGGGGTTCCGAGGCGAAGAGGATATAACCCGCAAGGGAGAAAGGGTGGATCCTGGGACGACAACAGTTCCTGGATGGCAAGAGAGGGATACCCGGGAAAGAAGCCCCGCAGGGGAGGGGGGGAAACAGATGGCAGCGGGCGGGCGGTCGCGCACGAGAGGCAGGGGGGGCGTGCACGGCATGGGGGTCACGCACGGAGTGGGGCGGGAGTTGTGCGGCAAGGAGGTTGCGCACAACTAGGGAGGAGGATCTCTGCGTAACGGGGCCGCATACCAGAGAGAAGTCACGCACGGAAAGGAGGGGGCAGGTTTTCAAGGCAAACACAGGCCGCAAGGGAGATAGTGTGAATCCCGAGGAGGCGTTCTACGATAGATGTTCACCCTGAATTTTCTGAGGCTCCTCACTTGACCTTAAGGAGCTCCATACCTCACCCGGAAACTCACTTCAGCAAAAATCAAATTGCATCCCGATCAACGAGCCCATGGCCCAAGTATGCAATTGCGTCATTTTTCGAAACAATTGGCAGTATTCCGACGATTTTGGGTTAAGGAACTCCGTCATTCAGAAAAAACAATACAGCGGAAATGTGCTACCTTTATCGTAGAACGCGTCCGAGGCGACAATAATTCTACACGGCCACATTCGGTTACGAGGCTAAGGAGCCGCATAGAGGAAGAAGGAAAAACGAAGTTTCCGGGCAGTCGCGCACATGAGAGAGAGGGGGGCGGGCTGCAAGGAGGTAGCGCATGAGGGCAGGGCGGGGGAAGTTGCGGCAAGGGGGTTGCACACGACCAGGAGGGGGGAGCCCGTGGAAACGAGGCCACTAGCGAGTGGGAGGGGGAAGCGTGCGGCAAGGTGGTGACATACGGGAAGGGGTGGCCGCGGTTTCAAAGGAGATGTTGGCCGCGATGGAGATAGGGCGCATACCGATGCGGCAGAATTTCTGGGCGGCTACAGAGGGCTGCGTGGCAAAAGGACCGCGCAAGGGAGGGAAAAAAAGTGCAACAGCTGGGCGGTCGCGCACAGGGGGGAGGAAGTATTGCACTCTAAGGAAGTAAAATATTCGGAGGGGGGGGGGGGGGGGGGGGGGGGGAGTGGCAAGGAAGTTACGCACGACCCGAAGGGGACGGGCATGACACAGAGAACGCTCACGAGAGGGAGGGGGACGTGTATGCAAGGGGATCACGCACAGGAAGTAGGCGGCAGGGTTCGAAGGGGAACACAATCCTCAAGGGAGATAGTGTAAGTATCATGAATCACCGCCGAAAAGGGACGGCGGCGCGTCCAAGCGGTCGCGCAAGGGTGGTGGGAAGAATACAGCGACCGGGCGGTCGTGCACGCAAGGGGGAGGGGGCGGGTGCAACACGCGCGTCACGCAAGGGAGGGGGGAGGACTCCGGCGGCCGCCAGGGCGTTCAGGATACTAGGCAACAGGAGGGGTTGGAGTGGCGCAAGACGACCATTTGGTGGATGGGGACGATGAAGCGCTCGGGAGAGGCGGGTAATGATGGAGACGAGCGGCAGTGGCAGTTAAAGGTGGTAGCAGAATGAGGGGGGATATCTTACAACAGAAACGAGGGGATTTGGCGCAGGTGGCGTGGGAGTTGGGAGGGGACATACTAATACACGGAGGTTTTCGGGGAATGTCATACCATCGGCCAGTTCGCTCTGATATACAGATTGCGACGGTAGGCGTGCCGGTGGATGTAGGCCCCGGAGGTAACGTCGAGCATGAACAGGCGTATGGGAATCATAGCACCGCCGGAAAGCACGCGACCGAAGTGTGGGAGAAAGCGGCGGCCGATTTCAGGACGGGGAGGGCGATCATGATCCCGGTGAGATTGAAGCTGATGGTGCGAGGCTCGCGGACTAACCCAGTGGGAGTAGTAAAGGATGAAGGAACGAAGAGGGTAGTCCACATTTTGAAGTAGAGTGGCGAATCAGAGGGAAAGGGGGGCAGTGAATGGGGCGACGTACTTGGACCGGATCCCGTCATGCTACCTAACGGACGTGGCGCGTTAGAGTGTCAGGAGGGGTCAGGAGGGGTCTGGGGTTGAGCGACGAATTCCGGAGGAAAAAAAGAATTCTGATGGGCAAGACTGGACCTTAAACGGGGCTTTGGCCAGGTGAGAGTGGACGCGGCAGGGGGTACATCCTGGGTGATTCCTTGTTTATCGACTTGCGACTGCAATTCGGGTGGCTGGGGGAGCCTGGGGTGGTCGGGGGTAATCGCGGGTGCTATTCAGCAGGCTAAAACAATGCAGCGACGACTGTCTTGGCCGCGAGATCGGCGATCACAGCGCATGTCCAAATGGCGGGGCGCACGGGGACAGAGGTGGAGATGCTGCCGCGAGATTGCGCAGTCAAGGCGGTAGATGGGGAGTAGGTGGGCAGAGCGCACGGTGTGGGATTGTTTCTTCATGAATGACGCGGTATCGGTGGAGGCATAGAGGGGTGTAGTCGGCACGAGGTACCTAGCGCTGTCGCAGTCGCCAGCGTCGATTCATCCAAGCCATGGGGTGCGGGACGCCTCTTCTGTCTCGAAATAAGGTGATAGACCAGTCCAACTAGCAGGACGTGCTGGGATTTGATCTGGACACGGAGAAAAGTACGATATCTCTACCAGACGGGAAGATCGACGGGTTACAGGAGATGACGGAGGGCTGGCTCGCGATGAGGCGAGCGACGACCATACCGAATGTTCTCGTGTTTGAGGGGAAGCTGTCTCGTATGGCGTATGTAATCAGACCAGGGATGTATTTCGCGCGGTTCCGCCTGGTGGTAAACATACCTCAGTTATGTGGGCAAGGTAAAAGGGGGGGCGGGGAAGGAGAATGACTACAGCATAGCAAGGAGGGTGCTGGAGCTGACACAGGAGTTCATGACGGACGTGAAGTGGTGGAGGTGGCGTCTGAAGAAGGGGCGGTCGGGAAGAGGAGAGAGGTTGGCGTCGTCCGAGTTGCGAAATCGACTCGATAGAAGTATAAAGGTGGGAGGATACGGGTCAGCTGGAGGGTCATGCGAGGGAAGGAAAGCTGATTTGCGCGGGGGGACGGGAGTACCTCGATATCATGCGTGGCCGTAGCCGTATGACCGTAGACCCTCGCATCCCTACAATACCGAAATAGAGCACGTCGAGTTAAGGCGGAATGTACTCGATATCATGCATGGCCATAGTCGAATGGCCACAGACCCTTGCATCCCTACAATGACGGGATGGAGCACGTCGGGTATTCACCGACCAGGCAGACATTGCTTGCACCAAGCGCCAAGCGCCGTGAGGTGCTCGGTGAGTCGCATGAAGGGTGAGCTGCATCCTACTAAGAACCGCTTGTGAGGCGGACTTGCCTATGGACGACGATTTCAATGAGTTAATTTATTTGTCGATATGGCCACTTCCAGAGGCAGCAAGGGGGGTACTATGTAACTGCGTCGTGGGTGCCTTACCATAAACACTACGTGATGCGATCAAATGCCTTGTGCGGAGTAAATATACTCCATCTCGCATGGATCATCTAATTCGATCGCCAGCTGTGACCCACCGCCAAAAAAAAAAAAAAAAACGGTATCCTGGTTGTCTAGCTCACGTAGTGAGCGGCATGTTCGATCGTGTCGTTGCCAACCGACGCCAACGCAACCTATATATAATGTATAGGGCGTGAGGGGGGGTGGATAAACCAGTGGGAGCTGGTGGATGCGCTGACGGGGCTTATGACCTACTGCTGCACGCAGAGGAAGGATACAGAGGCGAAAATTGGTGACGATGAACTTCTATCACGGGTAGTGGGTGGGGCTGCTACTACCGCTGCAGCATTTCGGGATCAAGGAGCAGACAAAAGGGACGAAGTGCGCGCACGTGGAGACGGGAGTGAAGGCCGGACGCGGGCAAGGAGACCACCGACATAGGGGATTTACAGGGTGACGAAGGAGAGCATCGGTGACTGGGGATCCCGAACGAAGTAACGTGGATGTCGCAGGCATTTAAGCGGTACCTGAGGGCGAACGTGGAGGATCCAACTCTGGTTTCCATAATTCTAGCGAGAGGGATAGGGGAAACGAGTAGGCAGCCGGGGCAGGGGGCGATATGGAGCATGTAGGGGGAATATAAGGGGAGGTGAAGGCTAATACGCGGCTTCTGAATGAATTGCTTGGCTGTTGAGGTTACCTGCTCGAGCGTGGAGCTATGGTACAGCGGGTCATCACACCCTCGTATCTAGCCGGTACGGCCCAAAAAAACGAAATCAAGATGAAACCAATGACACGTATCACTGATGATATGCTTGTATATCACACCCATCACACGCATCACGCATGCTATCGTGTTCTGCAAGCTCGCATGCTCGCCTTACACTTGTTGCGTGGACCTCGGAATTGTTTTATTCCGAGAACTGGACATTCTACTATTCGGTACATGAGGGCAGAATACGTATGACAAGCAAACGAGGACGAGAGAGTGCAGCTAAAGGTGCGACTCACTCAGACTGGATTTAAGGTAAGTTCTGGGCATTTAAACTGGCTTCAATAGCAGGCCAGCCGCGTATAATAGCGGCAATGGGAGACGAGAGGGAGGGGAAACTGGACGAGGGAGACCTGGCACAGTTTCCACTCTCGTCCCCCGTACGGAGAGAGGAAGGAGACGCCATGATAATATGAAGCACGCATAGTTTCGTTACGTGTATACCAATATAGAATAATGTCAGGGGTGAAAGAAGCAACGACGGTACTAGAATGTTGCGGGAGGGGTTGGAAAAGCTAGAGCACCAGAGGAAGAAAGGCGGCAGGGAGGATTTCTCTGATACTGCCAATAGCAGAATAGACCAGCAACACCGCACGATCTTCTCTGCCTTGCTACATGCGCGTAGCAGTTTACAAACCAGCAATTGTATGCTCAGCAGCGTTTGGGTCGGTACGTCTCCGGAAAATATCGGGGGTGTGAACTTAGCCCTTGTGGGTAGAGGTGGCTGCGCCAGGGGTAAATGAAGTGACGGTATACAAGTATACTGGGGGGGGAGCGTACTCTTCTGTTGCTTGCCTTAGGCATTTGACCATAGACCACGAGTCCCTTTCTAGACGGAGCACCATCCCTACTACTTCTAGTAAAGACATCTTCACCTTCAATATTTGGACGCTCATTACGCTGTTCGCATATTTCACTAAGAAATGTTTTGCTTATATCGGCCCTTCCTGTTTCGCCGCCTGTGGCCACCATTTATATCCCAGGATAGCGATCGTCGTGTCGCTTTTGTCTGTCAATAGTGTGTCAAACTTCCCCCTGCCATATTCATCTGTTTTCTTCATCTCCTCTTCTAACACGCCCCGTTCCTCGTTGTACATTCTACATTCTCCTACTATGTTATTTCTACTCTCTATTGCGTTGCCACAAGGGCACATCTGTGCACCTATTTCCGTCTCCTTCCGGCTACTAGTATACCTCTTTCCTCTTTCTGGAAAGTCCAGGTCTTGGACAATGTGGAGGTATAGAGGGAGCAAGGCGGCTGGGAGGCTTTCCCTGTACGACCAATGGCAACATGGACCAGCAACACCGCACGTGCTTTTGCGCGTTGAAACATGCGCGGAGCATTTACAACCCAACCCTTGTTTAGGGCAGCGGGGTTGGGTCGATACTCAATCGGACACAGGGGGACGCCTGGACCCTTGCGAGGGAGGTGGCTGGGTCAGGGGTACATGAAGTAACTGCAGGATGAGCAGAAGTACTGTAGTAGTGCACTATTAAAGGACCATAGTAAATAGGACCAAATATTGTTGTTAAAAATAGGAAAATATATAGGTTTTTGTGTTTGCCGTAGGTTCCATTTACTATGGCCCCCCATAATAGTATAGGTTGGGGGAGGGGTTGGAGAAGGCAGGGCCTCACAGGAAGGAAGACGGCCGGGGGGTTTTATATTTAGCACATCCGATTACCGCATGAGGATCAGTAACACCGGACGACCATTAGCGCGTAGGAACATGCCGTAGCAGCTACAAACCGGCCGTAGCAGCGGGTTTTCGGTCGATGTGATGGGTGCACGCTATTGACAAAATTCAGACCGAACGCGACTTAAGCTACTTTAAGTGTACGTCGATGGGAATCACGAAATACGTGTGGCCTACATGTCTCGAAATACAAGCACCGCTTGCTTCTTTATTTTCACAAAAACGAAAATAATATTATCGGACGCGTGACGTACGCTACGTTTTGTGTGCATCGACGGCTGCAGACCATTGACAGAAATTAAGACTACATATCCTAGAAGGCACTTTTAGAACATGTCGAACGGCGTAACAAAAAGGGGCTTGACGAAAAAAAATCCCGATCACAAAACCTCCAGTTTTGAGCCTAGGGAACACCTGAAAGTTGAACCTACCACGCGAAAGAAGAACGAAACTTATGCGGTTTACCGACGATAAATAGGCGAAGAACATTCGAAACAAAAGACAAAAACTGCGAAACTCTCCGAGTTAGGATAAACTTTTTGGTGATGTTTTTCTTTTACCAAACACACCCCGCGACCAGGAGATACGGGTATCTGGGCGCTGTAAAAGCGCAGATTTTCGGCTGGCTGCAAGAATCATCTATCTCGAGAACCAATCCAGACCCCTTCCCACTTGCCTGTTCGAAAGGCTAAGGCGACATAGGTTTCAAGTCGTTGTTGTATTAGCCTTCCACAGATAGGGGCAAGAGAAGTGCTCTCAGGTGACACTGTGCCGATCTCCCACATAATTTAGCTTTTGAGTTTACGTTCATGGAAGTTTCCATGGAAGTAAATTTACTTCTATGGACGTAAAAAAACTTCCATGGAAGCAATTTTACTTCCATGGAAGCACACTTTATTCCATAGAAACAACATTCTTCCATGGAAATTGGATATACGTCCACGAAAGAAAATCATAGATTCCTTCGAACCTTCCAGGAACTTCCACGGAAGCTTTCATCAACTTGCATGGGAGCAAATGGGCTTCCATAGAAGTTGGCTTTACTTACTGCCATGGAAATTGTGGGAGCTACCAGAGAATCTGCCTCCATGGGATAATCCACCAATTTCCCTACCGCCCTGCTCTCGCCTGGTACTTTGACCGCGCAGTAGGTTCTTCCCATTTGGCACCCTGTTCCCACCCAGAAGGTGTGCAAACATAATTGGCCCGACGCAGGAGCCGCCGGAGGCCCACCAGTCACCCTGATCCCAGGAACCATGGGACGTGGTTGTACTTCCACGAAGCCAAACAAACTTCCTATGGAAGCAAAACTTTTTTATTTCCCCGGAAGTAAGTTCATGGAATTCAAACCAAATCATGTAAGTAAAACTTACTTTCTTCTTCGTGGAAGTAGTACATTTAATTCCATGGCCATGGAGGCAAACAATCTTTCGATGGAATTGAAACAACTTCTGTGGAAGTGAAATGTTTCTTCCATACATACCTCCATCGAAGTAATGAAATCTATGGAAGCTGGTGGTGTTGAAGTAATGCAAGTCGGTGGATTCTTGTAAAAATTACCGAATGACAACTTCTGCCGAACGTGGCTGTCGAAACCTAAGCTTCAGTCGGTGGAAGTTGGGGGAAGTTTCCACTTCCATCAACAGTGGAAGTTTCCACGTACTTCCATTGAAGTAGATACAAAAAAGGAAACTGAAAATAATGTGGTAGACCCACAGTAACGGCATGAGGACACCTGTCCCAGAGCGCAAAACCTCTCACAAAACCCGACAAAACTATTGCAATCACAGAAGAGACTACAACAGCCCCGCGTTCAGAGCAAAATTGAATGCGCAAAATTGGACGCCAGAGATCGCGAGGTACCCCGGACAAAAGTGCCTCTTTGCCGCCTGCTACCGCCATATGCAGATCGTAGCGGTGAAACGAGATGACATACATTTTTTTGCCGCCTAGCCGTTTACCCGACGTTTCAAATGGGCTAAGCCCTCTAGATTATGAAGACAGTCGGGTTGGGCACGTTCTACCCAGGGCCAGCACTTTGCTGAAACACCTGAGCGAGATGACCACTCTCGCCGGCACGAGTAAAAGAAGACGTGGATTTTTAGTACCCAACAAAAAAAAGAACAATCTGACTGCTGTGTTCGTGTTCACAGCAGAAGAAATGCCAGCTCCGTTGTACACCCTGCATAGTCCACATACACCTCAGACCCCGGGGAGGTATCCAAGATGTGTCCCCTGTAGACCACATCCACTATGCCATCTGCATAATCCACGCCTACCCATGATACCCGGGGATGCGCCCAGGATGCTCCATGATGACCCCAAGCTACAGAAAGTATCCGACCATCCACAAGCCACCACGTTTCATTGCGAAACAAACGCAGAACAGTATTGCGAATCAATCGAATCCTTTGAGAATTTTATCTTTCGTATTCTCAAACCAGACTTCAATCATCCATCAGGTTATCTTTGTCCGAAAAATATATCTCTAGTAGAATAGCCAGTTGTAATTATGCACAAAATCCCTCATACTGCAGCCAAAATGTTCTGTGCGGCCAAGGGTTTCCTTTCCCGTCTCGCTAAGACACGTAGGCAGCGACAAAAACAAGAGATACCAGCAAAACAAAAAAAAGCAGCACAACCAACCATGTCCTCACGCCAAAAATACACCACCGCATACCTGCCTACCCCTGTCTCCTCCAAACCGTAAAAATATTGTCTTGTCCAGCCAGCCACCTCTGATCATGTCCATACAAACCGCCATCCCCTTGAGGGAACGCCACGAGGTGCGTTGGATTTATTATTTGTAACACATTTTACTTGCACCAAAATAATCACTGTATGTACAACCAGTCTACACCAACCGGCACCCTTTTCAGGACACGCCACCAGGGGCGTTGGAATTCCAAGACAGTTTATCCACCAAAATACCCTTCTACTACCAAGGGGAAAACGGGGCTAGCATCCATACGTAGTGGACAGCCAAGGATTCTTGACGCAACCCCCGTGCCAGGAGGGTTACAGCAACAAGCAGCAACCGGGGCGGGGCCGGAAACCGATTGTTTTGGGCAGCGGGAGACAGGCGTATCGACTATTAATAGTGCAGTACCTGTGATAGCGGCACAACCCGCAAGTGTAACAACAGCTTTATCTTTTTATCCACTGCCAGCCGGACGAGGGCGGAGCAGGACTCTTCCGGCATGGATGCAGCCAAGGATCCTTGACACAACCCCCGTACCGGGAGGGTTGCAGCAACAAGCAGCAACCGGGGCGGGGCCGGAAACCGATTGTTTTGGGCAGCGGGAGACAGGCGTATCGACTATTAATAGTACAGTACCTGGGACAGCGGCACAACCCGCAAGTGCAACAACAGCTTTATCTTTTTATCCACTGCCAGTCGGACGAGGGCGGAGCAGGACTCTTCCGGCATGGATGCAGCCAAGGATCCTTGACACAACCCCCGTACCGGGAGGGTTGCAGCAACAAGAATCAACCGGGGCGGGGCAGGAAACCGAGCGTTTCGGACAGCGGGAGACAGGCGGATCGACTAGTGCAGTGTCTGCGATGGCGGCACAACCCACAAGTGCAACAACAGCCCTATCTTTTTGCCCACTACCAGCCGGACGAGGGCGGGGCAGGACTCTCCCGGCATGGATGCAGTCAAGGATCCTTGTCGCGACCCCCGTGCCGAGAAGGGCGGGGCCGGAAACCGACTGTTTTGGGCAGCGAGAGACAGGCGTATCGACTAGTGCAGTACCTGCGATGGCCCCACTGTCGGTAGGGGGCGAACAAGCGAGCGAGGTGCAGCAAGAGGGGGGTCAGGCACTTGCAGTAGACGGGAGGTGTCTAGTAGATGTTACGCCACCGGTAGGGCGTGCGAGGCGTGCGAGCCCCCAGACGGGAGGTCCAGCCCTCGCGATAGGAGGGCTGCAACAGCAGGGATTGAATGGGGAGCAGCAAGGTGAGGGTATGCCGTCGACGACAGCCACAATGCGCTTAGCAGTAACCCCGCCGCAGGTGGAACGCGGACGAAGGATTAATACCCCGGTAAGGACGAGTGCGGGGAGGAGACCAGCCCCTACATTGGGAGGCCTCCAACAGCAGGCGTCGCAAAGGCCAGTGCCGAGGAGGGGTAGGACCGAACCACTTTTGCAATCTGTCTTCCAGGTCCGGCGGGATAGGGCATCATCAGGCGATAGGCCTTCACCGCGCCCACAGGCGCGTTCGACGCACCGCTCGCCATCGCCTTCGGGAAGAAGAATCATCACCACTCTGCCCCCACCTCAGCCGGGACTCTTAGGACGCCGGCAACGATCTACCTCCCCTCCGTCAGGGAGGACGGTACGCACGCGTCAACGACCTCCGGTTACCTTTGCCGATGATACCCAATACCGAACGGCGTTGGCGCATCGAGAGGGTGCGCAAGACGCCCGAGCCAACCGTTCACGGTCGATGCCGACGATAGGGAGAAACGTCCCCCCTTTACCCCACATCATCGGGATCCGGCGGGGTAGGACAGCATCAGGGGATCGTCCTTCGCCCCGACCAAGTTCACGGCCAAGGCACCGTCCCCCATCTCCCTCTGGGGGGAGCATCACAACCTCTCCACCCTCGATCCGGCCAGGGATCCTGGGGCACCGGCGACGAGCTACCCCCCCTCCAACAGAGGAGTCGATGCGCCTGCACCAGCGATTTCGGTTTACGTCTACCGAGGATACCCGGAGCCAGCAGGCGTTGGTGCCTCGCAGAGCACCAACCGTCCAGGCCCATCGCCGCAGCCGTCAGTGACTCTCTCAGAACTCATAGCCATTGCTAGAGCGTGGAGTACTAGAACAGATAGGAGGGAGGGTGGTTCTCGATTGATAGCAGGCTCTCAGGCCGGAAACAGCCTCTGTGGACGCCACGGGTCGCCGAACACTGCTCAATGCGCAGGGAGGGGAACCACACGACGACAGAGCCCTTCGCCAATGGATGAGGAAAGAAGATGCGCCCCTATCTCGCCACACGATAAACTTCCCGCTGGTGGCGGCGCTCAAAGTCGGATAAGGCCTCCTAGCCCACTACCGCCGAGTGCGATACCGGGCTCTCGGGACTTGAACACGAGGTTGCAAGACGCTTACCTTGCAGCGAGGAGCTTTGTTCGGAGGGGGCCCACATCTACGAGGGGTCACAACAGAGCCGGCGGAGCTCCAAGTCGGATAAGATCCACTAGCCCACTACCGCCGGGTGCGTTACCGGGCTCCCGTGATTTGAACACGGGGTCCCAAGACGCTCGTCTTATAGCGGGGAGCTTTGTTCGGAGGGGGTCCACAACTACGAGGGGTCACAATAGGGGAGGTGGCGCTCAAAGCCGGATAAGGTCCTCTAATCCACTACCGCCGGGTGCGATACCAGGCACCCGGGATTTGAACCCGAGATCTCACGACGCTCGTATTGCAGCGGGGAGTTCTGTTCGGAGAGGGCCCTCAACTACGAGGGGTCACAATAGGGGAAGAGCAGCCCTCAACGTCGGTGCAACTCCTACGAGGGTAGGGCTTCCTCCCCCGATGACGCTGGGGGCGACACCGGGCTCTCAGAACCCAAGAGCGGTCTGCCTTCTCCCCCCGTTCGAGAGCAAGGAGTGGTCAGCAACGCCAAAGGCCCAGCGACCCAATGGATGTTGAACACGTTCCGGAGGAGGCACCCCAGGGGGGAAATGAGAGCACTACGGCGAGAGCTAGTTTGGGAGTGAGAGTAGGTAGGGGCCAACGCCGACGGGGAACAGGAGGGCAAACGGTGGACTCGGGAGCTTCGCCCAGCCGGGGATTTTGAGGGGATCCACGTCGGAGAGGCACCAACAGGGGTACTTGTCACCCCGGGTCAGCAATGGTGCCCACAACAGGATAAGACTTTCTGTGCAGATGGCACCGGATGCGGCATCGGGCTCTCTGGAATCGAGCCCTGAGTCGCAGGATGCACGTCGTGGAGCGAGCAGCCTAGCCCGAAGGGGGCTTTGGAGGAGGGGCACGCCCGCAAGGAGTCAGCAGGGGTACCGTGCACTTCCCGTCGAAGATGTCGTTCGAAGTGGGGTGAGGTCTTCTCCCCCATTACCGCCGGGTGCGGAACCGGGTTCCCGGGACCTAAACCCGATATCTCAAGACGTTCGTGTTGCTGCTGGGAGCCTTGTCCGGAGGGGAGGCTTGGGCGGACTCACACCTCTGAGGAGCCAGCTGGGGTGCGGGGCAGCTCTCATCGATGGCGGAGCTCGCACTAGCGTAGGGTTTCCTTCTCCGCTACCAATGGGGGCGACACAGGGCTCTCAAGACCCAAGAGCGGTCGTCCCCCCCCCCGTTCAGGAGGAGACGCCGCGCGAGGACGATGCGCCTAGCACGGAGAGAGATAGGACAGAAGTGAGAGGGAGCCTCCATCGCGCCAATAGCGGTACCATGTTCGGAAGAGGTCCCAACGGGGCGGCGGCGGAACTCGGACCGTCCACAAGGGCGGTAATATCAATAGTCGAACGGCGGCGGGCCACGAGGAGGGTACCTACAGAGGACTTTATATCCACCAGGACAAGGGCACGCACCCGAATAGCCGCTAGGGCCGTCGCACGATCATCGGAGCAGGAAGAAAGACGCCAACCTCCCACCGAGCCGCTCCACGGATCCTCCCGTCAGCAGCCAACAACGACGCAGCCTTCGTCATCGATAACACTTTTGGAGACGGCACCGTCGTCGCCGGAACCATCTCCGGATACACCCCGTTCGGCACAGCGGGCGCGAGAAACTACGCAATCACCGACGGCAACGGGTGCGGGGACTCCCTTGACGAGCCCCCTTCCGCTTGGAGTACCCGCCATGGAATGTTCGCCGCCGTCGCCACCGCCCCCGCCACGGCGGCTACCGACAACTACCCGTCCCTCGACAGGCGCACCACTTTTGACGCCGGACGTGATCCTAGTGCTCGAATCGTCAACACAGTCAGCGGCTAGAATGCCGCAGTTGGCGCCCCCAAGTTCATTACAACCGACGTGCACATCGACACAGGATGGAGGAAGTTCGGAACCCGCGCTGACGTCCGAACCACCGCCATCTCTACCACGGCCACCATTGCAGACGCCAGAAGAAAGAGGGCAGCCCCAGCAGGAGACCTCGGAAGACTGCTGCGTATGCTACGAGGCATTGGTGGCCCCGATGGTAAATCTAGGGAACTTCTCTCACCGGCTGCATCTACCGTGCTACGCCGCACTTCGTGTTAGGGCAGGGGCCGACCTGCGCTGCCCGAGGTGTCGGGCGACCGTAACAATTGGTGAAGCCGACGGGATGGCGTCCCGTCAGCACAGCGACGAGATCATAGCAGAGGCCCTAGCGATCGCGCGGCAGGAGATGCCGGCCGAGAGGGGAAGGGGGGCATCCACAAGGATCACAGGGGGCGAGAGGGGCGAACGATTGATATGTAGTATCTGCCATGGACTGGTTGAGGAGGCTGAACGCGTACAGGTGTCCTGCTCGTGCGACGTGCATCGCCGCTGCGCTCTAGGCTTTTGCGAGGACGCAATCCTTCGAGCCAGATTCATCGGCGAGGCACGGTTAGTCACGTGCCCGAACCCCGCCCTACACAAAGTTCAACAAGAGGTGGACCTACACCCCCTCTTGCAACAGATTCGTACCATTGGCAGGTCGGCGGACACACAGGACGAACGCGATTTAGTGAACAGGGTCACCGTTGCCGAGAACCGCCTTCGGAGCAGGACCCACATTGTGCCCGAAAGGGTGGATCGGACACTGAATACCACAGCGCGAGACGAGGAGAACCTCTCTTGGGACTGGCGTAGCATGATTCCACAACCGTATGCGATATGTGGAGTCTGCGATAGGAATATGGAAGACGACGAGAGGTTCTCTTTCTCCGGTTGGCTCGTCCACAGGAGATGCGCCGTTGAAAGCGTAGAGGGGGCAGACAATAGGGGACACGACCGGTTTGGGGTGGCCATTCGGGAAGGGACAGGACCGTCGCGGCGGAGAACGTTCCTCCTCGCGGAAATTCTGCCGAGGATCCATCTGAGGTACGACCGCGCTTCCGACCGGGGAGCCTATCAACAGCGTCAGTTGGAAATCCTATGGCGATCGGTGAATTCGGGTATGGAGGAGGCCACAAGCCAGGACGAAAGCCGCCAACAAGCGCAAGGAGGGAGGGGAGATGACGTCGAAACATCGTGCACCTATTGCGGCCAGGTTCTAGATGACTCTGCTGGAGAGTCGGGGGGCAGCCACGTGCGAATACCTATCCCGTGCGCCCACGGAGGGTTTGTGCATGCACGCTGCATGCTGGACCGGGCAGATCGCATCGCGAGAGGACATGCCGACCCGAGGTCCTGCGTAGTGTGCCAATCTGCGTGGCCAGAGGGGGGCAGGCCTCCCCACCCGGCGGAACTTGCCAGAGGGCTGCCCATGTCCGAGCAGGGGGGGAGGTGGGCGGCGGTGAGTAGTGCCCTGCAGTTCGCCGCCCTCCTTGAGCGGGGTGACCTCGGCGCGGAGTCAGACAGTTACGTGACGACCGGGGTTCACAACACGTTCGAGCACATGGTGAGTGCCCTGGGGAGGAGCCCAACCTCTTCGTTCGTGCTGTGCCCCCTATTCTGCGATGCGCTGGATCTACCGCAACAAGCTTACCTCGATTTCCCCCGCACGAGGGAATGGGAAGAGGCGGCCGCCCACTATCAGACGCTGTTCGCAGTGTACGGCATCCGACCCCAGGACATATTACTCCGACTCCCAAACCGGAGGCTCTACATTGGACCTCATGTCCAAGAGTATTTGGCGGGCCTTGACGCCGAATGGGAGGAGCGATTGACGAGGTGGACCCTCGGTGTCCAAAGGGCGCTGGAGGCAGGTGACGCACTGCCTCCTTTCCCGACGGCGGTGGCGGCCCCACCGGAGCGAGTGGACTCAGCGCAGGGGGACAACCGGTTAGCAAGGGGGCAGCCTGAAGAGAGAGGCGCCGCTCCAGGTTCAACAGAGAGTCGTGAGACCACAAGGGACACCGCGCTAGCAGGCCTATGTACCTATTGCGGTGAGGACATACAAAACTCAGACAGAAATCCAGAGGTCGATCATCTG
Organism: Macrocystis pyrifera; assembly: GCA_031763025.1. Classification (NCBI taxonomy): domain Eukaryota; class Phaeophyceae; order Laminariales; family Laminariaceae; genus Macrocystis; species Macrocystis pyrifera. The sequence goes on from JASSKH010000009.1 coordinate 14,333,671, forward strand.
TGGACAACCATCACTTGTGACCATGACAACAGATAGTTGGTACACGCCGGCTGCATGCTGGATCGTGCGGAACGCCTCGCATGTGGACACACAGACCCGCAGCCATACGTCGAGTGTGGCTCTGAATGGCCGGTAAGAACCCGACCTCCCCATCCGGCAGAGTTGACTGAGGATCTTCCCAGACCCCGGCCGGGGGGAAGGTGGCCGGCAGTAGGAGGTGCCCTGCAGTTCGCCGAACTTCTTGAGGAGGAGGGCACCCATTTGGTACCGGCCAGTTATGTGACGACTGGTCATCACCCCACGTTCGAGCACATGGTGAGAACCCATGGAAGGAGCCCAACCTCTTCGTTCCTGCTGTGCTCCCTATTCAGCGATGCCCTAAGCATGCCTCGAGCGGCGTACCTCGACTTCCCCCGCACGAGGGAATGGCAAGCGGCCGCCGCAGACTACCGTGAGCGTTTTGCCGCGCATGCCATCCGACTACGGGATATCATGCTCCGACTCCCAAACCGGAGGATCTACATCCCACCACACGTCCAGGAGTTTCTGGCAGGCCTCCACGCCGAATGGGAGGAACGCCTGACTAGGTGGACCCTCGGGGTACGAAGTGCATTGGAGGCAGGTGACGTGGTGCTTCCTTTTCCGACGACAGTGGCAGACACGCAAGGAGGGACGGGCCAGGCGCTGGAGAGCGAGCCATCAACAGGGGGGCATAACGATCAGGGCCAGGCGCTGGAGAGCGAGCCATCAACAGGGGGGCATAACGATCAGGACGGCAATGCTGGAAATGCCATGGAGAATCGTCAGGCCGCGGGAAACAAGGAAGCTACGTCAGCGGGACAAGTGGGAACCCCCCGGACAACATCCAGCCTCTCCCTGACCAGGTGCACCCTCGGGGTACTAAACGTGCGGCAAGCAGGTGATGCGCTACCTCCTCTTCCGACGGCAGAGTGGACCCCGGGGCCCAAAACGCGTTGGGGGTAGGGGACGATTTGACTCCTCTTCCGACGGCGGCGGTGTCTGCAACGGAGGAAACGGTCCTGACGGCGGAAAGCGATCCGCAAACTAGGGGGCAGGTGGAACAGGGAGGCACCGCTAGGAGTGCCATAGAAAGCCGCCACACCGAGGGGGGTAGGGATGCCGCGCTAGCGGGACAAGTGGAGATCTCTCAGGCAAGGCCCAGTACCGCCTCTGCAACATTTGCGACGGCAACGTCTCCTAGATCAGCTGGAAGCGCATCGCCCTCGCTCGAGGGCGGCCAAGGTGGAATGGGGGCAAACTTTGGAGGTCCCTGTCCAAGTGCTGCGCGGCCTCTGCTTCCGGCGGCAGAAACGACACCGCTAGGAGGAGAAGCTCTGGCGTCGGAGGGCGACTCGCGGATAAGGGGGTAGGTAGATCAGGGAAATGATGCTGTGGTAGCCATGGAAAACCTTCAAACATCCAGAGACAGGGATGTCACGCCACCGGGATGCTTGAGGGTGCCCATGACACCATCCGGCGCCACCCCAGCAACACCTGGAGATACTCCCTCTGAGCCTGGTAGCGCAGCCAGGGAGGGGGGTGGCACAAGAGGCGGACGGGGCCGACCGCGGGGGTCTGGGAGGGGGTCACGAGCGACAAGCACTGGGAGAGGGGCCGTCACGAACCGAGAAAGAATCCCTCGACCCGACGGCAGTGAGCCGCCCTCGGCCCCTGAACCGAGAGGAGGCAGCGAGTCGCCCTCGACTCCTGGATCGAGAGGGGGCAGCGAGCTTCGTTCGGATCCTGGATCGAGAGGGAGCGGTGGTGAAGAGAGAGAACTCCCCAGGGAAGGGGAAGGTAGCGAGGGGGGAGGATCAGCATCGGGGAGCGTAGGGCGACTCCGTGCATTCATTGGCGCCAGTCAAGACGGCGTGATGTGCGGGGGATGCCGATCGGCAATCGCTCGGGGGCACCGAGTGGTAGGGCTGCCGTGTGGAAACCAGCACGTTATGCACGCGCGGTGTGTGGTGGAAGCTATCCGAAGGAGTAGGTCACACGCACAACTCATTTGCGCTACACGAGGGTGCATGGCCCGCCATGGGAGACGGGAATCACTGGAGGCAGCAGTTCAGGCTGATCCTGGACTCCGTGTCACGGTCGCAGGACTTGGAGGAAGGCAGGACAACAACTACGATGAACGGAAGGAAGAGCTTTGCTACCCGTGGGACCAGGATTCGTTAGGAATAGCAGGGCCACTGGATGATGTTTCTCTTGAACAGCTCCAACAACGTTTCATCACCGTGGTTAAGGTACAGCCGGGGCTAGCTACTGTCCACGCCAAGCTTCTCACCCACGTGCTCGGTCTCCTGAACCACGCCCTCGGAGCGCATTGGCCAAACAGACACTCAGAGACGCCGAGGTCGCTCCTGAGGGCCATTAAGCTGTGGTACATCGTGCCAGCACTGCTACACTCGCAGGACAGCCGCGTGAAGCGACGCGAGAGATTCGCGTCCGTCGAACGTGGTGACATCACGCTTATTCTCCCGTGGTTGATGGAGTACACCAGCCGAGCATCGTCACGGCTTAGGGGCCCAACCTACGAAGCCACAGACGCGGCTAAGTACGAGAGAGCGTCGTCAGCCTGTCGCCACTCGGGCGGGGTGTCAGTAGCAGCACGCTGTCTTCTCGCGGAAGCGCGAGCGCCCGGCAACGAGGTGACATGGGAGCGGGGTGAAAGCCAAATTCCCGGGGGAAGATCGTGCCTCCATCTCCGAGTCGGCAGCGGCCACGGTGGCAGCAAGCTCCACGGAACCGGAGGAAGGAAGTGTTCCCAACTGGCGTCCAGAGCAAGAGTTCGATTCGCAGGTGGCCCTCGACGTCATCAACTCACGAAATGCGTTATCAGGCGCGGGGGGAGTGACGGTCTACGCTTCTCACACCTGCAGTCGGTCATCAGGACCGGCTTCGGTCGCGAGAAGTTTGGAGCTAGCATCGAGGCCTTTTGGAGGCGGATCTTCGACGACCCCGGTGCATTCCCGCCGGAATTCTGGCAGCTCTTCTTGCAGTCCAACCTCACTGCCTTGGGGAAAAAATGTCGCCCCGTATGTGTAGGTATGACATGGAGACGTCTTCTAGCAGCCGGGACTATGCGGCAGTGGCGGCCACGGCTGGAAGAGATTAATCGTGAGGCAAGACAGTTTGGGGTAGGGGTTCGAGGGGGGGTGGAGCAGGTAGCTCTACGCGCCCGGGTGCACCATGAGGCAAGAAACTGGCTCATCCTAACCGACTGTTCCAACGCCTTCAACACTGTAAAGCGGACGGCAGTACTTGCCGAGGCGGCCACTTGCGTGCCCGCGCTCACGCCGTTCATTGCTAAATGCTACGGCGAGAGGCCCGCCCCTACGTTCTTCCAGATGGACTCGGGGGAGCGGCGTAAAATTGACTGCTCCAGTGGAGTGTAGCAAGGGGATGCCATGGGCCCGGCGCTGTTCTGCATGCCACTGCTGCCAATACTCAAACGGGTCCGTGAGGAGTTTGAACCCCGGGGTGTTGAAGCCTTTGCCTACCTTGATGACATCAGCATTGGTATATCAGAGATTACACCGGACACGGTGAGAGTAGTGCCCTTTCTCCAGCACGAGCTGTGCGAAATAGGCGTTGCAATTAACCCCAGCAAGACGGTTGCTTTGCCTCCAAAAGGGCATGTGCCTACGTCGGAAGAGATAGCACTTCTGGGGGGCATAGGTGTCCGCATTGCGGAAGGGGGTGGGGTAAAGGTGGTTGGCGTGCCCATAGGCACTGATGCGTTCGCGGTGAACAGCGCCGTCGAGATAGTCCGAGATGGGGGAGCAGAGCAACTCGCGCGCATCCTGCCGCGTATGCCGGACAAACAGTCGGCGAACCTCATCGCCACCAGTTCAATGGTGAAGCGGACCTCCTACATTGAGCGGGTAATGGACCCGGAGCTGTCACTACCCGCGTGTCAGCGGGCAGACAATAGCGCAATATGGATGCTCGAGCGCCTTCTCGAGCTTCCAGGGATAGCGGACGAATCGCCGTTCTTTGCGGACGGATGCCCGGCGAACCGGTTGACGCTACAGCCCCACCAGAAAGCGCAGGCGAGCCTCTCCACAGGGGCCGGGGGGTTTGGACTGTCATCGGCTGAATCAAGGAGAATGTCAGCGTCCATTGGGAGCTTAGTGGCGACGGTGCCAGAGGTCCTTGCTGACCTCTCCGGCCCATTGGGGGGAAAAGTCCGAATGGAGTTGCCCAATTCGGACCTCGCTCGCCGCATATGGAGTAGCGTCAGGGACCTCCGTGACATCCATGGGGTATCGGAGGAGGCAATGGCGAACGTGGTCCCGGAAAGCTGGCGGAACAGGGCGTTTCGCGCGAACGAGGGAGGAGTCTCAGAGCAGTTTGATATGGAGGCATTGCCAGCACATGAAGCCCAAACGATCAGCTCCCACAAAGCGCAGCACAAGCTGGGGCAGCAGGTAAACCGGGTATGGTACCAACGGTACTTTGCGTCTCTGGACCAGCTCCCCGAGACAGCAGGCCCGTCGAGTCGGAACGACGTGTTCGGGGGAATCGAAACCAGAGATCTTGCCAAGGCTCGGCAACGGAGCCTATCGGGACCAGGCGCTGTCGCCTGTTTGAGGGCAAGGCCTGTGGACACGGCACGAATCATACCGGCTTCGGAGTTCGTGTCTATGGGACGGCGCTTTCTGGGAATGGAGGAGCCCATAGCGACGAGGTGCCCCTGCTATGAAGCGACGGATGTCACCACGCGTCACGCGCGCACATGCCACCGAGCAATCGCACAGGTAAACCAGCATCAGCCGCTAGTCCACGCGCTGTCCCGCACCTTCAAGCGGTTGTCCATCCGCCATCAAATGGAAAGCGGAGCGCCCTTCAACGCCGACAGAAACCTCCGCATGGATATAGTGATCGAGAGGGGAGGCCTCCGAGACGCTACGTCGTCAGAGTACCGTAACAAGGCGATACTCCTCGACATCACGCACGCAGACCCCCAAGCGAGAGTCCACATGCGGGCTGGCAGCGCTGATCGAGACGGATCAGCTGCCTCCACTTCCGAGGCGCGAAAGCGCAACCACTACGCTCGTGCAGGACAAGTGTCCTTCGACGAGCGCAGCCATAAACTTGTCACCCTCGCGGTGGAAAGCTTTGGACGCCTCGGGAAGGAAGGCAGCGATTTCATTGACCAGCTGGCAACGAGCATCATCGGAGGAACGGACGGGGGATCTCTAGCAAGAAAAGGGGTTTGTAAGGAGCATCTTTTCCAGATCATATCGGTGACCACCCAGGTCGCGATCTCGCGCCGGGTGCACCGATATAAGCTCGCCCTTCGAGACCGACAGGCCGCCAGGGGGAGAAGAGAGGAGGAGGGAGGACTACTTCCAATGGCGTGGGGATGGAATGTAGATACGGAGTAGGACGCAGGGCGTATAGATACATAGTCAGTGAAAATATATCGGTAAAAGGTAGTGCGTATTCAATTGAGTATACGCAAGGAAGGAGAAAAGGTTGGATAAAATTGAGGGTGTTCGACGAATTATGTTAGTTTTTTCATATTGACTGAATAACGCCCTGCACATTGTCAGAAGGCAAATAAAAATAAAAAATATATTTCCTATTAGTACAATCCACGAGATTACCTGGAACCACTCGTAACGAAGAACAACTCAGACCATTCCGACCGCCCTCGTTGCAAACGATAGTTTTTTCACGAATCGCGAATCATCCGGAAGGAACGATATATCCCATATCATTCAGAAATCCAACCCTAGTCGCAAACGATACATCTCCCATCCTCCACGCTTACCCCGAAGGAATCTAACCCTAGTCACAAGCGATACACTTCATAACGCTGTAGTACGATAAAAACAATATAGTGTCAATCGAACACATGTGTATCCATCGCAAGGAACATAAGTATCTCTACGAATACCCACTAGTTAGAATCCCACGTCCCCCCTCGCCTCACGATGTCGCCGGAACCACAAAAAGTTCCGCTGGCGCTATCGCCACGTCTGCGCTCCCTTCACGACCTACCACTGCCTCTGCTGCTCTCATGGAGTGCGCGCGATCACACTGCGCAACTTGTTGCCATGCAGGCGTGCTTTCCCCCTTATTTTATACTACTGCAGACAGCTCCACGCCAGTTACCTCCACCTTTCAGGGTACACACGCCCATACCATGCGTCTGTCCCCTCGCCGTCCCACATGGACGGCTGGGTGCACATGGTCAGGCGTCGACCATGCGACTTTCCGCGAAATGTTGAGAAATATTCCTCTTCGCTTCGCGATTTACCCCCCACCTGCTATCAATATGTACCCCCACAACCAATCTCCTCGTGGTGCGTACGGTTAATCAATGTCGCGAAACTTGAAATCACCTTGTCGCAACACGCGACGGGGGTGGGTGCCATGGCTGTTCCGCCGTAGGACTTATTAGCCGCTGCTGTGAGGCAGTAGCTGCTCCTTTTGAACGACACCGTCTCCAACTCCTTCGTTCATGCCCACCACATTTCTCCCCGGGGAGGAGTGCTTGCAGCTATCACTCCACCGACTCACACGACGGGATGTGCCCAAGGATATACTTCCTCCTTGGGGCTTGTCGCTGCTGCTGTGCCCCCCCCCCCCTTCCCGTCTATGGTCATCCGACTATGGCCATGTATGATAATGAGTACACCCCTCCCCCCCCCCTCTACCAGCTACACATGGCATGGCAGGGTTGCATACGTTTTCACTCCCCGTAAGTAGGACGTAACCTGCTGCTGCCCACGGTTATACTACCACCAGGGGACTAAAAGCTCAAGTCTGCTATACAGCAGCAGATCTCCCTGAAAACACCGTTGTCCCCACGGCATCGTCTCCGGGATCCTCCATCACACATGAGCTCAGAAGCAATATCTGTATCACTCATAAAAGGCCGATAACCCGAACCGGCGCGTAGCTGCCGTTCAGATCAGCAGTACCCTTCATACCTCAAACCTGTCCCTGCACAGGGAAGGCAGAATTGTGGCGAGTCGTGCAGCTCCTAGGAGATACACACACGTATGATCTCATATTTAGCAAAAAACATAAAATTCTGCAAAACGAAAGACAAACCAAAGGGCAAGCGAAAAAAAAAAATGAGCACGAACGAACGCCTGCCCCCAACGCAAACGGAAAAAAGAATAACGCAAGCGAACGTTTGCCTCTAATTCGCGTCCTCAAGCTCAAGAATATACCTAAGCTATAGGGACCGGCGGTCTATTTTTGTTTTCCGTTTTTTAGAAAAAAGGCATCGTACTACACCCGGTACATGCACGCGTGACACACCACACGGCACGCAGCATGCCCAAGCTTGGACATGACAATGCAAACCTAACCTCTCCCTGCACAGGGAACCCAGAGCAAGTGAAATCTGTGTCGTTTTCAAAGAAATACGTACGAGAAAAAACACCAGCCTTTTGAAATACAGAGGATACACAACAACGCCTCACGTAGAAAATCTGGGAAATGGTATTGCCCTCTCCCGCCAAACAAAAAACGAGCGCTTCACACGCGCGACACACTGCACCGATCGTGCCCAAACCTCGACGACAGTGACTGGACAGCCTTCTGGTGTCGACTCTCTGAGCGTTTTGGCGAAACGTGCGCGTACGATGAGACATTATCGAAAACAGACAAAAACAATAATAAACATGCATACTTGGAAACATCTAAACATCATAGCGACGCAAAGTGATCTTGTTTACTGTAGGTTGCCAGCACGTTCACTCTCAAACCCAAGCACGACAACGGGGGGGGGGGGGGGGGGGGAGTTCCACGAGGAATAACGAGCGGAACGTCCTGCGTCTGCCCTCAACATCTCAACATGAAAGCAAAAGCACACCCCGCACAACACTCATGCATACTAGGTACACAGCAGTGCCGTAACCACGTTCAAACCCCAACGTAAAACAATTTAGCCCTGAGTGGGCGCGTGGAACAATGTTTGGGTCTGGACAAACCCAACATTCGCTACGCACAAGAACGATGTTAGGGATTGCTTGTCAGCTTACTATTGTACTTTAGACGTTGAAGCGCGAGATGTGCAGCGGTACGAGGTCTTCCACATAAGAGGAAAGCTACTGCCACATGAGGTCACGGCCCAGGAGCTTGTAGAGGCGCTCGTTGTGCGGCCTGTACCACTCACGAAGCAGCTCCTCCTCTCTTAGCATCGCCTCGTACCTGCGTATGTAGAACGTGTATTGGGAAGAACACGCGCGTGCCGAGCGAAGCAAATCATCGGGCCTAATATTTCATGCACCTCACTGTTGTATTTGTTTTCGAGCATGTTTTATGACCCGGAGGATTACGGTGGTCGCGGAGTCGCAGCTCGACATGCGAAACAAGCGCAATCCGTGAAATGTGGCTTTATCGATTGGTGCGGAACTCCTGCCGTCTCAGTCCAACCTCACACCCCTATAACCCCCCCCTGCGGTGTTGGCAATGCGCGGGACGAGATATTAGGCCTTTTCAAATCAGACCGTTGATACGTGGGGGGAGGAAAGCACTCAAGTGCGGCATGAGTCGAACTTCTTGTTCATGTACCGTAACCTACTGAGGGCCGTTCCTAACGAACCGAAAAAAATCACGATTCGTGACTTTTTTTGCATGACAAAAGATCACGATCCGTGACATTTCTGTTCTAAGGAAAACCCCCGAAAAACGTCACGTTTCGTGACATGTTTAAATAGTAAAAATTCCGATATTTCAAACCCAACGATTTTTGGGGGTGAAGCCAACTCTCGCGAGTGGGGCACGGCCAGGCCGGATTGAGCCGTCCGTGCCTGGCCCAGCCCGTGATATATTTGAATCACGGGCCGAAGCCTGACCCAGCCCGCGAGATTCTAATTTCACCGACCGTCGGCCAAGCCCGGTTCGCGAGATTCCATCTCGCAGGGCGTCTGCCCTGCCTGGCCTGTGACATCCTCAGCTAAAATCACAATTCACGAAATAGCACGAATCGTGATTTTATTTGTTCGTTAGGAGTGGCCCTGAGTCGCTGATCGGCAACAATGTTGTCTATAGTAGCAAGCAGTTGTACGAGCAGCATTGAGTACCATTGACTTGAGGGCATACGCAGTCATGTACGCAATAATAATGCTTGATATTAGCGTACCGGCAGGCTTCAATATGCGGCGTACTTATAGCAGTACGAGCGTCACAGGAGATTAGTCTCGGGTCTAGGTCGTGGATTTTCTGTACGTAGCTGGGACGACTAGCAACATCACGCAGCCCGCAGCTGATCAGCTTCCACGACCAACCATCAAAAGGAACATTGTTGTGGGTCGGTCAGTGCAAAGTCCCGTAGTAAATCACATCTAGTCGTATATCCGAGAGTCGGTCGAGGGTGGTTGCAGGTGCGGCAAATCAACCTCACAACTAACATCCTGAGTTCTGTCTCATCTTTTATTTCGTGTTGTTTATGTTGTTTAGCTTCTCCGTCTTGGCAACATCATCTATTTCTTCTGAACAAAGCTCGCGAGCACACCTAACAGCGGCTCGTGCGAAGCCTCTGAACTAGCGCGTCCACCACAATGCCACATGCGGACACTCCGATAACACGTCTGTCGTCAGCAAGGCGCTGCTGGCGAACCCCGTTTAACGTGCCACGTCTCACTCGCCATCAACGAACAGTTTGCAAGCTCGTAGCAGATAGGCGATTCATCGTTGCTATTGCCATGGGTAGGTTTGGGCCAATGTCATCTCCAAACGTCTCTCGCTCGAGGAGCTGCACAGAGATTCTGCTCGCAAGTCTCGGGATCACGTAATTCGTTCGGCAAACCTTCCACCAGGACCGAAGTAGTCGTTGCCTTGGCTCGGTGTATGTACGTTACAGCCCCGGTATTCGCGCGAAGAATCGTACTTGAAACTGTGTTCGGGCAGGCCAGCAAAATCCGCCACGGCAGCCAAAACAGCAGTGAAGTCCGCGAACATCTCAGACGAGTCGATGACCATGATCTGTGGCGACGCATTCCGGAGCGGGGAACATGAGGCGTGGGAAGCGGGCTCGGCAATGTAGTCTTCTCGGGAAGAGAATAAATAATATTCGAGAAATTGCATACGCCTTGAGCGTGCTGCGGGTCTTTTGAGAAATCAAAACGTATACCATATACGGTACATCTACTGTAGGTAGGCAAGCAGTCTGCAGTCACGTCACCCGGACCGAAACGCAGCATGCATCGCGCGACGAGAGAAGCTGTTTTGAGGCCGTCTGAGCGGGGTGCAAGGAATGCAAAACAAGACAATGTGCTCAGTGCCACCGCACCAGGGCTCCCGATAGGGGCTGCGCTGTTGCGCCAGAGCAGCAATTTCGGCGAAATCAGTTAAAGCGCAACATGCGCCGAAGGCGTACTTTGTACTGCGCAACATTTCCCCCCGTAGACCAAAACCATATTGCGGCGTCTTTTGGACCGCAGGCGAAAACGCTCGTCATGACTTCCTTTGTTTTCGCCTCCACGAAAAAGCTGTTTAGGCCGTTTTCGCTAGATTTTCCGCATAATCGTGCCAAAGCGTACCTAATACAACAACTTGCGAACAGTGTGGGATTGTGTTTAATTCTTTAAAACGGATAATGGATCCGGCTTGATGCATACCAGTATTTCACGCGTTTTTTCGGCCATTTTTTCATGCCATGTCCTTACGATCAAATGCTGTTAGTCTGTCTGGAATCATGGTTCCGCGATCTAGACCGTTTTAACTCCGACTTTGCCCAACAAGTACAAGTAGAGAGGCTGGGTGCCACAACCAGTGGAGCATTGGGTCTCAAGCCCCGCCGAGTCCTGGCCTTCGCGCGCTGAATATTGCCGACAAAGCACTACCAACTACAGTCACAATTGCAATGCGCGGGGATACAGTCACGCAGCACCGCATAACAGTCAGTTGCAAGGCGGCAGGTTTACAGTCTCGCTGTACAGCAGCAGGAGCAGGAGGAAGAGCACGAGCAAGAGCAGGAGGAGGAGGAGCTTTTCCCGACAACCTCGGGGCGGTTACCGAGCGATGGAGCGAGCATTGCTACTGGCTTTCCAATGAAATAAAAAAAAACGGCTCCAACTGGCCGATTCCAATGCTACCCATGGGCCAAATCCATGCTAGAGGCTGCTTGGTTTTTCTGGAAGCCATAAAGCCAGCATCCGCCAGCGCCACCGGAGGAAAGGTTTCAATCCTCAGATCATAACTCCTTACACATGACCTACATCTTCAACAAACCGGGGACGAAAACGACGATTCCCCAGTTCGATGCCGCCCCGCACGGTGTGTGCCAATCCCATTCCTACCGATTTATTGCTTATAGGTTCGTGGAGCCAACGCCCCCCGGGGAGGATAAGGACCCACTCCCGTATCGCAAATACTTTCATACATATGTGCAACTCCAGCATACCAGGGACAAAACAAAGCCCCCCCCGGGTCGATACCGTCAGGCACGGTGTGGAAACCCCAACCCCATTGGCTGATAATTAATAATTAATTGACTAGGGTTCGTGGAGCCAGTGGCACCCAGGGAGGATAGGGGCCCATCCCCGGATCATAAATCATTCCATACATGTACAACCCCAATAAACATGGGACACAATCTGTGACCCCCAGGTCAACACCGCACCGCACGGTGTGGATCTCCCTACTCCACTGGCTGATTGTTATTGGCTGGGGTTCGTAGAGCCAGCGCCACCTGGGTAGGATAACTTTCCGGGACGGTATATGCACAACAAACCGGGGAAGAAAGCGGCGACCCCCCGAGTGAATACAGCCCTCCACGGTATGCAATCAAACTCCGGGTACGCCATTGTTGGGGGGGAGTCGTGAGGCCGGCCGCCTCCATCCATTGGGGGCAGGAGGGTTCAGCAAGTTCATTCACCATGATCTTATAGACCAACTGTAGCAAAAATAATTGTCAAGTAATTGTAAATTCAACACGAATAATCATCTGCGACCTTCGCTTGGCGCAGCCTATTTACAGTATATACCAGTATCACGTTGAGTAGGTACAGGAGTAGGTACATCATCAGTAGGTTAGCTTAGGTGCAGCAGGTACGTATGTTCAGCAGTAGACATGGCAGTAGATGCAGAAGGTATACGCATCATACGTACATCGGTATCAGCGCACTTTATTTGACAACGCAGGGCTAGCGCCACGGAGCCGTGGATGTACCTCTAGTATCGCCAGAATCTGCCTCAGGGGGCTCCTGCGGAACACAACCTGATAAAATCAACCCCTCCAGGCCAAGGCTCGAATTGGTGTCGACAGTCTGAAGTATTTGTGTAGTCAAATGATATGTGAAGATGCTGTTGTAAGGTTCACTGGGAATAGCGACTGGCATACCATTACGTTTATCGCGTGGTCTATGTTCATGCACCGCCATCGTTAAGGACTTTGTTACCTGGGAACGGTCGAACACCCTGAACCACCTCTCAAGCTGGTCAGCGTACAGTCCTCTGTAGAGAGGGTTGGCAACGTCCAAGGCCTGGTAGCACTTCGACAAGTCGGACGAGGACGCGTTTTCCCCTCGGCACACCGCCGTGTACGGCTCATAGCCCTCATCCGCCTGGTCGGAAGGAACGAAAGCAGTAACGCGTGTTGTCAGGTTTGGCGGACAGCAGGGGATGCTGGCCCGGACCACATCCTCGAAGCTAAAGCAACGCTTGTCGTTTCGGGAATGTCTGCTCTTCGACGATGAATTAGCGGCCTGCACCCGTTCAACAAAACCGTGGCTCGGCAGAACGTTTGTGGCTTTGGGGGGGTTGGGGAAAAAACAGGTTGAAATTGCTGGGCCTTGCCTGGGGTATATTATGGTTCTCGATGCTACCATTGGAGCGGAGCGGAGGTATACCCTTGAGGGTCTGCTGTTGCTGCTCAGGCCTGGGAACCCCTTCGGCGGCCCGAGGCCAAATGAGTGACGCATGCGGCCGATCAACGGGTACCGTTCTTTTACATGATTTAATGCTTCAAAAAAAGGGTAACGCGTATGGTAAAGTTGACACACTAGCAGATTTTTCACTTGCTCCACTCACCGTAGTCAGGTAACCCTGAGCCCCACCAGGGGGGTGAAACGGCTTTAGAACATTACCCTTGGATGTAGTGTCTTGGAGGTCCTTTGTCCTGCACATTGTCATCCGCAGCTGAGAGAAATATCTGCCGTGGTAACGAGTTCGGTACTTGTCGATGTCACGCTGGTGCACTCTACAAACAGAGCACAACGTGTACCCCCGATCGATTTTTCACATGTTGCCGCTCCAACGCCCTCGACAAGTGCGTGCGTGCAGTGTTGCGCTATCGCGTGCACTCAACAGGGACCATATGCTTTCGCACGTTGCGTTCTGTGAGCTGTTTGTTGCGATAACTCTGCCGTCGTACTTTGACTACGATAGCGTGCGCCGGTGGCTTTCCCTTGGAAGAACAACCATCCAGCCCAAACATGAGGGAATAATCCCCCCCGCACATTTTCCGCGGCAAACGATGAAGCAATATATTTGATACTCTAGAGGCCCACGAATTGTTTTGGTCGTTCGTGGCACATCCATTGCGCGTGGTTCGAGTCGACCTTAGGTGCTTACACGAGAGGCTATATGAGGCCAGAAAACACCTCCTCCGCCATCTCGGAGCTGTATGAGTTTCTCCACTAGCGAAAGGCAACACCGGGCAGCCAACGCAAAACATCCCTTTCCCGCAAAATCAAGGCCTTTTTCTGCAACAAATTCCTGGGCAAGCGTCATATAAATACCTGTCTGTAGGATCCCGAAGAACTACGACGAATTTGGCGCCAGGACGGACCATGCGTATTCTGTAAGGCACTAACGGCTTAAAAATGTACCGCGGGCTCGAGTCCACGAGTAGTCCATCGCCCCGATATGTACCCGAATGGCCTCCGGAGTATGCTCCCCCCTTGATATTCTGGCGCCAACGAGAGAGGGCAGGGGGGGCGGCATACGTGAGCCGCGCCCCCATGGCTTGCTCGACACCATATCCAAAGTACAAGATACACCTGTCACCCTGCACAGCAAGTATCGATGTACTTCAACAAATCATAAAACTTTCACCGGTCGACCACAGTGGTACACCAGCTCCCAACAATCACAATACACTGGCATCAATAAGCGCGAAGCTGTGGACAAACAGTTCAACATGAAAAAGACGATAAACTGGCTAGTCACGGCAACACGTGCGTGGCGTTTCCTGTTTTGTTCTTTGACCACACGTCGTCTCTTCTTCTCTACATGCTGACCTGTAGTGAATGCCACCGGCGCAACCGACGTTTTACCCTTGCACGCCGCCGACGAACGGTCGCTCACATTCTGCAAACTATCGTTTGGGCGATTCCCATCCTTGTTTTCAACCGGACAGCCCTAAAGTACCTTGATCCCACACGCTTTGGCGTATTCAGTCAGAATTTTCCCGGCCGCCTCAATACCGATGTCCTGGTCTAGACCGTCTCCCTCCCAACGCGTAACCCTTGGGAAACTGTAGCATGCCGAGCATGCAATGTGATTGTCATGCAACGCGGGAGGAATGGGGATGAACGATGTTGAGCACAATAGCGAACCTATTAATAGTGCGCCCTACGGTGGGATGGTACTAGGTCTATGTCGAAATCCCGTACATAGGCACAATGGATTGATGAGGCGTGCTGCCGTCAGCACGTGTGCGCCAAACCACTTCTGCCTCACGGGGCTTCTCAAGGGCAGCCATCACCAAAACTGCCCAACATTGTTGGAATAATGTCCTTCTCGCAGCGTACTTCGAAGTACAATTGTATTCGTTGTAAACCTAGGACATAGCCTTGTTAATCTTGATTGGTCTGCACCGCATGAGGGCAAGCATACGACGAACAGCATGCTTTGGAAGTGTGATTGTACCCCTCAGAAAAAGAGCACACCACGATCGTGCATCGGAAGTCAAGGAAATCGTGTTTTCTTCCCCCCCCTCAGGTGTCTCGATTTCGCATTGGAGCAAGGGCGAGACCGCGCCATCTAGAAACTGTGTCGGAACGGGATCTGATTCAGCAACCACCGCCGCACAAAAAGGGTAAACGTCCCACAAGGGGTGCAATCTGCACCGAGATTGAGCAGCCAGTGCACAAAGCCTCGTACCATAGCAGCAGCAGCCAACAACGTCCGCTATAGAGGAAGTCAATTGAGCGCCTATGTTTGTTGTGCCCTCAAATGTCCAACACAATCGTGCGCTCGGTGCTTGACGTCGCTTCGAACATCCATGACCGTATTTACCATCCTTTTGACCCTTCCAACGGTCACACTTGACAACGCAACCTCCCCCACTTCTCACTCTCTTGGATTCCGGTCGAAAAAGTGCACCTCCTTCCATAACCCCCACACCATCGGATGCATCAGCAAGTTCCCGCGCAAACTGGTAGTGCCTCCTTTCTGTGATGGACCGCGATTCAGAGCAATGGGGTACACGGCACCGACATTCACCACTGAGCATCACTGTTGAACAGCATCTCGTGACCTCGGACAGGGAGGAGGGGTCTGTATGCACGAGGAGAGAAACATACCTGCATGACTTATAGCGACAGCAAAGACACAATAGTTGACACTTGTAGCGGGTGGCATATTGTTGGATCTAGAATCAGCGCGGTGCACAACCAAAGGGTGGGGTTATCGTCTACTTCGTCGCGATGACGCCTGTCGCGGTGGGGGTAGCACCTGGAGTCTTTCAGGCTCCTCTGGGCTCCTCGCCTGGCGTCTTTTAGGCTCCACACCTGGCATCTTTTAGGCCTCTCACTCGAGGACATATTTCTTTTTCGCCCAGACACTAATCTTGGCAAAACACGAAGGGGCAACCCGACCAATAATTCCATGGCCTAGAGTACAAGTAGGTATACAAGGATCTGCCAGTTCTACTGTTGAAATACTACATGCCTTATCGGGTACCCCTCAATTACGTGTCTATCGGTCGTGCTTTTTAACCTAAAAGTGCTGTACTTTGGCTCTGTAGCACCACGCGTCTACTAATAATACCAGGTACGAATACAGTCTGTGATGCCTCGCGGCACAAATTTAGTACATAGACCATTGCCGCTACCATGCTCCCGAAAGCGTGCTTATTAATGGCCACATGTCGTCGATCACAATGCACTGGTGACCATTACATTGTTTTTTATACATACTGCTGGTGTGTATAATGAGTAGTCTTCTTATTCCGATTTCTTCAAGGTTATGTTCTGTCGGTTTTGTGGATTCAGGATACGGGTATGCGAGTCTTACAGAACTTACGAAAGTTTTGCGTACGAGTATGAGTGTCGTACTACTCTTAACAGAAAGTCCCGGGTACGGGTATACAAGTCTCACAGGACTCACAGAAGTTCCGGGTATTGGGGCACAGGGGTACAGAACTCAAAGAAGTGCCGGGCAGGGCTAGCAATGTTGTACCCGTGTCCGGGGTATTGTGGCACGGGCGTACAGAACTCACAAAAGTACGGGCATAAAATGCCGTCCAGAACTTACTGAAGTTCCGGGTACGGGTATGAATGTCGAACAGAACTCACAGGAGTTCTTTGTAGGGTAATACCCGGGTATACACCCCGGGTATGGTTCTGTACGCACCCTACAGGAGACAACCTGGGATGTTTTAGTCTTACCACGACTTACATTTGTCTTGGCACGTCTTAGGTTTGTCTTGGCACGTCTTAGATTCGTCATACATCTGTCTCAGTTAAAATCTCAAACGACCACCCACTATATTATCGGGGTGACCGTGTATATATACCACACCCCCACAGTAGTACAGCAGTATACCACCCCGGACGATAAAAAGTCCAAAACCCAAGGTATTATCACTGGGGGTGTGGTATACCCTGCCATACACGGTACCAGGTAGTCTGCTGTTGAAGTGCAGGTTGACATCTGTGTTGGTTTTTGCTGGGGCAACGGTGAAAACATTGCGCAACGAGATACTTCCGCAGGGGCAAGGGACGAGAGGCCCGATAGGCCTATTACGGAGGACCATAGTAAATAACACCTACGGTACATTATAAAACCTATATATTTTCCTATTGTTACCAACAAAATTTGGTCCCACATTCACTATGGTTCTCCGTAATAGTAAAGCTTCGATATACACAATTTTCTGTTTTCTGTGGGATAACGCACAAGAATTTGTTGCAGACTTCTGCCCTTGTACGACAAAAAAAAATGCAAAAAACAAAGTTGTGGTTTTGAAAATCCCTTGTGCCTTACCCTGAAACAAACCCGTACGAAGATTATCCGACATCGTTGCTTGGTAGATTGTCCCGAAATCCATTATGAATAGTATAGTTCTAAAGAGGTTCAACGCAAATACCTGAACTCCTATGATGGTGACGACCGGGATCGACAAAGCAGAGTCTTGCCCGACGCGTTGGACAACGGGCACAGGAAGCGACGACAACCCTTTACTCGCATTCGCAGAGCTCTCGAACGCGTAGTCGGCAAAGCTTGAGTAGTGCTTCATCAGGACATTTCCCTACGAGTATCAAGATGGCGCCAGGAAAGGCCAATTTTGCAGCGAAGGAAAAAAACATCAGGCAACGCACGATCAGTTGTTTGGAGCGGTCGCTGCTGCGGTCTCGGTTGCCTCGTACGTGTGTATAGACAGTATAGGCCCACGAGTGAGGAATGACCTTGCAACAACACAAGGCTCACTTCTGGATGGACGATGAGAAAAATGCACTAGGGAAATGTGATCAGGGGCGAGTGCTACACTAAGTCCAATATTATAGTGTTTGCTTGAGCAACGATGGTGTCACAATAAGATCCTACGTAAGACTTGTTCATATTATATTGAGGTGTTCGAGCGTGGGGCGCGAGCCTTTTTTCCTTCGCTTTCCAAGGGAAAAAAAGCCTCTCCATAACGGATCGCAAGTGGGGTACCTTTTTCTTGGTTTCTCTGTAAGTGCGTGTTGAGGTGTGTGTAATTCAACATTTTATTCGGTAACGTTTGTCCGCCGCGCTCAGCGCACATGACACGAATGCCAGTCCCGACGAGCTCAGTGCACGCATACACACTAGCGAAACCTTCTCGTGCTGGTGCGGTTGTATGTCGTTCACAGTTGGTCCAGCTATTGCAGGTGCGGCAATGTGCGTGTTTAGACACATGACTGGGACATGGCTTAAAAAAAACAAAACCGTAAAATATCGTATCGGTTTTGTTTTTTGAGTTTTACACCTGCTACGAGAAGCTAGCTCTGTTGGACACATGTCACGTCGTGGATGATTGTTCGTCTTCAAAGCCGAATTTCGACTTGGGGAACCAGGAAAAACACAACATATCGAGTACGTGTTAAAGGGTTCAAGGGTTAGACCGACAAGCCGAGCGTACAGCGGTACTTACCCTAGTGTCCTACTGCTGCGGCTGCTTCTGCTGGAGAAGCTCCGCTGTCGACGTCGTAGTAGTAGTAAGTGGTGGCACCTGCTACGAGAAGCTCTCTCTGTGGGACAAATGTCGGGTGCAGATTTTTGGGTCCACCTCGTTATTTGGTAAATGGGTGGAAGCTTCCACCCGAATTCCAAAACTTCCATTTTAACTTCCACAACTTCCATTTTGACTTCCATTGTCAAAAAATTCCATTTGGAAGTAAAAATAGAGGTTTGGAAGTTGAATGGAGAATGGAAGTCGCGTGATAGGCTCATACCCGACTTTCAAAACTTCCATATGGAAGTGAAAAAGACGTTTGGGACTTTCAAATGGAAGTTTTAGACTTCCACAGGGAAGTTTTAGACTAAAAATTCCATTTGGAAGTCCAAAACTTCCACTTGGAAGTTATAAAAACTTCCGTTTGGAAGTGATAAACTTCCGTTTGGAAGTTATAAACTTCCGTTTGGAAGTTACTTCCAAACTTCCGTTTGGAAGTTAAGCTTCCAAACTACCGTCTGGAAGTAAACTTCCGTTTGGAAGCTATAAACTTCCATGCCATTGGAAATTTGATGAAAATGCGTGGGAAATACGTACAAATAGGTGGAAGTCGCGCTTGAATATGGGAGTGGTCAGAAGACTCTGCGTACTCAGCTGTGATTTTTGTCGAAATAAAAGGTAAAATGGAAGTTTTGAAAGCCAAACGTAAGTTGTGGAAGTTGAATGGAAGCGGATGCGAGTAGGTGCAAGTAAGTGGAAGTTACGGTTGAGTATGGAAGTGGACAGAAGATTCTGCGGACGCCGATCGAAGTTTCCTTGAAGGTAGAAGTCCAATGGAACTTCTAGACGTGAAGAGGAAGTGGTTGACAGTAGGTGGAAGGATATCAAGGTGTATGGAAGCTTAGTGGAAGCTCCATTTTGCTTCCACTTGCTTCCACTTTGGAAACTTCCACTGACTTGCACTAGCTTCCAAAATGCAAACTTTCATGGACCAAATGGAAGTTTCCACTCGAGTTCCAAAAGTTCCATTTGGAAACTTCCATTTTGACTTCCACAACTTCCATTCTTCCTTGCGTATACTCAATTGAATACGCACTACCTTTTACCGATATATTTTCACCGACCATGTATCTATACGCCCTGCGTCCTACTCCGCATCTGCATTCCATCCCCACGCCATGGGAAGTAGTCCTCCCTCCTCCTCTCTTCTCCCCCTGGCGGCCTGGCGGTCTCGCAGGGCGAGCTTATATCGGTGCACCCGGCGCGAGATCGCGACCTGGGTGGTCACCGATATGATCTGGAAAAGATTCTCCTTACAAACCCCTTTTCTTGCTAGAGATCCCCCGTCCGTTCCTCCGATGATGCTCGTTGCCAGCTGGTCGATGAAATCGCTGCCTTCTTTCCCGAGGCGTCCAAAGCTTTCCACCGCGAGGGTGACAAGTTTATGGCTGCGCTCGTCGAAGGACACTTGTCCTGCACGAGCGTAGTGGTTGCGCTTTCGCGCCTCGGAAGTGGAGGCAGCTGATCCGTCTCGATCAGCGCTGCCAGTCCGCATGTGGACTCTCGCTTGGGGGTCTGCGTGCGTGATGTCGAGGAGTATCGCCTTGTTACGGTACTCTGACGACGTAGCGTCTCGGAGGCCTCCCCTCTCGATCACTATATCCATGCGGAGGTTTCTGTCGGCGTTGAAGGGCGCTCCGCTTTCCGTTTGATGGCGGATGGACAACCGCTTGAAGGTGCGGGACAGCGCGTGGACTAGCGGCTGATGCTGGTTTACCTGTGCGATTGCTCGGTGGCATGTGCGCGCGTGACGCGTGGTGACATCCGTCGCTTCATAGCAGGGGCACCTCGTCGCTATGGGCTCCTCCATTCCCAGAAAGCGCCGTCCCATAGACACGAACTCCGAAGCCGGTATGATTCGTGCCGTGTCCACAGGCCTTGCCCTCAAACAGGCGACAGCGCCTGGTCCCGATAGGCTCCGTTGCCGAGCCTTGGCAAGATCTCTGGTTTCGATTCCCCCGAACACGTCGTTCCGACTCGACGGGCCTGCTGTCTCGGGGAGCTGGTCCAGAGACGCAAAGTACCGTTGGTACCATACCCGGTTTACCTGCTGCCCCAGCTTGTGCTGCGCTTTGTGGGAGCTGATCGTTTGGGCTTCATGTGCTGGCAATGCCTCCATATCAAACTGCTCTGAGACTCCTCCCTCGTTCGCGCGAAACGCCCTGTTCCGCCAGCTTTCCGGGACCACGTTCGCCATTGCCTCCTCCGATACCCCATGGATGTCACGGAGGTCCCTGACGCTACTCCATATGCGGCGAACGAGGTCCGAATTGGGCAACTCCCTTCGGATGTTTCCCCCCAATGGGCCGGAGAGGTCAGCAAGGACCTCTGGCACCGTCGCCACTAAGCTCCCGATGGACGCTGACTACCTCCTTGATTCAGCCGATGACAGTCCAAACGCCCCGGCCCCTGTGGAGAGGCTCGCCTGCGCTTTCTGGTGGGGCTGTAGCGTCAACCGGTTCGCCGGGCATCCGTCCGCAAAGAACGGCGATTCGTCCGCTATCCCTGAAAGCTCGAGAAGGCGCTCGAGCATCCATATTGCGCTATTGTCTGCCCGCTGACACGCGGGTAGTGACAGCTCCGGGCCCATTACGCGCTCAATGTAGGAGGTCCGCTTCACCATTGAACTGGTGGCGATGACGTTCGCCGACTGTTTGTCCGGCATACGCGGCAGGATGCGCGCGAGTTGCTCTGCTCCCCCATCTCGGACTATCTCGACGGCGCTGTTCACCGCGAATGCATCAGTGCCTATGGGCACGCCAACCACCTTTACCCCACCCCCTTCCGCAAGGCGGACACCTATGCCCCCAGAAGTGCTATCTCTTCCGACGTAGGCATATGCCCTTTTGGAGGCAAAGCAACCGTCTTGCTGGGGTTAATTGCAACGCCTATTTCGCGCAGCTCGTGTTGGAGAAAGGGCACTACTCTCACCGTGTCCGGTGTGATCTCTGATATACCGATGCTGATGTCATCGAGGCAGGCAAAGGCTTCAACACCCCGGGGTTCAAACTCCTCACGGACCCGTTTGAGTATTGGCAGCAGTGGCATGCAAAACAGCGCCGGGCCCATGGCATCCCCTTGCTGCACTCCACTGGAGCAGTCAATTTTACGCCGCTCCCCCGAGTCCATCTGGAAGAACGTAGGGACGGGCCTCTCGCCGTAGCATTTAGCAATGAACGGCGTGAGCGCGGGCACGCAAGTGGCCGCCTCGGCAAGTACTGCCGTCCGCTTTACAGTATTGAAGGCGTTGGAACAGTCGGTTAGGATGAGCCAGTTTCTTGCCTCATGGTGCACCCGGGCGCGTGGAGCTACCTGCTCCACCCCCCATCGAACCCCTACCCCAAACTGTCTTGCCTCACGATTAATCTCTTCCAGCCGTGGCCGCCACTGCCGCATAGTCCCGGCTGCTAGAAGACGTCTCCATGTCATACCTACACATACGGGGCGACATTTTGCCCCCGAGGCAGTGAGGTTGGACTGCAAGAAGAGCTGCCAGAATTCCGGCGGGAATGCACCGGGGTCGTCGAAGATCCGCCTCCAAAAGGCCTCGATGCTAGCTCCAAACTTCTCGCGACCGAAGCCGGTCCTGATGACCGACTGCAGGTGTGTGAAGCGTAGACCGTCACTCCCCGCGCCTGATAACGCATTTCGTGAGTTGATGACGTCGAGGGCCACCTGCGAATCGAACTCTTGCTCTGGACGCCAGTCGGGAACACTCCCTTCCTCCGGTTCCGTGGAGCTTGCTGCCACCGCTGCCGCTGCCGACTCGGAGATGGAGGCACGATCTTCCCCCGGGAATTTGGCTTTCACCCGCTCCCATGCCACCTCGTTGCCGGGCGCTCGCGCTTCCGCGAGAAGACAGCGTGCTGCTACTGACACCCCGCCCGAGTGGCGACAGGCTGACGACGCTCTCTCGTACTTAGCCGCGTCTGTGGCTTCGTAGGTTGGGCCCCTGAGCCGTGTCGATGCTCGGCTGGTGTGTACTCCGTCAACCACGGGAGAATAAGCGTCATGTCACCACGTTCGACGGACGCGAATCTCTCGCGTCGCTTCACGCGGCCGTCCTGCGAGTGTAGCAGTGCTGGCACGATGTACCACAGCTTAATGGCCCTCAGGAGCGACCTCGGCGTCTCTGAGTATATGTTTGGCCAATGCGCTCCGAGGGCGTGGTTCAGGAGACGGAGCACGTGGGTGAGAAGCTTGGTGTGGACAGTAGCTAGCCCCGGCTGCACCTTAACAACGGTGATGAAACGTTGTTGGAGCTGTTCAAGAGAAACATCATCTAGTGGCCCTGCTATTCCTAACGAATCCTGGTCCCACGGGTAGCAAAGCTCTTCCCTCCGTTCATCGTAGTTGTTGTCCGGCCTTCCTCCAAGTCCTGCGACCGTAACACGGAGTCCAGGATCAGCCCGAACTGCTGCCTCCAGTGATTCCCGTTTCCCATGGCGGGCTATGCACCCTCGTGTAGCGCAAATGAGTTGTGCGTGTGACCCACTCCTTCGAACAGCTTCCACCACACACCGCGCGTGCATAACGTGCTGGTTTCCACACGGCAGCCCTACCACTCGGGGCCCCCGAGCGATTCCCGATCGGCATCCCCCGCACACCACGCCGTCTTGACTGGCGCCAATGAGTGCACGGAGTCGCCCTACGCTGCCCGATGCTGATCCTCCCCCCTCGCTACCTTCTCCTTCTCTGGGGAGTTCTCTCTCTTCACCACCGCTCCCTCTCAATCCAGGATCCGAACGAAGCTCGCTGCCCCCTCTCGATCCAGGAGTCGAGGGCGACTCGCTTCCTCCTCTCGATTTGGAAGTCAAAAACACAATCATTTGGAAAGCAAAAATTTCCATAAACTTCCATTTGGAAGTCAAAATGGAAGTTTTGGACTCCCAAATGGAAATTTTGGAAGCTTCCACTCATTTACCAAATAATGAGAGCGACAGAGATTTTCGTCTTCAAATTATGGCAAGTTTCGAGTTGGAGAACCAGGAAACTCACAACAAACTTGAGTACGTGTACAAAGGGTTCAAGGGTTAGACCGACAAGCTGAGCGTACGGCGACGCTGACCCTGGGCTCGTGTGCACTACCATATACTGCTGCTGCTGCTGACGACCCTTAACATCACGGATGCATACGACCGCGTACGTACGTAGATGTTCGTTCATGTTGGTTCAGCACGATAATCCGTCTTCGCCCAGCATGGTGCATCGCAGGTTAGACTTTGCAGGTACTGAGGTCGCGCTTCTTTACCATCAATTCCAACCTGGTATATCGTAGTACGTATCTGGTAGGTGTTTGTTGTTGGCGAGGGGCCATACTGTATCCTAGTTGAGATATAATGCACACAGCAAGAATAGTACAGTGTAACTGTACCAAAGTAGCAACATTCGACACGAGTCATACGCTGGCCAGCTCTCGCGTTGATTGGTAGTCGAGCGAGCAGCTATCGACCTTCGAATGACACCTTGTGTCATTGCTGCAATTTACATTAGTATTCGAATGCTTTGAGATATTTACAGCAGTACGTACAGCAGTGTATTACGAGTATATTACATGAGTACTGCTGCTGTAGGAACAGTTCGAGTATCCATTTGGTTGCGTGTGTTGGCGTTCATGCCGACAGTCGAGCGAGCAGGTGCGTCCGTCTAGTGCATGGCAAGCGCGCACCCGTCAGCTGATTTGGGGGCGAGCAAGGAACAAGGTTAATTCCTATTAATATCTGGTACCGTTCTACCGGCTCTAAGCTGCTGCGGAAATACAAGGTCGACGGGTGTGTATGCAATGCTCGTTTGGTCTCTTGATAGTTGTGTATCGGTTGGTACCATTTCCTATTATGTGACTTCGACTAGTGAGGTTGTAAGTGGCGACACACGAACCTCACTTCTTCTTGGCCCCCACCCTGTGAGACGACTAAGTGTCGATCTTAACGAGGAATGTTTTTTGGGTTTTTTCAGTATTTTCCCGATTTGTTTTCAGGAGAAGCCGAAAAACTCCAACCTCGAAAAATGACGCCCTGAAGTTTTTTGAGTTTTTTCCGGAAATTTAGGTACTAGGCTGTAGAGGGTCGGGGCAACACCACCGTTCGAGTTCGGCCACCATTCGCGAGTGCACAAGGCTGATAAGGGTCGTTGCCAAGGTCACTCGCGAGCCATGGCCATACGCAGAAGGTGCAACAGCTTGCTGGGCTCTCGTGGCCGAGTTCTCAAGGTGATCGCGCCGAGGTGGCCGATCGACCGAGCTCGGTGAGGGCAATAGCTTAGACTTTGTCGCGTTGGGCGTTGTAGCGTGACGAGTTGGTGATGGATTTCACTCCCCAAGGCACCGACACCTGCCTACGAGTCAGGCCGATGACATGGAACCACCGCACGGATGGTTACCGCAAGCGCAGCTGCTGTAGTGACGGTCTTGTGCCGGGCGGAGGATTATTTCGCGAGCCAGCTGAGGCACGTACTCGACAAGATTCAACTCTCGCTGAATTTAGTGAAATACCAAAATTCAGGAAAGAACGAAATATAATTTGTTAACATCGACGCCAATGTGATAGGAGTGAAGTACTCATGTGCTATAGATAAAGATACCATAGTAGTGTGCAGTTTTGTCGTCTCAGGACTACAGGAATAATCCAAAGAATGGATCACCCCATTTTCCGTTAGTCGAGAGTAACATCCTTGTAGGAATGTTCTTCAAGGCGGACAGCCCGGTAGACGAGGGTATTGTTCCTTAACAGAGAGGACCTAAAATGAGAAGTTCTTATATTACCAGAAGGACGATCGGTAGCCATAGGAAAGTTCTATAGGAGTACATCAGATAAAAATGGTTATGAGAGCTTGTGGCGTGGGGTGGGATGAGTATATCTCGGTGTCGAGTCCCTCCCCCCTTCGTACCTCTCAATTCTCTACCAGAGCATCTCCTTAGCTCTACATGACCTGAAACATCCATCCATAGACTGCCATGCAGTCTGGGCTACCGCTGTCTGAGGCTACTAACGTTCTATTCATTGTTGGTCCACAGCCTCATGGGGGATAGCATTGGAGACCTTCGGGGTCATCACGTATTGGAACAGGGTTGATTTTCGAGCAGCCGAATCAACAAAGTGCAACCCGCTGGGGAAAAACTCCGCCGCTTTTGGAGAAGAAGCCTCGAATACAGAATGCGGGAGGAGTCCGATGGGAAGCAACAGCTAATCATCGTTGGTACAGCACGGGGGGGATGCTATACCTGGTCACCATCGTCAGAACTCTGATGGTTGATGCGGGAGTTGGGTGGAGGATCCCGCAGACGATCCCGTAGAAATGACGTAGCTACTGCTGCTGAGCAGCAGTAGCAGCTAAGCCCTACGGCGGAGGCAGAACCGTAGGCAGGGGGAGCAGCAGCAGCAGCAGCTCATGTCCTAAGTATGGTAGGACTTTAACTATGTGCAACTTTGTGTGAAGCGGATAGGGGGAGGGAGAGCGTACAGCAGCAACAGCTGAAAGTCCCACGGCAGGAGTACATCCGTGGGCACCCCCGCTGTTGGTATCGGATGGGAGGGTTTCCAGTCGGGCGTGAGTCATTTCCAGTATGTCGGAGGCAGCAGGTATGGGTAAGTCGGAAAGCGAGAAACATTCTGCTCAATTCGCGAGAAGCTGCACAGCCACCATGCTGTGCGCACCCCACCATGAGGTGGGAAAGCCGCGTGGCGTGCTAGTCGCGTGCCCTCTGCTGCGAGAGGTTTAGTGGCGGAGGGAGCGGACGCATTGGAATCGGGTGCTGTCTGCAGCAGTACTACAAAACGAGGGGAATAGCGTCTGTACGTCAATAAGTACTTCATGATAGCAGCAGCAGCAGCAGCAGCAGCAGCAGCGGGAAGGTCGTGAAGTGGACAGACGGCTATTTCGTCAGCTGGAGCTTTCTATGTTATCCGGCTACATCGTGGGGCGGGAGGTTACATCTAGTCTTTTCTGGTGGGTATTCGCATTTAGCATTTTGTTTTTTGCGATTGGATATATCTATCGGTCGGAAAATGTTTTTGATTGTACAAATAAAGGAAGATACGTCATTTTCGACTGAGATTGGATTAGTTCCGGGTAAGTCGTATACCAGTATTCATAGATACGGTTTGCGACGTGTTAGGGAATACCAAATATGGTATTTATCGTTCTTCCCCGGTAAAGTGGTGGATGATATACAGAAAATGCATCGTTTGTTATCCCGGCAAAGTCGTGCTCGTGCGGTGGCAAGTCGTTCACAGTTGGCCGAGCTAGTTGCGGCAACGTGTGTAAGCACATGGCTGGAACAGTATTATAAAAAACAGAACCAACAACCGTAAAATATCATAACGGTTTTAGTTTTTAGAAATTTCCCTAATGATACCCAACTCTGCTGTACGATCGTCGAGTACTTGTAAGCAGACTGTGCCTGTCCACAGCAACGTTCGGGCCATGTCCCCGAGACATGCAGCAGGTAGGTGGTGTTGTGAGGCCCACCCTCCTACTGATGAGGGGACGGAGAAGGAGAAGATCTGCTGTAGATGGTGTACAGCAGTAGTAGCGGTGGCGCCTGCTACGAGAAGCTCTGTTGGACACATGCTACGTTGTAGATTTTTCGTCTTCAAATTGTGAGTGCGGAATGAGGAAACGTACAACAAAATCCAGCAAGTGTACAAGGGTTCAAGGGTGAAACCGACACAAGCCGAGCGTACAGCGACGCTGACCCTGGCCTCATTTGTCCTACTGCTACTGCTGCTGCTGTTTGCTGATGGAGAAGCTCTGCTGTAGATGTCGTGCATATCAGTAGTAGTGGTGGCACCTGCTACGAGAAGCTCTCTCTGTTGGACGAAACATGTCAGGTGCAGATTTTACGTCTTCAAATTAAGGCGAATTCGAGTTCGGAACCAGGAAATACACGACAAAATCGAGTACGTGTACAAAGGATTCAAGGGTTAGATCGACAAGCCGAGCGTACAGCGATGCTGACCCTGGCCTCGTGTATCCTACTGCTACTGCTGCTGCTGTTTTGCTGCTGGAGAAGCTCTCCTGTAGATGTACATCATAAATAGTGGTGGCACCTGCTACGAGAAGCTCTTTCGGTTGGACAAAACATGTCAGGTACAGATTTTTCGTCTTCAAATATTGAAAACTTGCCAAATTGGCAAGTTTTTGGAAATTTGGATTTTCAAGCCTTGCTAAAGACTTGATGAAATAGCAAGTCTAAATTTCCATAAACTTGATGCTAAGGCCACTTCTTATGCAGTCGGAAACATGGGTTGAAAATGCCGGTTTCCGATCGGAGGCAAAAAATGGTCAAATCTCATGCAGTTGAAAAAAAGCGCCTTTTCAATCCTAGATCTTTCGATTATGATTTCCAACTGGACCAGACAGTCGAAAAAAATTCGATCCAAGTTGCCAGTCGGATTCATGCATCGGAAATGTCAGAATGTCCCGCCGCATACTCGTACGAGTATCTATTGATTGTGCTCAGAAACACGACGGAGACGTTACATCTAATATTAGGGAGTTCAATATATTGATATAGGATTATAGGAGAGGGATATTTAGTCGGGTATTCGGGGGGATAAACGGGAGGTTTATTCCCGCGTCATGTTGGATAATAACCTGCATACGATGCATGAGCTGTCACTCGACAGCTCGGATATAATATAAGAGGAGTTCCGTGTTACTGTCTGGAGTCAACCACGCGTTCCCGTGCCAGCTGCGCCTATACCTTTAGAGATCAATCAACACACTAGTGGGAATCCGGCGATCTTCTATTGTCAAGCGTAGCCAAGGCCAACCTAGAGAGGTGGGAACCTGCTTCGGCATGCTTAGTTTCGAGGACATGCCCAGTCAAGAAGCCAGCGTGGAGAGTGAAAAGATCGTAGAGGAGATGAGGAAGAAAATAGAGGTCCTGGAAAGGACGATGGAGGAGCAGAGACTGCGCGCCGAGAAGGACGCGCAGGGAGCAGGAAAGGAAGGGGGGGCCGGTGGGGGGACGAGAGGAGAAGGAACTGCTGGAAGACAACAAGCAGCGTCGACGGTGCCGACACCTGGGCTGGAGGCCCGATCAGGCATGTCATTACCTTCTTTGTACCGCCCAAGTTTGTCCCAGTCGAGACCCCCGAAGTTTGACAATGTAGAGGCCCACTTTAGCATGTGGCGTAGTAAGTTTTTGGCATACCTATCATCGCTTGGGTGCTTGCATGTACTCAGTAGCACAGCAAAACCAGTTATGGTGGGTGACATGAGGGTTTCGCCGGAGGAATTAGCCTCCAGACATTCCCCCCAGGATTAGGGACGCGAGATTGGTGTATGGATTGATGATGGAGGCCATGACAGGATACGATATGGCTGAGTTTAGAATGCAAAAGGCAATGTCTCCGAGTGGTGCTTGGAAGGAGTTGGAAGACTATTACATGCCGAAGACGATAGCCGCAGCTCATAGATTGAGGAGGGAATTTGATACAATCGAA
The DNA here is from genome assembly GCA_031763025.1 of Macrocystis pyrifera. Taxonomy (NCBI): domain Eukaryota; class Phaeophyceae; order Laminariales; family Laminariaceae; genus Macrocystis; species Macrocystis pyrifera. The sequence continues at coordinate 14,362,540 of JASSKH010000009.1, forward strand.
TGGCCGAGGACGAAATCCCCTTGCTGTTCCTAGGAAGGGTGGACAAGGCAGCAGATAAGCTGGCGATGCTAGGATGTGGTAAGAGTACAGAGGAAGTAAACCGCCACATTGTTACCAACCTCTCATCTTTGTATACTATTCAAAGCAAGTCCATTCTTTCCCGCCCTTCCATCCCCCGTTCCGAGGTCGATGAGATCATCCGTGACGCGTATGCTAACGACAAGGTAGAGAAGGAGATGGTTTCTAGGGCGTTGGGCGTGGAGGGAGTGGTAGATCAGCATGCCTTGTACGCCGGAGGTGCGCAGCCTGCCGGTGGCGGAGGTGCGGGTCCAGGAGGGGGAAGGAGGAACAGGAGAGGCGGGAGGCTCAAGGATGGGCAACAGCAGCAGCAGCAGCAGCAGCAGCAGCAGCAGCAGCAGCAGCAGCAGCAGCTCCAGCGACAGTATCAGCAGCAGCAGCCCCAGCAGCAGCAGCAGCACCAACGGTAGCAGCAACAGCCCAGCAACAGCAGCAGCAGCACCGTCCCCATCAGCAACGTGGCAACCGGGGAGGAGCTTCGTCGGGGGGGATAACCGGCCCCAAATGGCGTTGGGATGCCGTGGCCTGCAGGTACCATTGGGATAACTCAGCCCCAGACCCCTTCGGTACGGGTGGAGTAGTCCCCCTCATGGGTTGGGTACCTACCGACCTACCACCAGGGACGTTGCCGCCGATGCCCCCGCCCGCAGCGACTCCGGCAGGCTGAGGCCCCCCACCGAATAACACATGGAGGCGCAAGGGGCCCTGCTTCCGGTGCGGCAGACCGGGCCACCACGCCGCGGAATGCCAGGCAGCTCCCGCGCAAATGAATGTCGCTTTCCCGGGTGCCGCTTCTCCTCAACCCGCCCAACAACCATACTACGGAGGTGGCTGGCTGCAGGAGACGCCCTACGGCAGTGGTGGGTATACCTCGGCCGGAGCTTCCCCGCCACAACAACCCTCCTTCAGCACTTCCCCCTCCCCTGGCCCAGCGAACAACGGCAACCCTACGCCTACGTTCGATCCGCACCTCCTCACCGCGCAGTTTGCGCACCAAGGCAAGGCGAATGATGATTTGTTTTGGGTTAATGGGAGAGAAGAATGGGTAGCGCATTCGGGATCAACTTTTCATGTGACTGGTAACCCGTTTGGTATGGTAAACTGTACTCTCCTTTCCCCTGGTAAGAGCCGTTTGGTGGTCGGTGACATGAGGTCACTGAAGATAGAGTACTTCGGCCAGATTCCAATTGTGATGCACAGCTCTCAGGGTGACGTTCAAGTTAGGCTGATGGACGTAGCATACGTACCCGGTGTTCGCTTCAACTTATTTTCGCTTCATGCAGTAATGTTGAAATGCCCGGTGACACTTGATGCTCAGGGAGCTCACACGTTGAATGGACAGCTGTCTTTCGTGCGTAGGGACGCGGGTTCATACGTAGACGCCACGCGGATTGTAGAGACCCCGATTGCTGCCGCTGTTTTTTGGCTGCTGGGAAAATGAGGAGGTTCGATATTAACGACCTTCACGTTGCCCTTGCCCACTCCCATGCTGACACTCTCCGTGAGACGGCACGCCAGATGGACATTAAGGTTTTTGGGGAGTTGGTTTCGTGTGCTGGGTGTTCTGAGGCGAAAGGGAGGATGGCGGTGCCGTGGACGACCGAGTGCCGTTCTACCAGGCCTCTGGAGCGTCTGTTCGTGGATCTGTCGGGACAACAGCCTACGTCTGCTGGCGGTGCGCAGTACTTGATGATGATCGTCGACGACTACTCGCGACTGGAGGGGCCGTATTTCTTGAAGCGGAAGTCTGACGTCCCGAAGGTCTTCGCTGGTTTCCTGGCCGACATCAACGCGAAGGGTGTGCCGTCCATCGTGGAGTGCCTTCGCTCGGACAACGGCACCGAGTTCACCAAGACGGAGTTCGTGGAGTTGCTCAACCACCATGGCATCCGCCGCGAGTATACGCCCGTCGATTCTCCGAAGCATGACGGGGTGGTCGAGCGACGGATCGCCATGACGCTTGAGCTTGCATTGGCGTCCCGCCTGGAGGCCACCCGCCTGTTCGGCGATGCAAGGATGCCGGCGACGCAGCCCCTCTGGGCTGAGTCATGCGTGTACCCGAGCGATGTGATCAACATGACGGCGAGGGTAAGGGACAAGCCGGAAATGCACTCGCCGTACCGAAAATTCTACGGGAGACCACCGTTTGCGCGGCTGCTCCCGTTTCTGAAGCCGGGCTTCCACCACGTCAGGAGGGCCCTCAAGACCGAGCCGAAGGCGGAGGTTTGCTTCTACCTCAACGGCGGCAACCACCACGCAGCTGACTGCAGCAAGATCCTGCTGATGTCTGGCCGAAGGTCGTTCTCCCGTGACGTCACTTGGGAACACCCGAGGATACCGTTTGTGGGGTTACTGCCTTCGGAAGAGGAGAGCTCCCCGCCGCCGCCGTCGCCGTCGCCACCACCGCCGGGTGCGCCGGAGCCTCTGAGGGGCCCCGACGTATGACCCGGGCCACCGTCCCCATCCCCACTGCTGCCGCCGCAACCGCCGTCATCACCGCCGCTACCGCCGCCACCGCCGCCGTCGCCGTCGTCGTCGCTGCCGCCGTCATCGTCACCGCCGCCGCTACAGCCACCGTCACCGCCGCCACCGTCGCCACCGCCGCCGTCGCCGCCGTTATCATCGCCGCCGCCGCCGCAGCAGTCACCGCAGCCACAGCTTTCGCAGCGTGCTGCCCGGGCACTTGGTTATTATATCCTGGACCCGGGGGATGGCGATGTGCTGAGGGGGCGGACAAGGGGGGAGACTGCACGACACCAGGAGAGCGGTGGCGCTGTGCAGAGAGGGTGGACTAGGGGGGAGACCGCACGACACCAGGAGGGTGGTGGCGGTGTGCAGGGTGATCGGGCCAGGGGGGAAGCTGGGCGACACCCTGAAGGTGGAGATGTGCTGAGGGGGCGGACGAGAGCGGAGACTGCGCGGAACCGCGAGGCTATGGGGCATGGGCTGCTGTCGTGGATGGCAGCACGGGAAGGTATAGGCCATGTACTTTTCCACCAAGCCCCACCGTGCGAGAACCCTCCCGTTCCCACACGCCCGGCGAGCGAGCTTTCGACGCCGAACTCTTATGCTGAAGCGTGTGCGGACGAGTATTCGACCATCTGGAGACAGGCGATGGACAAGGAGTACCATGGGCTGGCGGACGCGGGGACGTTTGGAGCGACGTAGCAACCAGAGGGGCTCAACGTCATCTCGGCGAAGTGGGTGTTCGCCTGGAAGTCCAACGAGCATGGTGACGTGGTGCGGGCGAAAGCAAGGCTGGTGGCACGAGGTTTCAAGCAGCGTGAGGGTATTGATTTCTTTGAGACTTTTGCCCCGACGCCTGCAGCGTCTTGTTTCCGTTTGTTGGGTGCTATCGCGTGCGAGTTGGGTTTGGATTTGTGTCATTTTGACGCTGAGCAGGCGTTCGTGCGGTCGAGTTTGGATGAGGATGTATTCATGCGACTACCCCCCGGCTGCGGCGAAATGTCTGGTAAGGTAGTCAGGTTGAATCACAGTCTCTACGGCTTGAAGCAAGCGTCGAGGTCGTGGCACAACCACCTTCTCACTCACATGAAGGGTCTAGGATTTGAGCAGAGCCCCGCTGACGCGTGTGTCATGAGGTTGGTCGAGTCGGGCTCTGTCTCCATTGTAACGGTAGTTCATGTGGATGATATTTTTGCTGGAGGACTCAAGGCTAGATGCGATCAGTTCTGTGAAGACCTGAACAACCTTGTTCCGATCAACAATCTAGGCGAGTTGCGGCGGTATGCTGGTTGTTTTTCGAGGCATTGGGATGCTGGTACTTTGACTATTTCGCAGCAGGCGTTCGCTGAAAATACCGCGGCGAGGTTTGGTGTTAGTTCTGGGAGGAATAACCCGTTTTCGGCTGGTGTGAAGCTCGAGGAGTTTGGCGAGAATGAACCCGTGGGTGATTGGCCTTTCCGCGAGTTGGTGGGGTGCTTGATGTGGCTTGCGAACCTAACACGACCGGATATTGCGAACGCGGTGAGGGCGGTAGCGAGGTACACGAATAGGCCGAGGGAAGTACACTGGAAGACAGCAATCGGTATTGAGAGTATGTATTTTCTACGAGTGATTTCGGCATTACGTTCCAGAAGGGTAGCGGGCGTGAGCTGGTAGCGTTTGCAGATGCAGACTATGCCAACAAAGCCACTGACGGGAGGTCAGTTTCCGGTGGGGCTATCTTGTGTGCAGGGGCGTGTGTGTGCTGGTTTTCTAGGACGCAGAAATTCGTCACACTCTCAACCACTGAGGCCGAATATGTAGCACTGGCAGACACTATCAAGGAGGCAATGTTCATGCGCTATGTATGGAGTTTTATTTTTCCGGGGTTTGGGGAGAGATGCACTACGGTTTTCGAGGATAACGAGGGGGCAAGGCACCTGGCACAAAATCCAGTGTGCACGTCGAATTCGAAGCACATCGACGTACGACACCACTTTTTGCGCGAGCTAATTTTTAAGGGGGAGTTTGTTATTACTCATGTAGGGTCGGAGAAACAGCATGCAGACTTCTTGACAAAGCCACTCGACATCACGGTGTTTCGCTACCACCGGGATTTTCTGATGAATATTTGACGCGGTTTTTCCGAGGTGGAAAGTTTTGTGTTATTTTTGAGTGAAGGATTTGTCTGAACTACGTATAAATCCGTAGATGCTGCCGTTTTTCCCTGGCTAATTCCAAGGATGATACCATTTCGTTCCTGGTGATGGATTTCGAGAGTTTTTGGTGTTTTCGAGTAGTCCCCACGTCAAATAAAATTCAAGTGAAGGAATGTATGCTATCTCGCATTACCGTCGCGATCTGTGTATCTATGGCGGGAGCAGGGGACAAGGGGAGACCCTTGTCCGGGGGAACGGGGTTCCTTGCGATCTCTGGCATTTATTTTCTTGGCTTAATTTTTATTTTGATGAGTATGACTACTGTGATATTTTATATGATTTGCATTAATTCCTCATGAAATAGAGGGAGATTTTTTTTATAAGGTTGAAGAGAGACTATGAAGCGCCTGGGGACGTGTGCGGTCCATAGAAAATGTTTTCTGAGTTGGAGAGTTTGGATAGTATTTTGGAAATTGAGAGTTTGATTTTTGGTTCTGAGTGAAATTATGTTTCTGAATTTCGTATGAGTTGGTCATAATATTGAGATGTTTCCACCCAGCGGAGTCGTACATTGTAGTGCACAGAGCTGGGGGGATATTAAAGTATGGTCGTGTATAATGAGCAGGGGGGATATTGATTGTGCTCAGAAACACGACAGAGACGTTACATCTAACATTAGGGAGTTCCATATATTGATATAGGATTATAGGAGAGGGATATTTAGTCGCGTATTCGGGGGGATAAACGGGAGGTTTATTCCCGCGTCATGTTGGATAATAACCTGCATACGATGCATGAGCTGTCACTCGACAGCTCGGACATAATATAAGAGGAGTTCCGTGTTACTGTCTGGAGTCAACCACGCGTTCCCGTGCCAGCTGCGCCTATACCTTTAGAGATCAATCAACAGTATCACACACGCACACAACACGACTTATGCCACAACCCCACACCACAACATCGGCGACGCTGGCTTGGCTGCTGTCACTTCTGCTTTGCTCGGCGCGAGTCAGCGTGATACATCCTTATCTACGCCCGTCAGCAGCACGTGACAGCACCCAATGGCCGCAGTGCGCGGTATCGATGACCTTTGGCCAACTGCTGTGCTGGCTGTAGCTTTGGCGACTCTTGAAGAAATCAAGCGCCGCGAAGGTCTCGAGGACGAGATGGAGGAGAACGCCCCGCGTATGAAGCTCACACGCTGCTCCAAGAAGAAGCGAGACATCAGCATATATGTGTGGTTGGGCGCGGCTGCTGGAAGATGATCTCTTTGACTCCACGAGCATTACGGCGAAGCAGTTTCGAACCGACTTTGCCCTCCGCCTGCCCTACCCTTTTTCTTGGAGCTGAAAGTCATTCCCTTACTCGTACATCAGACGTCTACAGAAAAAAAAACACAAGAACTACTGTTCTTGTATATTCGATCCGACGGACGATAAAAGGTAGCTATTCCCAATCTGGAAAAAATAACCGATCGGGAACCGGCATTTTCAATCCTAGTTTCTGACTGCAAAAGAATTGGCCTCAAAGGCCGTTCCCTATGCGGTTCGATTTTTGAGCTTCAGCTTTGGACCCGATCGCATTTTCAAGTGTGAACTTGGCAAATCGAAGCAATCTTCCTATCTATGGGGAAAAATCAGATGTATTACGCGTGATGAGATTAGAGCAAACGCCAAGACCAACTACTGTTGTTGTGGTCTGTCGCCGCGAAGAGACGCGCTGGGTGCGCTGCCCTGCGCGTAGGACCCAAGCGTCCGAGCTAGGCTGATTGCCTCTGGTCTTAGCGGCGAAGAGACGCGGCGAGTGCACCAGAGTCAAGCTGTCTTGGTATTTGTTCTCCCCGAATCCGGAAAATAAATATCAATATCCTAATGAAGTCATTTGCACGTTTTTAGCAAGACTTGAAAGTCCAAATTTCCAAAAACTGGCAATTTGGCAAGTTTTCACGGACAGTGTCGTTAAAAACGGCTAACTGCTCTGCGATAAAAAAAAAAATCGAACGAAAAACAGTAGTTGCCCATGTATGTTTGTACAATCATGACACCTGACACGTAATATTTACTTTGCTGTCAGCCTACTGCTGTACTAAATGTATGTACGTAGACGAGCTTTCTATCCTGTGACGCCCGGATATATACGGCAAAAGGAAAAGCTGAACACGCTTGCGACCAAATTCATTTTTCCAGTACTAGTAATTGGTGGTAATGTGGCGCGACCTCAGTAATACCTGCAGTAGTCATATCTGCGATGCATCATGCTGGGCAAATACGGATTATTCTGTTTTGTGCTGAACCAACACGAACGAACATCTACTGCTGCTGTACCTACTACCTACTGTTTCATAAAATGTGTCTGACTGCTGCTGCTGTACAACACTGTAGTCTACGAGTACCTATCCACGGAGAGGTGCGCGTCGAGCGCGCTTGTCTTGGTCCCTAGGCCCGAGCCCGCGCCACCCGACTGTACTCTGGCCACGGAGGGACGCGCCGCCCGCCGACCGCGCGTCGGGAGCGAAGCAACGTCGTTACACAGCTGTCACCATCCAACTCATCGCTCGTTCTGCTGCTGTTTGCTGTCATGGATAACATCTTGAAATTAGAGAGCATGCCGTTTTTCGATTTGAAAGTTTTGGCCTAAAATCCGACGAAATGGGTAATCGGATTCTCGAATCGAAAAAATTCCGGTCGGATTTTGCATATTTTGGACTGCCTAAGCAGGGTCATTCATTTTTGAGATCGAACATAAATCTGAAGCTCGAAATCGAACCGCATAGGAAACAGCCCAACGAAGGGCCAGGGGATTATCTATATCCAAGCTTTGGCAAAAAACTTGCTTTCTTCTTTCAACTCGCCGACCTCCTACCGAATGCCAAACCCCTGCTCGTACACACCCACGAGTACTGCAATGCAGCACAGCAGCAGTAGATGGTATTCTTCCTCACTGTTTCAACCCTTCGAAGCCTCTGTCTTCCTAGTTCAACCAACGAACTGCACCCGGGTCCGTTATCAACTCTCTATGACCCTCTTGCCATATCCCCTCTATTCAAGCATGCCAACAATTCAATAATACCTCTCCACAAACCCAGATTTCCTCCGTTCAACCTTCCACTAATTAATTGGCAAATCTAAATTTCTACCGGTCTTTTTTTTTTGTCCAATACGTGTCATTAACAAAACAAATTTCGAGGTGGGAACCAGGAAACACACAACAAAATCGGAGTAGGTTTGGGTGTGTACTTGTACAAAGGGTTCAAGGGTTGAGTTAGACCGACAAGCCAAGCGTATGGCGACGCTGACCCTGTCCTCGTGTGCCCAACTGCTGCTGCTGCTGCTGCTGACGTTTTTTTTTTTTTTTTTTAATAATGAATCCAAACGTCACGACGTATTATTCACGGATACTGCAGTGGATGAAAGTAGGAAGGAGATCGCAGACAGGGTAGCGAGGTACCGGGCAGACTGGCAAGTAGAACGTGCCTATACTACTCGTGCCACCAACTGGTGGTGCAGCTGGTCCGAACGTGGTCTTTTTTTGTCTTCCTTCTGTTTTTGTTTATTTATATTTCATTTTACTTTCTTTTTGCGCTGACCCTATGTGATTTTCATTTTATTTTTCTCTTCCTGTCTCCGGTTGATAAGCCTTATTGAAGGGGTCGTGTGGCGTGGGTGGATGACGAGCCTGCTTAATTTGTTTCGTATTATTTGACGCCGAGGGGCCGGGCATAGTTGACGAACGCTGGACGGAAGCAGCAGACAGGGTAGCAAGGTACCAGGCGGACTAGCAGGGAGACCCTGGCATTGCTACTCGTACCATAAACTGCTGCCGCTACCTGGAGGATGCTTTGTGCGTTGGTTTGCCTGATATTTTCCCTTGGTTCTTCGTCTTACTCTGTTGTCGACGACTAGTGGTGTTTTCCTTCTTTTTCCCTTTTTTTCCAGCTGGTTCTTTTCAAGTGTCTGCCAGATCCCCTGCGGGGGGGGGCACGATGGTTTGTTTCTTATATTTTTTTCTTGTTTTTTTCTTCTCTTTCGAATTGTGTTCCTTGTTTTTTGTTTTTGTTTTTCTCTTTGTTTCGTTCGTTTCGTTTCTCTAGGTCATGGAATGCGTAAGTCGTGCCTGTCGTATGTAGTGTGATGACATGGCATTGCATTGCATACGGGCAACGTAGTATCTCTGCTGTGGCGTAGCTTTGTGACTACAGAACTTGTATCTCTAGGATTGAAGAATCGGCACGGACACTGGTTGTGTTGAATGTCGACGGGTAGAAAGAACGGTTTAATGTGAAGAAAACAACAACACAACATACATACAACCGCATACGTAGGTGTTGGTTCGTGTTGGTTCAGCACAACACAGAATACTCCGTTTCGCCCAGCATTATGCATCGCAGATATATATATATATATATATAAATATATATATATTATCATCACTTTAACTTTCCAGCCCACTCGTAGGAGGTTTTACCCTCGACGATCTTCTGGACAAGCCGTGGTCACAGGTGTCGTCCCTTCTCCCCCCCGGTACGTGCCTTTAGTTTTTATCGCGCACAGGGTTTAGCATTCCCACTGCTCGTCGATTTTCATCGAATGTACAGCTAACTCACGCTCTCGCGCTTTCCGCTAATCAGTTTTATGCAAGAAAAAGTCCCTATGAGCATGCACTCGGTGAGACTCGAAGTCACGAAATTGATCTTGATAGGCTCGCGGACCACCTACCAAGCCACCGGGGACGCCGGTCTATGAGGTCACGCCTCATCACCACCAATTACTAGTATATAGCGGTTGTCGTGTGGTAGCTCTCTTATCGGGTATTTCGTTGGTCTTGGATCACCCTTTTTTTATATTTGTGGGACGAATCATGGTTACGAGTAGATGCGGACGCTGGATGCGTTCTGCTGACGTACTCAGGTCACTTCCTCTTTTACCACGTACTTTTCAAGAATATTCGTTTTTTGTTTGCAACTCCTTTTGCATTTAGAGGAGGGTTCTTGGGAATTTTTTCAACATTTTCCACCATTCATTCTAATAATCATAATGTTTAAACATTACACCGTCCTTCAAATTGTCGAAATTCAGAACAAGTTGAAACTTACCGTACCCTTTTTAATAGAATTTTAATAGAACTCCAGTCCCGTTTGTGTGTGTGTTCTGCATATTAAACGTTCTTTCTACCCGTCGACATCCAGCACCACCAGTGTCCGTACCGATTCTTCAAACCTAGAGAGATACAAGTTCTGTCATCACAAAACTATGCCACAGAGATACTACATAGTTACGAATGCAGTACGCGTACGCAAGCACAGTAGACAATCCAATGCCATGTCATCATACAGGATATCGAAGTCTGACTTCGTAGTCACTTTGCGCCCATCAGACAAATACGAAGACTGACAACACGCCGAGAGTTCGACAGGCAGCTTTAATGTCCGATTAAAAGCGTCGTGAACGAGTAGTCGCGAGGGTCGTTTCCACTCTCAACCAGCTTATCCAGCCCCGTAATACGCCTGGCATGGTTGAGTTTTTCTCTGTGGCTATTATTGATGCGTTCGAAATAAAGGTGTCACCCCCTCCACGTCGCCACCGCAGGCATGGATGGTGTGAGTCTGCCGAACCTTGGCCGCATTCATATTAGCGTGGACAGCGAGGGAGGATGCACGACAATTCTTGCGTGCCCACCCCCGGGATAGAACCGCGTGGAAGACACTTAGATCTGCGTGTGCGAACCTGCAGAAGGTGATTTCCGCAGCACTGCATGCGTTCGTCGAAGAGTACCTGGGCGAAACCGAACGACTACTAGCGAATAACGACCAGACGGAATTATACATACAAGCACCTTAAGAGTACGGTGGGATTGGAAGGGACAAAAGCGAGGAGCATTAGGGACGAGAATGGCACGCTGTTGCGGGATAAGGTTCGAATTCGTGAACGCTGGTCGGGGTTTTACCACAAACTCTTGAACAAGAAATCACTGAAACACGATCCCACGATCATGGACCTCTTGCTACCGCGACCGCTTGAACTGTCGCTCGAAGATGAACCATCCATGGACGAGATGACCGAAGCACGTCAAATTGGAAAGCTGTTGGGCCAGATGGTCTCCCGGCCCAAGTCCTAAAACTCGACCACCTCGCAATCGCCAAGTGCTTTCACAACATCCTTGTCAATGTTTGGGTAACTGGGGAAGTCCCCCAGCAATGGAAAGAAGCGACCATCAAGGTCCTTTACAAAAAGAAGGGCCGCACTGCTTACAACAACTACAGAGGGATTTCGCTTGTTGCCCACGCATGCAAAGTTTAGTTGAAAATCGTTGCCTCCCGCCTCAGCAACTACTGCGAGACCGAGGGATTACTCCCGGAGGAACAGTGCGACTTCCGCCCCGCACGATCAACGAGTAATATGTTGTTCGTCCTGCGCCGGTTGCAAGAGCTCGGACAACAGAGGAAAATCCCCCTGTGCGTGCGTGTGCTTTATCGATATGCAGAAAGCGTACGACTCTGTCGACCGAGAGCTACTCACACGCTTTGGCGTACCAACCAAGATGCTGAGAATTTTCCGTAATTTCCACCAAGGCATGCGGGCTCGCGTGCGTAAGGATGACGTCGAACACTCAGAATGGTTTGATGTCACGCAGGGGCTACGGCAAGGCCGCGTGCTATCACCGTTACTGTTCAACGTATCCTTCGCTGCTGCGATACACGTCGTGCTAATACGCTTTAGCCAAGACGAAGCCATCATAAGGATCTGGTCCAACTCAGTGATGCTGGAGTAGTCGGAACAGAGGAGCAGGAACCATTGGCGTGCGTGAGAAGGGCTGTATGATGCCGATGACGCAGGAATTGTTTCGAAGCCGGCTGGAGGGCTCGCGAAAAAGATGACCATCACCGTGACTGTCTTCGAAGCAGCAGGCCTCATAGCAAAAGAAGACAAAAACAATATTCTACGAACACCAAACCAGGCACAACCCTCGCACTACTGCTCGTCATCGAAGCAGCAGGCGAGAGGTATGAACAGACGGCCCAGTTCTTACACCTAGGCGGCATTATCCAAGAGAACGCTGACCTCTCGCTCGAAATCGACCGGCGGATCCGTCATGCGGGCATGCATCAAACGGTTCGGCCCGGAGTTGTACGATAGGACGACTGCCCCCCTTAGCCTGAAAGTCCGAGTGCTGAAGGCCGAGGTGATTGAGACCCTGCTGTACGGGCGTGTGACGTGGACCCTCAGAGCGGAAAACTTTGCCAAGTTTCGAACGGCTCACCACCAAGTCCTGTTGCGAGTCATTGGCTTCCAGCGCCGACTTCGTAATGACCACGCCACCCTCTCGTACGCGAAGGCCCTCAAGATGACACGTTGCGAGTAGCGCGGCAAAGCAAGGTGCGATTACCCAGTAAGGTAAAGTTCGACTACCCAGTAGGGTAATGTTTGGGATGATGGCTGGTGGGGAGAACCCGAGACCTGGCAGACAGTTGAAGACTTAATATAGATGCATAGTCGAAGATATTAGGGAGTTCCGAGCCACCGAAGGGTCAACGGAACTTTACCCCTTGGTGTTTGGTCCGCACTGTGGTCCACTGCAGCAAAAAATGCGGGGAAGTGGTACCTGGGGTTCCTCGAAGCAGCCGAACTGTTCATGGTGAGGTGGCACGAGGATGAGGCTGAGCTGAGTAGGCAGGGCCGCGCATCCGCCGTGGGTGGTATCCAAGGAAATGGGGGGGGGGGGGGGGGGGGGGGGGGGGGGTAACAGGAGCAGTGGAAGGAAACCTGACCAAATGAATGCGGGGAGGGGGGGGGGGAAGGAGGAGTACAAGGGGAACCGCGGTGGACAAAAGTAGGAAGGAGATGGTAGACAGGGTAGCAAGGCACAAGCCGACTATGAAGTAGAGCATGTCTATGCTACTCGTGCCTCCAACTGGTGCAGCTGGTTCCAACGTGGTCTTCCTCTATTTGCGCTTGATCCTCTGTGGTTATTATTTTGTTTCTTTCTCTTCCTTCTATCGGTAAGCCTTAAGGAAGGCGTCGTGTGTCGTGGGTGGATGACGAGCCTGCTCTGCTTGTTTCGTATTGTCGTACGCCGAGGGGCGGGGCATAGTTGACGAACGCTGGACGGAGACGGCAGACAGGGTAGCAAGGTCCCAAGCGGACCAGTAGGGAGAACCTGGTTATGCTGCTCGTACCACAAACTACTGCGACTACCTAGAGGGTGTTCAGTGCTTCGGTTTGCCTGATATTTTCCCTTGGTTTATTGTATAACTCTGTTTATCAGGGGTACCCTCGAAGGAAACCGGGGGATCAGGAAGTGTCTGTGGCGGTATATTTTTCGACATGTGATACCCTCCACATTCCAACGTCTACCATCGAATAGCGATGGCCGATACACTAGTTCTAGAGCACTCCGGAGGGAGCGGGTTGGACCACGAGAACCGCCCGCTGTGGAAGGTGCCTCGCGTGTGCGAGTCGTGTCTATCCACAGTCGCTGTCGAGCGCTATCGCCAGGAATGACGTGCTGTGGCGATTGCGTCATTCTAAAAACATGCACCGCGTACAAGTTCGACTCGGCATCTTCTTCTTGTTTCGTTTTTTTAGTTCGTTCGTTTTTTCTCGTTAGCACCAAACCTGCTGTTTTGCACAATATACGAAAATCTGCTCGTTTATTTTCATTTTTTTTGTTTCGTTTCTTTTTAGTCCTCGTTAGGACCGGCCCTAAAGAAAGAAAGAAAAAAAAAAGGGAACAAACGACTCGAAATCATCCGGCGAACGTCGTCTTCAGCCATTCATCATTAGAAGGCAGGATGAAAACGATTCGGCATCGAAAATTCTAAATCGAAATCTGAAACACAAAAAAAGAAGAGAGAGAAAAAACGAAAAACAAGCAAGAATCAAGAAAGAAAACATCCACGAGACGCAGCCTTTCGCAGATTTTTCAGCGCCAGGGGGTGGACCAAAAGATATGCGGTGTTCCAACTCCTCAAACAAACCCGACCAACCACAACAAATGGTTACGAGTAGAAACACTTTTGTAGAATAAGCACGCCAACCCCGTTCCTTGGCCGTGCAATATTAATAATATACATTAACACCTAAAACATCCATCCACATTCACATCAATCGCTTTTACTTACCAGCCTCTTAACTCGTACAGAAGGTTTTACCCTCAGCGATCTTCTGGACAAGCCGTGGTCACAGGTGTCGTCCCTCCTACCCCCGGTACGTGCCTTTATTTTTTGTCGCGGATAGGGCTCAACATTCCCACTGCTCGTCGGTTGTCGTCGAATGTAGCTATTAATAAGGGCCATTTCTAACGAACAAAAAAAATCACGATTCGTGAGATTTTTGCCGTGAATCGTGATTTTTTAGTCGTGAATCACGACAAAAAAAATCACGATTGATCACTCCACTTTTTTTAGCTTTTCCCTAAGAAAAACAAAATCACGATTCGTGACATTTGTCGTGTCCCGAAATACGCCTGATCAAGGCACTAAGCAACCCACGCGCACCAACGGTATCCGAAGGTCGGTATAGGGGCAAGGCAGACTCTGTGCTTCGTACGCCGCCTGTGGACAACGGGCGGCTACCCAAGCACCGCTGGGCGCGGGCTAACGAGAACGTTGTGGCCTCGAAATTTCGAGGAGGAGCTACAGCTCGAAGAGAAACGCAAAAATGATGACCTGAGGATGTCACAGACCAGGCCGGGCAGACGCCCTGGGAGATGGAATCTCGCGAATCTCGCGAACCGGGCTTGGCCGACGGTCGGTGAAATTGGAATCTCGCAGGGTGGGTCAGGCTTCGGCCCGTGTTTCGAATACATCACGGGCTGGGCCAGGCGCGGTCGGCCCGGCCCGGCCTGGCGGTGCCCCACTCGCGAGAGTTGGCTCCACCCCCAAAAATCGTTGGGTTTGAATGTTTTGTAAATTTTGAAATACGTCAGCTGTGAGTTCGACTGATTAAATAGTTGATACTCAACTTTGCAAGCTGCGTAGTACGCCTGGTCTATATTCCATTTTTACCTAATTTACGAGTATTGTGATAAACCGAGTGCGCGTATTCTATATGTGACTCCTTGTCAAAGATATAGGCCAGCGGCTCCCCTGGATGCTGCCCGGGTCAACAGGACAATTTTAAATAATCATTCTGCGCACTGATACTATATAACCCGAACAAGGGGCATTGATATGATGTTGCAACATGTTGAAACCTTGGGTTTGAATGTTTGCAATTTTTTTAACTTTTTTTTTATGAATTACGTTGTGAGTTCGGCTGATTAAGTAAATAGTTGATACTCAACTTTTGCAAGCTGCGTAATACGTCTCGTCTAGATTCCATTTTTACTGGATTTTACTAGTGTTATATTATAATAAGCCGAACGCGCGTATTCGTCCCCGGTCGCTTGGTAGGTGGTCCGCGTGCCTGTCAAGATCAATTTCGTGGGTTCAAGTCTCACCGAGTGCATGCTCATGGGGACTTTTTCTTGCACAAAATTGATAAGCGGAACGCGCGAAAGCGTGAGTTGGCTATATTCGATGAAAATCGACGAGCAGTGGGAATGCTAAACCCTGTGCGCGACAAAAAATAAAGGCACGTACCGGGGGGGAGAAGGGACGACACCTGTGACCACGGCTTGTCCAGAAGATCGTCGAGGGTGGGCTGGAAAGTAAAAGTGATGAAGAAAAAAAAAAAAAAAAAAAAAATGTAATTCCTTGTCAAAGATATAGGCCAGTGGCTCCCCTTGATGCTGCCCGGGTCAATTTGAAAACATCACGAAACGTGACGTTTTTCGGCTTGTTTCATTAGAACCGAAATAAATGTCACTGATCGTGATCCTTTTTCGGCATGCCAAAAAGTCGCGAATCGTGATTTTTTTTCGGTTTGTTAGGAACGGCCCTATTAACTCAGGCTCTCGCGCTAAAAATATTTTTTTATGCAAGAAAAAGTACCTAAGTACGAGCATGCACTCGACTCCAACTTTCCAACCCAGGAAATTTATCTTGCTAGGCACGCGGACCACCTACCACGCCACCGGGGACGCCGGTCTGGGCCACCATTGATTGAGGCTATACGCACGAACCTCATATATCTTCTTCGGTGTGATCATTTCTTGCAATATCTGCCGATCGGTTGAACTCACAGCTGACGTGCTTTCTTAGTTTCTTATAAAATAATATCCGAATTGGGCCGAGCAAATTACTGGTACGTGGTTCAGGGTTCTTTTGGTCCCGCGTTGTTCAACTTACAACAGTGGTCTACAGAGAGCTGCGGCTGTCGTGGGGCTTACCAAAGTGCCGTTTCCCTGACGCTCCTTCCACTGCAGCTGCTCTTGCATTCCACGAACAGCGTAGGATACACCAAGCCCATTATTAGTGCCAGCAGCCACGGCACCCACCACACTCGCGTCCTCATCGGACAAACTGTTGGCCAGAAGATGCTGGCGCGGTCCGAGAAGCCAGCTTTCCTCAAAGTGCTCCGAATATACCGCATGGACCATGCCGCCAGCGGTAGCGAACCCCATCGCAGCAGCAATGCAGCATACCCTCCGCATCCAAGCACACTTCGGCCTATTAATAGTAGAGTCACACGAACGGAGTGGATGGCCCATGGCTGCACGGGGGGTACAGCCTGTCCGTTCGCAGAAGAGATGCCAAAAATTGCTCTCTTTACTACTGATGATGCTTCGTTGTTTGGTTTTAACAAAAAACGAGAGAGATGTATAAAGATGTGCGTGAAAAACCACAAACAACAGCAACAGCAGCTCTGAGGGATGTACCCAAACTACTACTGACTGTTGTACCACAGGTATGACACAGCCGGTGCCGGTACCTGGTACCAGTAACAAAACACGGATGTGTACAAGTACAGTTGATGTGTACGAGTGAGCTGATGTGTTCTCCGTGGTTTCAAAACTGAAAATGCCGCGTACAGAAAAAATGGCACCCCCGGGTGAACAGAAGCCAACCTTTGACAGGAATGACTATTCGATTATGTTTCCCCGACAATTGGATATTAAAAACAAGGCTTTCCAGTATATGCGGAGGCATTTCCACCACGGGCAGAACCCTTTACTCTTCCCTATGTTCTGAGAATGCGGCCGAGAATGCCGAGAATTTTAGGCATCTGCTCCGAACGGACAATCTGTACACCGTGAGCCATGGGCCATCCGCTCCGTCCGTGTGGCTCTAGGCAAAAGGGCGCTTGGGTGCGTAGGTTATGTTGCATTACTGCTGCGATAGGATTCGCTACCGCTGGCGGCGTAGTCCTCGCTGTATTTTCTGAGCTTTTTGAGGGAAGCTGGCTTATCGGACCTGGCCAGCATCTTCTGGCCAAGATTTTGCCCGATGAGGACGCGAGTGTGGTGGGTGCCGTGGCTGCTGGCACTAATGGGCTTGGTGTCTCCCACGCTGCTCGTAGGATGCAAGAGCAGCAGTGGAAGGAGCGTCGGGGAAACAACACTTTGGTAAGCCCCACGACAGCCTCAGCTCTGTAGACAAAGTTGAATAACGCAGGACCAAAATGTCACAGCCAAGGTACTGCCAAAGTGGTATGGTAGATCTTACTGCTTAAGAGTATCTACACCACACATGCTCAATACACACAGCAGAATACTACTCGTATCTATTCGCATCCGATTTTTTGTTAGAGAGATATGACGGATCCAAAGAACCGGAAAAACACTACCAGGTATTAATAAGCGCGACAGATTTTACACGATGTCATCTATGAACGGAAATACCTGGTACCTGGTATCGGACTATTTAACGTGATACAGGGTTCCCCTCCGGGAAGTGCCCAACAGAGGGGGAGTGGAGCAAGAACGAAATAAGAGTCGTACCAGGTATGAAATACCGGCACACCTGTTTAGAACTACATCCCAAGAACACACACACATGTTTTTGAGGACAGAACTTTTGCTGTACTGCTGCTGCTGTTTGTGGAAATAGTGTGGGATCACTACTTGTAGTTGAAAAAGGGAGGGTACACCGGTAGGACTGGTACTGCTACAGCAGTACAGGCCCGCCAGTACTAGTAATTGGTGGTAATGAGGCGCGACCTCAGCAATACCTGCAGTAGTCATATCTGCGATGCATCATGCACAAAACATTTATTTGATTTGTGCTGAACCAACACGAACGAACATCTACTGCTGCTGCTGCTGTACCTACTACCTATACGCCGTCGTTGGTGAATCTCATAACCGTAAATATTCTTGGCATCATATCCTGCTCTTGAAAAACACAGACAGCACAGCAGTACGGACACACCTGAAACAAATACCAGGTACTGGATTTTGTCGTGTGTATCCTGGTATTTCCACCTCGAAATCCGGCATAGTAATTTGAAGACGAAAATATGTACTACTGCTGTGTGACCACGGAACTGGCTGTCGACGGGTGGAAAGAACAAGACGACAAATAGACACACACCTGATATTTTTCCGTTTTTCCAACAGCAAGTGTTTTCTGGTTGAAATTCGGCATAATTAATTTGAACACGAAAAATCTGTATCTGAAAATATTTGTCCAACAGAAGACGCTTCTTTCTCGTAGCAGGTGCCACCACTACTTGCTTGTACTGATCACCATCTACATACAGCAGATAGCTGTGTTTCTCCGGCAACAAAAACAGCAGCAGCAGCAGTAGCAGTGGGACGCACGAGGCCAGGGTCAGCGTCGATGTAAGCTCGGCGGCTCGGCTTGTCAATCTAACCCTTGAACCCTTTGTCTACAGCAGCAGAAGTGTTTCTCCAGCGACAAAACAGCAGCAGCAGTAGCAGTAGGACACACGACGCCAGGGTCAGCGTCGCTGTACGCTCGGCTTGTCAATCTAAACCCTTGAACCCTTTGTACACGTAGTCGATTTTGTCCTGTGTTGGTTTTGAACTCGAAATTCGGCATAATAATTTCAAGACGAAAAATCTGCACTCGACGTGCTCTGTCCAAGAGAGAACTTCTCGTAGCAGGTAGCAGGTGCCACCGCTACTACTGATGATGTACGACATCTACAGCAGAGCTTCTCCAGCAGCAAAACAGCAGCAGCAGTAGGACACACGAGGCCAGGTCAGCGTCGCTGTACGCTCGGCTTGTGTGTGAAGTACGCTCGGATTGTGTGTGAACCCTTCGTACATGTGTTTCCTGGTCCCGAACTCATAATTTGTAAGACGAAAAATCTACAATCTGACGTGTGTCCAGCAGAGCTTCTTCTAGCAGTGCCACCACTACCACTACTGCTGTACAACAACTATTATACAGCAGATACTCTCCTGCTTCTCAGTCCCCTCATCAGCAGGAGGATGGGCCTGCAGCATGTCTCGGGGACATGACCCGAACGCTCGTTGCTGTGGACAGACACAGTCTGCCTACCTACGAGTACTCGTAGAGCTAGCTGGGTTTCAAAATATAATGTGTTGTTGGTTCTGTGTTTTTTCAACATGGCCCAGCACCAACATGTGCCTACACACGTTGCCACACCTAACTCGAGCTGCTGTGAACGACTTACCACCGCACCAGCACCAGGAGGTCTCTTTTGTGTGTGCGCGTCCACAGAGCCCGCCGGGACTGGAATTGGTGCGGTGTGCGTCGAGGGCGGTGGTCAAACGTTGCCCAAAAAAATGTTGAATCACACACACATACACGCTCACACACACACACACACACACACACATACAGAGAAACTCAAAACAAGGCACCCCACGCTCGTATCCGAGCCGCTATGAAGAGGCTTTTTTTTTTCTTGGAAAATTCCAAGAAAAAAAAGGCTCGCCCGCTTTTAGCGCGCTTCGCGCGCCTCATTATAAAGAGGCTTTTTTTTTCTTGGAAAATTCCAAGAAAAAAAAGGCTCGCCCGCTTTTAGCGCGCTTCGCGCGCCTCATTATGAAACATATATATACAAGGGCTCCGCATGGGAGCCGCTCCGGATAGGGAAAATTTAAATATACCTCAGCGACAATTCGTGATTACTTTAAGCAATACAAATACACCGTTCGATATATTTATCATAGTACGAACAGGACCAGGTCAATGCCAAGTGGTGCAGGAAAAAGGCAATGCCGAGTTTAGTTCTCAGTTTGTGTATCTCTCTCACTCGCATTATTATTGACCAACTTTTACTTGACTTTTAAGGATTTTTTTGCGTCGTTGTTTCGTTTTTTTCTGACGATCTTTGAAGCCGAAAAGTCATAACTGTCTATTGTTATGGGGCAGGAAAGTATCGATACTTTTAATCTTAGTTCCTGAAGGGGGCAGAAGTCAGCTCAGTTCTGAGAGGTTTCTCACATTTCTCAGAACTGAGATTACCTCCATTTTGTGTACCATTGTATTGCTATCCTTAATCTGCCCAGCTGCCAAGTACCCTATACCCACGCCGAAGTATCACACATATCTACCACCAATTGCAAGTTAGCTCTCACCAACACGTTTTTCAGCACGCGCAAGGGTGGGATTTCGCATACACACAACGGCACCAGCCCGAGTGACCGTAAGCGGATCGACTACATCCTAACCCGTCAAGCCCATCGACGTTGAGTACAAGATGTTAAAGTCGTCCCACAGCCTCCTGCCCCAGCTAAGGCTGACTCAGACCACAACATCTTGTATGTCAAAGTCCGACTCAGTGGTCACTTTGCGTCCAACAGACAAATACGTAGACCGACAAAACGCCGAGAGTTCGACAGGCAGCTTTTTATGTCCGATGGAAAGTGTCGTGAACGAGTAGTCGCGAGGGTCATCTCCACTCTCAACCAGCTTAACCAGCCCCGTAATACGTCTGGCATGGTTGAGTTTTTCACTGCGGCTATTATTGATGCGGTCGAAAAAGAGGTACCACCCCCTCCACGTCGCCACCGCAGACATGGATGGTGTGAGTCTGCCGAAACCTTGGCCGCATTCATATTAGCATGGACAGCGAGGGAGGATGCACGGCAATTCTTGCGTGCCCACCCCCAGGATAGAACCGCGTGGAAGACACTGAGATCTGCGTGTGCGAACCTGCAGAAGGTGATTGCCGCAGGATTGCATGCGTACTTCGAAGCGTACCTCGCTGAAACCGAACGACTACTAGCGAACAACGACCAGAGAGGCTTTTACAAGCACCTTAAGAGTACGGTAGGATTGGAAGGGACTAAAGCGAGAAGCGAACAGTTCATTAGGGACGAGGATGGCACGCTGTTGCGGGATAAGGTGCGAATTCGTGAACGGTGGGGGGGGTTTTACCACAAACTTTTGAACACGAAATCGCTTAAACTCGATTCCACGATCATCGACCTCTTGCCACCACGACCGCTTAAACTGTCGCTCGGAGATGAACCATCCATGGACGAGATGACGGAAGCACTTAAGGGGATGTCAAATTGGAAAGCTGTCGGGCCAGATGGTCTCCCGGCCGAACTCCTGAAAATCGACCACCCCGCATTCGCCCAGTGCTTTCACAACATCCTTGTCAATGTTTGGGTAACAGGAGAAGTCCCCCAGCAATGGAAAGACGCGATCATCAAGGTCCTAAACAAAAAGAAGGACCGAAGTGATTGCAACAACTACAGAGGGATTTCGCTTGTTGCCCACGCAGGCAAAGTCTTGTTGAAAATCGTCGCGTCGCGCCTCAGCAACTACTGCGAGACCGAGGAATTACTCCCGGAGGAACAGTGCGGCTTCCGCCCCGCACGATCAACGATTGATATGTTGTTCGTCGTGCGCCGGTTGCAAGAGCTTGGAAGACAGAGGAAAACCCCCCTGTACTTGTGCTTCATCGATCTGCAGAAAGCGTACGACTCTGTCGACCGAGAGCTGTTATGGGAAGTACTCACACGTTTTGGCGTACCAACCAAGATGCTGAGAATTTTCCGTAATTTCCACGATGGCATGCGGGCTCGCGTGCGTACGGATGACGGCGAGCACTCGGAATGGTTTGATGTCACGCAGGGGCTGCGGCAAGGCTGTGTGCTATCACCGTTACTGTTCAACGTATTTTTCGCTGCTGCGTTGCACGTCGTACTAGTACGCTTTAGCCATGACGAAGCAATCGTAAGGGATTTGGTCCAACTTAGTGATGCTGGAGTAGTCGGGACGGAGGAGCAGGAGCCGTTGGCGTACGTGCGAAGGGCTGTATGGGGCATGTTGTACGCCGATGACGCAGGGATTGTCTCGAAGTCGGCTGAAGGGCTCGCGAAAATGATGACAGTCATCGTGACTGTCTTCGAAGCAGCAGGCCTCACGGTGTCGGAAAAGAAGACAGAGACTATGCTTCTACAAACGCCAGACCAGAAAACCCTCGCACCACCGCTCGTTATCGAAGAAGCAGGCCAGAGGTATAAGCAGACGGCCCAGTTCTTGTACCTAGGCGGCGTTATCCACGAAAATGCTGACCTCTCGCTCGAAATCGACCGACAGATCCGTCTCATGCGAGCATGCCTCAAACGGTTCGGCCCGGAGCTGTATGATAGGACGACCGCCCCCCTTAGCCTGAAAGTCCGAATGCTGAAGGCCGAGGTGATTGAGACCCTGCTCTACGGGTGTGTGACGTGGACCCTCAGAGCGGAACACTTTGCCAAGCTTCGAACGGCTCACCACCAAGTCCTGTTGCGAGTCATTGGCTTCCAACGCCGACTTCGTACTGACCATGCCACCCTCTCGTACGTGAAGGCCCTCAAGATGACACGTTGCGAGAGCATCGAAACGACCATCCGCAAACGGCGTCTCTTCTTCGCGGGGGGGGTGGCACGGCAAAGCAAGGATCGATTACCCAGCCGGGTGATGTTCGGGACGATTGCTGGTGGGGAGAACCCGAGACCTGGCGGACAGGTTAAGACTTGGCATAGATGCGTAGTCGAAGACCTTAGGGAGTTCCGCGCCACCGAAGGGTCAACGGAACTTGCTCCCTTGGTGTTTGGAGTTGAGACCGCACTGTGGCCCACTGCTGCAAAAAAGGCGGGGAAGTGGTA
Organism: Macrocystis pyrifera; assembly: GCA_031763025.1. Lineage (NCBI taxonomy): Eukaryota > Phaeophyceae > Laminariales > Laminariaceae > Macrocystis > Macrocystis pyrifera. Next base: position 14,385,141 of record JASSKH010000009.1, read on the forward strand.
GGGGGGATTCCTCGGAGCAGCCGAACGGTTCATGGTGAGGTGGCACGAGGCTGAGGCTGAGCTGAGCAGGCAGCGCCGCGCATCCGTCGTGGGTGGTGTCCAAGGGAATGGGGGGAGGAGGGGCAACAAGAGGAGTAGCAGAAAACCCGACCAAGGGAATGCGGAGAGGGGGGGGAAGAGGAGTAGCAGGGAAACTGCAGTGGACGAAAGTAGGAAGGAGATGGCAGATAGGGTAGCCAGGTACCGGGCAGACTAAGAAGTAGATCATGCCTATACTACTCGTACCACCAACTGGTGCAGCAGGTTCGAACGTGGTCTTCCTTTGTCTTCCTGTTGTTTTTGTTTATTTTTATTTCATTTTATTGTCTTCTTTGCGGTGACCCTATGTGATTTTCATTTCTCTTCCTTCCTCCGATTGATAAGCCTTATTGAAGGAGTCGTGTGGCGTGGGTGGATGACGAGCCTGCTCTGCTTGTTTCGTACTGTCTGACGCCGAGGGGCCGGCCATAGTTGACGAACGCTGGACGATGGTGGCAGACAGGGTAGCAAGGTACCAGGCGGGCCAGCAGGGAGACCCTGGCTGTGCTACTCGTACCATAAACTGCTGCCGCTACCTGGAGCATGCCTTGTGCTTTGTTTGGTTTGACTGTTATTTTTACCTTGGTTCTTAGTCTTACTCTGTTGACGACTAGTGGTGTTTTCTTCTTTTTCTTTTTTTTTCCAGCTCGTTCTTTTCAAGTGTCTGCCACGTCCCCTACGTGGGGGTACGATGGTTTGTTGCTATACTGAAGTATATACATATACCAGGTATATTTTAGTTTTTTTTTATTTTTATTTTCTTTTCTCTTTCGAATTGTCTTTGTTTTTGTTTTTGTTTTTTCTCTTTGTTTCGTTTTTGTTTCTCTAGGTCATGGAATGTGTAGGTCGTGCCTGTCGTACGACGTATGATTACATGGCATTGCATTACATACGTGGCAACGTAGTATCTCTGTGGCGTAGCTTTGTGACCACAGAACTTGTATCTCTCAAGGTTTGAAGAATCGGCATGGACACTGGTTGTGCTGGATGTCGACGCGTAGAAAGAACGGTTTAATGTGAAGAAAACAACAACAACAACGGCGAGCTGTACCTACTGTCAACGGTGTTTGTGCAGGAGAGATGGCCTCTCCTTTTCACATGAAAGCGATAGCAGCTGTAGTAGCAGCAGCAGCAGCACAACAGCACCACTGCTGCTGCCGCTGCTGCTGTGTAGAGACGCAGCCGCAACACCAGCAGCAGCACTACCGAAGCAGCAGCAGTAGCAGCATCGCAGCAGACAACATGTCAGCTTGCAGTATCCGCCCAAATTACTGCGAGCACAGGACGAGCTACGCGTATTGTACCAACCAGTATACGCGCATTATCTACACTGGTATGAAATACTCCATGACTACAGGCAGTAATCGCAGTATATACTCCGAGATGCTGCGAGTATGAGCAGTATCGAACACCTGATACCTGATATCTGGTACCTGATATCGATCGGCAGTACAGGATAACCTGACAACCGCAAAGTACACTGCTAACATGGGCGGAATTCTCTGTGTGAATCCTGAATTATTCAGGTCGGATATACACGTGAAGCACACGCAGCACACGCAGCACAATTTCCGCAGAACCACAGAACCCCGACATACTGCAAATACTCGCAGTGGAAGCAAGCAGTCTCGAAACCTCGATTACCCCATGTAGTGCTCGCCTAAATAACTTGACGTGTTTCCACTAGAAAATGGTGAGGCGAACATCTTCTATTACAGTATTTTTTTTATTTTTATTTTTCTTCATCACTTCTACTTTCCATCCCACTCGTAGGAGGTTTTTACCCTCGACGATCTTCTGGACAAGCCGTGGTCACAGGTGTCGTCCCTTCTCCCCCCCGGTACGTGCCTTTATGTTTTGTCGCGCATAGGGTTCAGCATTCCCAATGCTCGTCGATTTTCATCGAATGTAGCTAACTCACTCTCTCGCGCTTTCCGCTTATCAATTTTATGCAAGCAAAAGTCCCTATGAGCATGCACTCGGTGAGACTTGAACCCACGAAATTGATCTTGACAGGCACGCGGACCACCTACCAAGCCACCGGGGACGATGGTCCCAGTATACCGGTACCTGGTTGTTGTTTTTTTCACATTAAACCGTTCTTTCTACCCGTCGACATCCAGCACAACCAGTGTCTGTGCCGATTCTTCAATCCTCGTAGAGAGATACAGGTTGTGTGGTCACAAAGCTACGCCACAGAGATACTACGTACGTTGCCCGTATGCAATGCAATGCCATGTCATCACACTACATACGACAGGCACGACATACACATTCCATGACCTAGAGAAACGAAACGAAACGAAACAAAGAAAAAAAAAAAACAAAAACAAGACAATTCGAAAGAGAAAGAGAAATAAGAAAAAAATATAAGAAACAAACCATCGTGCCCCCCCCGCAGGGGATCTGGCAGACACTTGAAAAGAACGAGCAAGCTGGAAAAAAAAAGGAAAAAGAAGAAAAACATCACTATTAATAGTCGTCGTCAACACTGAGTAAGACTATGAAACCACGGGAAAATAACAGGCAAATCAACGCACAAAGCATCCTCCACGTAGCGGCAACAGTTTATGGTACGAGTAGCACAGCCAGGGTCTCCCTGCTATTAATAGTCCGCCTGGTACCTTGCTACCCTGTCTGCCGCCTCCGTCCAGCGTTCGTCAACTATGCCCGGCCCCTCGGCGTCAGACAATACAAAACAAGCAAAGCAGGCTCGTTATCCACCCACGCCACACGACTCCTCCAATAAGGCCTATCAATCGGAGGAAGAGAGAGAATGAAATAAAACGAAAATCACATAAGGTCAGCGCAAAAAGAATAGAATGAAATAAAAATAAAGGAAGACGAAGGAAAAGACCACGTTCGAACCAGCTGCACCACCAGTTGGTGGAACGAGTAGTATAGGCATGTTCTACTTCCTAGTCTGCCCGGTACCTTGCTACCCTGTCTCTCATCTCCTTCCTACTTTTGTCCACTGCAATTTCCCTTCTACTCCTGTTCCCCCCCCTCTCCGCATTCCCTTGGTCGGGTTTTCTGCCATTCCTCTTGTTGCACCCCCTCCCCCCATTTCCTTGGACACCACCCACGGCGGATGCGCGGCGCTGCCTTCTCAGCTCAGCCTCGTGCCACCTCACCATGAATCGTTCGGCTGCTTCGAGGAATCCCCCCTACCACTTCCCCGCCCTTTTTGCAGCAGTGGACCACAGCGCGGTCTCAACTCCAAACACCTAGGGGGCAAGTTCCGTTGACCCTTCGGTGGCTCGGAAATCTCTAAGGTCTTCGACTATGCATCTTTGCCAAGTCTTAAATTGTTTGCCAGGTCTCGGGTTCTCCCCATCAGCCATCGTCCCGAACATCACCCGGCTGGGTATTCGCTCCTTGCTTTGCCGTGCCACCCCCCGCGAGGAAGAGCCGCCGTTTGCAGATGGTCATTTCGATGCTCTCGCAACGTGTCATCTTGAGGGCCTTCGCGTACGAGAGGGTGGTATGGTCAGTACGAAGTCGGCGCTGGAAGCCAATGGCTCGCAACAGGTCTTGGTGGTGAGCCGTTCGAAGCTTGGCAACGTATTCGGCTCTAAGGGTCCACGTCACACATCCGTACTGCAGGGTCTCAATCACCTCGGTCTTCAGCATTCGGAGTTCAGGTTAGGGGGGACGGTCGTCCTATCATACAGCTCCGGGCCGAACCGTTTGAGGCATGCTCGCATGAGACGGATCCGCCGGTCGATTTCGAGCGAGAGGTCAGCGTTTTCGTGGATAATGCCACTTAGGTATAAGAACTGGGCCGTCTGCTTATACCTCTGGCCTGCTGCTTCGATGACGAGCGGTGATGCGAGGGTTGTTTGGTCTGGCATTTGTAGAAGCATTGTCTCAGTCTTCTTTTCCGACACCGTGAGGCCTGCTACTTCGAATACAGTCACGATGAATGTCATCATTTTCGCGAGCCCTTCAGCCGACTTCGAGACAATTCCTGCGTCATCAGCGTACAACATGCCCCATGTAGCCCTTCGCACGTACGCCAACGGCTCCTGCTCCTCCGTCCCGACTACTCCAGCATCACTGAGTTGGACCAAATCCTCATGATGGCTTCGTCGTGGCTAAAGCATACTATTAATAGTACGACGTGTAATGCAGCAGCGAAGAATACGTTGAACAGTAACGGTGATAGCACACAGCCTTGCCGCAGCCCCTGCGTGACATCAAACCATTCCGAGTGCTCGCCGTCATCCGTACGCACGCGAGCCTGCATGCCATCGTGGAAATTATGGATAATTCTCAGCATCTTGGTTGGTACGCCAAAACGTGTGAGTACCTCCATAACAGCTCTCGGTCGACAGAGTCGTACGCTTTCTGCAGATCGATGAAGCACAAATGCAGGGGGATTTTCCTCTGTCGTCCAAGCTCTTGCAACCGGCGCACGACGAACAACATATCAATCGTTGATCGTGCGGGGCGGAAGCCGCACTGTTCCTCCGGGAGTAATTCCTCGGTCTCGCAGTATTTGCTGAGGCGCAGTAGTTGCTGAGGCGGGACGCGACGATTTTCATGAAAACTTTGCCTGCGTGGGCAACAAGCGAAATCCCTCTGTAGTTGTTGCAATCACTTCGGTCCTTCGGTCCTTCTTTTTGTGAAGACCTGGATGATTGCATCTTTTCATTGCTGGGAGACTTCTCCTGTTACCCAAACATTGACAAGGATGTTGTGAAAGCACTGGGCTAATGCGAGGTGGTCGATTTTCAGGAGTTCGGCCGGGAGACCATCTGGCCCGACAACTTTCCAATTTGACATCCCCTTAACCCTTTTAGTACCGCAGTCTCGTTTTGGGGACAAATAACTTGGAATTAGACTGGTTTGTCCCCAAATCGGGAACGCGGTACCAAAGGGGTTCACGTATCTTAAAGCGAGACAGTTAAGTATCTTAAATCTCTTTATTCATAGTAGATTGAGTAGATACCTAGTAGCTGGATATAATGTTTTTCGAAGTGAAAACCGTCTGCTGTGAGCACGACCGATTGAATGCTACGTGATTGCGTGACACGTCAGACACGCTCAACGGGCGCACTTGCGATGGAGATATGGTTTTGCTTTGTACATCCTCCAAGTAGAACACCTCTGAACTACTGCTGTACTCCCGCTGCTGTAGTAGTACTCGTATCTCAATGCGCCTCCAGAGATCAGACCTTGCCGCAGTAGACAAGTCCGAGCATGTACGACCACGTTTGGTATCATCCGATGCGATTGGTCGTTTTTTCTTGTCGAACTCACACTCGGCCGAATTAATAATATCTACTTTCCAACAACCTTCGATCAAATTCGACCGGCGAAAACAAAGCTTTGTACGTACATAGTCGAAGTATAACGCCTCTGAACTACCGAACTACTGTACTGTACTGCCGCTGCTGTAGTAGTACACGTCTTTCAATGCGCCTCCAGAGATCAAACCTTGCAGCAGCAGTACATAGTCCGGGCATGTACGACCGCCTTTATGATATCCTCCGGTGTGATTGGTCGGTTTTTCTTATCGAACGCACAGCAGCTGCTCGGTCGCATACTCTCCCAACAGCCTCCATTCCATTCCTCCGGCGAAAACAAATGACGTGCCGATTTAAAAAAAAAACACAAAACAAGATCACCGGGATATCCAACGATTTGGTACCAAGAACGGCGCGATACCCCGAGAAGGTGCGTGTAGTCGACTCGCGAAGAGAGAGGGAGGGGCAAGGGAAGGCAACCACCGAGTAAGGCAAGACCGAGGGGGTCGAACAGGCCGATGGCGGCCCGCAAACCAAGGGAGTTGGGAGAATAAAGCGGTACCATCAGCAAAGCCGAGAATCGAACCCCGGAGAGAATAGAGCTAAGATCAAATCTGTCTCTGTTTTCGGAGCGACAACAGCTCAACAAATCTCCAGGACCTCGAAAAATAGAACCTCCGTGTATCCTCGCCCCAGCAAATATCCTTCGAGTTCGAGGTCGCCGCGGTCGTCGGTGGCGCGACTCCTAGATGCGCGCATGGGAGAATGCCCGATGGAGCCCGGCGAGCGCGACCCTCGAGGAATGCGGTACAAAATGCAAGCACGAAGCCAGGAAAGCGAAGGCTTCGCTCTCAGGCGTCGCGAATCATTGTATACATATCATACATCTATATCGGCATATATGAGGTGAAAAGCGTGATACAGCTATCCGATATAATGTGGCATAATATGATGACGCCTTGCTGTCTTGAATTTTTTTTTGTATCTTTCGAGCGTACATTTTGGGCGGAATATATGTACGTACGGTAGTTTTGTGACCGCGGAACTTGTACGTTTATCGCTATTCATGGCATTGAAGAATTGGCACGGATTGTGCTGGATGTCAACGGATAGAAAGAACGGTTGAATGTGAAGAACACACACGCAATACGTAGTAGTGGTACGTACGTACGAGTACCAAGCAGACAGGGTAGCAAGGTATCAGGCGGGCTAGCAGGGAGAACCTGGCTATCCTACTCGTACCACAAACTGCTTTGGTCTGCCTGTTATTTTCCCTCTTGGTTCTTAGAAAAAAAAACAAGAAACCAAAAAAACATATTTTTCCCTTTTTCCCACGGCGGCGGTACGAGAGTATTTTCGGCTGTTCCTTGAAAGCAATGTTTTTGAATGATAACGTTTTGCCTTCGCGTTTACACTGGCATAGGTCTAAGCCAGCCGGCGTCCCCGGTGGCTTGGTAGGTGGTCCGCGTGCCTATCAAGATCAATTTCGTGGGTTCAAATCTCACCGAGTGCATGCTCGTAGGGACTTTTTCTTGCATAAAAAAATGATAAGCGGAAAGCGCGAGAGCGTGAGTTAGCTACATTAGATGAAAATCGACGAGCAGTGGGAATGCTGAACCCTATGCGCGATAAAAATGAAGGCACGTACCGGGGGGGAGAAGGGACGACACCTGTGACCACGGCTTGTCCAGAAGGTCGTCGAGGGTAAAACCTCCCACGAGTGGGCTGGAAAGTAAAAAAGCAAGCCCACGGTACCGTCCCCGGTGGCTTGATAGGTGGTCCGCGTGCCTATCAAGATCAATTTCGCGGGTTCAAGTCTCACCGAGAGTGCATGCTCGTAGGGACTTTTTCTTGCATTATTAAAAAAAATGATTAGCGGAAAGCGCGAGAGCGTGAGTTAGCTACATTCGATGAAAATCGACGAGCAGTGGGAATGCTGAACCCTATGCGCGACAAAAAATAAAGGCACGTACCGGGGGGGAGAAGGGACGACACCTGTGACCACGGCTTGTCCAGAAGATCGTCGAGGGTAAAACCTCCTACGAGTGGGCTGGAAAGTAAAAATGATGATTAACAAAAAAAAAAAAAAAAAAAAAAAAAGCAGATGCTTTCAGTTTTGAGATCGAAAAATACTAAGCTGAAATCGAACTGAAAACAGCCCAACTGGTCTGAAAAAACAAGGCAAAAAAGGGTTGGCGCTCCGTTTGTCTATTTTACGTGCAAATACAAGTTTAAAATCTTAGATTGAAACTCGCAAAATTGAGCTGGGCAACGCAAAAAAAACAACACTTATCGTAACTACTCGTTTTATGTACAGAAATCGTGTTTTGGCAATATCTCTTTAAAGATGGCGAATTTAGCAATGTAAGATATCGGTCTTCTCGTTCTCGTATTTATAGATTCCTTCTTCAGTTACAGTAAGTCTTGACCATTTTACGCCGTGATCCTGAACGACGATTTTATGACGATTTTGTGTTGAAAAATTGGTGTGTTTGAGTTTTCGCCGGTATCTCGTCGAGATCGAGTCGAATTGTAAACACGTCACAATTTCAATGCACTTGTTTTTTTCGCACTTGCATTTTTGTGTTACGGTTAGTCCCTCGAAACTTCAAGTCCTAATTCGCCATGGATCACGAGACGCGACCTTCGGATGGATTATCCGTTTCTCGGCTGGCCCAGCTCGTACGTACCTGTAATTGCGTTTTTTCTTGGCCTAATAGTCCGGAATATTCACACCGAAGCAAAGATGCCCAGGAAACATGCCAAGCAAGGCCAGACGTGCGCTGTCAAGGGTGTAGGGCCGAGTGTTTCAGACTAAAGCCTAGTATTTGGTGTCAGTCAAGTGCCAAGGCAAAGTTGCTGTCTGTCAAGGGGTGAAAATGCTGTCGCCTGACATCCCTGCACCGAAGAGGGTATCGCGTGTCATATCTGGTACATACTCTTATAGACGAAGTATTTCCGAACGGATAGAAATGTATCAGGCAGTACTTAGCTGAGCTAAGCTCGACCTTGCTGGGCCTTGCTCGCCCCCAAACCAGCTGGCGGCGTCGGCGCGCTTGTTGTTGTTGTTCTTGTTGTCGTTGTTGTTCTTGTTGTTGTTCTCGCATTATCTCTTGAATCAAGGAGTCCATGGTCACACACACGACGGTGCTGGAGCCCTAATATAGGAAAATCCGAAAAACAATAGAAACATCAAAATTCGGCTGGGAAGCAGGATGCATCCCTAAAAGATGCACAGTACGAAGAGGGCGCCGTATACTGGACGGACGCACCTACTCGCTCGACTGCTGTCGGCATGAAAGTCAGCGAATGCAACCAAATGTATACTCGAACGATTCCGGCAGCAGCAGCAGTACTCCTGTACTATACGTACTGATGTAAATACTACTACAGCAGTTGTACCTCGAAGCATTCGAATACTACGTGTGGCTCTACAATTGCAGCAATGACAGAAGGTGTCATTCGAAGGTCGTTAGCTGCTCGCTCGACTACCGTTCAACGCAAGAGCTGGCCAGTGTATGACTCGTGTCGAATGTTGCTACTTTAGTATTAGTTGTACTGCTGTACTGCTGTTGCTGTGTACACTATATAATGGAATTATATCTCGTACTAGGATAAAGTATGCCCCCCCGCCAACAAAAACACCTACCCGGTACGTACTAGCGGGACCTCAGTACCTGCAAATTCTAATCTGCGATGCACCATGCTGGGCGAAGACGGATTATTGTGCTGAACCAACATGATTGAACATCCACGTACGTAATGGGTCGTATGTATCCGTGACGTTAGGGGTCAATATTTTGTGAAAAACTAAATCGTCGGCTACAGCAGTAGTGCACACGAGGCCAGGGTCAGCGTCGCTGTACGCTCAGCTTGCCGGTGTATAACCCTTGAACCCTTTGTACACGTACTCGAGTTTGTTGTGTGTTTCCTGGTTGTCCAACTCGAAATTTGGCATAATTTGAAGATGAAAAATCTTAACGCGACATTTGTCCCACAGAGAGCTGTACACGCAATAACACATGTTGTCTATGCAATACACACGTACGAGGCACCCGAGACCGCAGCAGCGATCGCTCCAAACTACTGATCATGCGTTGCCTGATATTTTTTTCCTTCGCTGCAAAATTGGCTCTTCTTGGCGCCGTCTTGAATACTCATAGGGAAATGGCCTGGTGAAGCACTACTCAAGCTTTGCCGACTACGCGCTCGAGAGCTCTGCGAATGCGAGTAAAGGGTTGTCGTCGCTTCCTGTGCCCGTTGTCCAACGCGTCGGGCAAGACTCTGCTTTGTCGATCCCGGTCGTCACCATCATAGGAGTTCAGGTATTTGCGCTGTAATATTATTCCACATGAATGTGTCGGTACGCTCGTATGTGTTACACGGCGCCTCGCTCCTCGGGCGGCTTCCGATTCCGGGAAACCCGGCACGCTCTTTGACAAGTAGGAAGATAATAAACTGCGAGTTAAGCGGGCAGAGATGTAAACGAAAATAGATCCAAACCGACGACTTGCTAATGGCAAGAGCTCGATGCTACAAACCAAACGCAGACCAGGAAGATTTTGAAATTTTCGTTCTTTTTGAGAACACGGCCAACTGCGTAAACGCTCGACGATATGCTTGTGTTGGCCAACCCTGTCTGCTTGCTTGCGTTGTTGCGTCCTGATCGGCACGTACTTGCTTTGCTACTTTGGTAGGGCTGATCGCGCCGAGCTGTACTGCTGTTTGTGTTGTGCTTTCGGTAAGATTTTGAAATTTTCGTTATTTTTGAGAACACGGCCAACTGCATAAACGCTCGACGATATGCTTGTGTTGGCCAACCCTGTCTGCTTGCTTGCGTTGTTGCGTCCTGATCGGCACGTACTTGCTTTGCTACTTTGGTAGGGCTGATTGCGCCGAGCTGTACTGCTGTTTGTGTTGTGCTTTCGGTAGATGCTTGACGACGTATATATTAAAAGACCCACCCAAACGGAAATAATGGGTACAAAAAGTTAAAAAAAAAAAAACGAAAAAAGGGAAAACATCTCGCCTGCAAAGAACAGGAGAAGAAGCGTTGTTTGAGTAGGGGCTCTGAGAGACCATGCTTAGAGGTGCCAATGGACCCCGCTAAGGAAGAGAGACAAGAAAAACGAAAGTCTCTACCGGTATGTACTGCTGTACATAGACCACTTTCTCAGGACCTTACTATCGATCGATGCTGCCCGGTCTGCCCGGCTCAACACTACTGCAACCGCCTTCTTCTAACTCGAACCAAGCAAGGGGTAAGTAAGTCAAGCTAAGGAACGAGCGAGCGGAGATCGAGCAGTGGGAATGCTGAACCCCATGCGATATAAAACTGAGGGCACGTGCCGGAGGCGGGAAGGGAGGTCCCCTGTTACCACGGCTTCTGACCACAAGGCTGCTCAGGGTAAAACCTCCCACGAGTTGAATAAAAACACGTACGTATTCCTCACCAGGCCAATTCTTATGCAGTTGGATACGTGGGTTGAAAAAGCCCTTTTTCGGTCGGAGGCATAGTCGGGCTTGCGTACACTGGTGTGAATATGCATCCTGTCTAGATCTGGACTTTACCGACGGGATTCCCTGTTTGGATTTCTCGGTCAAAAACGTATTGGAAGCCCACGGCTTTTCTCACTACTCCACAAAACACCATACACCACACAACAGCCTACACCTCCGATGCCGGTTTGGCTTTCACTGCTGCTGCTGCTGCTGCTGCTGCTGCTGCTGCTGCTGCTCACAGCGAGCCAGCGTGGCACATCCTTTTTTACGCCCGCCAGCAACGTGTACCATCATGCCGTGGCAGCAGTGCGGGTTATCGATGACCCGTTTGGCAACACAGATGCTGCTCTGTGCGCTTTGGCAAAGTTTTGGCGCAGCCCAACGCCACAGCCGCAATGACGAATCAAGCGGGGGCCTCCCGCGCACCAAACCAATGCTTTGCTCGTGGAAAAGGCGCACAATGAGTTGTGTTTTTGACCACAGCAGCTGAAGGGTGCAGACCTCCCAGAACCCGCGAGCAGGACACGAAGTTTTTACCTGACTTCGATCTGCCCTACTACCTCGTATGAAATGCCTCGAGAAAGAGCACAGAAAGCCTCAACCTTGGTCCTACTGACGAGAAGGAAGCATCCCGCCGAATTAATACCGGATCGGAAATCGGCATTTTCGGTCCTTCCAATCCGACTGCATCATACCTGGTAATTGGATTTACGTTGCTAGTGAAAGCATTTTATTGCCGAGTTTATTTTCCAAACTATTACTATTTAGAACAGCGGAATGAAGATATTCTCATGCTACCTTTGTGGGAGAAACTGGAAAACATGTTTTTTGTCTTTTTTACATTACTGTTTTCACCCGGCGCAATTCGTTGTGTCACATTGAAAACTATCAACACGCGGATCAATAATCAGCTTCTAGGACGCCAGACCTTCGGTCCCGACATAGGATGGACCCACAGTCAACCCCCTTCGTGTCGGGCAAGGCTAGTGGATGCAGATGACGGCCTCGGATATATCGTGTGGATTCATAGTCTAGGAGACGAGAGTTTGCACGCGGCGATGGGCCAAAGTATAGCACCTGTAGGTAGTACGAAAGTATGCCACTGATAAGACACGTACAGTAATACACCCCTCGACTGAGGAAATTCTCAATAAGGCATGCCTCTTTATTAACAACAGCACCTGGCATTCATTGTATTCTTACTGTAGGGCATGGAATTATCGGTCGGGTTGCCACTTCATATTTTGCCAAGGTCGGTGTTTGAGCGAGAAAAAATAACTCCTGGGTTCAGGAGGGTGAGGAGGGTGATGAATCCTACTGTAGAAATCTCCAGGTGGGAGCCCAACCGCGACAGGCGTCACCGCGACAAAAATGACGAGGATCTACCTTCTTGCGCCGATGCTAGATCCAACAATATGCCACCCACTACCAGCTTCAACTATGTGCCATTGCTGTCGCCAAAAATAATACAGGCATGTTTCTCTCCTTGTGCATACGTACCACTCCCCGTGCGAGATCACGAGATGCTGTTCAACAACGATGCAAAATGGTGAATGTCGGTGCCCTATGCCCCTTTTGCTGTGAATCGCGACCGATCACAGAAAGGAGGCACTACCAGTTTGCGCGGGAACTTGCTGATGCATCCGATGGTGTGGGGGATATGGGTCGAGGTGCACTTCTTCGACCGGAATCCAGCAGGGTGAGAAGTGATGGCGGTTGCGTTGTCATGTGCGATCGCTAGCAGAATCAAAAGGGTGGCCGGTACGGTCGTCGATGCTCGAAGTGACGTCAAGCGCCGAGCGTATGATTGTGTTGGACATTCTAGGACATATCAAACGTAGGCCTTCAATTGACTTCCTTTAGATCGAGCGTTGTTGGCTGCTGCTAAGTGCGAAGCTTTGTGCACTTCAATGCCGCGGCAAATTACTCAATCATTCAGCAGAGTGCACTCCTTGTGGAACGCTTGGCTTTTTCGTGCAGCTGTGCGTGCTTGCTGAATCAGATCCGTTCCAATACAGTTTCTAGATGGCGCGGTCTCGCTCTTTGCTACAATGCGTAATCGAGACACGAGACGGAGGGAAAAAAAGACGATTTACTTGACTCCCGATGCACCATGTTGGCGCGCTCTATTCACCCACTGAGAGGTGCAATCACACTTCCAAAGTACGACGTTTGTCGTATGGCTGCCCTCATGCGATGCATACCACCGACTGTGTTTCTTGTCCCCTCAAAGTTGCTTCAGACGCATGTCCCGGTAGGTGTAGCTCCTATTTCTGTCTGAAATTCCTGACTTGAGTAACTCTCTACAAAACCCCAAAACTATCGAAAACATCGAATCAAGATGAACAAGGCTCTGTGTACTAAGTATACGTCGAATATTGTTGGATGCTATAACTAGGACGGGATTCCAACGATATTGGGCAGTTTTGGTGATGCCTGCCCTTAAGAAGCCCCGTGAGGCGGAAGTGGTTTGGCCCACACGTTCTACCTCTAAGCCAGCACGCCTCATCAATTCGTTGTGCCTACGTACGGGATTTCGACATGGACCTCGTACCATCCCACCGTAGGGAGCACTATTGATAGGTTCACTATTCACTAATGTGCTCAGCGTCGTTCATCCCCATTCCTCTCGCGTTGTATGATATCTCACATTGCGTGCTCGGCATGCTGCAGTTTCCCAACGCTTGCGCAATGGGAGGGGGACGGTCTAGACCGAGACATCGGTATTGAGGCGGCCGGGGAGATCCTGACTGAATACGCTGAAGCGTGTGTGATCGAGGTACGGTACGGTTGTCTGGTTGAAAAAACGGATGGGAATCGCCCGAACGATTGTTAGCAGAATGTGAGCCACCATTCGTCGGTACGTAAGGGGAAAATGTCGATTGCGTGGGTGGCAGTTACTGCTGGCCAACGTATGTAGAAAAAGAGAGACGTGTGGTGAAGGAACAAAACAGGGGACGCCACGCACAAGATGCCGCGACTTGTCAGTTTATCGTGTTTTTCTTGAACTGTTCGTTCATAGCTTCGCTCTTATTGAAGCCAGTGCATTGTGGTTGTTGGGAGCTGCTGGACCACTGTGGTTCGACCGGTGAAGTTACTATGGTTCGTTGAAATACACCGATGCTTGCTGTGCAGAGTGACAGGTGTATCTGACACTTTGTAAATGGGGTCGAGGAAGCCATGAGGGCGCGACTCACGTATGCCGCCCCCCCTGCCCTCTGTCGTTGTGCGTCCCAAACGTGGAACATCAAGGGGAGAGCATACACCCAACGCCATTCGGGTCTATTTCGGGGCGATGGGCTACTCGTGGACTCAAGCCCTCGGTACATCTTCAACCCGGTAGTGCCTTACAGAATACACATGGTCCGTCCTGGCGCCAAGTTCGTCGTAGTTCTTCGGGATCCTACAGACAGGTATTTATATGCCGCTTACCCAGGAATTCGTTTTAGAAAAAGGCTTTTGCGGGAAAGGAAGTTTTCGCGTTGGCTGCCCGGTGCTGCCTTCTACAGGTGGGGAAACAAATACATTTCTGAGATGGCAAAGGAAGTGTTTCTTGGCTCGTACAGCTCTGCTGTACGTACTTGAAATCGACGCGAACCACTCGCAATGACTATGCCACAGACGCACGAGATTTTTCTAGGGCCACCGGAGTATCAAATATAGTATTTCTAGTGTGGCGACGGCTATCAATTCGGGGGAAAATAACTCCTCATGTTATGGGCAGGACGGTTCTTCCAAGGGAAGGCGACGGGACCCACGCTATCGTAGTCAAAGTACGACGGCAGTAGTATAAGAATAAACAGCATACAGAACGCAACGCGCGAAAAGGTATAGCCCCTGTTGGTATCACACGATACCGACACACCGCACACACACACATGTCGAGAGCGGGGGGACGACGATATGTGAATGATCGTTGGAGGTCGTACACGTTTTGCCTTGATTCTAGGATGCACGAGCGTGACATGGACGAGTACCGAACTCGTTACCGCGACAGATATTTCTCTCAGCTGAGGATGGAGATGTGCAGGACAAAGGACCCCCCTGATGCCATATCGAAGGGCAATCCTATAAACACGTTTCACCCTCCTGGTGGGGCTCAGAGTTACCTGACTACGGTGAGTGGAGCAAGTGCGAAATCTGCCAGTTGGTCAACTTTACCATACGCGTTACCCTTTTTTTGAAGCGTTAAATCATGTGAAAGAACGGTCCCCGTTGATCGGCCGCATGCGTCACTCATTCGGCCTCAGGCCGCCGAAGGGGTTCCCAGGCCTGAGTAGACCTCCGCACCGCTCCAATGGTAGCATCGAGAGCCATAACATACCCCAGGCAAGGCCCAGCAATTTCAACCTGTTTTCTCCTCAAAGCCCCCAAAGCCACAAACGTTCTGCCGAGCCACGGTTCTGTTCAACGGTGCAGGCCGCTAATTCATCGTCGGAGAGCAGACATTCCCCAAACGACAAGCGTTGCTTTAGCTTCGAGGATGTGGTCCGGGCCAGCATCCCCTGCTGTCCGCCAGAACTGACAACACGCGTTCCTGCTTTCGTTCCTTCCGACCAGGCCGATGAGGGCTACGAGCCTTACACAGCGGTCTGCCGAGGAGAAAACGCGTCCTCGTCCGATTTGTGGAAGTGCTATAGGGCATTGGAGGTTTACCACCCTCTCTACAGAGGACTGTACGCCGACCAACTTGAGAGGTGGTTCAGGGTGTTCGACCGTTCCCAGGTAACAAAGTTCCTAACGATGGCGGTGCGTGAAAATAGACCACGCGATAAACGTAACGGTGTGCCAGTCCCTGTTCCCATCAAACCTTCAGCCGCATCCCCATGTATCATATAGTTACGCGAATACTCTGAACTATCAACAGCAATTCCATTCGTGGCCTGGAGCAGCCTTTCTTCGTTACTATGGAGCGGTGCAGGGCTCCCGATAGGCCGGGCGCGCGTGTTGCGCATGCCGCAGGGGGGCCCGGAGGGCTATCCTCGCGTAGGGGCCGCCGGAGGCAAACGTTTGCGATATATGCATGAAAATACCTACAGGAAGAGCGTCCAATATGCTTTAAGCCTCGGCTCATTTAACCGTTTTAGAGAGCATTCGCGTACTATTTTGTGCGTTGCTCTTTGTCCCAAAACGACTATTAATAGTACCGTGGTATTATTTAAAGGATTACGTTAAAATTCTGAGGTCCTAGCGAAATCGGCCTCAAAACTATTTTTGTAGCGGCAAAAAAAAAGGACCCCATGTTGTTGCTTCTTATTTTTCGTCTACGGCGAAACAGGTTGAAACTACTCGGGCTATGCGGGCGGGTTATCACCGAAGATGTTGCTCTGGCGTAACAGTGCAGCATCTGTCGGGAGTCCTGGTACGGTGGCACGAAATAACCCGCCTTGTTTCGCACTGCCGTGCACAGCTTTTCAGAAAAATGCCATATCAGGCTATCACTTCACGCAGTGCGGGGCTGCTGGCCTGCGAACAGTAGTATGTAGGTTTTAAAAACTCGAGGGCCCGCATGTTCTCGAAAAGACGCTACTCCCTTCCCGAGTAGCCTAAAATTCCGAGTCCGATACCCACGTCTCTTGTTGCCCGCCCTGGAACACGTCGCCACAGATCATGGTCATCGACTCCTCTGAAATGTTCGCGAACTTTACTGCTGTTGTGGCTGCAGTGGCGGATTTCGCTGGCCTGCCCGAACACAGCTTTGAGTACGACTCTTCGCACGAGTTCAGGGGAGGGGACTGTCCTGAGCTTAAGCAGACCCACAACAACGACTACTTTGCTGATGGTGGAAGGTTTGTCCATTTACGCACGCGATTGCCGAGGCTTTGAAGAACCTCTGCGACGCTCCTCGAGCTAGAGACTTTTGGAGTTGACAGCTTTTTCGACCTTCCCATGACTATAGCACCCATGAATCGCTTGTAATAGCTGCTGCCCACTACTGCAACAAACTAGTTGATGGCGAGTGTGCCGTGGCTTTTTTAACGGGATTCGCCCTCAGCGCCTTTCTGCGGCAGAAACTCGATGGGGGGCCGTATATGGGTGCCTCCCTCCCTCCATATATCAACAAGATGATTGAAAATAATATACCCGTTCACCTTGCACGTTGCCAACACCGCAGAAGCGGTGTAGAGGGGTGTGAGGGTTCTCTAGAGAGGGTGGGAGTTCGGGCATCAATAGACCAAGCCACATTTTGTGTGTTGCGCTTGTTTCGAATGTGGAGCACTCTGATGGATCCGCGTCCACCGTAGTCCTGGTCGTGAAGCATGCTCGGAAACAAACACCTGGTACAGCAATAGCGAGCTGCAGAAAGTGATGGCCCGATGATTCGCTTTACTCCGCACGTGCGGCTTCTTCCGAATACAGGTACGAGACGATGATCGAAGAGGAGGAGGCGTTTCGCGAGTGGTACCGGCCGCACAACGAGCGCCTCTATGAGTTTCTCGGCCGCGAGCCCTTGTGGCAGTAGCTTTGCCTCCATGTAGAAGAACTCCCAAATCTACACATTCCTTGCTTCAACGAAGGTAGTAGCCTGGTAAGCAATGAGTGACATCGTTCTTCTGCTTCCCGAATGTTGGTTGAATACAGGCCCGAACATCGTTCCACGCGCTCACTCGGGGCTAAGTGCTCTACTCTGTGGTTGGAACGTGGTTGCAGCACTGTTGTCTAATGCATGTATGAGTATTGTATGGAGTGGGTTTTTTTTGTTTTTTTAAGAGCAGATGCAGGACATTTCGCTCCTTGTTCCCCGTGGAACCCCCCCCCCCCGTGAAAACCCGACACGTTCCGTCCCGGCATTGTAGGGATGCGAGGGTCTATAATCATACGACTACGGCCATTCATGATAATGAGTACACCCCCCCCCCCCCCCCCCCGCGCGTTATCGTGGTTTGATTTGTGGTTGAACGTGATGGCAACCTAAGCAATGCCAAGTTGCGCCGTTCTACGTATACATACTTCGAATATGTATATTTGTGTATATTTTTGTCTGTTTTCGATCATATCTCTTCGTACACGCCTTTTTACGCCAACACGCCAAGGGGCTCCACACCGGAAGGCCATCCGGTCACTGCCGTCGAGGCTTGGGCGCGATTCGTGCAATGTGTCGCGCGTGGCAAGCGCTCAATTTTGTTTTCGGTAGGAGTGGATAAAAATATGTCCCAGGTTTCCTACTTGAGGCGTTGTTTTATATTCTTTGTTTTTTTAATGTTAGTGTTTGTAACTACGTACCTGGTATCTGTTATTAGAACGGCATGGATTTCCACAACTCTGCGTTCCGTTTTCATCCACGGCTGGGCAGGCTGCGTGCGGTGTGCCTTGTGTCATGCGTGCGTGCGTGGCGTGCAGTGCAATACTGTTTTTTCCGAAAAAAAAAACACTACAGCCCGCCGGTCCCAATAGCTTGGGTCTAACTTTGACTTTAAGGACGCGGGTTGGAGCCCCGGCAAGCGTTCGTTCCTGTTCCTTTTTTCCTTTTGTTTTTTTTCTCTTTTTGTTTCAAGTTTTGGTTTTTGCTAAATATGATATCATACGCGTGTGCATCTCGTGGGAACTGCACGGCTCACCGTAATTCTTCCTTCCCTGTGTAGGGACAGACTTGAGGTATACTGTTGAATTTTTCTCTTCGCAACGACAGTTACGTGCCGGTTCGGGCTATCGGCGTTTTTGAGTTGTTCAGATATTGAGTCTGAGCTTGTGTGCCGTGGTGGAGGATCCCGGAGGTGGTGATGCCGTGGGGACAACGGCGTTTCCAGGGAGACCTCCTGCTGCATATCAGACTTGAGCTTATAGTCCTCTGATGGTAGTATAACCGTGGGCATCAGCGGATTACGTCCTACGTACGGTAGGAGTAAAAACCTAAGCACCCCTGCCATGTGCAGCGGGTAGAGGGGGGGGGGGGGGGGGGGGGGGATAGTTACTCATTATCATGGCCATAGTCGTATGACCAGAGAGGGGAAGGGGGGGGGGGTGCACAGTAGCAGCAACAAGTCCGAAGGAGGAAGCATATCCTTGGGCACATCCCGTCGTGTGAGTCGGTGGAGTGATGTCGTGTGGCGTAGCGGCACGCACTCATCCACGGAGAGATATGTAGTGGGCATGAACAAAAGAGGTGGAGACGGTGCCGTTCAAAAGGAGCAGCTACTGCTTCACAGCAGCGGCTAGTAAGCCCTGCGGCGGAACAACCATAGGCACCCACCCCCGTCGCGTGTTGTCACAAGGTGATTTCAAGTTTTGCGACATTTATTTACCGTACACACCACGAGGAGATTGGTTGCGGGGGTACATGTTGATAACAGATATGGGGGAAATGGCGAAGCGAGGGGGAACATGTCTGAAGATTTCGCGAAGAGTGGCATGGTCGACGCCGGACCATGTGCACCCAGCCGTCCATGTGGAACGAACGACGCGGGGAAAGACGCGTGGTATAGGCGTGTGCACTCTGCTGCTGGGGGCATAAAAGCAACGGTCGTAGAGGGATCGTGAGCTGTCTGCAGTAGTATCGAATGCGGGGGGAAGCACGCCTGCATGGCAACAAGTCGCGCGGTGTGACCGCGCGCGCTCCATGAGAGCAACAGAGGCGATGGCAGGTCGTGAAGGGAACAGACGTGGCGATAGCGTCAGCTGGACTTTTTGTGGTTCCGGCGACATCGCGAGGCGAGGGTAGTCGTGAGATTCTATCAATCAAGTGGGTATTCGTAGGGATACTTGTATTCCTTCCGATGGATGTACCTGCTGGATTGAAATTTTATTGTTTTTGATCGTAAAATTCTGAAGTATGTCGTTCGCGACTTGGGTTGGATTTGTTCTGGGTAAGTCGCGGAGGATGAGTCGTAGAGGATGGGGGTTGTATCGTTCGCGACTGGAGTTGAATTTCTGAATGATATTAAATGTATTGTTCGTTCCGAGTGAGTCGTGGATAATCGGAGATTTTTCGTTCGCGACGAGGATGGTTTGAGTGGTATTTTCATTATGTTTTCGTTAGTTCCGGGCAATGTAGTGAATGATACCTACAGTAGTAGGAAACATATCGTTTGGGTTCACCTCGAATAAAATACCCCTCCCCCCTTGATAGTCAAACGGTATTTTGATGTAGACAAACTGTCTTGTAATTCCAACGCTCATCGTGGCGTTTCCTGTATAGGATGGCAGCTAATGTAGGCAGGTTGTGTACCAGGTACTAATCATTTTGATGCAAACAAAGACTGGTATAAATCCAACGCACATTTGGCGTTCTCTGAAGGGGGTGGCAGTTGGTATAAGACAAGATCAGAGGTCAGTGGCTGGACCGAAATCGATTATTACAGTTTACGGGGGACAAAAATATTAGGTACGGCGCGGTGTATGCGGACATGGTTGGTTGACGTTAATAATTCAGATTGAATTTGCTGGTGTATGCTGTATTATGGCTGCCTACGTGCATTGACGTGACAGGAAAAAAACACCCATACAAGACCTTTTGATTGCAGAATGAGGGAGGATGTGCGTGATCATGACTGGTTATCATACTAGAGATACAAATTTCCGTGAAGGTAGATTATTGAATATTTTATTTTCCAAACTGGACGGATGGATGAAGTGTTGTTCGAGAATACGAAAGGTTGAATGTTTGGAGGATTCGATTGATTTGCATGAAGTTTGTTTTGCAGTTGTTTTTGCAATGACTCGTCGTGACTTGTACTGTAGATGACCCGGTACTTTCTGTGGCTGGGAGGCATAGACCATCTCTGGCGTCGGGCAAGGTCTATGATATGCGGAGCAGAATTGATGCGATCTCGCTGAACCGTAACAATCTGTGTATCTATGGCGGTAGTACGGGGCAAAGGGACGTTTTTGGCGGGGGGCTCGCCATCTCTGGCATCCTATTTTTCGCTTTCGTATTTGCTTTTTCAAGACGCGGCTGTCGTAGGGTTTTCTGTGGTTGTGTGCATGTGGGATTCAGCAGAGGTTTTTGCTCGTTGGGACGGGTTTCCTCTTTCCATTTTCCATGGGAGTTGAGGACTATCCTAAAGTTCCTGCGGATTGGTAACAATAAAGTTCAAGCTCACCACACTTTCACGTTCCAATTTCGTGTCGTGTGTCAATTTAGCCCATAGCTCCAATTGCAACATCACAACAGGCTGCTGTTACCCCTGGAGTTTGGGCACGTTGACCCGACCTGACCCCCGAGAGGAGCAGGTGCGGTGGAGATAGCCACCGGGGAGTCATATCTTCCGGTTAGTGTGGGACTTGCGCGAGCTCACCCACTATAACGAAAACCGTGTTTGTTTGTGATGGCTCAAGAGGTCACTTTTCTTACCTCTTCTTGCCTCTCCCTGGTGTGGGAGACCGACGCGAAACTACTGTAGTAATATTAAACCTGGAACCAATCTCGTTTGGCGCAAACAGAGATATACTATCATCCAAGTTTGAACGTGTGCCTTGCGTCACGCGTGCATGTGTAGCATATATCGTGCGATGTGTTTTTTTATTTGATGCACCAAAATCAACCCGCTGTTTCCAAAGGCAACCTGTGGATTAGTGAACTTGTGGGTTCGAGCCCCTGCAAGCGCTTTACAGGCTCTTTTCTTTGCTGCAGCACCAGGTTTTTTTTTTTCGGTTTGGCAAAGTATAGCAATTTTTAATTCCCATTTTGCATCTGCTGTCGTGTTTTTTTATCAATTTGCCCGATGGATTTATTTACATCGAACGTACATTGTGGTCAATTCGCTTGGAGTTCATAGCATTATACAAGTATATGCTTGATATTTTTTAATCCGGGTGCTGGGTGCTCTTTCAGCTAGTTCTTGCGTCACTGCTCCAGCCACATCCAGAATGGAAGCGTTGTACGCTGTATAACTGTGCTTTGTGGGCACAACCAACTTGTAGTCGAGAGCGCAAAACGCGTCCGACGTTTTGATGGTATTTGTAACTTTTTTGTGTGGTGAGCGGGACTGATGACGGGAAGTTTGGTCACTCACCGCACGTACGTGGGTTACAGCGGTTTGCTGTTGTTGGTCATGTTCACATGGGGGGCATCTGCAGTATCGGCACCGTACCTGCATATATATTCCCGGTGAGGCCTAACGTGTGCCGTTTATACGCATCGTACCAAGTGAGTGAAGCCTCCCGTGACACGCCTTCCGCAGAGGAGAGAGATACACCGGTTGAACGGAGAGTACATTATACAAGATAGGTGCGTTTATTAATAGAGTTTAAGGATAGCGATAGCAGAAATTTAGAGAGGGTCCTTTGTATCTACTACACCTAGGGAATAGCACTGCAACGCATGTCGTCGACGCTTTTTTTTACGTTATTGTCATTTTTCGCGACATGCCGGGGCACCACCTGCGGCCAAACCTTCCACGGCATCTTCCACCGCATACCACGGAACCTTCCACGGAACCTTCCACGGACCTCCACGGGATACTGGAACCCTAACCCTAGCCCTAACCCAAACCCGAACACCAACCCTAACGCTAACCTAGGTGCCGTGGACATTGGGATGCCGGGGGGTTGCCGTGACATGCCGTGGGGTTGGCATGGTACAACTCATGGCATGCCACAGCACCCCCCACGGCGTGCCATGGAATCCTGTGCCACGCCATGGGATGCCGTGGTGATGCCATGGTATGCCATGGGTGGTACCATGGCAACGCCACGGCATGCCCGACAAGGTCAACTAGTGTAGAACTCTGAGGATGCGCCGTGGCTCCACTATACACTTGGAAGTAACGCCGATGGGCTTCCACCCGACAAACTGCATGCCGAGCTTAAGGCCACGGGGGATCTTGCGCCCCCCCCACCCCCGGATTTCCAGGTGGCTCTCATCTCTATGTATTTTCTTTCGAAACAGATCGGAGGTGCTATTCTGACACGCTTCGTTTGCACGTTCGGCTGGTTCGTGTCCACCAGAAATCGGTGTGACCCAAGAGAGCTTTACAACAGCAGTTTGTGATTCGCTTCAGATTGGCCTCCCGCGCAATCTCAACAGAGGCCTACACCTCGTCTTAGAGGTGTTGTAGGGGTCGAAATTGGCCGGACTTTGGGGGCCACAAAAGGACGCAAAAAACAACCACCCTGACCTACGCATACGTTTGCACTCGACTTACTTGCGGGCAGCTACAGCTCCTCACAGGAGACTACAGCCCGCGGAATTGAGGGACGCTCCTGATGGGTTGCTTGAGGGCGTCGGGTGCGCCAGACAGCAGTCGCAAACGGCCAGAAGCAACTCACGGGGTGTTTTCGTGAACTCGGAGTTGTGAGCCAACAGCACAAAACTAAAAAAAAACGCTGAAATGTTTCCATTCGCGCGCTGGAGCCTAGTACGGCGAGTAGTGCATCACTGATAAAAAAACGGCTTTAACTAACAATTTTCTGTTCGCCCCAGGCGAATGTTCTTAGTATTATCGGGACTTGACCGAAAAGCTCGCGGGTCGAAATGTGTCATTCTGTTGTTGGGCACAAGAAAGGGCAAAAAGGGCAAAAAAACTCTAAATTATTGTTTTTTTGCATCAACTATTACTATTCTGGACTTCGAAATACGGCTCTTTGGTGGCAAATCCCTTACCGGGTACTCTATTTCGAAGTCGTATGTATATGTTGCTGTAACGCCTACGCACCGCAAGACTGGTAGACGAACCCCACAGCATCGCGGGTCTTGTACCATGTAGCGCGGTTCTGTACGGATATCGGATGTATTGCCAGCAACGAGGGCACCCACCCGTGTCGGCTCTACCATTACGACCTGTAAAGTCTCCAGTTCTCCCCTTCCGTGACGTGGTATATTGTATTGCTTCAAAGCATAATCGTCATGATTCACGAACATTTAGTGGCTAAACTATGCTTTCTTCATGAAGACATTTTCCCGAGTGTCCATCCTATGCCCAGTTTATTGGGAGCTTCTGTAAGCAAAAGCCCAAATATGTCCCGACGAAAGTGTGTCCGTAACTCGCCTCTATCGCCATAATATCCCGGCGGTCTTACGCCGGTCGACGGTAAAAAACCAGAACTGCAGTCCCGTTTAGGGGACAAACCACTCAAACTCCAAGTATTTTGTCCCCAATTGTCCCGAAAACTGATCTAAAGAGACTGCAGTCCTAAAAGGGTTACCGCCCATCTGACCAGTAAGGGAGATACCGCTTTCTGTCGCGGTATACCGTTTTCAATCATGCGGGCCAAGAATCCCAAAACATTTTCCAGGGAAGATCACCCTCAAAAGGTATACCAGTGGTTTTGACGCCCTTTGACGGCAGAAAATCAGCTCAAGGCCCAACAAATCTACAAGGGAGACACTGCTGTACCGTTTTCTGCCGCGGGATACGGTTTTGTGTCAAACGCAGCAACATCCCGAACCGGTTTACTGCAATACAAAACAATGGTGATAAATTTATATCATATGACACCAAGAAACAGAACCAGATCATTCAAAACAGCAACAAACCAGACCATTGACAGACGCCACCTACTGTTGAAGTGATGATCCCATAATATCTCAACCACTGAACCCCTTCGCCCTTCTCGAAGCTGTCGCCAACACGCTTTCGCAGCCTTGTTTAGACGAGTACGATATGTACTTGTGCTTTATTTCTTGTTTTTTCTTGTTGTACCTGCTTGTTGCTATGCAGTCCCGAAAAAAGTCGAAAATGGTAAAAAAAAGAATGAAGCCGCGGCGTGAGGCACCGAGACTGACTGACAAGCGGTACGTCCTCCCAAGATACGTGCCAACTACTCGTTGGTTAGTTTTCTTCCTCTAGCAAAGGCGATCCATGGCCGCTTTCGGCCTCCGATGGTGTCTAATATTGACGGACTATCGTACGAGGCATCCTGTGGGTACCCGAATACGGGAACTTGACACAGAGCAGCATCGACGACCAAGCAATGCCGATCTTGGGCTACTACTCACGATTCTTGTCTAGCCCAACCCTACACCCCTAGGCTGCGAGGGTACATTGTTGTCCCTTTTCGCGACATGTCGTGGCTTGCCTTGGCACCATCTGTGGCAAAACCTTCCACGGCATCTTCCACGGAACCTTCCACGGACCTCCACGGACCTGCACGGCATACCATGGAACCCTAACCCGAACCCTTACTCTAACCTAGGTGCCGTGGACATTCGGGTGCCGTGGGAGTTGCCGTGACATGCCGTGGGGTTTCCATGGAGTGCCGTGGCGGTTGCCGCGGGGGTTGTCATGGTACCACCCATGGTATGCCGGGCACCCCCCGCGGCGGTCCATGGAATCCTATGCCACGCCACGGGATGCCGTGGTGATGCCATGGTATGCCATGGGTGGTACCATGGCGCACGCCACGAAGACGTCAAATAGTGTAGAACCCTGGGGGCTGTGTGGGGCCCGAGGAGGCATCAACCTCACCCCCTTGAGACGAACCCATCGTCTTGGTTGTCCCGTTGACGGCATCGCCGGCAGTGGGCTCCTACGAAACCGTGTCCAGATCGAACCCCCACGTCACCTCGCGGTCGTTTAGGTGAACTGAACCGTCATACAACCCATCTACCACCCCCTCCATACCTCGATCCGACGTGCTCTCCTCGTCTGCCTCGGACCCCCACTCTTTCGTGGAGAGGGAGTCAGTCGTCTGGGCAGGTACAGGTGGTGCAGGCAACGCTCGTTACCAGGTGATACACCGCATGATTAAAATCGTACGGTGTCTAGTTAGCATTCGTACTGAGTCTCGGGGGTATTTGGATGCAAGGTCACATCAAGGTGAAAGACGCTCTTGTTCTTTGGCCTGAGACTTGTTATCCTTCCTCACCTTGCAGTAGCCAGGCTTGAGGAACGATCGAAATATTGCCGGGGGGGGCTACTATGCCACATCTCATTCGGCGATTGCTCTCAGGCTTAGCTATCGTTGCTGTGTGGTTCAAGGCGTCGCACGCCCAGTGGGACGCTTCCGCCAACAACGACTCAGTGGTCGGCAGTTGCGCGCCGGGACAAAACTCAAAAGTCCCGATTCGGCCCGCCACTGCGACCGTCTCAATCTAACCTAGCGCTTGCTCTGCTACCCTATTGAATTGGGGTCTGTCGGCCGTTGTGAATTCCTACTGGATACCTCGTGATCCACAAGGCTCTTGAAACTCCCCCCCGCCGAATTCACCACGCGCCCACTAGATAGGACGATTGTACCACCTTAGAAGGGACGCTGTCTGTATGATAATCCTCGAGGAACTGCTCGAAACATCCCGATGCGTCCGACTTGTGGCGCATAAAAAATCATCCACTTATGCCGTGAAAAATCGTCGCGCACGATGAGAGTATACCGCTTCCTCCCGAGAAACCCCACAATATTGGGCTCATATAATCCCACGAAAACGCTCTCGAGTTTCTTATCAGCTCTCGTGTGCGTGGACCGCTTGATGCTCTTCCGAAGGCCGTTCGCCATGGAGCACCCCTTGCACTCTAGCAGCTACCCCTCCACGACGAATCCTTGCTGCTCTGCGGTCTTGCGGAGTAGGACCTCCGGAGAGTGTCCAGCAGCGAATGGATATCGTTGATGTTAATCACAGACTTTTTGGACAGTTGCCCCCGGGCGAGCACAGCACAGGCACTTCCCTACTACTACAGTCGACCTGGTCGCCGTAAAGGCTGTGCAGGGTCCCACTCAACGTAAACACGATCGAACGCTCTGACTTCAGTCTGACTACAAACCCCGCGGGGTACCCTTTGAAAGAGTGGCCGTTTTTGACGAGTGTGGGCAGGGAAAAAAGGTGGTAGCGGAAGTTCAACGCGTGAGCAACCCTAGTTATCAGCTCGTGCACGGTGCATGTTCGGAGTGCTGACGTCCTCGGTACAGGGATATATGTGAAACGGTATTTGGAAGTTCCACGTAGGAAATATGCGTGTTTCTTGTCTGGAGCATTTAACGGGTTGTGACATGTTTTGTCCGCCACTTGCTTCTTTTTTCCTTTTCTTGTGTGTTCTAGAGTACATGGATAACACATATGGGTACCCTGCGGGGCTTCTACATTATGAGTGCCGTCAACCGACTTAGGCTTGACCCATTCTATTAGTAAGTGCTCCCGACGACTTTTCGACGTTTGAGGGCAAATACTGCACCTGTGATCGTTGAGAGCTGTTCGACTATGGTGGTGCTGATTTTGATCTGCTATGCGAAGGATGATACTCTAGATTGTGAGCCAGGGCACTGTTAACACTCAGTGTGGAGAATATATGTAAGTTTAAGATGTATTTAATATGTCGTCCTGGAAAAATACACAAGGCACAGAAAAGCCGAGTGACCATGAGGGTCGACGCTCCATATCTCAGCAACAACTCGTTGTCGTCGTACCTCGTCGTAGTGTGATCTCGTACGTGTTCCATCAGACTATGGTCGTATATATAACTGTCAGGCTATTCGTACAATCGTCACATATTGTTGGAATGTTCGGTGACACAAGCTATCTCGAAAACCCTACCCTTACTGGCGCCGACCAACTAACAAGCCTGAAGAACAACCAATCAATCATGAACGACACACTTATTAGTTGTTGTATCCCAACATAATATAGCGGTGTTTCTCAAAATTATCTCTGCCAGTAGCCTCCGTGAGAATGTCCGCTTGTTGGTCCTCCTTGCCGAGGTACTTAACCGACAAGTCTCCCGGCCTCACCACCTCGCGCAGTAAATGGTACCTTACGTCGATGTTATCACTGTTAGACGCGCTCAAGGGGTGCTTGGTCAAGTTCATTGCGCATGGGTTATCTTCAAATACGCCAATACTCGGCGACCCCAGACTGGGCATCAGGAAAACCAACACCCCAAGCACGTCAACGGTGCCTTCACCCCGTCGGCCATTGCAACGTACTCCGCCTCAGTGGTGGATAGGGTAACGCACTTCCGCGTCTTGGATACTCAGGACACAGGCGTACCTCCACAAAAGATGGCTGCACCTGAAACCGAACGCCTATCATTGGCCTTCTGAGCATAGCTGCGTCTACGTACTGGTACTTCCCTTCGCCGTACTCCAACTGCACATCTTCCAACTCATTTCCCCTCCTAAACTTTGGGCAAAATATTCGAAGTGATCAACTCCCTTTTTCTGGGTATAGGCCTTAGCTGCCATCAATATCTTAGCACTCTCAATCATATTATATTCGTCACCCGTCCACTTCAAAAGCCGCTTCAAATCCAAAACATTACAAGTAGTACCCTTGGAAACATCAGAAGTCCCAGCAAAAGTTCTGGCGGCCTCTAGTCCGTCAAATTTCACTTTCCATCCCCTTCATCCAAACATCCGAATTCCTTGACGAGCGCTCCGCTAAGTACGATGCTGGGTCAGGTTCCGCCTCTTTGACAAGGCTATCCGGCACCTTCGTCTTTTCACGCCCTACGTCTTTCGCTGCCAGTATCGCCTGGTGTGTACGGCCTCCTTCACGGGGGTCGATCGTACTGATCAGCCCCGCTGCCGCTTCCTGGTTGAGCGCCCCGGTCCGCGCCCTCGTAATTCTCTCCCGAATCTCTCCACCGTCGCCCAATCCTCGAACGTGCGCCTGTAGTTGGCGCGCAGCAATCCGGGCCGCTTTCGGAGTCGGAGCTTCATCATCGGAGGCTGACGCATATCTCCCATTTCGAGATGAAGTGTCGCTAATGCGCGATTCGTCGCTGATCGTTGATGGGTTGTTCGGCTCCACACTTTCGACTTGCGAATCGCCGCCCGCTTGCACCACACGGGCTCAAGCACGGGAAACGCCAGGGGTGGATCGCAGCAGATTATACGTAGTCCTCGAGGGAACTGGGAGTCAAACGTGGGGATGACGCATAGCTGCCGTCTGGCTCCATTCTCCAAGCGATTCACAGTAGCTAGATTCGTCTCCCTCTAACGTCAACCTATCTAGAGCGCTCGCGGTGTAATAGACCGGGCCGGGATAGATTCGCGGGTGGGCTCTCATGGTAGCAGAACGCACGGGGTACATGGAGGTGTAGAGTAAAGTACTAGGCTGTGAGCAAGGCACCGCCGTTGTAACCCAACGTTTGGAGAAAATGGTTCAAGAGGCCTTTACTATGCCGTCCCGGCAAGATGAACCAGGCTTAGGCAAGGTGGAAAGGTAGAGTGAGCATGAGGGCCAACGCTCAACAGCTAAGCAATATTTGTGCCCCGTCGTACGTCCTCGTAGTGTCTAATCGCACGCGTTCCATCATGCTACTCGTACATGTACCCGTCAGACTACTCGAATATAAACGTCGCTTGGTGTTGGACTGTTTGATGAGACAAGCCACACGGAACATGTGGTACAACCAGTAACGTTGCCAAGATTCCTTGGGGTATACCGTACCTGGTGTGCATGGTGGCGGGTCTCGCTTGTAGTTTGAAAATGGCGTGGAGCAAGCCATGGGGGCGCGACTCACGTATGTTGCCCCTCCTTCCCGCTGTTGTTGCGCGTCCCGAACGTAGAACATCAAAGGGGAAGTGAATTCCCCGCACCATTCGGGTAAATTTCTTGGCGATAGGCTACTCGTGGACTCGAGCCCACGGTACATGTTTGACCCTTTAGCGCGCTACAGAATACGAATGGCCCATCCTGGCGCCAGGTTCGTCATAGTTCTTCGAGATCCGGCAGACAGGTAGGTGTTTTATATGACGATATCCCAAGAACTTGTTTCAGGCCAACTACTTGAGTTTGTGGGTATTGAATGTCGTGCTCGAGGCCCGATGTTGCCTTCTGTGAGCGGGGAAATATAAACTCGAGGGGAAAAAAAAAGGTGTCTCATTAAAAACGGTTGCCTCGCCTGTGAATGTAGAAAAAAATAGGCATGATGATTCTGCAAGAGTCACCCCACGGTAGGGGTTGCACTTTTTGGGCGAAAGGTTTCTGACCAATGGAGTTCCTTAAGTGAGGGACTACCAATTAAAAAAAAAAAAAAAAAAAAACTCGTGTATTCGTTTTAGGACTAGCGCATACAAGTGCCGGTCGGATGGCCGGAACGAATTTTTTCCAAGTGTTGTATCGGGTGAGATATTGAGTTCCTAATGTGAGGGACTCAGGAACGTCGGGCGCATCCCTACTGTGGGATGGCTCGCAACGACTATTTGAGATTGTTCGTACGCTGCCGGAGTATTAAAGTTGGCCATTTGTCTATAACCACGGATTAATCGGCGGTACATGTCGGGGTGTAATGTGTCATCGTCTCGGGGAAAGCGATCGATGCTGCACGCGCTACCCGAGTCGACGTACGAAGCTAAAAGAGATACGATGATAATTTTGGAGGATGTGATACAAGAAGCTTTCTCTGTGCAGTGGTCCTTACTTGCCGGCTAGGAGGCAGCTCGATACCAACCCATGCAGCTCGATACGAACCCATGGTGGTGCTCCGTCCCACTTACCCTCGCGGCCTTCATGGGCCCATTCTGCGCCTGCTCTCACCACAACCCGCAACTCTACTGCACTAGTCTGACCTGCGGCCATGTTGGCTCCCACATGCTGGTCGTAATACTGCTGGTCCGTGCCAGCTTCTGTGCTCGTCTCCGTTTCTCGACAGGCCAGGTGTTGAGGTTGTAAGGTGGGTCTTAGAGTGTTCGGACTGCTCTTGCCCAGGGAAAAACTTGTGTGTACATCCGCACCCCTTCCGTCTGAGGTTTGACTTCATGGAGGCGTATTTCCCTGGGTATTTCTCATCATCGTCCCCTGTTTTTGGGTCGACTGACAGCTCGGCATGGATCCTGTCTTTGCTCCGCATGTCAGCCTCCCCGGCAATCCTTTTCAAGGCAACCCCCCTCGTTCGGCATCAACCCGTTGTCTATCGGGCCTCTCGACGCCTACCTTAGCAATGCCCTGTTGCACGAAACCGCTGTAACACCCCTCCCAGCTTGGTGGCGATCAGGCCAGCAACGCGGCAAGACGGGCGGTGCGTTCGCTGGAGCTTCGTACAGGGAAAACCTTGGTCCGTAAATACTGCTTAAGATACCAACCAGGGCTTTATGTACTCCACATTCTAAACGAAACTGACTATCTGTTCTTGCTGTGTAGTTTGTATAAGGGCTACTGCCACAGCAACGAGGCATTACTCTTTGAACTTGTTCAACTTGTCTGCCCCAACCCTTCGCTTTGCCCCCTTCTTCATTTCCGAGACCGTCGGTTCTTCGCAGTCTTTGTCCGGGAACCTAACGCGCCAGTAGGACGAGCAAAAGTCGTAAACCTGTCCTACCCAGTCTATCTGCTTATCGCCTACCGCGTGGGACCTGGTCACTGTCGTTCCCATCGGATATAGGGTTGGAGCATCGCTTCTATTCAGGAGCGTGCATTTCTTCGGGCGGGCGGTCGTCTGAGTTTTCTCCGCGTCGGGGGTATTCAAGTTCTACAGGGAGTGGAAGGTGTTCCGCTGGTCTAGGGATCTGCCTCCGTGACCCAGTCCGAGGAGACCCCGTCTAGATATCTTCCCCGATATTCCCAACGGGCTGTCCCTGCTTTACCCACCACCTCCCTGCAATATTTTAGTGTTTTCATCGGGGCCGCTGCGGCCGAGTCTCCTTTGAGCCCCAGGTCAGCGCCCCATGCTATTTGTGGGAATTCGTCCCCTACCGGGTGTCTGAAGTCTGATGAGCGCCTGTAGAAGGGTTTGAGTTATGCTACCGACACCGTACGGGATCGTTTTTTTTTTCTCCCCTCCATCTCTATGACAGCGCTCAGGCCCTTTAATTCGACATTGGTCACGGTCCACGGACCTGTCCATTTTTCGTGCACTAACTTCGGTCTGGTACCTTGTCTGAAAAGCGAGCTGTCGCTCTCCCGTGCCAGGACAAGGTCTCCTTCCGCTACATTTGTACTTGGGGACGACCGTGATATCCTGGTATTGCGGTGCTGACGGGATGCTTCCTTATCTTCGTGGATCTTTCGCAGTGCTTCCGCTACCTCCCGCATGTTATGCCTGCGGTTCTCGATGAAGTTGCTGAGGCCGCCTGTGGCCTCTGTGTCACCCATCTGTGGGGTCAGCATATCGAGGGTTGTGCGAGGGCTACGACCGAACAGAAGCTGGAAGGGAGTCTTGGCGGAGGGCAGCGCCGGGTCTGGCGTAGTGCGTTTGATCCAGCAAGCGGCGGCAACGTACTCGTCCGATCTCATTGCCCAGGCCTACACCCCCACCGCCAGCGCGAATAAATAAGGGTACCCCAAATGCCAGGCAAGGTCTAAAAGCAGACGGGCTACTCAGTGTGCTTGTTTTGACGGTAATGGGTAAGCGAAGGGGGATCTAGATGATCTGTCTACAACGAGCAGTAGGTACTCGTTTCCCGCGTCCGACGTGTTGGGGAATTTCTGCAGGTCTATTTCTAGCACTTCCCATGGCTATAGGAATCTAGCGGGAAGCATCGCCACCTGTTGACTACGTGACCTCTTCTTGTTTCTACACCCACACGATAGTACGTACTCTCTCGTGTGTCTCTACGCATGCCTGGCCAGTGAAACCGGTCCCTTAGCAACGAGATAGTTCTTGCGATTCCGGGGTGACCGTGTTGGCAGTGTACCAAAGCAAGCGTGTCTGCTACAAGGCAACTCGGTATGGCTAGTACAGCTGCTCGCCTTCCCAGTGCTCCGCGCTGTTCGAACTCAAGCCACAGGAGACTCTTGGTCGTCTAGAAAGTATCTGTCGACATCTGTATCTGTCAACTCCTTCTGCCCGGCGACTTCTCCTTGACTACGTAGTGCTAGCCTGACTTTGCTCAAGAAGGGGTCCGCTGCCTGGATCCTGACCTAGTGAGGCACTTCTTGTAGCGCCTGAAGGGCACGCTCTATCACCGCTGTCACCAGTGGTTCCTTTATGCGCGCCCACCCCTCCCCCCCCCGCTGAAAGACTGCGCTCAACGGGGTCAGATATTCGGAGGTTTCCCTCAACCGGCGGTGGCGGGTTCTAAGCCGAGTTCGATTCTCGGATTGGACACCATGATACAAGAAGCTTTCTCTGTGCAGGGGTCCTTACTTGCCGGCTAGGAGGCAGCTCGATACCAACCCATGCAGCTCGATACGAACCCATGGTGGTGCTCCGTCCCACTTACCCTCGCGGCCTTCGTGGGCCCATTCTGCGCCTGCTCTCACCACAACCCGCAACTCTACTGCACTGGTCTGACCTGTGGCCATATTGGCTCCCACATGCTGGTCGTAATACTGCTGGTCCATGCCAGCTTCTGTGCTCGTCTCCGTTTCTCGACAGGCCAGGTGTTGAGGTTGTAAGGTGGGTCTTAGAGTGTTCGGACTGCTCTTGCCCAGGGAAAAACTTGTGTGTACATCCGCACCCCTTCCGTCTGAAGTTTGACTTCATGGAGGCGTATTTCCCTGGGTATTTCTCATCGTCGTCCCCTGTTTTTGGGTCGACTGACAGCTCGGCATGGATCTTGTCTTTGCTCCGCATGTCAGCCTCCCCGGCAATCCTTTTCAAGGCAACCCCCCTCGCTCGGCACCAATCCATTGTCTATCGGACCTCTCGACGCCCACCTTAGCAATGCCCTGTTGCACGGAACCGCTGTGGCAGATGCAACCTGCGAGAGCGCATGTCCCCTCTCCAAGTCAAGTGCTCGCGTACTGCTGCACACAACTGTGAAGGGCGATGGCCAAAATTCAATTAGATTCGCTGGTAGGTACGCGTTGCGATCTGAACGTACCGCAGAGAGCAGTAACGTGACCTTGACTAGCACCTATTTCGATACTTTGGCAGATATTTCTCTCAGCTGCATCGGATGGAGATGAACAGGCCAAAGCACGACGTATACTCTAAGTTGGAGGCGGAACTATTAGTAATAAGTATTATATATCATCCTCTTTCTAGGTCAAAGGGGGACTTAAATACGGTGAGTAGATGGAGTGTGAAAGCTGCCAATTGTTCAACTTTGCGATAAGCCCCATCCCGTTTTAGGAACACTAAATCATGCGAAATAACGGCACCCGTTGATCGGCCGCATGCGTCACTCATTTAGTCCCAGGCCTGTCGCAGAATCGCCAGGTGCTCGAGGGTATACCCCCGTTTCAATCCAATGCAGAGTGGCAGCATCGAGAATGACGATGTCACAAGCAAGGCCCAACAATTGCGACCGATCCTCTCCCCAAAGCCATGAACAGCCTGCCAGGCTGGGATTTATTTATCGGATAGAGGTCTTCCACGCAGCGTGCGGGTGCCGCCAAGGTGACGACATTCCCAAACGAGCCAGCGCTGAGCTTTTCTGTAGCTGCGATGATGTGACCCAGGCCGATATTCCCTGCTAACCACAATCTGGCAATACACGCTAGTGATTTCGCTCCTATCGACCAGGCGGATGAGGGCTGTGAGCCGTACACGGTGCTGTGCCGAGGGGAAAACGCGTACTCGTCCTATCTTCCTATTTGTGGGAGTGTCATCAGGTCTTGGACGTTTTCCGACCGCACAAAGAACTGCATGCCGAGCAACGTGAGAGGTGGTTTAGAGTGTTCGACCGTTTCAAGGTAACAAAACCCTCAGCGATGGCGGGGCATGAAATAAACCACGCGATAAACGTACGGGTATGCCAGCCTCTGTTCTCATGAAATTTTTTGCGGCATCCCCATACATCATGTGACTGCACAATTACTCGGGACTGTCAACGTCAACTCGAGGCTTGGCCTGAACAAGTCTATCTTCACTAGCATGGAACGGTGCAAGGACCTGCCTAAGCCGGAGGCTTGTGTTCCGTATGGGCCCTCGGAGGTGGGGTTTGGCGATATAAGCATGAAAATATACCCGAAAATACGCGTCAAATACTGATATGCATCAAGCCAAGTCGTTTGTCCGTTTTAGAGATCCAAGCAAAATTTCACACAATGTCTGCAAGTTGTTGTTTGTCCCAACATTACTGGTACCGTTGCATTACGTGACGATTCAGCTGGCACAACTACGATCATATGCCAAACGTCTAGCGCAAACGGTCGAGATACGTTTTTCGTAGTCACGGAAACAAAGAGCCTCAACACGAACGTTTTGGCCTGCGGCCCAAACGACGCCGCAGCACGTTTTTCGTATGTTAATACTATAATAGTAAGGTGAAACATGTTGCGCAGTACAAAGTACTGTACATGTTTCGGTGTCTTCGGCGCATGCTGCGCGATACGTGATTTCGCCAAAACAAAATGCTCTGGCACAACAGTGCAGCGCCTATCGGGAGCCCTGGTGCGGTGGCACCGAACACATTGCCTTGTTTTGCACTACCTTGCACCCCTCTCAGGCGGCCTCGTAACAGCTTCTCTCGTCACTCGATGTATGCTGCGTTTCGGCCCGCGTAGCTTGCCTGCGGACTGCTTGCCTACCAACCGTAGAAGAGGGGGGACGGGGGGGAGCGTGGAGGAGGGGTAGGAAGAGAGCAGAAGCCAGGAGGGTGCTGGAGCTACCGGAGGACTTCATGGCAGATGGGGAGTGGTGGCGATGGGGCCTGGCGAGAGGCCTGGCGGGGAGAAGAGTGAGAGAGAAGTTGGCGGCGAGGTTTTGTGAAACAACCCCACAAGAAGACCAGACTTTCGGGCGCATTAATCGAGGCGATAGGAGGGTTGTGCCTGGAGACAGGAGTGTACTAGAGATACAGGTTGACAGATGAGGCGAGAGGGAGGACGGTCAGGAGTCGGAAGGTCCAGGACAGGAACCGGCTATATATCATCGTTCTGGAGCTGCTAGGGATAGTGATGACGGCCAGTTTAATTAAAGCGACTAAGAAGGACCGGACAGCAATGGTAGGGAAGCCAGTGCTAACCAGGGGAGATTATTCTTTGGAAGTGCAGCGGGTAATGAACTGCATGGGGTCAGGGGAGAAAATCGATCGGGGAGGGAGTGATGAGGATTATCGAGGTGTTGGCGCAGTTAGGGGGATGGTGCCTCCAGGAAACGCACGTGCGGGGCGTGGAAAACATACTATTAATGGCAGACGGGAGAACGAGATGGAAAGAAAACGAAATATGCTCGAGAATAACCGAAGAATGTCTCGCTGTCACGGAGCAGGCCCATAAACTCGGAGTGGAAGGAGCGGAGATGTGTCCGAAGATTTTGCGCGCAGCTACGCACTTGGACGAGTTGCGAAGTCGATTCGGAGGTCTCATGCGCAAGGTTCGAGGTGGGTGAGCTGGAGGGTGATGCGAGGGAAAGGGAATTGGTTGGGGGGTTAGATGGATGAGTGGGAGCTGGTGGACGAACTGACGAATTTTTATGGGCTATTGCTGCGCGGAGGCAAAGAGTAAGGTGAACCTCTATCACGAGCAGTGGGTGGAGCTGTCGCTGCCGCATCGGCACTTCAAGACCAAGGGAGTGAGAAAAGGGGTAAAGGGGGCGCTCGTGGAGGCGGAGGACCACATACGGATAGTAAGCAGATCACTCATGTCGAAGATATTTGGGGGGATGGAGGATAATTTTGGCGAATGAGGATCAAGGGGGAGGACCGTGGGGGTTGGTTTGACCTTGACGTATCAGCTAATGCTGAGGGCAACATTCTTGTTCGCAGGGGAGGAGGCGAAGTTGCACGAGGTTTACTGCTTGAAGACTGTAGACATGCCTTTCTTCGGGAAAGGGGTACATCTAGGGCCGAAGCGGAGGAGAGCAGTGGGTATCGTGGAGTATCACTTCAAGTGGGGAAATGAGACCAAAGGGAGGAAAAGGTGTTGTGATGGACACAGGGTGATGGGGGAGTGGGGGCAGGGGGGGAGGGGTGTACTCATTCCCTGCTTGCCTAAGTCATTTGACCATTGACCACGTATGTATCCCGTTCGAGACGGAACACCGTTCCAACTCCTAATAGAGACGCCTCAAACGTTTGGGTGCTCATTACGTTGTTTCCATGTATTACATATAAACATTTTGCTAATCTTATCCCCTTCCCGTTTCGCCGCCTGCGGCCACCATCTATCTCCTAGGATAGCGATTGTTTCTCGCTTCTATCTAGTGTATCAAACTTCTCTATGTCACACTCCTCTGTTTCACTCATCTCCTCTTCTAACACATTCCGTTCCTCCTTGTAGAGTTCGTATTCTCCTATTGCGTGAGTTCGACTCTCTATTGCCTTGCCACACGGGCACATCTGTGCATCTACTTCCTCCTCCTCCTGGCTACTGGATACTGGTAACCTCTTTCTTCGTTCTGGTAGGTCCAGGTCACCTACACATAATCGCAGTTTCAGCTATATCGCGAAGTACATTGGGTCGTGCAAATTCGTTTTCATTCCTACTCCTTCGCTCAATCCCCCGCATACTTCTAAGTGGTTCTCCGATTTCACCTTTTTTCTTAGCGCTAGCCTTTCGCTTCACTCTGTATTTCCTTTTACTTCTGCCTTGTACCTCTCAAACTTCTATGCGGACATCATGTCTTCTTGGTTTCCTCCTATATCCTTGCATACGTCATCCCACCTCATTCCAGCTAGTCCTTTTGTTAATTTCTCCCACACAGCTCTATCAACTGTGGCTGGTAACCTCGCTTTCGGCATGTTCCTTGCTTCATATTGCCATTTCAACTTCATCATGTCTCTATTTGTGTTGAGTGGGTACATCCCCAGTTCTGCTCTCAATACTGTACTACTAGTCGTACTTGAGCATCTTGGTATTTTTTTAGCTGCTGTCATCTGTACGATTTCAAATTGTTTCACGAACTTCGCGCTCCCTCCCCGTACTTCTCCTGCATATTATAGCTTTGATACTATCACATTCATCAGGATGCATCTCTTGATCCTAGTGTCAAGGTGCGAGTCTGTTAGGATCGCATCCATTTCGCCTACGTGTGTTTTACCCATTCCTATTATGTTTGCTCTGTGTGTATCCCAAGAGCAACCGTTCGAAATCTCTACGCCAAGGTGCGTATACTTGTACTGGTCTACGATCGGCAATCAATCTTCTCCTAATATCCAAGCTAAGTTTACCGGGTTCACCTAGTCTTCGTTACGTATAACTATTGCGCACTTGTTGACGTTCGCCGTCACCCTCCTTTTCCTAGTGTAATCGAGCGCCGTCTCTATTTGTTGCTGCGACCCTTCGGGTGTTTCTGATATCCCCACGGAGGCATCCGCAAACATCAATCCTGACACAGCATCTTCCCCCACCATGACTCCCCGCTTTGTTGCTTCGACTGCTGTTGTCAGGTCGTTAATATATATATATATCTTGAATGTATTGGGTAATAGCGCACGTCCCTGCGCAACTCCTTGTAAAATATCAACATAAATCGAAAATCCCCCGTCCAGCATCATAGCACTTCTTGCACATTTTGTCATATTGCTCATGATTCTCCACAAATTTCCTCTGGTGTATTTTCCTCTAGCTTTTTCCACAATCTATTTCGCCAAGCTGTGTAGTAGGCCTTCTGTGCATCTAGAAATAAACACTACGTTGTTAGCCCCGCGTCTTTCCTGTCTTGGATGATCTTAACTAATGTGTACACATGGTGTACGCAGCTACGGTCTGGCCTGAACCCTACTTGCTCTTCGCGTATTTTATTTCCTTTCTCCATCATTATTCCCATTCTATCGTTCAAACAATTACAGAACGTTTTGCCTGCTGTGCTTAATAGCCTTCCCCATCTATAGTTCTCCGGGTTAGCCTGATCTCATTTCTTAAATAATTTTACTACCACTCCTTCTCTCCACCTCCTAGGTGCGTACTCGTTTGTTCCATATCCAGTCATACAACGTAACCATCGGGGGGGAGTGTACTCATTGTCATGCATATCCATAGATCTTCGCATCCCTACAATGCCGGCACGGAGCACTTTGGGTTTTCACTGGCCAGGCAGACATTGCTTGTACCAAGCACGAAGCGCCATTAGGTGTTGGGCGAGTCGCATAAAGGGTGAGCTGCATCCTACTAAGAACCGCTTTTGAGGCGGAATTTCTTGCACACGAATGACAGCGTCAATGAACTGATATATTTCCTGGAGTGACCACTTCCAGAGACAGCAATGGGTGTACTGTTACGGGGGACCGTAGTA
The DNA here is from genome assembly GCA_031763025.1 of Macrocystis pyrifera. Lineage (NCBI taxonomy): Eukaryota > Phaeophyceae > Laminariales > Laminariaceae > Macrocystis > Macrocystis pyrifera. The sequence continues at coordinate 14,423,848 of JASSKH010000009.1, forward strand.
AATAGGATCACATATTGTTGGTAAAAAAAAGCGAAATATAAAGGATTTTGTGTCTGAAGGTGCTGCTATTTACTATGGCCCCCCGTAATATGTACCTCCCTCCTGGGTGCCTTCTCATATACACACTACGTTCGAGCTCTTGCAACCGGCGCACGACGTGCAGCATATCGATCGTAAATCATGCGGGGCGGAAGCCGCACTGTTCTTCCAGGAGTAACTCCTCGGTCTCGCAGTAGTTGCTGAGGCGCGACGCGACGATTTTCAAAAATACCTTGCCTGCGTGGGCAACAAGAAAAATCCGTCTGTAGGTGTTGCAATCAGTTCGGTCCTTCTTTCTGTGAAGGACCTTCTTTCTGTGAAGGACCTTGATGAACGTATATTTTCCTTGCCGTGTTCGTAGAGTCCAAGCCTGGATGCCCTAACCTCCACGTGGTCTGTTGATATTCGTTGCAGTCGTTGTACTAGAGGACAGGGGAGGAGAGAGAGAGAGCGGAGCGGAGTGCTCGAACTCTCCCCATGAGCACACAGCAAAGTTTATGATAACGCCTGCGAAGGTATACGCAGCCCTCTACAACTTGTAACTGTCGCTGCTGGAAAGATCCAAACGAACACCCTCCCTGGTCCTTCACAGCAGTGACGAGACCGAAGAGACCTTCAAGACATGCTAGGACCTACGAACAGCCAACGACAGTCCCGCAGGAGGAAACCCGGCCACCAGGTCAAAACCCCCTGTAAGGCGCATCTATTCCAAACAATTACAATTGAAACAACGGCCGCATTCCAAACGATAACCATGGCCAGAATAAAAAATGCCAAGTGGTGCCCTTCTCTCCCATGCCCCTCAAAGTAGCGCAGGGTTGACGACCTGACAAATTATTCCTCGCATCACTCACACATGGCACACATCGAATAATGCTCACGCCCCCTTATTCACCCTCCAAAAGCAGATTCAACATGAACCTACGGTGAGAGTTAAAAGGGGTCGCAGCAAGGGATTTCATCGAAATATCCGCGTGCTGCTCTTTCGAAGCTACGCACTGAATCTGGAATGTCGATCGACGAAGAAGCTTCCTAACGAACTGAAAATGCACGTCGATAAGCATGCTCCGAGCAGAACAAGGAGGGTTCTCAGCCAACGCTATGGGATCGTGGTTATCTTCGAAAACCCGGACACATGATCCGCTTAACTCTGGACAAATAAACGACAACACTGTGCCCGTAAACAAAGCTTCCTTCACCCCTTCACCCAGGGCGACATACTCTGCTTCCGTCGTGGGCAATGAAGCACACCTCTGCGTGCTACTTGCCCAAGTGACGGACGAACCCCTCAGGGCAATTACCGTCCCCGATACCGAGCTCCTGTCGTTCGACTTATCAGCACAATCAGCATCAATATACATAATCGAAGAGGCGTTCTACGATAGAGGTTCACCCTAATGTTTCTGAGGCTGCTATCCCAAGGTTTCATGCGGAATTCAACGGGGACAGACATATTAACACGACTGATGCTCCACGCATTACGCCCAACAATGAAGAGCACAAGTTACATGATCATATGCGGCCAGGATCTGTCGAGGTCTGAAACATGAGGCACCCGGTAAGGAAGCCGTGGTAGCTCAGAAAGTGCTTTCCCAAATGTGATGCCGCTCTCGTAGAACGCCTCCACGCATCCAATCCCGAGCCCCGCCCAAACGTCAATCCCATAAACCTGGTCCCGAGGAGGTAAGCCATAATCTTCAAAACTGCCTTCCAGTGCCTCTCCGTAGGATTGTGAGAGTTGCGCGCCACAGCACGCACAGCGTTCGAGATGTCTGGCCTCGTCATGGTCGACAGCCACATCAAGCTGCCCACAGCCTCCCTGTACGGCCAGTCTCCTCCAAGTTCGCCCTCCGCTCTTGAACTTAAACACACACCGGGGTCGCGGGGCCGTTAGAGGATGAGTTAAAGCCGAAACGATTCAGCATGCTCTCAATAATCGCCTTCTGTGTAGTCTCAGTTGTCTCCAATTCCCAGTCGCTTTTGAAAGCGCAGCCAGTGTACCAAGCCAGCTCTCCGAGCATATTCGTGGGGAATTTCGTAGCTAGCCCGGCATGGAAGTCTCGTTTAATCTTGCGATCACGATGTCATCTACATGAACGGCCATGATCACCTCTACCTTGTCGTCCACAATCATGCGAAACACGCACGGCTCAGACCTACACTGCTCCATGACGTACTCTACCACGGTCTCTACCAAAATCCGGTCCACTCCCGTCCGCTCTGCTATAGACCATACAGTGATCTGTTTAGGCGGACGAACTTTCCTGGCATGTCACCACACCCACCGGGTAGTTTCATGTATACCTCGGCGTCGAGTTTCGCACGAAAAAAGTTGGTGCGACGTCTAGATAAAAAGTTCTTTAAACCATGTTCATTGGCAACAGCCGGCAGAGTTTTCACGACGCTGACGAGGGAGTTGGTACCAACGCTTGAAAGCAATCTACATCCTGCACCTGGCTTAAACCCTTAGTCACAACTCTGGTATTAGTCCTTACTATTAGTATCAGGCCATCCTTGTCCGTCTTGTAGATAAACACCTTCAATCCTACAAGTTTCTGCCCTTGCGGCGGTGTCGCGGCTTCGTACATACCGGTCGTTTCGTGACCGTCCAACTCCATTTTCATGGCCTCGTGCCACATCGCTTTATACTGGGAACGCTCTACATCTGCTACGGACTGCGGGGGCAGTTCTACGTATTCCGGGAATCCACTCGGCATGCACACGCTCAACTCCCTTTCATTTCCACGGCGGGTCCTCCGGTCATCAAGGCCACTGCGTCCTCCGTCGTCCAGGATGTACGCTTCAGGATACTCCCAGGCTTCGTCTACCACTCGTGCGCTGCCGCAAGCAGCGCGTCTGCGACTTCATCGTTCATCCTTGTCTTATGTTCACCCTCCAGACGTTGGCTCTGACCCCGGGTCCGACCCCGTACTGTCGGGGGGAGCCGTCCCCATCTGTTGAGCTCGTGTGCTGGCCTCCCCGACAGGACCACAGGGGAATCTTCACACTTCCCTTGGCCGGTGTTGGAGGCTAGTGCCGCGCCCTGGTCGCTTCCGGCCCTCCTTGCCGGGACCGAGGAGACGTCTACAGCGCCCTCTTGAGACGAACCCATCGTCTCGGCTGTTTCGGCCCTCCCCATCGAGGCCGAGGAGGCGTCCACGGCGCCCCCTTGCGACGAACCCATCGTCTCGGGAGTTTCGTCCATCCCTATCGGGACCGAGGAGGCATCAACCGCACCCCCTTGAGACGACTCCATCGTCACGGCAGTCCCGTCACCGACCTCGCCGGCGGCAGGTGTCTGTTGTGTGCGCTCCTGCAGAAACGCGTCCATATCGAATCCCCACGTCAGATCGAGGTCGTTCAAGCGAGTCGACCCGTCGTCCAGCTCATTTACCACCCCCCCATCACCTCCATTCCACGTGCTCCGGTCGTCTGGCTCGGACCCCCCCCTCTCGTAGACAGGGAGTCATTCGCCTGGGAAGGTACATGTGGTGCAGGCGACACGCGTTGCCAGATGACCTTTCGAGTCACTAGCACAGTGCGTTGCTTCGCCAGTACTCGTACTGAGTCTAGGGGGTAGTTGGATACAGGGCCAGGGTAGAAACACTCCTGTGCTGTCGCCTGTAACTGGTTTTCCCTCTCACCTCGCAGGAGCCAGGCTTAACGAAAGGTAGCTTGCTCTCTGGGTTAGCTGTCGTTGCTATGCGGTTCAAGGCGTCGCACGCCCAGTGAGGCGCTTCCACCAGCAACGACGCAGTGGTCGGGGGTTGCGCGCCGGGAAAAAACTCTCGAGCCTGGATACGACCCGCCATTGCAGCCATCTCAATCAAACCTAGCGCTTGCTCTGCTACTCCATTGAATTGGGGACTGTCGGCTGTCAAGATTTCCTGCTTGATCCCTCGTGATCTACACAGGTCTCCAAACGTCCTCCCGCCAAATTCACCACCTCCATCAGATCGGACGATTACCACCGTAGAAGGGACACCGTCTGCACGAGAATCCGTGAGGAACTGCTCGAACATCTCCGCGGCGCCCGACCTGTGGCGCACAAAATACACCCACCTATACCGTGAAAACTCGTCGAGCACGATGAGGGTATACCGCTTCCTCCTGAGAGATTCTACTACCTTAGGCAGGGTTCTACACTATTTGACCTTGTCGTAGGCATGCCGTGGCATTGCCATGGCAACTCCCATGGCATACATACTGGTATCACCACGGCATCCCATGGAGTGGCATAGGATTCCATGGTACGCCGTGGGGGGTGCCGTGGCATGCCATGGGTGGTACCATGGCAACCCTCGCGGCTATCGCCACGGCACTCCATGACAACCACACATGCCGTGGGCCCACGGCATGTTCATGGCAACCCCCACGGCGTCCTAATGTCCACGGCACCTATGTTAGGGCTGGGACTGGGGTTACGGTTAGGATCAGTTTATGTTCCATGGTATGCAGTGGAGGTCCGTGGAAGGTTCCGTGGCATGCCGTGGAACATGCCGAGGAAGGTTTTGCCGCAGGTGGTGCCAGGGCATGCCACGGCATGTCACGAAAAAAGACAATAATGTACACCACCCGTATCAAGATCAATTTCGTGGGGTTTTTTTGTCGCGGCTGGGGTTCAGTATTCCCACTGCTCGTCGATTTTCATCGAATGCAGCTAACTCACGCTCTCGCGCTTTGGGGTGGCATTTCTTGCGCAAGAAAAAGTCCCTACGAGCATGCACTCGGTGAGATTTGAACCCACGAAATTGATCTTGATAGGCAAGCGTTGCCCGAACGTTGGCAAGGATGCTGTGAAAGCACCGAGCGAATGCGGGGTGGTGTACTTTTAGGACTTCGGCCGGGAAGCAATCTGGTCCAACAGCTTCCCAACTTGACATACCTTCCGTCATCTCATCGATGGATGGTTCATCTCCGAGCGACAGTCTAACTACTGTTAAACGGTCGCGGTGGTAAGAGGTCGATGACCATGGAATCGAGCTTCAGCGATTTCGCGTTCAAGGGTTTTTGTGGTAGAACTCCGACCGTCGTTCACGGATCCACACCTTGTGCCGCAACAGCGTGCCGTTCTTGTCTCTAATGAACTGTTCGCTCCTCGCTTTAGTCCCTTCCAATCCCACCGTACTCGTCAGGTGCATGTAGAATCCCCTCTATCTAGTCGCTATTCGCTTGAAATCGTTCGATTTCGGCGACGTACTACTCCTCTTCAAAATGCATGCAGTCCTGCGGCAATCACCCCCTGCAGAGGTTCGCACACGCAGATCTCAGCGTCTTCCACGCGGTTCTATCCCGGAGGTGAACACGCAATAAATGTCGCGCATCCTCCCCCGCTGTTCATGCTGATATGAATGCGGCCGAGGTTTCGGCAGACTCACACCATCCACATGTCTGCGATGGCGACGCGGAGGGGGTGGTACCAGGTGCCTCTTTTTGGACCGCATCAATGCGCCGAGGTAAAAAAGTCAACCACCGTGCCAGAGACAGACGTATTACGGGGTTGGATAAGATGGCTGAGAGTGGAAACGATACTATTACGGGGGTCCATAGTAAATACCAGTAAATATGACCTTCAATATTGATCGTAAAAAATATACCAGGTATAGCGAAATAATATACCAGGTATAGGTTTTTGTGTGTACCGTAGGTCCTCTTTACTATGGTCTTCCGTAATATTATTACTATTGATAATATCTATAATGAACCAATCAATGAACCTGAAGGAACGCAAATTTGCGACAAGAAAGAGTAGACCAAATAAATAATAAACGGTGGCATGGCCGTTCCTCAAGGCAATGTACATATAAACAGCACCGAGGGCAAGGAAGGGCACCCAGAAAAAAAAATGTGAACCGTCACAGATTTTTTTTTTTTGCAATTTTTTTTTTTATATAATTTTTTTGAAGAGGGCAAGGAAGGGCACCCAGAAAAAAAAATGTGAACCGTCACAGATTTTTTTTTTTGCAATTTTTTTTTTATATAATTTTTTTGAAGAGGGCAAGGAAGGGCACCCCAAAAAAAAAATGTGAACCGTCACAGATTTTTTTTTTTTTTTTTTTTGCAATTTTTTTTTTTATATAATTTTTTTGAAGAGGGCAAGGAAGGGCACCCAGAAAAAAAAAAAATGTGAACCGTCACAGATTTTTTTTTTTGCAATTTTTTTTTTATATAATTTTTTTGAAGAGGGCAAGGAAGGGCACCCAGAAAAAAAAATGTGAACCGTCACAGATTTTTTTTTTTTGCAATTTTTTTTTATATAATTTTTTTGAAATACGTCAGCTGTGAGTTCGACTGTTTAAATAGTTGATACTCAACTTCGCAAGCTGCGTAATACGCCTCTCGTCTATATTCCATTTTTACCGAAATTTACAAGTACTGTGATAAAAAAATTATAAAAACAGTGGGGCGGGGGGAGGGTACTATTAATATTAACAATCATACTATTAATAACAGAACTCGAGTGAAAAAAAATATAAATTGAACCATAATTCAATTTAATTATTTCGTACTGGAAATAGAGAGAATTATTTATTTTCCGTCTTCGGGCACACGATTTTTTTTTTTTTTTTTTTACGACAAAATTAGGGATATTACCATCAAAACAGTATTAATAGTATACCTGGTATATATTAATCATGTGTCAATCGCTAAAAACTCACGAAGAAACAAAGAGAGAATTATTTATTTTCCGTCTTCGGGCACAATTTTTTACTGCCGGGGAAAAGAGCCACTTCGGGGAGAACCATTTTTTGCTACAATTATTTATTTTCCGGATTCGGGGAGAACAAAGGCACAATTTTTTACTGCCGGGGAAAAGAGCCACTTCGGGGAGAACCATTTTTTGCAACAATTATTTATTTTCCGGATTCGGGGAGAACAAATGAAATAAAAATAAAAATAACTTATTTCATCACGTGATCACAACGAACGACGGTAATATAACCGGTTGCAACACAGTTACGTTTTTTTTTTTCCATTCCGACTTCTGCTCTGCTCTGGGGGTGGGTGTGGTGTGTCGTTTTTTTTTTTATCACGGACGCCGCTGCCCCGGTGAGGCGTCTCTTTTTTTGTTTGGTTTTTTCCTTTTTTTCATGCGTCAAGGTCAATGTTGCCGAAAAACCGCTAAAAAATAAAAGGACGGAAAGACCAGCCCCTACGTACGAGTAGGTACGTACTCTCGTACTTTTTTCAAGTGAAAAAACACCATGCCGAATAATTTTATAAATTTTGAAATACGTCAGCTGTGAGTTCGACTGATCAAATAGTTGATACTCAACTTTGCAAGCTGCGTAATACGCCTCGTCTATATTCCATTTTTACCGAATTTTACAACAAGTATTGTGATAAACCGAACGCGCGTATAATTGAAATTTGCTTTCAAACTCAATAAAACCATAGCGCCAAAAGTTTCGAATCGAGAATGGTATGCCTGGTGCTGGAACCAGCTCGCCGCGCTTGGAGCTGGCCCTTTCCCACACAAGGTATTACAGACTACCTTGCTGCTGACCTTGCCTTGGGCGATATATCGCTGGAAGTCGCTCGCCGCCCAAATCATCGAGCGACTTCCCATAATACAATTCATAACGCTCCAGCCAAGATGCACACAATTCTCAATTCTCGTTTCTGGTGTGGTAGGGAACAAAGGGCCGAAGAAACTACATTTTTTGTCAATTTCCATTGGCGGTAAATTTTCTGGAAAAATCCGTGCATCTCGAATAGCTAATCTCGAAGTTTCCGACACCTAATAAAAACGCTAATTTCCGGAAGGGAAAACCTTTTCCCACCGTGTTGGACTTGCCTCTCCCCGAGCTATGTGGATGGAGACACGGCATTAAAGCTTACTCGAACTCTAGCGAGGCTGTTGCTGCTGTCTCTGTTTGGAGTCGAGAGGACTGCACAAGAATGTCGCACAATATCATGTCGGGCGATGCCCGAATAGGGATACAGAAAATATTCATTTCCCAGGTGAGCAGGCGACCGTCGGAGTTTTCGAGTTCTCCGCCTTCTGTTTGCTCGTAGATTTCACCTGTGGTACCTCGAACCTAGTATTCGTACCGCACCACTCACTGGTGCTGCTGTACGCTGTGCCTGGTACTCGTACTATTGGGCACCGCTTGACACCATATCGGTAATCCTGTCAGGGTAGAGCGCCTTGCATGACTCGCACGTGCCTGCAAGCTTCGCGATGAGTCCGTGCTTCGTGTACAACGCTGAAAATGGGCAAAGGGTCATCGTGGCGCTGCTGCCATACTATTAACAACTGATTACTGCTAACTGTGGTGTACCTAAGGTTTCCCCATGAGATTCGCCTCCAGCTCTCTCCTCCCGCCGTGTCTGATGTCTGATGTCTGCTGGCTACTGCCTGCTGTTTCCCGCTTGCTGCCCATTGATTGTATTTCTCGTACTGATAGTCGTTCATGTGGTACCGGCGATATCTCCGAATTTCGGAGCCGAGTGTGCTGTCCTCCTGGTAGTAATTTTCAATACGAGTTCTTCTATGGGTTTCTTGTCAGCAAACTTCCAAGGTCGGAGAGGTCCTCCGTGCGTGCAATGGTAGCTGACAGCAGGCGAATTGGTACACACCCTGTATGTGGCTCTACTCTGCGGTGCGATGCGGTACTCGGCGGCGGACGCAACTTGTGCCAACCACGACGATCACGATTACGGTGACGATAGTGGGTGATACTACTAATGCTCACTGCTACTGCTGCTGTTGTGTGCACAGTTAGTGCACAGCAGTGCACAGACAAGCAGCAGCAACCATATCATACTGCTGCTGCTCCATGTACCTTCTGCCTTTGGTACGATTGTTTCAGTTTTTCGTTGTGTTATTATATCAATAGAGGTATTAATAGGTCTATTCGAGTACTATTAATATTAATACCTTGAATATACGAGCAGACACTAACTTACCCCCCATATTCCCTACCGCTGTTGTACCGCTGCTGCCCGTGCTCGCTTCACGCACTACGACGATCAGTTCGATAAGAATACCTTGGCCAACAACGACGATCCTGTGAGTGGTACCATCATGTGATCATATTCATTTACTAATAGTACTCATACTTGTTTTTTGCTCTGTTGTACAGTACTGGTATTGTATGTTGTATACTATTAATACTGCGGTACTAGTACTACCAATATTAATAGTACCCTGCACTACACTGTCTGCAACTGCTGCTGCTGTACCACAGCAGCTACTTGCCGTGACGAGTATAATAGGACCATACCGCTGTGTATTTTGCACTGCGACATGGAAGATGAGACGTGCCGTTTCGCTTTGCCTCACTCTACCGCTGCATTGGGTGCACGTGCCAAAACAAGGCAGAGAGGGTGGTATCGCCTGCCCCTCCCTCTCCTGCCCTCCTTTCCCTGCCCTGCTCCCCCCTACGGTGAAGTTGTCTCTGTACCCAGGGATGCGCTTTACCGGCACCGGCTTCCGTTTGGCGAACGGTTCTCGAACCCGTTTAGTGTATTAATAGTATACACGCACGTAGCGGTGTGTACGTAATGTACGTATGATTAAATTATTATATACAAAGTACGAGGTGCTGGTGCTGGTGTATATCTGAAATTTATCTTCCTTCTTTTGAGGTTTTGGCACAGCCCCTGAATAGAAAACGCCTCCATAAATATACCATAGGTGATGACCCGCAACCTGATCCGATCCGTTCTTAGTCGGCGGACCTTTCCCGCCTCTGACCGTCTTCCCGCGCGGTTTCTTCGCCGGGGCGTGCCCCCTCTACGTCTGAAACGCCCGGCGTCGGAAGATCCGCCCGCACCGTAGCGCCTGTGCGAAACCTGGACGTTGAGATCCACGAAGAAATCTCCGAAAATCCCTGCCCTGTCAGTATTTTGGCCCATGGTCTCTCGACAGAGTGTATGCATTCGGTTGGATCTTTCCAGCACATCCTCTCCGACCTCCGACCCATGGGGAGGGTGTGCTACCCGGCCGGCGTCGCCATTGTGGGGGCCTGCGCGGGTGGCTGTATCTGGGACATCGATGGAACGCCCCACTAGCACATGTTACCCAGGCTTACAGTAGTTGAGAACTGTCATCCATAAAAAATGATGCCGGGGATATATGAGAGACATCGCATGTCACCTACAGCCAGCAGCACTTATGATGTGTACGCTATGGTACAGCGGCAGCTGTCGGTCATCGCGTACTCCCTGAGTTCGAAGTTAGTTACACCGCCTTCTAGGATTCAGCCGCTTTTCGATTGATTGGCAAGTAATCGTCAGCATTCTGCCGCCTTTTCACTTCTCAATTCGCTGTTTTTATGAAGACATATTTATACCTGGTATACACTAACGCAGTACCAGGTAACTTTTATCTCCCTCTTCTCAGAGTGGAGTCCACACGCTCTGAATCTCTTGGCATGGAGTCTCAGCAGCCTCCTCCTCCGACTCCTCTACTTTATACTCCCTTCACGCGAATATGCGACCGACCGGCGTCCGTCCAGGCCGCCGTCGTAGCCCCTTGTTCGGTACCTACTGCTGTAATAATGTTGGCTGCCTCCTGCTTGGTCTAGATTCCAACTACGAGTTGGGGTGGCATTCGACACGTACCAGATATCGGCGTCCCCGGTGGCTTGGTAGGTGGTCCGCGTGCCTATCAAGATCAATTTCGTGGGTTCAAATCTCACCGAGTGCATGCTCGTAGGGACTTTTTTCTTGCATAAAAAATTGATAAGCGGAAAGCGCGAGAGCGTGAGTTAGCTACATTCGATGAAAATCGACGAGCAGTGGGAATGCTGAACCCTATGCGCGACAAAAAATAAAGGCGCGTACCGGGGGGGAGAAGGGACGACACCTGTGACCACGGCTTGTCCAGAAGATCGTCGAGGGTAAAAACCTCCTACGAGTGGGCTGGAAAGTAAAAGTGATGATGAAAAAAAAAAAAAAAAAAAAAAAAAAGATATGGCATGCATGAACATGTGCAAGCAATGTGCAAGCAAGCTGAAGCTGAGACGATCATCACGAAGGAGATTGCGTTCACCACCGCCACCATATTGTATTATACACATGTTGTTTTCTTCACATTAGACCGTTCTTTCTACCCGTCGACATCCAGGACATCCAGCACAACCAGTAGTGTCCGTGCCGACTCTTCAATCCTAGAGATACAAGTTGTGTGGTCACAAAGCTACGCCACAGATATAAAGATACTACGTTGCCACGTATGCAGTGCAATGCCATGTCATCATACTGCGTACGACAGGCACGACATACCCATTCCATGACCTAGAGAAACAAAACGAAACAAAAAGAGAAAAAAAAACAAAAAAACAAAGACAATTCGAAAGAGAAAGAAACAAGAAAAAAGAAAAAAAGAAACAAGTATATACCTGGTACCTGGTATATGTATATATAGCAACAAACCATCGTACCCCCCCCCCCGCAGGGGATCTGGCAGACACTTGAAAACAAGGAGCTAGAAAAAAAAGGAAGAAGAAAACACCACTAGTCGTCAACAGAGTAAGACTAAGAACCAAGGGAAAAATAACAGGCAAACCAAACAAAGCACAAGGCATGCTCCAGGTAGCGGCAGCAGTTTATGTTACGAGTATGGTACGAGTAGCACAGCCAGGGTCTCCCTGCTGGCCCGCCTGGTACCTTGCTACCCTGTCTGCCACCATCGTCCAGCGTTCGTCAACTATGCCCGGCCCCTCGGCGTCAGACAGTACGAAACAAGCAAAGCAGGCTCGTCATCCACCCACGCCACACGACTCCTTCAATAAGGCTTATCAATCGGAGAAAGGAAGAGAAAGAAAATATGCTGAAAATCACATATAGGGTCAGCGCAAAGAACATAAAATGAAACAAAAATAGACAAAAACAGCAGGAAGACAAAGGAAGACCACGTTCGAACCAGCTGCACCAGTTGGTGGTACGAGTAGTATAGGCATGTTCTGCTTCTTAGTCTGCCCGGTACCTGGCTACCCTATCTGCCATCTCCTTCCTACTTTCGTCCACTGCAGTTTCCCTTCTACTCCTCTTGCCCCCCCTCTCCGCATTCCCTTGGTCAGGTTTTCTGCTACTCCTCTTGTTGCCCCTCCTCCCCCCCATTCCCTTGGACACCACCCACAACGGATGCGCGACATGGATATGAATAGCTGCCATTCCAGTATTAATACCGGTTCGTAGTAATGTCGTGCCGAGAATGAAAAGACCGTTGGAATATTGTTATTGATACTCTATTAATATATGAATATGCTTCCTTTATATATATATATCCTTCGGCGGATTGGTTAGGTTTGAAGGTTGGGTTCACCACACGTCGACGGGTAGAAAAAACGGTTTAATGTGCGAAAAAAAACACACATCCACAAAATTCGTGTCGAGTTTCAATTTTTAACCCTTGTAGGACTGCAGTCCCGTTTTGCGGACATACCACTTGAAAATTGAGTGATTTGTGACCAGAGCGGGACTGCAGTCCTAAAAGCCTTAATCCGTCGCTCCCGCCGCAACACCACAAGAATCTTCTGCTGCTGCTACTGCTGGGCGCGTGAGCAGGTTGACTCGACGACGATAGCCACCCGGGGGGCTCATCTTCTCGGGGTAGTGTGGGACTTGCGCAAGCTCACGCACTAACAAAATAATGAGTTTTTCTGCCTGCCCGCCGGACTCGGTCTAGTTACGGTCCACCCTACCCGTTGGGGCCTTGGTCCTCAACGGTCCTTACCTTTCCGTTTTGGGATGGCGTAAAAAATAATAATTCATCCGCGAAGACTAGTGAAAGCCTCTTTTAGCTCTGTACTGTGTACGCTGTTGCCGGCAAAAGTCAATGGCCATGGTTTCTTATCATGTCGGAAAATTTTGTACGATGCTTGAGTACAATGCTGTAATATCCGAATAAGCTGTTTGCGCCGAAATGTGTGTGACGGTCAGTTGCCGCTTAAAAAAAAAAAAAAAGTTTTCAAACCGTGTATAACAAAAACGTGCCGTGATACATGTTGGTGTTGGCATATGAAAACGTCGTACCAGGGGCAATACAGTAGTCGATTGCCCAGTATGTGGCGCCATGTCCGAGAACCGAATAAACCACTTGGTACCGCTTGGTATACGATCCCTTGCACACGACACGTTTTGCAATGGTTGTGACGGCAACTCGACTTGGGATAGTCTCCACCAAGAAGAGCCCTCGAGAATTGAGGAATCGCTACATGTTTCTGAAAAGTTCTCCGTTTATTTCGCTGCAATGACCGACGGGGGTTTGCATGCGCGCTCTTTGGCGTGTTGGCAGGCCGACACCGCCGCGGCGGTGGCCCTTCAACGGGTATGGCGTCAACGAATGGCCTATTTCTACGTGAAGGAGCTCAAGCAGGTGAGGGGCACGACCTGAAAGGCTGTGCTGTTATGTTGCTGCTGTATTGCCGTGCTGGTGAGTTGGCCTTCTCCTCGTGGCTGCTGTGGTCGCCCATCCGCTCTTGCGCTCCCTCTCGCTGTTTGGAGGCACCCTGAGATGTACGGCCCGCCGTCACATTTATCGGGGACTGCAAGAATGAAAGCAAGTATGGTACCCGCAGGAATACCCGCCCTGACATCGGTGCTGGTTTCCTCCCAGGCCGCTGCTTGCAGCGTACCAAGCCGTTGATGCAATGTATGCATCTCACCGTATTGTATGTAGAGTTTTGTTTGCGTATTGAAGGCCCCGGGCGACCGAGCCAGGCCGCCTCGGTCAGTCTCGGTGGGTAGGAGTGGTGTTGTGAATGGGACTGCTCATCTCGAGCTTGCATGTCGCGTTAATTGGCAGGCGCTTACTCCTCGGCTTGAGCTAGTGTTCAGTTCACACCACGAGCCCCCAGATATGCCGCTTGTGCGCCCCCGTAAGGTATAGTGCTAACTATAGCCCCCTTGCCCGCTAATGCCGGAACACCTTGCAGGAGAAACTGTGCCGCGATCAACGAGAAGAAATGCGTGCGGGTTTGCATGTAGATTGCGAGGCATGCTCCTCCTCAGGGAAAAAGTCTGCTGACATCGAGTCCCGGATCCGAAGGAAGGTACGTACTCGTACGTGCTCATACTGTTTTGGAGTAGATGCAGTCAATGTTCTACCGTAGATATATTTCCGATCTACAATAGTGTGGTCTAGAGTAGCTCAAGCTACTGGGCGGGACCCGTATAGTCTGCATAATCTATATAGCACATGTTTACTGGGGTGGATTTCCACTGCGGTGCAGACCCAGCACAAGCTCTCACAGCGGCACGTGAGGAACTAGATGATCTACTGTGGACAGATCAGATAGATAGATCATCATATGTCCGAGGTGTGAATAGATGGACACGTATATACATGTTCAAATATGTTGAGTCGACTTGGCGGTAGTACCCCATCACCGCACATGTTATAGGTTGTAGTGTGGGTGCAAGTCGTGGACCCGTTCAGCTGCACAGCGGTACCGGGGTAGGTAGGTACATCTATATATATATATATATATTCCTGATTCTCCCCGATCGTAGTGCTGTTTTTCGGGGGTGCTCTTGACCAGAGTATTTACAACAGTATATCGGTGAACACACGTTTTTTTTTTTCGTTTTGCCCCTTGACAAGAAGGCGGGCGCGCTATAGATCGTATTACCAGGCGGCTTAATGGCTGCGAACATTGTACTGGTACTTGTCACATCATACATACCGGGAAAATGCTGTTCTTGGTATAATACGTATCTACGTCATACGCATTTTTCACAGCGGTTCAAGATTATCTACCCTTTGGGATGTGAAGGACGGTGTATTTCGGCAATATACACCCCCATCGCTTTTGCGGCACGCTTCTCCGGCAGGAGGGAGTCGATTGATTCTGTACTGCACTGAGCTGTAGGCGTGCCTCTGGTCGTGGACCTGCGTCAAGCTACAGTAGGTTCTGCCGCTAGGTTCCCTTCGGCACTGTACTTGTTTTCCTTCGCTTTTACCGCTGTCTCCAAAATCGCAACGGGGTGCGGTGAGTCGCGTGAGTCCCAATACCAAGCAACAAGCCCGATGTAAGAACACAGAAAAAAAATATGACGATTGAGAGGTAGCTTATGCAACCGCTCGCTGCATGCACCATGTAAAATAGACGAGGATGCGTACACTTTGGCGATTCCATAGTAAATGAATCGTCTAGCCAGCGGTGCATGTCGCAGCCACCACGCACGAACGCTACGGCTACGTTCACCTTCTGATTGCCGTGTTTTTGTCTGACAGGCGTGGAAGGATACAGATATGCTGCTCTTCAAGGACCACGCGAGGGTGCAGGTGATATTGATATTGTGTGGGAGGTATACAAGTCCCACTACTGCAACTGCTGTGTGGTTGTATTCTACTGCGTTGCGCTCATGTGCGCTGCCCTGCGATGTACTCGTACTGCACAGAAGTATCGTGTCAGATTGTCTACATGAGTACTCTGCTGTATTGCCCTGCGCTGCACTGTACTGCTGGACTGTACGGTACAGGTAGTACTGCACTACGCTGCAATGTATTGCGACACAGCAGTACTGTACTGTACGGCTCGGTGCTACTAACTGTAGCGCCGCGCGGAGTTAAGGCGCGCTCCCGTCGGTGCTTCCCGTAGCCGGACGCGCCTTCTCTGACTGTCTTTCTGTCTGTATTTCTGTCTGCCTGTCTGTCTGTCTATCTGCTTGCCTGACTGTCTACAGCCTATCTGGCTGGCTGGTTGTCCGCCTGTCTGTCCGTCTGAGTCTGCCGGCGATAGACGCGGCTTGTGTCGCGCTCTAGCTTGTGTGCGCGCAATCAACTTTTACTCCCGTCTTTGCTCCGGTAAACGTATACTTCGATGCTACGCTCGACGTGCAGAGAGTAGTTTTGTGCCTGGTGACATATTTGGCGCTTGTTTCACGATTATATACTGTACCTTCTATTGATTTCATTTTGTTGTTGTCTAAGATAACTCAAATCCCCGATGCTGGCGGTGGGCGGCATCGTACGCCGGAATTCCTTGCCACATCGTTCGTGTCGCTTCCCGCCATATCATCATCTCCTCCGCTGCTTATGTGCCTGATTTACGACGCGCGGTCGTCTTGGGTACAGCGGATGCTCTATGAATACCTCCATCGAGCTACTGGCGGGTGGTACTCGTACGCACATTTAATGGTACAAACCGAAACCTACTTTCTTCGCGTGCAGTCTGATACTGCTACTTGGAAAATATTGTTGCCTGAAGGACTGTACTAAGTATTGTTCCGTGCTGGTGGGCGTGTTTTTTCTTTCTTTGTTGTCCTTTGTTGTACAAACTAGATGAGCGACCGGGGGGTGACAACTGGAACGAACGATGGCAGGAAGCGCTCAGCCTCCCAAACAAAACCGACATGGACAAAAAATACAGGTGACCTTTGACCCTTTCCCCTCCTGTATGAATCGAACGTGAAGCCTCTTGACCCTTGTAGGACTGTTATTAATAATAATATTAATAGGATTGCACTCCGTCCCGTTTTGGAGACAAAAAAACTGACTAAATCTTTCGTAATGTGAAGACAGGTTTTACCTAAAAACGGGAGTACTGCAATCGTAATAGGGTCAGGTGACATTGGTATTATTACGGGGGACCATAGTAAATAGAAGCCAATATTGTTAGTAAAAATAGGTAAATCTATAGATGTTTACGTATACCATAAGTCCTAGTCCTATTGACTATGGTCCTCCGTAATAATGTAATAATGAGTCACAATGCTGTTAATAACTGATACGCGGAGCTTCCTACGTGAAAGATTTAGCCGTCCTCAACCTCTCCTATTGACAGAATTGCCGTGCCGTTGAGTTCGCGCTTACACAGGAGTGCCGCCGTTTTCCAACGCTCCAGTTGTTGCAGAACTAAGGGAAGGAAGGCTGCCGATACCGAATACCGAGCAAGGTGTTTTTCGGAAGGATGTGGTCTTCCGAAAATTGAATGTTCGGTTGCAGCACCCGTACAGTTGTCGAAAATACTGGCGCTGAGAGACGATCTCATCACCCCAGTGCGAAGTCTCAACGCTCTTTGCCTGTTTACGGTGTACCGTGCGTGCAACGTCGTGCGCTTTGTTCGGCACGGCAGTACCGAGTATCACTCTGTGCCTAAATAGAGGAAACGAAAGGATTGAATATTAATACACAAACGGTCGTTATATATTGGGACAAAGTGGTATAGTATAGCACCGCCGCGATGTCGGGGTGTGGAAAACGCACTATTAATAAATACGTCGCCAGCCTTGCTGACAGCTACCATACTGCACCCCTCGCTAGTCTCACTCAAGTTTTACCGTCGGTGGTAGGCGTACACGCACTGGGGACCGAGGGCTCGTGGGGGGCACTGAACTTTTTTTTTCAATGCACCTGGTGTTTGTACACTGCACTGCTGTGCTATGCTATGCTCTGATGTGCACTGCTATACTGTGGTGTGCAGAAACGTTTGCAGTCGTGGATGTTCGGCTGCTGTTGTTGTACCGATATACCATACCAGGTAGTACGTGTAAATGCGTTTTGGGACTGTCCCGCCTGATGGCGTGTCAGCACCTTCTCCGATTTTCACAGCATTATCACTATTTATAACAAGTTCTTCAATACTTGCACTTATCTTGAGCCCCCCCCCCCCCCTCCCTCCCTCCGTCCCCTCCTTATAGGCGAACGAGCCTCGACGCCGTCTACTCCGACTTTGTCCACACGGCTGTCACGTACGGGAGAACCATCATCTCGGAGTACTTCCTGCACGAGTACATGAAAAGCGTCAGGTCAGCCCCTGGCACACGGCGGCCCCTTTTGCCCTGCTGTCCGATGTCTGGTTGTCGTTGTATGTCGGGATTATGACGCGTGTTGCGATAGGGTTGGTAATAGGCCTGGGCACTGGCACTGGCAGTAGTAATCTACTGATTGATTGACCTGGCCAGTATATTCGCCAGTAGTTTATTTCTGACGTACGCCTAAGAAACACGCCATATTATAGTACGGAAACTCACTCGATAGGAGAAAGGAGAGAGGAGATGCAGTACCGTATCACACTAGGGTGATAAGATAACACACCCCACCCCGTCGGACGATTTTCAACGCTGGGTTTGTTGACTAGGGGGAGGACGTACTGAGTACGCCGAGCGATGCGTCTATTGTCTATGCAACCTTCTCGACGAAATATTTTTTTCCAAGCAACGATTTTCGTTGTGTGCCTCCCACCATGTTTTCGGGAAAACCGGGTCTAACATTCGTCGAACGGTGTGTGTGTAATTGTATGTGTTACACGGCGCTATACTGCAGTGATCCAGCACCGGTACAAGTATACTGATTGATTCTGGCGACAGTATAATTGCAACTGACTGAGTCAGCCAGTGCCCAGCCCTACTTGCAGCAGTTTTGGCGAAACTGTCAATTGAATCTGATTCGGCTCCTTAAGGCCGCTGAGAAACTAACATACCCAATACCAGTCTGATCGTAAATATGTTGCTATACGGGGCGTTCAGATGGTAACAATATGTCGGAATGTATCGTATTTTTCTGGTCAGACTGGTATCGTTTTATCTTGACCATAATTTTTTTATATAGAACCTCGTAGGCCTTGGAATTGCATGCTCATCGGGGTTGGTTAGGCCGTTTCCTATGCGGTTCGATTTTTGAGCTTCAGGTTTTGACCCGATGGCATTTTCAGACATGAACTTGGCAAATCGAAGAGTCTACCTACGCGGAAAAATCAGATTTATTGTGCGTGTAGAGATTCCAGCAAACGCCGAGACCAACTGCTGTTATTGTGATTTGGCGCCGCGAAGAGACGCGCTGGGTGCGCTGCTTTGTGCGTAGGACCCAAGCGTCCGAGCCCACGCTGACTGCCTCTGGTCTGGCAGCGAAGAGACGTGGCGAGTGCGCTAGAGTCAACCTGTCTTGGTATTTTGTGTTTCATTTTGTGACTTGACTGCTGCTGTTGCTGCTGCTGCTGCTGTACAGCTGCGGTGTAGTCTACGAGTACGTATCCATGGAGAGGCGCGTGCCGAGTGCGCTTCTCTTGGTCTCTAGGCCCGAGCCCGCGCCAGCCGACTCTAGTCTGGCCACGGAGGGACGCGCCGTCCGCGCGTCGGGCGCGAGGCAACGTCGCTATACAGCAGCTGTATTACCATCCAACTCATCGATCGTTCTGCTGCTGTTTGCTGTCGTGGATAACATCTTGAACTTAGAGAGCATGCCATTTTTCGATTGGAAAACCTGATAACCCAGGTCGTCGGATTTGGCATATTTGGACTGCATAAGCAGGGTCATTCGTTTTCGAGATCGAAAAATACAAATCTGAAGCTCGAAATCGAACCGCATAGGAAACGGCCTTAGTCATACACTTTTCTTGAAAGGTGTTATTAGGGTGGTATGTGGAGGAGCCTCAAAATGTAGTCGGTGGGCACCCCTATGATGTCCTGGCATGCATCTCCTTGTCCTACCAAGTAGCATCCCAGATGCCGCTCTATCGGTGATGTGCACTCCTCCTCCTCCTCCTTCGGTACTGGTTTGTCTCTGAGTCGGACCGCCTTCTGTTAGGACCGCCCTGTGACAATTGTTCTATGGAGAGGGGAGCGAGGGCCGGTTGAACCGTGGTAATGATGTCGCGTTGGGTTGTTTGAGGTCTCTGCCGCACCGTGATTTTGCCCCCGGCCGGTTCCTTGCCCTTTGGAAGGCCTTGCTCTCGCTGTGCGGACCTGGTCGTCCCTTCGTTGTGCCTGACGTGTAGGAAGAGAATGCGTGCACCGTAAGGAGTAAGGAGTACTGCCGTACGTGTGAATAGGGCCTATGTAGGTACCAGGTACGCGTTTGGGAAGGCCCAACACCGACAAGCTCAACGACTGTGTCTGTCTCCGCTATGTCCCTGCTGCTGTGTAATACCTCAGGTTATCGGTTGGCTGCGAATTGGCACTCGAGATACCCATCCCTGCCTATTTGCGTGTTCAAGTGTCGTATCTGCTGTGTATAAAGCGGCTTAAACAACGAAACAATTGCTGTAACATCATACCGGCACTAACAATAGCAGCAATATCAGTGTATGCTGAAGAGCGAGCGACAATCCCGCCATGCGCTGTTCTGTTGCGACACCGCCGTTTCGTGATTCTTCGTCCTGGGTTTACCGTATGTGGATGTCAACTTACAATTCACGGTAGTGTTAAATTGGACTAATACTACTTTTAATGGTGACTACTGGCGTGCTGAAAAGAGAGCGCCCCCCCCCCCCCCCCCCCCCCCCGCACTCGCTTCTTATTGAACTATCGCAATACGTCAGCTGTGAGTTCGATCGATTTAGTGTTTGATACTCGAATTGCAAGCTACGTTTTTTACGGCGGGCGCGGTTGTTTTTTTTTCTGCCCATTTTTATCTTACCAAAAAGTGTTCGCGTGACTTTAACTTACTGCTGTGTACCTGGTAAAATAGGTGTTATTTAATATTTAGTGTTTAGCTTACAGGTTATATTAAGGTATACTGTTTTCACGGGGTTTATAATCATTCTCTTTGACTGCGACACCGCCGATTCGTCTCTTCGCTATACCCGGTCCTGGCCAGGCCGAAGCAGCTGGGAGGTGTTGCGGGCGGCAAGAAGTACCTCTGGCGGGGGATCCTATTCAAGCTGGCGGATGGCAGCAAAGGGCCATACGGTGGCAGCGATGAAGCAGCTGCTAAGGCGGCGGGGCACGAGCTGCGAGGTATCGTACGGTGTTTTGCTGTGATGTGCCGTGTTGTGTGGGCTGTGTTGGGGTGGGCTGGCCTGGGCTGTGCTGAGCTGGGCTAGGCTGGGCTGGACTGGGCTGGGCTGGGTTGTATTATGCTGGGCTGGGCTGGGCTGTGGTGTGGTGCAAGTTTCAATGTACCATGAGCATGCATACAGCGATGGGAAAAAGCCACCTCGCCGCCAAAACACAACCCGCACATCATGGTTGAGGCTGCTTACTTACTATCTAGACTCTTTGTTTCCCGCTCTGTCAACCCCAAGGATGCTGCGCCCCCCCCCTTGACCGTTCCCAAACCGCGATTGCTTCTCTTCCTTGCCTACCCTAGGGGCGTCCGAGTACCTCCGCACGGGGGTGGGACTGTCTATCCCGCCCATGTGTCTGTTGGACTACAAGGGCTTCAGGATGCTTGCGCAGGTGTGCATACCCCTTTGGCATATTTGACCCCAACATAGCCACCAGAACAATGCCTACTTTACTATCAACTACTATCTAGGAGGTACAGAGCAGCGTCAGGGCCCTGACTTACGGGTAGGACGGATCATGTTGCGCCTCTGCCTGTGCCGTACGCCTCTTTGCATTGAAACCCAGAGATCAATTCGTATTCCCCCCCTGATCACGCAGTGACCGTCGCTGTATTCGTCTTTTCACATTTTTCCCGGAGTTTTCCCCCTTTGTAACCCCAAGAGTCTTTAATGCTGCAATGGTTGAATGTTTTAAGGCTTTAGTGCCGTACCACTACTGGCTCGTTTGATGCGTACAGCAGTGGTCTGGTCCCCCTATAGTGCCAGTTGAGTATAGATAGTGCTGATTGCCCGCTATATACAATACCTGTGAAATCGCTCGGCACCTGCTGCAGATACGATTGGCCGTTGATATTAATAGTGTGGCAATGTGCTGAGTAGTTACTGCCGGTTGCCGCTTTATAGTGCCGGTATTGTTTGTTGACTAACTGTCGAGGGACCACTGGTGTGTGCTGCCGCTGCTGCGCTGTGATTCTAACACTTTTACCCCAATGGTTGGTATTGATTCCCACGAGTCCGATGAGAAAAGCCGCAGTCAAATGAACATCAACCGCCAGGAATTACGCCGCAAAATGTCTTGACACTGTGATACGGTTCGGGACAAACTTGTTTGTGATACGTATACCCTACCGCTCCGTACGGGAATATAAAGACCTCGTACACCTTAAGGTGAAGAGCAAGGGGTACTTCCATTACACCCCAGAGTGACGATAAGATAAGGGGACAAGATTAGCAAGACAATTAGATGTAGTACATGAAAAAAAAAAACGTAGTGAGCGCCGAAATGTTGGAGGTGTCTTATGTCAGGAGTATAAGGAACGGTGCTCCGTCTCGAAAGGGATGCGTGGTCAATGGTCGAATGACTAGAGGCAAGCAACAACATGAGTACCCCCCCCCCCCCCCCCACCGCCTCCCACACCTGGGGCCGGCAGGCGCTCCTCCCTCTAAGTTCGACGAGCATGAAGATGGGCTCGGATGACGGGGGTCGGACAGTCCTGAACAGTTGCCCTAAGCTCGATAACTTCACCGCCCAAGCTGCGAAGAAACTGGGCCTCCGAGCGCACATAGTGGGGGGCAGGTTGAGGCACGAGAAGATCAGGGACGAGTCAGGGGAGATTCGGTACAGGAAGAAGAACGTGGATGGGCAGCGGCTTCACGCGGCGGCTGATGTAGAAGGCCACGAAGGGACGGATTCGAGGTATGACTGTGCAGGAGGGGACGGGTTGCGTCCTGGGAGTGTTGGTTAGCAGGGATATGGATGGACGGATAGATTCGGAGTACAGTAGATAGATAGACGAAGTACAACAGCGGTAGATGGGCTGGTCGGTGGATGTATTGGAACTTCGTAGATAGGTGGCTAGATGAATACGAAGAAGATAGAAAGCCACCTCGTAGAGAGATACCAGGTAGAAGGATGGATAAATACGTATCTATCCCCTACTACAGAAATAGGCTACCAGGCACCAAGTAAGACTTGACTGAGGGATAACTTCCTGCCCTGCGGAGTAGGCCAGTAGACATCCCTCGTGACCAAGAGGGGTATGGTCGCGTTTTGATTACCTTAACGCCCATGAGGTTGAGGCGCCGCGGCAGTGTTCGGCGATTTTGTTTTTGGCTTGCGGCTGCTCGGTGGCCTCGACTCCGGCGCGAGTATGTACTATTAGTACAGCTGTCGACTACAAACCACTCTGTTGGGAAATTCAAGAGGGCCGTGTGAAAACTCATGTTAATGGCATGGTAGTTCATAACTGCAAGTACCGTTTTGGTATTCATTTGAGTAAGAGTATTGAGTAGCGGTGCAGTACCTGAGCGATCCTCACATTTGCCACCAAGGTGATACGTAGCGCTCCGTCTATGCTTAAACCACTACGGCCATGCATGATAATTCCCAGTCAGAGTACGCTTCTTGGACAGATCAGATCAGATAGATCATTCAAGTATAAGGACCGCTTGGTCCTCATATTATTGTGCAAGCGGGGCTAAGTACTTGCGCTCGGAGTGGGAGTTTGTTTCAATTTGCGCCGTCTGTTTGCCAGGGCCCCTCGGTTCGTCGTTTGCTGTGTCGCGAGAAACGTGGTTCGCACCGCCCGTCTGCGTACCTTTTCAAAGAGCCAGTTTTGTTCTGATTTCTTTTGTCGTTTTTGAAGTTGGGGTGTGACAGACTAGTGTGACACCTGTACCGAGTGCCGAAGCGCGTGAGGGTCCTCAAATTCAAGCCCTCAGTCCGCCTACGAGCCCGATGGTATCATGGTACAGAAGTAAGGTCGCCCAACTCAAGGCCCCTGCCGTCCTAAGAGGTCTATGATACTCCCACACTAACCGTAACACTTGTACAGTCAGTAGTACCGCAGTCCTAACAATAACCCTTCTACAGTCAGTAGTACCGCAGTCCTCTTTTGGGTACAAGCTACTTAGAGTAGAGTTTGAGTGGATTGTCCCCCAAACGGACCCGCAGTGCTATTGCTTCCACGCCTTAAGGGAGGGGTCAGTTAACTAACGCCACATCAGTAGCTATACAAGTAATACGGGTGGTGGCATTTGTTTTGGCCAAAATGTTTGGGTCTGCCATGGTAGAGGTCCTTAAGAGCACTGAGGGACTATATATAATACGTACCAGGTACTCAGTGCCAGGTATCGTTAATCGATATTGCCAATTTTTTGTTTCACGTTGGTATTCAAACAATACCTACACTACACTGCTGCAGGCCAAGGTCAAGCGTGATTTTTTTTCCTCAAAAAAAAAAAAATCTCGGGAGAGGTAGGAGAGGTCAAGTGAGTATCATTGTCTCGGAAAAAATAGGTGCTACGTATGGCCCCTGCTGTACCACAACTCTTAACATTACCTGGTGCTCGTGTATAACAATGCTACCTAGTATAATATTTGGGCTGTACAATGAGACTATACTACGGTATAATAAAGTAACTACTATACATACACCCGTTGTGACCCTGCTGGATGTTGATCGCACCCGGGCACCTCGTGTGTTCTTTGCTTCTGATGCGCCCCTCTTGCTTTCGATGAAAACGACTTGCTTGTGCCTCGGCGTCTCAGGATGTACCTGCTGGATCTCGCCAGAGCGTTCCCCCCGGAAGACCCCAATGCCACACCGCACCTTAGCGGCATGCTCAGGTGACGAATGCATTGCCAGCAGTACCTGTTAATAGTATAGTCGGTATTTATAATTGCACTATTCACTATTACGGTAAGGGACCATAGTAAATAGGACCAAATATTGTTCGTAAAAATAGGTAAATATATAGGTTTTTATGTATACCATAGGTCCTATTAACTATGGACCCCCCCGTGATAGTTCTCCCTGTTTTTTTTTTTCCAGAATCCGCGTTTTTTTTTGTTGTTGTTGTTGTTGTTTGGGTAACGCGTCATCGCTGCTTTCGTAGTGCAACGCTTCGCAGGTGGCATTTGTTGTTGCTATGCTAGTGGATAGTGGAGCACTTACGCCCGGCGCCGTCACCGAGGCGGAGCGCTCGATTCGCCGTGTATGATGCGGTGCCAACTGCTGCACTGCCTACTACTGCGCTGCCTACTACTGCGCTGTGGACGGGTGGATGGAAATATAAGAAGCGTTTAATGTCGATGTGAAAACCAAACGATCCTTATATTAGCGTCCAGGGTGTCATGCAGCAGTGCGAGACCCGTGCTGATACCGGGGCTTCGGTGTACAGGTGGATGGCACGGCGATTACTCTACTCCTTGCTTGCCGCAACTAAGCCACACAATTTGCAACACTTTTGTGACGTTGGCGCCTTTTTTTTTTCGAGGAAACCCGCCTGCTTAAACAACAAGTCGGCTCACCACACACCACTCATGCATACCAGTATATGCCAATGTATATGGAAGAGCGAGATCCGTGCACTGTGTAGGTGTATGACAGGATGCTTACGGTAATAGTGTATTGCCTGCTGTCGGTTGTATGCGTTTTGTTCCGCGACTATTCGGCCTGTGCCGGTACCGTCTGTGCCTCAGCGTGAGCGCTAGGGTGGTGGCTCAGAAGAACGGGAAAGCAGTGCTGGCGACGGTGACGAAGGCTCAGGCTACCCTTGTCGACTACGATGTTCTTTATCCGGACGGGAACATGGAGAGGTGGACGCCGGCCCACCTGCTCAGAGACTTGCGGGTGAGTCGCTTCCCGCTTGAAACGGAATGGAAAGAATGTATGAGTATGGTAATGGTGATGGTGGTGACTGTGGTGATCATCATGGTGATGATCATGGTGGTGATCGTGGTGATGATCATGGTGGTGATTGTGATGATCATGGTGGTGGTGGTGGTGGTGGTAGTGGTGATGATCATGATGTTGATGACATTGGAATGGTAGTGATGGTGATTGGATGATGCAGATGAATAATTATTTTGTATCGTGGTTCACCACTAATACCAGGTATAATAGTAGACGAAACAACGGAAGTGGCGCCGGCTCTAGCCCTGCCACGCCACTGATCCTGTTCTCTCCTCCCCGCCCCGCCGCAGTATAAAGATGGCTGTGATGCTACTCTGATGGTGCGGGTGTGGAACGATGGGGGAGCGGTCGTGCGGCACAGTACAGTAGCTTAAATACCTCGTAATCGGTAGGCTCGTGCGTTATTAAATGGTGCACATATGGGGAAGGCGGCGATGCCCCGAGGAAGTTATCGGCCGTACAGCACAGCAGGGGTTCGTTTATTCCCAGTGCCTGGAATATTTTGGTACGATCCGTTTTCTTTCGGGCTCTGGATGAAAATATCGTTCGGCGCACGCACACCCCGGTCCGCCTTACACCAAGGGTTCCCTTTTTTCTACGTAAACTATTACAGGGGGCCATAGTAAATAGGACCTACGGTACACACGAAAACATGTATATTTCCCTGTTTTTACTAACAATATTTGGCCCCGTTTACTATAACCCCCCGTAATAGTTCAAAGTGGTGTGGCCGGAACAAACGAGGCTGCAGGTCTACATGATAAAAGAGGTCGAACGATCCAACGAACCAACGAGGTTGCAGGTGTACATGATAAGAGGTCGAACGATCCAAAACAATCCGGTTTTGTTCAACTTTGGCGAGAGTACAAGAAACAAGATAGAATTCCACCTCTTAATACCCTCTTCCCAAGGTAAGAATGATTATACCCAAACCACCCAGAATGGTAAAATTTCTGACGAATTAAAGAAACTGGCGGGGTTTTTTGCGGCGTGTGTGCACGTGTTTGGTTTTGTTATTCATAGTATTCGCCGCCCCCGCGTGTCTAGGGCTCAAAGCGAAAAAAAGCGGCGTGTCGTTTTTTTTTTCGCTGCCAAACGTCCCCGGCTCTGGATATGTAAAGGATCTATAAATATATCTCTAATCCTTCTCCCCCTTCTCGGCCGCTGTGAGCGAACCCTTAAATTCCGATTTTGTCTTCAACTTTGTCTGGGACTCCGGACGCCTTCGCTTCCCTGCCATCGTGCTTGTTTTTTCGACCGCCTTCCTCGACGGTCGCGCGAGCCCACCTCCGCCGGGTGTTCTCCCGTGCGCGAGTCTCGGAGTCTCGCGCCGCCGACGAGCGCGGCGACCCCGAACTCGAGGGATGTTTGCTGGGGAGAGGAGACACGGAGGTTCTATTTTTCGCGGTCCTGGAGATTTGTTTCGCTGTTGTTGCTCCGCAAAGAGAGACATACTTGATCTTGGCTCTTTTCTCTCCGAGGTTCGATTCTCAGCCTTGCTGATGCTACCGCTTTATCCTCCCGACTCCCTTGATTTGCCGGCCGCCATCGGCCTGTTCGACCCCCTCGGTCTTGCCATATACTCGGTGGCTGCCTTCCCTTGCCCCTTCCTCTCTCTTCGCGAGTCGACAACACGCGCCTTCTCGAGGTATCGCGCCGTTCTTGCTACCAGATGGTTGTATATCCCGGTCATATATTGGGTGTTTTATGTATCGGCACGTCATTTGTTCTCGCCAGGGGAATGGAATGGAGGTTGTTGAAGAGTATGAATTCGACCGAGTGTTGTGAGTTGGATAAGAAAAACCGACCAATCACATCGGAGGATATCACGATCATACAGGCGGTGGTACATGCCCGGGCTGTCTGCTGCTGCTGCTGCAAGGTCTGATCTCTGGAGACTCATTGAAATACGAGTACTACTACAGCAGCGGCAGTACAGTACAGTAGTTCGGTAGTTCAGAGGCGTTATACTTCGAATATGTACGTACAAAGCTTTGTTTTCGCCGGTCGAATTTGGTTGAAGGTTATTGGGAAGTAGGGCCGAGTGTTTTGAGTTCGATAAGAAAAACCGACCAATCGCGTCGCAGGATATCAAACGTGGTCGTACATGCTCGGACTGTCTACTGCAAGGTCTGATCTCTTTAGGCGCATTGAGATACAAGTACTACTACAGCAGCAGCAGTGCAGTAGTTCAGAGGTGGAAGATGTACGAAGCTAAACCAAATATCCATAACAAGCGCGCCCGATGAGCGTGTCTGACGTATCACGCAATAACGCAGCTTCCAAAGTTGAGTTTCAAGCACTCGAACTGTCATGCTCACAGCAGACGGTTTTGACTTTTTATACACTTTGAAAAAAATCATGTCCAGCTGCCAAGCATCTACTATATCTACGAAAAGAAATTTGAGATACTGCAGTCCCGCTTCAAGATACCATCCTTGGTACCAGGTACCGGTATACTGTAAGACACGATGTTCGCCTTACCATTTTCTGGTGAAAACACGTCAAGTTGTTTCGGCGAGCACTACTGGAGGTAATCGAGGGTTCGAGACTGCTTGCTTCCACTGCGAGTACCCGCAGTATGTCGGGGTTCTGTTGTGCTGTGGATATTGTGCTGCGTGTGCTTCACGTATATCCGGCCTGAATGATAAGGGGTTCACGCTGAGAATTCAGCCCATGTTGTGTTAGCAGTGTACTTTGCGGTTGTCAGGTTGTCCTGTATTGCCGATGGATATCAGGTACCAGATATCAGGTATCAGGTGTTCGATACTGCTCATGCTCGCAGCATCTCGGAGTATATGCTGCGATTACTGCCTGTAGTCATGATGGAGTATTTCATACCAGTGTAGATAATGCGCGTATACTGGTTGGTAAAAGTACGCGTAACTCGTCCTATACTCGCAGTAATTTGGGCGGATACTGCAAGCTGACATGTTGTCTGCTGCGATGCTGCTACTGCTGCTGCTGCTTCGGTAGTGCTGCTGCTGGTGTTGCGGCTGCGTCTGCACACAGCAGCAGCAGCAGCAGTGGTGCTGTTGTGCTGCTGCTGCTGCTGCTGCTACAGCTGCTATCGCTTTCATGTGAAAAGGAGAGGCCATCTCTCCTGCTCAAGCACCGTTGGCAGTAGGTACAGCTCGCCGTAGATGGGTGCGTATGATACTTGAGCGTGGGTATGGGGTACTTAGCAACTGGGCAAATGAAGGTCAGCAGTACTATGGTACACAAAATGCAAGTAACATCAGTTCTGAGAAATGTGAGAAACCTCTCAGAACTGAGCTGACTTCTGCCCCCTCCAGGAACTAAGATCAAAAGTATCGATGATTTCCTACCCCATGATAATAGTAGACGGTTCTGATTTTTCGGCTCCAGAGATCGCCGAAAAAAAAACGAAACAACGTCGTAAAAAAATCCTTAAATTAAAAGTCAAGTAAAAGTTGGTCTCAATAGTAATGCGAGTGAGACAGATTCCAAAACTGAGAACTGAAACTCAGCATTGCCTTTTTCCTGCACCACTTGTCATTGACCTGACCCTGATACTACTATTACGGGGGTCCATAGTTAATAGGACCTATGGTATACATTAAAAACCTATATATTTACCTATTTTTACTAACAAAATTTGGTCCCATTAACTATGGACCCCCGTAATATTAAATATTAGTAAGATCGAATGGGGTATTTATTTTGCTTAAAAGAAGTAACCACGAATTGGCACTGAGGTATATTTCCCCATGCGGAGGAGCCCTTGTACATCTTGTATATATATATTCGTTTGGCGGTCACCCCGGCCTCCGTTGAGACCCCTATACCCTCTGCTTCGTCTCGAAAGGGATGCGTGGTCAATGGTCTAATGACTATAGCAAGTAGCGAATGAGTACCCCCCCCCCCGACTACGGCCATGCATGATAAAGGAGTACCCCCCCCCCCCCCCCCCCCCATACTATTTTTATTATTTTGTAGGTTGGATTGGCGTCGGTTGGCAAGGACACTGCTCTAAAACATGCCGCTGACTACGTGAGCTAGACGAGACAACCAGCGTACCGCCGTTTATTTATTTTGGCGGTCGGCTACAGCCAGCGATCGAGTTGTTATTAGATAATTTGTGCGGGGTGCAGAACCTTTACTCTCCACAATGAGAGTGATCGTATCACGTAGTGTGTTTATGGTAAGGCACCCACGAGGTAGGTACGTGGTAGCCCCAATACTGTCTCTGGAAATGGCAACACCGGAAAATAAATCAACTCATTGACGCTGCCATCCGTATGCAAGTCCCCTCTACAAGCGGTTCTTAGTAGGATGCAGCTCACCCTTCACGCGACTCGCCGACCACCTCACGGCGCTTCGCGCTTGGTACAAACAATGTCCGCATGGTCGGTGAAGACCCCACGTGCTCTTGTCCCCGCATTGTACGTAAGGATGCGAGGGTCTATGGTCATACGTCACATGACTACGGCCATGCATGAGATGAAGTACATTTCTCCTATCGAGTACACCCCCCGCCCTTCCCCTACGCCCTCGTCTGCCTTTGTTTTCTCCTTTTTCACCAATGGTTTCTGGGCGTGCACATGTATCTGTACGTTCACCTCCAGCTCTTCATTTTCTATCGGCTGATGCGTCCGGAGTTCGTGCGAGATAGGGGACGATCGGTGTTGAGGAAGCTTCAGCTCCCGGCCGACCACGAGTTCCACAAGGTGGTCATCACGAACCCGATGATGTTCGCTATCAAGTGTGCCACCAAGCCGGAGAGGATCAAGACGGCGAGGTGATTTGATCATGTAACCGTCGAGGTTGATTTGATTGTGTAACCGTCGGAGGTGATGTGATTATGTAACCGTCGGAGGTGATGTGGTCATGTAGTCGACAAGATAGTTCGATTTGTAACCGTCGAGGTGACTTGAATTGTCACCGGCGAGGTTATTCCCTAACCGTCTGTTGTATTGACCGTCCGATTACGCTCGGTGGAAGTTTTCATTCCCTTATTGCCGATGTAATGGCCCGTATGTAATGACGTATGTAAATGGTCATCCTTGCCCCCATCCGATGTAGTTTTGTACCTGTCCTCAAATTGCGCTCCACGCAAGGTTTCTCTTTTCAGCCGGCGGTAGTTTCCCGCGGGGCCAGGACGCTGTCTCCCTGTGAAACCCATGCGGCGCAGCAGAAAGCGCTGCAGAAGCGCTGTGGCGAGGACGGTAGTCGCGATGTACCCGTATCACCCCCCTTTAGGTAGTATCAGGAATTTTCACGGTCAGGTCAAACCTCGCGGGTCGGGTCGGCTAATGATGACCCGACCCGCCCCGCGAAGAACCGTTGTTTCTCTTATACTGGATGTTTTCAGCACCACTCTACGCAACCTCTTATTGGGTTGCAACTCGGACCTTAATTAACTTTAGAGCAGAAAGGAAGGGCTGAATGAAATCTTTGTCTCGTCTCGATAAAAATGCAACTGCATGAAGCTTGGTGCGGAGGGAGGAGGTTAACAGCCTGCTATGTATGTGACCTCGGATCTGAACTATTACGAGGACGGGGAGATAAAAGGGGGGGGTGGAGATAATAAATGGGATCGGGGGGAAATATATATATATATATATACATATATACGATGCTGGTATAACTAACCATCAGTAGGGCTTTAGCACTGCACTCCCGCGGTGGAAACGAGTTACTTGGAATTAGAATGAAATGTATGTCTGTGTGCAGTGCAGTGCAGTGCTAAAAGAGGCATCATGGGCGGGGACGCCTTGCGGCTATGTATTGTATTTTTTCCGTTTTTGATGAGAAGTTGAGGTCAACGTGGATGTTGCACGGTGTCTTCTCACCGGCATGTTGTGAGAGCGGCTACGGTGGCGTGGGTAGGCGCAAAGCGATTCGACGCGAGCCGACGAAGAAAGAACGGGCTGAAGTCTTTCCGCGATAAAAATGCCTTCCAAGGCACGTATACAACACCCTAGTGGGGAGGGGGCAGAAGAGCCTACTAATACGGGGGTCCATAGTTAATGGGACCTATGGTGTAAAACAATATATATATATTTACCTATTTTTACTGACAATATTTGGTCCTATTTACTATGGACCCCCGTAATATAGTAGTATGTGACCCCTGATCTAAGCTACTACTAGGAGGGGGGAGAGGGAGAAGGAGCAACAAGGGCGAATATCATAAATCGGATGGAAAAAAATATGTAAACGTATGTACCGGCAGCATCGTTTCGCTCAGTGTTGCGAACGGAGGCACCTGGAACCCAGTCTACTGGGTTTGAAACTCCCCATCATTACAGCAGTAATTAATATACGCACGTAGCTCCTATCAAGAGGCAGGTTCGCGGATCAACAGCTTCTCGCCGGTAAAGCTAAACAAGTTGAAGGAAGCCCTTCCGCACGCACGCACGCACGCACGCGCACCGTCCAATCAATGCCGTGCACACCCTCTCCCTGCTTTGACTAATGTATACTCCAATCAATGCCGTGCACACCCTCTCCCTGCTTTGACTAATGTATACTCAGCACGACCAAAGTGACCCAACACCGCTACGTAGCCGGAAACGAAGGCCTCGTGGCGTCCGCGGCGCCCCTGTGGCGAGGACGGGGCCAAGGAAACGCCTACGCCAACGGGAAACCCCTCCCCTCGGTGGCGGAAACGACCGGCGCCGCCTCTCCCCACCACCGCGCGGGGAGCGGAAACCCTCTCGGAAGTGGGACTTACGAAACGTTTGCTGGTGAAGAGGAGGACGATGATACCTCCTTCGACAATCTCAAGGACGGCCGCGACTCCAGTCTCTCGGACGACCCCGAAAGCTTCGATGGCGGTTCCGGGTCACGGGCCGGGAATTACGGCGTGGGGAGGACCCCGGGGGGGGGCGCGGGGGGAGAGGCCAAGGAGGAGGAGCCGTGGAAGGGGCCCGCGATGGAGGTCGGCGAAGAGTCTGTCGCCTCGGGTGACAGCTACTATGAGGGCTTCGGGCGGTCGGAGGTAGAGGAAGACAGCGAGGAGTTGAAGCGACGAGGTGGGGAAGGCTACCGACCGTTTTTTTCGCGGGCGTTAGCCAAAACGACGGCTACGACATGGCCGATCATATGATGGGCCGCGGCAACGGCAATGCCGACGCGAACGCCTCGGCGATGAGAGCTCTGGAAGAGAGCGAAGGGGACTCGGACGCGTCTGCGCCGGAAGACGGCCCTGGGCCTCGCCGTGATTTGGACGGGAGGAGGGGCGGCGCCGGGGGCAGGGGGGGCGGCCGGTCCGGGGAGGGCACTCAGGAGTTCGCGCGCGTCGGGATGCTCCGGAGGGATGGCGGGCTATCTGCCAAGGGGCAGGAAGTTGTGGAGAGGATAGGAGGCACGGGGGGTGGTGGCGCGTTGTCCACGGACGTGAGGGTCGTCTCGGATGACGATGGCTCATACACGAGCAGCGATGACGAACTCTCCGGGGACGACTACACCGGGTTTGACACGGCGTCGGCCTCCAGCTCGGTATTTGCAGGCAAGAGTTTTTGTTTTTGCCGTAGGTTTTGACCCGAAAAAAACCCCGCAATTAGTTTTTTCGCTCGAAATGGACTTCGTATCTGTTGTATTTCGTGTTTTATCGCATTTGCATTACACTGCATACCAGGCGGTAGGTGTTAACTATTTGTGCTGGTATACGTTAGTTTGGGATAGCTCGCAGCAATGTTGCGGCATTTGTTGTAGTAAATGCGTGTATTTGCACGACCCGCGGAAAATACCAAGACCATTTTTTTGCTCGTTGGGTCATCGCTCGGCAGAGTTACTGCTCGTCAAATATCGTATTATCGCGCAGTGGGTTGGCGCGTTGACGCTTGCGCGCCTTGCTTGCTTCTCGTCCGGGTGGATTTTTTTTTTTTTTTTTTTTCTCTCTTTTTTTGTTTTGTGTCGCTTCTTTAGTTGCGTGTCGCGCATATGGCCCTAATCCCCGCATTCTTATTTTTTTTGTAGTCGATAATTTGTTTTTTTTTTTTCTCCATTTTTTGGTGAGAAAGCGGGAGTTGTAGTTAATTAATTTCAGGACGTACTATGAATAATTAATGAATTTACGTGAGTTATGCGTAGCGTGTTACTTTTTTTTTTTTTTTTCAAGGAGCGCGACACACAGCAGCAACGATATAAAAAATGTCGCGCGACGGTAAAAATTTTAGGAAGGAGAGTTGTAATTCAACAATTTCACGAAAGAGAGGGACGCAAACATTAGTTAATTTATTACTTACTCGAGTTACGAGTAGTGGGAATTAACTAGTTTTATTTACAGGCTTAGGAAACGATATGCAGCGAAACGATATAGAATCTCAGGAGACTTCCTCCGTCACACTTTTTTTTTATACTTAACCCTTTTCGTACTGCGCTGCGCAGAGATCAAAATGTGGCTGTACAGTAGTTCCAAGTGTTTTGCCCGCACAACGACAAGATGAGAGTGCTATCCGCAAGGGGGTTACTATCAGTAAATGCAAACTTTTCTGGGGGGATGTACTCGTTATACCTGATGCGGGACAGCTGTGTGGGAGTTAAGGAATTCCCACACCAAACCTGCAGTAGATTTTTTACACCAGAACGCAGTCCGTCTCCTGGCCTTTTTTTTCTAGCTACCGTAGCAGTCCCTGTATGGTGTGGACTGCCCGCTATAAAAGTACCGGTGAAATCGCTTATTGGCACATACTGCAG
Organism: Macrocystis pyrifera; assembly: GCA_031763025.1. NCBI lineage: Eukaryota > Phaeophyceae > Laminariales > Laminariaceae > Macrocystis > Macrocystis pyrifera. The sequence goes on from JASSKH010000009.1 coordinate 14,457,935, forward strand.
ATGCGATTGACCATTAATATTAATGGTGTGGCAATGTGCTGAGTAGTTAATGCCGCTTGCCGCTATATAGTGCTGATATTGTTTGTTGCCCGCCGCACCGCATACCATTCCGCCATTAACTGTAGAGGGACCGGCACTATTCAACATACGTGTCATTTACAGCAGCGCTGCTTATCGGGCGTGATTTCCGCAGCGAGAAATAACATGGACACCACCTTCCCGATGCACGATAGCAAGGCATCCCGGACCGGACCCCTCTCCACTCCTTCCGTCCCTCTACCGCCCAACGTGGCCGCCGATGACAGCTGGCCCCTCGCTCAACCCGTTGCTTCCTTGCATCGCTTGTTATTAGATTGGGGTTTGTCGGATGGTTCCTCGGATGCTTCCGTTACGGTATTGCTGATTGATCACTTTATCAGCTTCGGTGTTGCTGCTTCTGCTGCTGCTGTTGTGTTCTGTCGTGTTTGGCCGTGTAAAACGTGATTGTTAATGCAGCGATGGCGGCCAGGAGGAGCGGAAGCGAGGTGTACGATGTCTCGGGCCACAAGAACAGCTGCCACAACATCGGAAACATACCGGCCTCCTCCCCGGGCAGCTTCTTCAGCCCTGGTCGCGGCGCCGGTGCCCCCCGGAGCAGGTACCAGCCGACTCCGAATACACCAACCTCCTCGCTGGGTGCTTTGGGATACGACACCTTCGGAGCGCGCTCCCCCCGGTCCCAGCACTCGATCGAACCTGCGTCGCCTGCCGGACCTGGAGCTGACAGGGCCTTTACTAAGGTCGGGGGGAGCGGTTTTCAGTCTCCCACGGCTGTCCCCGCCCCTAGCCGTGTCGCGGCGGGCGGCAGCGGCAGCGGCAGCGGGGGGGTGGCGGCGGCGGCGGCGGCGGTAGAGACGGTGACGGTGGCGGTGGCGGCGGCGGTGGCGGCGGCGGCCCCAGAGGCTTGACGAAGCCAACGATGGGGTTCCAGGCGGGGGGTTACGATAATTTTTACACACTCTCCCTGGGGGGCAAGGTGACCTTCGGCACCGCGGCGGACTTGGCCCTGCCGCCTTCCTTCCACCCGCGCCCCACAAGCGCCGATAGAGGCCGCGGGTCGGATGCCGGCGTCCGTGGCAGTAAGTCCCCGCCCCCCAGCTACGTGGAAAGAAGCACCGGCGGTGGCAGCAGCAGCACAGGTGGCGGTGGTGGCGGTGGTGGTGGCGGTGGCGGCGGCGGCGGCGGGAGAGACAAAGGAGGATACGTGGACGGATCATCGTTGGGTTACAGCCCGTTCGTGCCCACGGGCCGCTCCGGCGGCTCTCTGACGTCCTCTGGGCATACTGGGCAGACTGGACGCGCGGGACACGGGCGGAGCGGGTCGGGAACGCCCCCAGTGGCACGAATTTTCGGTGTAAAAGCTGATGTGGCCGCGCCGAAGGAAGGGGCGAACGGCGATGCGAATGGCCGGCGTATCGACAACGGTAAGGCATCACCCAGGACCACGCCCGGGGCCACGGGAAGTTTCGGCAGCGGCGGTAGCGGCGGGAGCGGCAGTAGTACGCCCAAGGTGGGGTTCTTGCCGCCACCTTCAGGTGAGGAGAGGAGAGGAGAGAAGAGGAGAGGTTTTCTTTGGCGGCCCAAGCGTGATTGGCGGGCCCGCTCAGCGCCGTCGCGGCGGTGGCTGTGGCGGTGGAGGGCTTTAGGATTTTGCGATAAGCGGCCCGACAAAGCTCCGGGCATGGCGTGTGTGTGTCGTGTGTGTCATGTGTGAGTCTTGTGTGTCGTGTGTGTCGTGTGTGTCGGGTGTGTGTTCTTCTTTATCAAAACGTAAGGAACGTTTGCATGTTACTGTACTTATATTGTTAGTATTTAATACATATGCTCCTTTTGTATATATATATTTATCGGTGCAGAGCGGCATATCGCAGGAGGGCGGCGATGGCGGCGGCAGCGCTCCGGACAACCTTGGTCGGCCGAGTGACCCACGAAACTACTATAGTATGTTGTTCCTGTAACAATTGCTGTTGCCGTTGTTTTTGTTGTTGTTGTTCTCAATATGTTGTTGATGATCGTAAGCAATCTAGTCCGGACTCACAAGACACACTCCAATAAACCGGAATGGGAGCACCGCTGGGCCAAAATATACCTGTGGCACGTGCGTCTACTTGCTTTCGGGGATCGAGGCGTTTCAGTAGTTACCGTTGGTATTGTACCGTTGGTTTTGTTGATGTTTGACGTGCCGCTTCCCGCAACGTGCTGTCTCGGGGGCCCGCGCAGACTACGACCTCTTCTTACAGAACTCCCCGGGGGGTCTGCCTACTCCAAGCGAGAAAGGGTGGAGTGCATACGACTCTTTTAGACGGGGATCGGACAGGTGAGGCGAGGCGAGTTTCTGCGGGTGTGGCCCAACGAAACTTGCTACGTTGTTGTCGTTGTTGTTGCTGTTGCCGTTCTTGTTGCTGCTGCTGCTGTCGATATGTACGTACGTACGTACCCTTGAAGTTGTGTTGATGTGAAGTTTTGTTGATGTGTATACACGTATCCTGAAGCTTTGCCGGTATGTATTTACTGCTGTTGAGGCCTTGGTGATGATGATGATGATGATGGTGATGACGATGATAACGATGATGATGGTGATGACGATGATGGTGGTGGTGATGATGATGATGATGATGATGATGATGATGAAGATGATGATGATGGTGATGATGAAGATGATGATGATGATGATGATGATGATGATGATGATGGTGGTGGTTATAATGATGATGATGATGGTGATGGGATTAATGGTGATGATAGTGATGAATGATGGTGCTGTATATACAGCGGGGAGATTTAAGACACGAAAGCTCGCGGTGGCCGTATAGCTGTGTTGATGACGCTTTAGATACCGCGGGGGGGTAAATACATGAACGCTCGAGGTAGCTGTGAAGCTTCATTTGCGGCTGTCAAATCTTGCTGGTGATGGTTGTAGAGCGAGGGGGCGAGTACTTCAAAGCGCGCGGTGGCTATGTCGCCCCTTCCACGGTCCTAAACGATTTGCCGACTCCCTGATGCCGATGCCGCACGGGGAGGGGGTGCAGGCTACGTTACTGCTGCATGCGTCGAGACTCCTCCTTAAACGAAACGTTTCTTTTAACGTATTTCCTTCCGAAGCCAGCCCTCGACAGCGCGTCTATCCACCTGAACGCCTTCTTGATCAACAACTGTAGTATCTATATGCGAAATCTTCGGAGTATATATATATGCACACCGCTCGCAAGTCTCTCCGTCTCCAGTTGACTAGCTTGGTGGGTAGGCTGGTCTGACATGCGAGGAGGAGGCGGGTCCTTTTCGACCATACCGGCATCGCCGCTGCTTTTTCTAGTCAGTGCGATAAGGACTCGAAGGTTCTTGATCTTGACTGATAGTGATCTTGACTAGTAGCGTAGAGCAGTACCAGGCTTCTGGCGAGGGGAAAGGAGTGCCTCGGAGATTAGCCTTGCTGACGAGGTTTAAATTCAAAGCCCAAAGCTTGTATTGTGGTCGTTCCGCAACAGGTAGTAGTATGATACTGCTGTTTTCCCTTAAGCCCATTAGGTACAGGAGTTGTCTCTCTTTGTGGTGTCGGTTGAGTAGAGTGCTGGCTGCCCGCTACAAAAGTACCTCTGAAAATCGCTCGGCATATACTATGGCTGGTATGATAACAGCCAGTGTAGCAGCGTGCGGAGTATATAGTGCCGCTCTTGTGCCGGGATTGTTGGCTGGCGCACACCAGCACTATATATCGAGGGACGGACCATTACTGTACTACTGCTGTAAATAGAACAGGCAGCCAAAAGGTGGTTCCTTCCTTTTGGCAAGTCATCCCAGGGCAACGATCGAATTTCATATTTTGTTTCGTGAAGATGTCAGCATCTCAGCATCTCAACATGTCAACATCTCCCACAGGTCCATATCGAGCAGCAGCCACAACGCGCCGCCGCCTCCGACGGGCGGGTTCAAGCGGCCGCAATTCCCGGAGCCTCACGCGAGACCCGCCCTCAAGTTGCAGTCATCGGGGCCGGAGTCGAAGCTTGATACCGACCGGGAGTCGGCACCGCGACGCCGCGCCGAAGATAGGTACCAAGCTGGGGTCGACCGCATCCTGGCGGCCAAACCTCAAGATCGTCACCAAGATAGTCACCAAGCTGAGGATGGGGATGGGGCTCAGGATGGGGATGGAGCTGAGAATGGGGATGGAGGGCCGGTCCCCCTGAGCCCGGACGCGTTGACCGCCTTCTCGAATGCAGACCCCGACGCGAAGCAAAGAAACAAGTGAGGGTTTGTTTTCCGTGAAGTTTAGCTAGTGTATGTAGCTGTCGCTAGGAACTCGTGCGGCAGGGTATTGCAACATAATTGTTGCTACCATTAACTCACTGAGAACTGCTTGGACATAGTACTTGGAAGTACTGTAGTGTGGGGCACTTTTTTCCACGGTGTAAGACTTGACTTGTGCGTGTGCGGACAGCGTACGTCGGTCGTCGGATAGACAAGCTTCAGATTAGTATTCCGATTGGTCTTTAGATTGGTCTCCAGATCGATCTTCGGATTGAGCTTTGACGCCGTCAAATTAGAAACCTTATATTTGCCCCCCCCCCCCCCTTCTCTCTCTCCCCTCATCTCCCGCTCTCTCTCCCATTGTCTCGCTTCGTCTCTTTTTATATTTCCATCCCCACCCTCTGCATCTCCGTGTCTCTCTTTTCTTTCTCTCTCTCACACTTGCTGCCTCGCTGCGATGTCGGGTTGCGCCCACTCTCCCTCATGCGGTACCCACGGCCACCGACGGCGACCGGAAGGGATGTGACGGAAGCCACGCAGTTTCTCCTCACGGTGTTGGTGCCCGCAACCGCCAAGCTCCTGTGCAGCATGTCGCCGACCGCGCTATCCAAGGTACACCGTTAACACCGGTAAAGATACACTATGAAAACACTTTGGTTTCGCATATGGAGGGAAGGTTGCGATCGACTTTCAGCGCTCGATTTTCCCACAAGAGGAAGGGAAGATTCCACATCCCGGACATGTCATCTGCAGATAGATCACCATTTCAGGGCAGGGGGATACATGTATCTCTGATATGTATGATCTGTATGATCTAGCTCATGTCGCCGGATAGGAGCCGTACAATCTGCATGATATATACAACACATGTTTCCTTGGTTGGGTCTGTACTATACAGACCCTGCACAACATATGGTGAGGGCTTGTCGGGGGCTAATGATCTAGATCATCTAGATCATCTATCTGTAGGCGATCTGTCCTTCGTGTGGAAGGTCGTCACCGACAGACAGGGTGGTTTTGGAAGTATCCGGTCTGGAGCTTTCCGATTTTTTTTTTTATTCAACTCCACTCTGGCGACCTCTCCCTTCTCGACCAAAGGAGCGCCGAGTCACGATCACACCTCTGCGAAAGTGAGCTCTACGATAAAAATTACATTGTATACTGGCACTTGGTACGAGCACGTAGTACAGCAGGAGTAGCAAGAAAAATGTGTTTTAACATTTTTCGGGGGGGATTTCCTCTTGCTGTTCCTGCTGGCGATAGATGGGATCGAGATATCATCAGAATGTGAGCTAGACCTTGTCGGCGGGAAAAAGTATGAATACGACTAATAATAGTGCAATAGTGCTGAAAGGTTCAGGCGCAGGTCACACACGCAGGCTTCATACCGTTATGCTCAGGGCTCTCCACTGGTCATGACCCGACTCGCGGGTGGGGTCAAGAGGTTTAAGAGGTCTCACGGGTGGGGTCGGGTTGGGTCGGGTCGGGTCGGGTCAGGAGGTGTTCACAAGGCCTGACGAGTCGGGCCGGGTGACCTTTACCCGACCCGGCCTGACCTGACCCGCGAGGTTTAATCCGACCCGTGAACGGCCCTGTACGTCACTGGTTTTTGTAGCACGATTGAGGGAAAATCGAAACCCCTATTCTGACCGATACAGGCACTCTTCGGAGTAGTTCCGGTCGCCCTCAGTAGTCAGTAGTGCTGATATTTCGTCCTCGCGCATACCCGCGCTGCTGAGAGTCCACTACTGAAGCTCTGCCCACTGCGTCCAATATGTGCGAAAGGATGGAAATTGAGCAGATTCCAGTCGTGACGATGTTGTACGCGGTGGTTCACTTCAACCGGGCGATTTGTGTTTCTTTGTGGTGTGATCCCCCCCCCTTGAAGCTGAACCCTTTCGTTTTCGCTAGAGACTGCCGAAATATCCCACACTTGATTTCGAGTAGTTTCGTCCCCATCATCGTGATAGGTGGGTATTTTGTAAGTGCGGCTATAGACAGGGATGAATTAAGTCCTACACAGATGCGCCCACACTGAAGGGACAATGTTAGTTACTGGTAGGAATTAAAGCCGGAAACGCTTTTCTTTTGTAGCGGTGAAAGGGTTGACCCTGTGAGGATCGCCTTTCCATTTTGGGATCTTTTGAGCGGTTTGTCCCGCCAAACGGGACTGCGCTTTGCCCTAACAGAAGTACGCTTGGTCTCGCTTTGACTTCCGGGCCGGTGGAGTTGCAGTTCTTGCGCCCCTTGTGTCCCGCCTCGCGTCTAGAGCATCAACCCTTTCCCCCCGGCGGCCGGGCGACCAACTCTTCGCCCACTATGTGCTCTCCCTGTATACTGTTGTTCGGATTATGGACAGCCAGAGAACCCTTCCCCCCCCCCAGCAGCCAACAAGCCACCAACTCCTCGCCCTCTGCCGTCTCACGTTCTGATCGGGAAACTGGCAGATCAAGCTTGCACCGGAGCTCCACAAGTACGGCGTTAATGTTCGGCACATCGGCCTCCTCCGCGCGTACATCACCCCTCCGGGTACTCTGAACTACACACATGCCACCGCCGGCGCTGCGAAGGCTAGCACCACCATAATGAGGGACCGCATTCTGGTGAGAGGCTTGAGGCGGCAGGAGACCAAGGGGGGTGAAGCGGTTGGACCTATCGAACATGTCAAGTACCCTGGAAATAAACTACCCTCTGACCGGGAATACAAGCTCTGTTTTTATCCTCTTATCATATTCCGAATGGTGCTAATATTTACGATCATATTGATACCAGAGCTCTCCATGGGTCATGATCCGACCCGCGGGTCGGGTCAGGATGTTTTAGAAATATCACGGGTCGGGTCGGGTCGGGTCAGGAGGTGTCCAAACTCTCACGTGTCGGATCGGGCCGGGTCACTCTTACCAGACCTCTCCTCACCCGCGAGGTGTGACCCGACCTGTGAACAGCCCTGTAATATACGACGCTTGCCATTTCACCTCTTGGCTACTGCTTGCTGTAGGTGAAAAGCTCCGTCGTACTGTTTGTGTGGTATTGTTGCTTTTATTTTCCTGTGGTATTGTTTCACTCCACTCCATGGCTATTGGAACCTGTGCTGTGACCTCGGAGTCTATTTTTGGCGATGAGTTATGATGTGAAAACAACAAAGAACAGCAACTACTACTGTAGTAGTATTTTTTTGTGGACGGTAGGTAGTACAGCAGCAGTACAAACTAGGCAAGCCTAGGCCCGCAGGAAGATACGTCCTCGGACGTAGGAGCAGTTAGTTCCATGGCACCGATGAAGGTACGGCTGCGGGGCGGAGCATTGGCGCGGAAACACGGTTGCCTGAAGTTCTGTGGCATGCACTTCTTGCGGCAGGCATGGCTTGACTGCGCATTGCACACCTTGCCATGGCACATGGCACATGGCATGCCGGTTGCCGAGAGAGGCCGTGGGCTTTACTGGGGAACCTTGCACGCATCAGACAAATCATGTACAGATGGATGAACTACAGTAGATTCCTATTAAATAGCCGGCCGTTATGCATGAGATGTCTTGCCATGCCATGGCTTGTCGGCCGCGGAGAGCGGCCGTGGGCATCACTTGGAAACTTCGCACGCACCAGGCAGATCAGATAGGTCAGATAGATCATCTACAGATAGACCATCTAGACCATGTAGATCCCTAGCGTGCCGTTTATGCAATGCTGTGCAGGATCTGCCTTATAGGGCAGATAGATCACACCCAGGAAACGTGTCCTACAGCAGACCGTGCAGCTTTACACGGGTCCCACCCCGCAACACAAGCTAGGAGACCACACAGGCCATGAAATTTTCTGCCATGAAAGGTGTATATGATGAACTAGGAATTTATTTTCTTTTCGAGGGGTGAAACCTTGCCACGACGTTGTTTGGCATCCTTGAGATTGCTACGCGCTACGGTCTTCGGGGTCTTGTTGCTGCCTCACTGTCCTTGTTGGGTGCATATGAAAGCAAGCAAACAAGCCCGATTTTAGGTCTGCGGCTGCTTGTCTGCAGTCCCATCTGGTTTTCTTCCTTGCCGTCTTTTTCCCTGCTTGATGCGAGAGTGATATTCGAATACGGTGTCGGGCGGTCTTGTTTCCCGGTGAGGGTGCTGTTCGTGCCTTTTTTCAGCCGTCTTGTTGTATACTGTAGTTGGCTTGGTTCCGTTCGGTTCGGGTGGGTTTGGTTTATTTCGGTTTGGATTGATTCGCGTTGGCTTGGTTCGGTTCGGTTCGGTTTAGTTTGGTTCTGGTTCGGTTTTAGTTGGGCTCAGCCCGGTTTTTGTTCGGTTTGGTTGAATTGGGTTGGTTTGGTCGGGTTCGGTGTGGTTGAGCTGGACTCGGTCTGGGTTGGTTTGGTTCGGTGTGGTTCGGTGTGGTTCGGTTGGTTCGGTTTGGTTTGAATCATTGGGACCGTGTCACCATCGCGGTCAGCTGTTGACTCTTTTTGTATATTCCGCCAGCGGACGGGTAAGGTAAAAGTAGAGCTTAAGCACACCACACCTCCGCACCCAGCCATGTCGTATGGCAGTGTAACTCGATTGCAGGACACAACGATGCCGCTGGCTCCCCATCGCTGATGTTGTAATTTTGCTGTACCATCGTTCTGTTTTTTACAGGTGGAAGTAGTGGTGCGCACTCTGAAGCTGGTCTTGAGGCAGTTCCAACGGCAATGGATGAAGTCAGAGCAGAGCTCCTCCGAGCAGGTGACTCAGCGCCGCTTACGCTCACGCACGAGGAAAAATGTGGCGTTCCTTGTGCTGCCCGTTTTCTACTGCCAGCCGTCACTCGACAGTAAGCCATAGTTGGCCCTCGCTTGCAAAATGCGCGCTGTGCTAGCGTTTAGTTCGGAGTGTCGCGGGTATCAGGCCAGTTGTCGTGGTGGCTATTGACGGTTGTACTACTGCGCACCGCTGTAGCATCAGTACTGTGGTCGTCGAACCTGAGCCCTAAAGCGTCCGAATCGATTGATGTTTGGATGTATGGTGTTTGGTGTTTGCTGCTTGGACGTGTGGTGTTTTTTGTTTTAGCTTTGATGCGCCAATATAACGCCCGTTGCATCAGATTATTTTGTTGTACTATGGTCCGTGAATCTCGGCCCTAAAAGCGGTTAAACTGTTTGCATGTTTACTGCACGGTGTTTGCTGTTTACTGTCTGGTATATGATTGCTGCGGCAATGTAACGCCTGCTTGATTGTTTCGATGGTTGATGTTCAAGGCGTCACTGTATCGCCTGTTTGGTTGTCCCGAATTGTTTGATGTTTGATATTGCGGTGACAGGGCATGCACCTCCTAGTCTCGCAGTTCCTCAACCTTGTCACGGGCAGCCACAAGCGGACTGAGCTTTTCTGGAGGGAGGACGTCACTACCGGGGTTTGCCAAAGGTAAGGATGCGTTTCCCAGAGGTAGCTAGGCCACGATAAAAGGCAAGGGTGTGTTTTCCGAAAGGAAAGATGGGTTTGGCGAAGGTAAGGAGGGTGATTACGTCTTTGCGAAGGCGAGAAGGGTATCGATGTATATGCCAAAGGTAGCGAGGTGCTGATGTCTGTGTTCGGGCCAAAGGTAGGCATGCGTTTTGTTTGCCGAACGTAAGCGTGTAAGGATCTGTTTTGCCAAAATTAGGATGGTAAGAGTGTATTTGCCGAAGGTGGTAATATATTTGCCGAAGGCAAGGAGGCATCTTCCAGAGGCAGGCACGTGTTTGGAGGCGTTCTACGATAGAGGTCCACCATAATTTTTCTGAGGCTCCTCACTTGACCTTAAGGAGCTCCATACCCTATCCGAAAACTGCCTTGAGCAAAAAAAATGAAGTAGCCTCCCGATGAACAATCCCATGCCCCAAGTATGCAAAAACGTTACTTTCGAAACAAGATTGGCGTCCCGACGATTTTGGGGTAAGGAGCCCCGTCATTCAGAAAAAAATTGGCGGAAATGTGCTATTAATACGTACCTCTATCGTAAAACGCTTCTTTGTCAAAGGTAGGTAGATATGTTGTTTACAGATGTTGTTTACCAAACGTAAGCATGTAATGATGATGTATGTCGCCAAAGGTGAAGTTGTGTTCGCCGAAGGTAAGCATCGTAAGGATGGCAAAAATATTAAGATGCACTATTACGGGGGTCCGTAGTTAACGTAGGACGTATGGTATACACAAAAACCTATATATTTACCTATTTTTGCTTACAGTATTTGGTCCTTTTTACTATGGGCCCCCGTGATAGTCTTTCTCAACAGTACCGTGCTTGAGTCCTTGCCCTCCGCAACCAAGATGCTACTATTTGGTCTACACCTGCCATGCTCGTACTAGGTCGGGGTAGGTCAATCAGCTATTCATACTGATAGGTCAGGCTCCTGTACTAGGTCAAGACACTATTGCTAGGTCAATATACTATTTTACCACCAGAGAAATATGACATTACTGGGTGAAGATCAAGTTGCTGTTAATCGGTCGAGGTGCTGTTGATAGGAGACCGTGTTTTGGTCCCTTGATGGAACCGCTCCCAGCACCGTAACCAGTACTGATGGAACCGCTCCCAGCACCGTAACACGCCATATCCAGTATAACATCTGGTATATAATAATCTAAAAGAGGCCTTGCCGCACATAAAAAGGCCGGTCTCGTATTTATTGCACAGCGTTTTCTGTATTCAAGACGATCAAGACAAGACACTCACTCCTTGGGACGAAGTTGGTGGCCGATTTTCTTCTCGACATGCCTTGAGGGCCTATGGCACACACAACGAAAATAGCGGCTTTGGAAAGGTATCGAGATGCTTCCCTAGAAACGCCGCTCTGCGTTCCCGCTCTGTTCCCTCTCGGCTGTCGAGACAACCAGGTAGGTAGCAGGTAGCAGGCACCAGCTTTAGTATATCATTTTTCTGAGGGTTGTGTGTTATCACCCATGGTATATCTTACGATACCATGGTTGACGGCACCCTCGCCCCTTCACCGACCTTCACCGACAGCCGCCAAGGAACTGCCCATCCCACCCCAAAAGTAGCGCTACTGCTGTAGTAGAGAGGTGAATAAGGCAAGGCAAGGAAGGCGGCCTTATTTGCTGCAGGCCGTGTGCTGTGCGTTCGAAGAAAAAAAGCAAGAAGCGAAAAGTAGCCCACCAAATCCCGACGAACTCAAAACACGTCACCGGAGCACACCACCGAAACCACAGCAGCTCGATGGCCGCGACCAACTGGAAACGGTCTGCGACGCAACAAGCCTGACGTGTTTTTGCCCAGGCTCGCCCGCCTCTATAAATCCCGGTTTGTGGAAATCGTCTTCGTGCAGCTCGCGCTGCCGACAGTCACGACAGTCAGGCATGTTGATTATATAATGGAAGCCTGTACGCACCCCGGCATGAAGAGGTCGCCTACTGCCTACAGGTATAAAAAACAAAGAAAAAGTCACAAAAACGCCTCATTACAATGTTGCGGGGGAGAGTATTATGGTATTACGGGGAACCATAGTAAATAGGACCAAATCTTGTAGGTAAAAATAGGGAAATATATAGGCTTTTGTGTGTACCGTAGCTCCTATTTACTATGGTCCCCTGTAATAGTGCTATATACTGCAATCTGCGAATATCTGCGTATTCTCGTGTGTTTCCTTTTTCGTTTTCTTGCTTTTACTCGTCCTTTTTCTCTCTCTTCCCTTCTTGACTTTTTATTTCGAATTTTATTTTCGACGTCGAGTTGGTTTTTCATCCTGTGTTTTCTTGTGGGTATTGTGCGGTCTTCTCGGTTTCTGTGGCGAGTGGCGACTTATACAGCGTACCGCATGTATCTCATACGTATGTGCGCGGAGCTCACCTTTTATTCTCGTCTGAGGTGTAGATGTGCTTCATTCTTCAGTTATCATGATTTACTATTTGCTTATTTTTATTTATTTTCCCCGGAAGTATTCTTCCACTCGAGACAGAGTTACTGTAGTTATTGGAGCCTGTCCTGCGACCACGGACTGTATTGTATTGTTTATACTGTGGCGATTAGTTAATGTGAGAACAAGAAAAACAACTGGTAAGTGTAAAGAGACCTCACCCTATCGGGCCAAGCCTGGACCGTCGACAGACGTCATCGCCCAATGCGCATTGCTAACTGCTGTCTGACGCATTGTCGGCGCATTGCATGCCGCTTCAGGTTCGGTACGGTGGCCTTGACCAAGTCAGAGCGCGCTGGACTTTGGGCCGCTTGCTCGGAGAGACCGGACCTTTTGAGGTTGATCGTGAAGGAGCTCGTGAAGGTCACTGGAGTAAGGTGAGTTGCAGCATGCCCTACCCGAAGTTGCAGTAGTCACTGCTTGAACAGGTACAGCCCAGAGTTACCACTGCCGCACGCTGCACAATGCTCAGGCAAAACACATGATTTGCAGCACTCCCTCTCTAATGTTCGGACCGTTTGCATATTAAGGTGTACCAGGTAGCCAAAACGGTAGGTGCACTTCGAACAGAGCGGAAATTGGTGTAAGTATGTAGGAGTGAGCTGGTTCTGGTGCGGTTGCCATTATTTTGGGCTTCAGTAAACAGGAGCGCCGTGAGGCGGTTCTGTCGCGCAGCAGGTGTTGCGGGTATGTATGCCCAAAATGTGCATCGCTTTGCACGAGAAAGTCGTATACAAACCTGTTTCGTCGTCTGAATGCCGCCCGTATCCTGCTTTGCGCTTCATGCACACACGCGCCTGTTGAACGCCATCTCAGGTTTAGCGAAACCATCAACCACAAGCTCCGGAACAAAAAAAACGGTAATCATGGGCTTCGGCTTCAAGATGACCGACATCCGCGACATCGAGGCGGTGGTCACCCCGATGGCAATCTTCCCCTGATCATGGAGGGATGGAGGAGAGTGTCGCCTGTTTCCTTAGTAGCCAGGAAAATCCCCTTTATGTTTTGTGTTTCCCCCTCACCGCCCGGCGGTGTGTTGTGTGCGCCTCCCCATGGCTGTTTTTATCCGAGTGCACGGGTTTGCATTGTATTGCTGCTCCGTTGTGCCTTAGGGGACAGGGGAATGGAGACGGCTTTAGATGTGCTCCTCATCGTGTTTGACGGGTAGCCCCGCTGGTGCTTGGCACACCGTCTACAGACTTGTCCGCTATTCTGTATGAGTGCGGATTCCTTTCGTTTTAGGTACAAACATATCCTTTTTATGGTGGGTACGTGTCATCTGCTAGGAGGAGATGCGCTGACCCGCATCGAAAATGGAATGCATTTTGGCGTTCGTGTAGTCCGATTTTGGATTCACGATAAATAAGCGCGAATATATCTCCGATTCGTGATTTTCGATTTTCGATTTTCCAATCACGGTTTACTGTTGTTCGATTCATGGTTTCCGACTTTTGATTTATTCTGTTCGCGTTTTGCTTTTCCATTTTCGAAGTTCGTTGTGGCGAGGTCAGCAGCGAAGCAGAAGCAGAAGCAGAAGCAGAAGCAGAAGCCGGGCGTGTGTTCATGTACCTGTACCGGCGATATGGAGTGATTGCTCGTGTTCGTACACAGCTGTAGAGTATTTCGGATACTCTTGTGTATCTTGGCGTCACGCGCGCGTGTCTCATGCGCGAGAGTGAGAGGGTGATACAAGATGAGATAAGATACCGCACGGGACAGCCGCATGATTTTGTGCTGGCTACATCACATTAGATTGCTGCTGTCTACAGGACAGCTCAACGTTCAGCGTTGTCGAATACGTGTGCATCAGGAGTTCATTTGGCCTTTGGCGTATGTATATATTATATATATTTCTTACGGCAATACTGCATACAGCAAGCAGTACGACCCGATGCCCAAGGAAGGGATGGCGCTGCCTCTACATGTTCTGCATGCACGAGATACACTGCATGCACTACTGTACATCTGCTGCACCTAACGTGTATCTTGGGAGCTTCGCGTGCGCGCATGTGTCGGTCGCAAGAGGTGCGGGATTATCTCTCCAAGAGTAAATAAGTACACAGGTGGAGTAGTTAGTACCTCTTGACGTTTCGGGCTGCCCTATTTTTGTCATCCGCATTAGAACCGCCTCTGGCTACTTGTATCATTGCATTTCCGCTGTACTTGCCCCGCGGCCGCCCGCCGCGGCCACGTGCAGATCAAAACACTTGTCGGCGTTTTGCATGTATGTACGGCGTAAACAGGATACGGGTTACTTTCTTTCCTGCTGCGTACGTATCGTTATCAGCATTGTGTTTACACCTCATGCGAGAAATTGAGGGGACTTCTATACATCGAATAGACGATGAAGGACTCTCTTTGCCCCGACCTGCCTGGCCTGGTCTGGGCTATTGGCTTGTGTATTGTTCCGTCTGGTCTGACGTGGTCTGGTCTATTCGCTTCTTTGTTGCTTCGTCTGGCCTGGTCTGGTCTGGGCTGGTCTGGGCTGGGCTATTGGCTCGTTTGTGAGCTCCGGTTACATTGCCCGCCGTCGCTTCGTAACACATATATAGGTGGTGTTTTTTTCTGTTGACCCCCATGGTGAATCGCGGCAGGCTTTCTTTCCCATCGTTTTTTTTGTTGTTGTGTCGCAGGTATTCTTATTTAATAATACGTACGTGGGTCTGCGTGTGTGTTATTTTGTCTGCTTTTTTTCGGTTTCACCGTCAACTGATGAGGTGCGGCGGACGATTAGGGTTCCATTTTATTGTGTGTTTCGAGAGTTCATCGGGCCTGTTTTCCTGCAGTAATAACTTGCAACTGCTGCTTTCTCTTGGGCAGTGTTTTCTCGCTTCTTCTGCTGTGTTGCCTTTCGGCTTTGCGACGGTACGTGTACTTTGTGTTGTTTGTACAAGTATGTATGCACTCTATGCGTCGTGCTCGCTGTTTGTTGCTGTCGTCGCGACTATATTAAAGGGGGCTTGTTGTCCAGACTCGGTGCGTTCTCTACTTGGATTTGTGTTCTATACGGTTCGAGTAGCGATTACACCTCAGTGACTATCGTTATCGTTTTCACGCCTACATCAGATTCTACCTATATCTGGACGCTTAAACGGCGCGTGTACCTTATATATAGTACATCTATCTGCCGCGAGAGTTTTCGCCGTGGGGTTTCTTGAGAAGAGGCCTCAGCAACTACGAATAACTGATGTAGCTGCTCTCGATTCACGTACATGGACTAGAATTCGCAGTATCTTTGTGACGCGTTCGTTTATTCTTCTCCACATTGAAGATGGGAGATGAGTGAGAAAGAATGGGAAGCAGGTGGAGACAGCAGACAGCAGTCGGGCACGGGTTTTCAGCGACTGGAATGGGTTTTGTTTAGGTGTTTGCATGCGCACAGACCCCACCCGAGCACTACTGGTTGTTGTTCATGTCTCTCTGAAAAGGGGCCTAGTTTTGTCCAACGTTTCGCTCTGATCCACTCAGTGTGTAGTAACATAGATAGTATTCGTACTCGTATTATTTATATTTTAATAGTAAGATTCGATGGATAGTGCCGAATATTTTGATGTGTGTGTGCGTTTCGTGCGAAGAGAGCAGCAAGCAGCTAGCTGTATTGACAGCATATTATACTGGGCTGCATCACGATTTGCGATTTGAGAATCCTCGACAACAAGCAGTGCTTTGCGCCGTAAAGTACATGGCAAAAAGCGAGAACTTTGGCGAGCGCCAGGCGTGGCGGGAGGGCGCTTTTTTGGCGCTGAACCAGACCGGCTGCTGACGTCTTGTCTGTTGGTTCCTTTTTCTTCCCCCCATCTCAACGTCCGGTATCTGTATCGTATTATTAGTTTTATTGATCATCGCGCAGTCTACTGGCAATGTGGGCGGTTTTACCATTTTATGATCCATTCCGTGCGTGTTCAGGCATGAGCGCTCCGTACTCTGTTCAATGCTAACTCGGCAGAAAATACACTGACCAGGATTCCTCCAGAAACGGCGAGTGAAGCGGGAAGAGCTCACGTTTAAAATCTGCCTTCGGCCCTAATTGTAGTCTGTAGAGGCGCGGCCAGTCGCAGCCGGGGGCGAAGTCTCTTGGAAAAGAGCATCACGGAGGGCGGCCTTTCTTTGCCTGTGTTGACGGCGGGTGTACCTTTCGGGCAACAAACTGTGTGTTGCACTTGAATTGTCTATGAAGCCGCTCCATGGTCGCATGCTTCTGTACGGCATAACGCTTGCTTCCACGTTCGACTGGGAGGAGTATGTGGTATCATTTCGCTTGTTGCTTGGCTTACCCGGTATGATGTACCTGGTATGGTTTTATTATGGATCATTGCTTTTGGTTTTTGCGGTGCGGTAGCCCGCGTTATTCTGGTAACCTATAAGTAGCGCCGCTGCGTTTTGGTTCAGTGGTATGCTGTTGGTCGTGTGGCACCGTCATTACTGGTGACATAGCTGCGCCGGGGAGGTTGGATGCATTTTGTTAAAGGAAACTCGGGTTTCTTACTACTGTAATATGGACATCAACCTTCACCTGCAGCAAGCAGCTGCTGACAGCCATTCGTGCAAAGCTGAGCCAAGTTCAGAACTAGGAGATAAGAGTCCGAGTAAGCACTTGCGTGCCTGGCGTGCGAATACGAGTAGCAATGTTACAATGCCAGTTGTTCAAGGTATTCCACCCAAGACATGAATTTGAGGTAACGACCGCCAGCTTGAATGCTTCGGTATCAATAATGGCTCACAACAGGCAACAGTTGTTGCAGTCTATCTTTTTCGATCTATCACTTTTTTTGGTTGACTATAGTATTAATAGTACGTGATGGTTCCAGTAACAAACACATATACCATTCCAATTCCACTGCGGGCCTTGCAAAAAAAAATACGCCGAATAGGTTGACATTTCCACGTGACCGCATCAACGAGTGGGCGAGTGGGCGAGTGGGACACATCGGTCAAAAGCCTGTTTTGGCGTAGTTCGTGAGATCTTGGAATTATTCTATGCACTTGAGAGTCGTTGTTGCTTAGGGATTTGAGCTTTCTATTCCCTAGGTTTACGTGGGGTATTCTAACAAGGAAAGTCTGCACGAGTCCATAATAACCCGCCAAATCGCCGTAAAAAATAAAACAAGGTATATCGGTGGTTTGTATGCCAGTTTGCGGTATAACATCAGCCCAAGGTCCAAGAAACCATTGCGAGGTATACCGTTTTGTGTCAAACGGCCCAAGGACGGAAAATCGTGAGTGATTTGGGATTTAGCCGCGATGTATAACCCTGGAGTAAACTATGAGGAAAAACGTGGGATCAGCGGTTACCCTAGATGAGCACGGCATGAGCACGGCAACTACAACAGTACCATACAGGCAGCGCCAGCTGTCAGGACGTGCAAGCCCGAAAGGCTGAAGGAGCACATGGGACATGACTGCGGGCAGGTGACGCTGGCAAACAGCGGTCATGGTTATGGTTTGCACCCAAGCGCAGCGCAGAAACCAACTCGAAAAATCAAGTGGTTACCGTGGTTGCGTGTACCGAGGCTTGCGGATGGATGTCCACGATTTCCAATGAAAGCTACAGCAGTACATACAGTTCGTGTCCGACACTAGCAGAGCTTCACATACACTGCGAGGCAGGAGGCGGATAAGAAGTGCCTCGTACGATGGTCAGACTTTTGGGACGGCGTGAAACCACGCCGCAATAAAATTAACAGCACTTGCGCCTCAAGCAGGAAAACGAGCAACGGTTGGTGTTGAGGCACTGTGCTACGAACGGCGCAGCAGGGACAACCACCCGATAAGCTGTACTTTCAACACCTCACACACGCTTCAGCGCCAAAACACAGCCAGCCCCCTGTAGTAGTAGCCCAAAAATCAACAAAACTCAAAGCATGTAAGCCGCCCGCTCCCTCCGGCAGAGTGTGACCGCCCCGCCAGGGACGGCAAGCGGCACACTACTACGAACTCGCTGGGGGTGGGGGGGGAGCTAAACGGTAGCGGACTGGTGCTACTAATATAAAAGCTGCCCCTCAAGGCTGCCACGACAACAGCCAAGTAATATCTGCCTATCCAAGACAACATTTGTTTCAGGCACGGCAATTAATAGACGCCGACGATAACAGTACTGGGAGGGTAACCGCCACCGCGAGGCCCCGCACTTCCTTCGTGACATCTAAGCTCTTAAGATTTTCAGTTCGCTCGTCTCTCTTTTTCCGGCTGCGATCCTCCATCGACTGCCCCCTCCTCCCCCTCCTCCTCGTCGCTAATACCATCCATCGCGTATCCGCCTAGCTCCCCCAAGGCCATTCGCGCGGCAAGAACTTCTTGTATCTGTCGTTTGGCGTTCGATCCCTCTATCGACGCGAGCCACTTGTCTGGCGTCTTGAGCAGGTATCTGAATGCCCGAGGCGAGGCGAGAAAAGCGCGGAGCGGCAGGGCGAGGGGCTTTGCTGAAAACGTGGAAATCTGGTTCTCACGGAGGCAGACGAGATTGCTGCGTGCAATGCGAATTGCTGTTGGAGCGTGTGTAATGCTATTGGCAGGCGCGGTTCTTAGCTGAAATCCTTCTCGCCACTAACATGTCAAAACTATCAACATCACAAGTGGCCCAGCAAAATGTCTATCACGTCCCCTCCCCGGGGTAGTACTGTACTCCAGAAGCACGGAATAAGAAGTGTTCGGCGATACCGAGCCGGCGCAAGGTTGCAGTTGGCGCGAAGACGACACCAACGCGGTACAGGAATAACTAGGCCCGCCAAGTGATCCCACCGTCTTGCCGATCGCAGGAGTATACATCCAAGCCCATACAATGTGCCCCCCCTCCATGTGTCTCGAAAAGCATGCGTGGTCAACGGTCAACTTACTAACGCGAGAAACAAATGAGTACTCGCCCCCCTCCCCCCCCTCCCCCTCCTCTATGAGTGCGATAGCGACGCTGCTAAAGCGCGCTCCCTCCTAATTTGGTCGGGAGCTCAAAATTCTCGGTAAGTCTGAAGAGTAATGGACGTGTTGTTTAGCTGCGGCCATCCGTGTAAGGGGGTAAACGCCGACAAATCGAACGAGCCCCGTTCGGAGGCATTGTTTTTTTTTTTCAAGTTACACCATTCCGTTTACCTGGTACAGTTTATGCTGCTGCTGCTGTAAGGAAAGGCGCGAAACGAAAGCTACAAACAGTACGACACTAAACTACCGAAACTGCTGCTTAGTTGCATTGCAGTACGAGCATAGCACCTTATCGCTGGCACTGCTGCTCAGTGGCAATGCAGCATAACACTTTTCAGCCAGGCCGACACTTTTAGTATTAATAACTGGCATTGCAGTATACAACACTTCGCTATTAATAGTGACACTATTAAAAACTGGCATTGCAGTATACAACACTTTACTAGTGACACTATTAACAACTGGCATTGCAGTATACAACACTTTACTAGTGACACTATTAACAACTGGCATTGCAGTATACAACGCTTTACTAATGACACTGTCGCCAGGTGGCTCGGTAGTGGACCGCACTGCTACTCAGAATAGTGGCCTCGATTGAAAGGGCGAAACGACCGGACGCACTTGTCAATCCCACCAGCCTTGTCGACGCAGCGAAGAGCATGTGTCGTCAAATGAAACTTGACCCAGCTGTTCATCCAACAACCAAGCAACACAGGACCGTAGGCATGGCAAGGCATGGCAAGGAAAGGCAAGGAAAGGCAAGGCAAGGCAAGGCAAGGGCAAGGCAAGGCAAGGCAAGGCAAGGCAAGGCAAGGCAAGGCAAGGCAAGACAAGGCAAGGGAAGGCAAGGGAAGACAAGGAAAGGCAAGGCAAGGCAAGGCAAGGGAAGGAAGGAAACCGCTCAGACGTCGAAAATGGGACACGACACACACAAAACAATCCAAGCGGATACGTCCTTTTTTTATCCTCCGGCGGATTGGTATAAATACAGCTTGAGCTCACCACACTTCCATGTTCACAATTCGTGCCATGTGTCAATTTAACCCTTAGCTCTCGTTGCAACATCAGAGCAGGCTCCTTCTGATACCCCTGGCGCTTGAGCACGAACGGATACCTGGTACCATAACATTAATATGAAATATACGGTCTACGCAGTTCGTGCATCAAGCCTCAAGTTTTTGCAACGTGTATCGACTGCCGATACAATGAGTACGTGATTGCACAAAATACAGCGGATATTATGTGGTTGGATACTTTCTAATGACACATGCATTTTACCAGGTACTTACGTTTTGCTATTCGGCAGTCGACGGTACAGCGCTATTAATAGAAGAATGCCTGGAAGCGTGCACTCTAGACGAAAATAGTATACCACCTACAAACGCTAGCGACGATACGATAATACGTCTTTTAATAAGATGATAAATGTGATCATATGTAAACGTGTCGTTGTGTCGCCTGAAAGGCCTGCGATACGTTGGCTAGAAACAGCTAACCTAAATCTTACTCGTCAAGCACTTCGCTGTAGAGGGCCTTCCTCTGCACGTTAGGCTTCCATGTCCTCCTGCTCTTCTTGTTCGAGAAGGAGATAGTATTGCCGAACCTGTGTAAGCAACAGGAAGAGAATCACCATCGAGCACATCACCACACCAGATACGAATTTAGATGCTATACCGTACAGCAGGCGTACAATACTACTGCACCCGTAGGTTATTACGCTTTCTCGCGTCCGGGCTTTCAGAGGCAAAACTCGACAAAAAAAAAATGGCGACTACAGCATAGGCCTCAAGAATCACCTCCACCTGCTGGGACAGGGGAAATCTCATTGACGACACGCGTACTGCGCGACGCCACATACATACATACATACCACCGCACTCCAAGCGCTGCGCGCCGACACTACTATGACATGAATAAAAATCATTGCAATTAGAGACCCTTCATAAGACCGACCGAACTGCTGTCGATGAGATCACACTCGTCGAGTCAGGTGCTGTACCTCGTTTCATGCTTGGGGTGGCGATGCCTGGGTCCGAATAGGCCCACGAGCGTAACTCTTGACTCCACTCCAAGAGGCGACCAACAAACAACAAGCCAGCGGTATCGTATACATATGCGCGTGCTTGGTGCATGACAGCAGCTTCATTCAGCACAACAATAGTTTGATACCATAGTGCTATAGCGCTGCAGTGCTGTACAGGCAGTAAGTGGTACGGGTACCGTATTGTATCTGACGGCACGACTACGCCATAAGGATACATTTCGCGTCTCTCGGCGGAACGTGTACGATGCGACACAAAGACAGGCAGTCATAACAGCACTACTGCTGTACTGCTGCGTGAACGGTGCGCTGCAGGCGGCCAACTTGACATTTAGTACGAACACCCAAAACTTCTCACGTAAATAGCGCCCGCTGACGGCCGACGGGGCTCCGAGGCTTGTGAAAAGTAAACTCCAGCGGCATGTTAGATGCGCTTCAACCGAGCAAGCGTCCCAGGCAAACGCGATCTACTGTCATGTACACCTCGTCACGTTTGCAGCTACTCTCGTGTAAGTTTTTTGGGGCCTTGTCTTGTGACCACGGACTCATAATTGTTCGACATGAGTTTATGTCAGAGCAACAACATCAACAACAACATCAACCACAGAAGTGCGCTACAAAGCGTACCAGCTACACCGCTGCACTGCCTCATTCCCAACTACCGCAACTACGCTGCTACCGCAACTCTGCCTGCAGCATAACGCAATGCATACATACATACATACGCCACACGCAGATGCCAGGTGAACGTGCAGGTGAGCAGTACGCAGTCAACAAATTCGTCTCTCGAAGCATGTTGCTCTCAGTTCTCGGCACAAATTGTATTCCTACGAAATAGTCTAGACTATTGATACAGGTGTACCCCGGCGAGTGCCCGTCGCAAACGGGCACTCGGATTATTTCGAAAGTGAAACCCGAATCCATCGTGGGTACCCCGGGTTTTCAGACGAAACCAAACGGGTTCAACGAGTATTGAGATAAACCCGGGTACTCGGACAACCGGTTTTCGTTTACGGTCATCATGGGGTACCACAAGCGGATAGCAGGGCGTAGTACGATTTTCATGTCGAAGCGAAAAATATAATCAACAAACAACAATATCAGCGCGCCGGGTATTCAATACTCCCCAAGAATATCAAGAAACTGCAAAAAAAACAAATGCAACCAGCTTGCCTTCGTTGTTGTGTCTGGCACCTGATATATACCCGTACTACCTGGGTAAGTCATGCACTGTGACACTTGCACACCATATTGAGTATATGTGCTGATATAGAGGCGTGCGGCACACGTATACGAGTAGTGGCGTGCGGCGCACGTACGTAAGTTTACGCGAAAACAAACAGCTGACGTTAATCTGTCGGTTCAGGGGAAGCTTTTCAGACGTACCCGACTCAAACGATGCTGTTCTGATGAGGAAGGGTTTAGTCACGAAACTGTAGGGGATTCTTCCTCCATGCTGCCCGATGGTCAGACTATTGCCGGCTTCGGCTAACGACGGCCACCACCCCGGCCTGTAAGTCTTACCCTGATCGTGAACCCAACCAGAGGCCTACTTGGTTGGTGTGCCAGCTGGTGGGTGCGCTTGGAAAGGCTCTATTTGCTGTTCGGGCACATCGAAGGAACTTGAGGTGCCTTCACCGGTCTTCAGCACAAAAATCATACCAGATAGAGCATCAAATATGCTTTGATTTTTTGCTGGTTTTACGTGCTTTGTACGTTTTTTTTTCAACAAATCACGAGATGGCGTCGACCCAACCCAACCCCAACCCCAACCCTAACCCTAGCCCTAATCCAGGCTAGGGCTCGACCCGAGCGCGGAATCGCCGCGCGTTTCGGACAATCTGAAAAAAAATGCGGACCACCACAAAAATGGTACCTGGTAGTATTTTTGGTACTTTATATGGTACGTTTTGTGGGTCAAGATCACGGTAGAGGGTACTGAGAAAAATCGCCTGGACGGGCAGATTTACGTAAGCACCGAAACATCACATACCCACACCTATGCATGCCCCTGAACTGAGCACATTCAAGTTCGTAGCGGAATACCTGGTACACAGATTGGCCTTACGTGCGCCATATATTAAAAGTAGGTGGCGTTCCCAGGTCTCCGTGTCGGGCAGGTGTCATGGCTCGAGTACAACAACTGCGTGCCTACGAATGAATGCACCTGGTACATCGTGCATCGTGCATCGTGCATCGGTAAGTATCAGACCCAAAGGATGTCGAAGATATCAATCAACGCAACAGGCACGCGCATGTTAGAATAGAACAAAAAAAAAAGAGCGGAAACTCTCTGTGTTGTCAGTGGTGTTGGCAGTGGGGACAAGCCACAGGGACTCCACTCCGATTTAGGGAAGTGACGCTAATGACGACAACGGGGGCATTCACAAGCCATCCCCGGATTTCAGGCCTCGTACTTCGAGTTGGGGATAGGGTTAGTGCTAGTTGCGGGTCCTTAGGGCTGTGATGATTACAGCGACGGGACCTGACGTGGTATAAACAGCCCTCAAGACCGGCACCTAACCAACACTATAAAAAATATCACGTCAAATCCCGTCACTGTAATCCTCGCAGCCTTAAGGCCCGGTAACTAACACTAGCCCCACCCCTGTCCCAACCCTATCTCTGACTCGAAACGCAAGGCCGAAAATTCCGGGATGTCTCGTAAATGTTCCCGTAGTTGTGATTTAAATCTACATACTGAACGGGGGACGTGTCAAACATAAGGGTACCCGGGTACTCGAACCCGCCGCCAGCTGTGTTGCACTGCCCACAAATCACGAAAAAAAATCCGGACAACGAAACCACTGGATCCACGTCTGCCACCGTTCTTTTTCCTGAGGACATTTCGTTTTTCTGCTCTAGCTCCGAACGTTCCCATCGAGCCAAAGTTTGGCAGGGCAGATATGAGCTCCTTAGTAAACTCTCCCGTGCGTGAGTGAGCCAAAGCGACAGCACTTTCCGTGTCCTCCTTCGGGGCGAAGCTCGTCGCTGAAATTTGAAAATGTGGTTCCAGGCGCTTGAATTTTCGGTTTCTCGTGCTGTCGCCAAGTACCAAGTACTTTTTGTTCTGCTGTAGAACGAGCAGGACAAACCCGGGAGGAGCTACTGCCGTATAAAAGTATACGCTCTCACGTACATACAGATGCAGAAAATATGCTCCGTTGTTCTCTCGCTGCTCTTTCCAAGAGAACAATCAGTCTACAACATCGAGGCCAGCGCACTACGTGTTGTAGGTGCGAGGATCGGGAAACGAAACAGAGTTTTTTTGCATGCTTCTACTGGCGCACGTCAAGCGAGAGCACGCAAGCCGAATTGTGTACAGCATATTGTGAGTACGTACTCGTACTGCTTCTGCGTTCCTCCGTCTCGTTCTACAGCAGAAAAAAATAATGTCTACTTGTACAGTACGAAAAACTGAAAATTCAAGAGCATGGAACCACGTTTTGAAACTTCAGCGACGAGGTCCACCCCGAAGGAGGACACGGAAAGTACCGTCGTTTTGGCGCACTCACGCACGGGAGAGTTCACCAAGGAGCTCATATCTGCCCTGCCAAACTTTGGCTCGATCGGGATGTTCGGAGCTGGAGCAGAACAAGCAACT
The DNA here is from genome assembly GCA_031763025.1 of Macrocystis pyrifera. Taxonomy (NCBI): domain Eukaryota; class Phaeophyceae; order Laminariales; family Laminariaceae; genus Macrocystis; species Macrocystis pyrifera. The sequence continues at coordinate 14,482,653 of JASSKH010000009.1, forward strand.
GTCCTAATTAAAAACAACGGGGACAGACGTGGTTCCAGTGTCTTTGTTGTCGGCAGTTTTGTCGACATACGTAAGCTTTTTTTTTGTGGGCAGTGCAGTGCAACATAGGTGCCGCAGGCCGAGTATCCGGGTTTAGGCATCCCCAAAACCCGCGGGTTTCAAGTCGAACTCGAACCCGTCACGCGCATGGCCCATATCATACGGGTGTACCCGCCGGGTAACCGGATTTCGATTATCCGGGGTACACCTCCCGTCTACACACCGTGCATACACGCTTTCAAAACATGATGGATCCCCCCCCCCCCCCCCCCCCCCCCCCCCCCCCCCCCCCCCCGCCCCCGACTATTTTAGCCCCCCCTTGGTCCGTTTGTCTCAGTCCTCTTTGTGTCGGTTGCGTGTTGTGTCGTCCTTGACCCATCAACTATTCGTATGACATAGGGCCGCTCGTTTTTTGTTTGTTGTTAGCTCTTTGTCTCTACCCTCTTCTCGTCTCCTTGCCTTCCGTCTTCTGCTCTTGTTGTGACGTCCTTGCATGTCAGAGGACTCATCGTACTGTACCAGCGAACAGCAACCTTGTCCTTAGGATTCGGCCTGCGCCCTGAGCGCATGAATGCTTTGTTTCGTTTTTCTTCCTCTTGTTTATGTTTTGCCTGTTCTTTCTTCTTGTTGTTCCCTCTTCGTGCTTTTTTTCTTTTTCCTTAGGGTCGTTCTTAACGAACCGAAAAAAAAAAAACACGATTCGTGAATTTTTGGCATGCCAAAAGATCACGATGCGTGACATTTCACTTCTAAGGGGCCATCTTAACGGGGAGCGCTAAATTTCGTTATTTGGAAATAAAATTTCAATTTCAATGAATTTTAATTTGATGTCGGAAAAAAATACGTGTTTGTATCCTATCGGGAAACGGCGCATTCGTTGTCAAACAAGAAGGAATTCGAGACAACCTGGAAAAACGCACCGCGTCACACAACGCCCAGCCGACAAACAGCGCCGAGCGTAGACGATAGCGAAGGTTTGCGTTGTCGCGTGCGCGCCGCCGCCAGCATTTTTTTTTTTTTGGCGGCGCAGGATAGGAAGCTATCACTCTCAGGGTGTCTTGGGTGGGCGGAGGGAGACCTCAAGCGCCACGTGCGGAACAGCAACGGTGATGCAGCTATCGAGGTCTCCAGTGTATCCTCCGTTGTTTTGCCCGTTTGCTCCGTTTTCGTGATGGCTGGCCGATCGAGCAGACCGAGAAATTGGGCTTGCGGCCGCCATGATTTATTTTGAGGCGCCACCGCCGGGGTACGATGTGCTATGGTGCTATTGTCTGTGGCCGTGGGCGCAGCTATTGCTCCGGTCGCCTGTCGTTGAGGTTCGCGTTTCATCGCCTCGACCGTGGTCACCGAAGCGGCCAAGAATCACCCCAGACTCCAGTGGGGGTGTTGACCCACCATGAACATGTTACATCAAGGCTGATCAACTCCCAAATTCGAAATTGAAATTAAAAAAATCACCCGAGAAAATTCCATGAAGACTTTTCACTCAAATTATTTTTTTCTAATTTGCCCCTTCGAATCCTGCCTGGTGATTCACTCTTGGGGCAATCAGATGCAAATTAAATTAGAAAAATAAAAATAAAAATTGAAAGAACCGAAAGTCCTCGACATGATGGACCCTAACGAAAAAACCCGAAAAATGTCACGTTTGTGATATTCTCAAAAATGTAAAAATTCCGATATTTCAAACCCAACGATTTTTGGGGGTGGAGCCAACTCTCGCGAGTGGGGCACGGCCAGGACAGGCCGACCGCGCCTCGCCCAGTCCGTGACATATCCAAAAAACGGGCCGAAGCCTGACCTAGCCTGCGAGATTCCAATTTCAACGACCATCGGTCAAGCCCGGTTCGCGAGATTCCATTTCGCAAGGCGTCTGCCCGGGCCCGGCCTGTGACATCCTTAGGTCGTCATTTTCGCGTTTGTTTGTCTTCGAGCTGTGGCTCCTCCTCCTCCTCGAATTTTCGAGGCCACAACCTGCTCGTAAGCCCGCGACCAGCGGTGTCTTTGGGTAGCCGCCCGTTGTCCACAGGCGGCGTACGAAGCAGAGTCTGCCATGCCCCTGTACCGACCTTCGGATACCGTTGGTGCGCGTGGGTTGCGTAGTGCCTTGATCAGGCGTGTGTCGAGACACGACAAATGTCACGAATCGTGATTTTGTTTTTTTTTTGGGAAAAGCTAAAAAAATTGGCGTCATGAATCGTGATTTTTTTGGCGTGATAAAAAAATCACGATTCAGACCTATGCCAATGGAAACACAAAGTTCTCATAAAAAGTTTGAATTCCAAAGATACCCGCCCAAAAAAAATAGAACGCGCTTCCTATGGGCACGTTTAGAAAAAAAAGAGCCCGAAAAAAGCAAATCTGGGGCCGATGTTGGGCCAAGATCGGCTTCAGAAAAACTCAGGCCGATGTTTGGTTCGAAGCGGCGAGATTCCGAGTCCTCGACAGATACCGATCGACAAAACCAACGATTGCGTCATGAATTCTAAACGGAGTGCGCTCGTTCGGGGCTCCGACCCACCCTTGGGTCACCGTCTTCACACAATGGCCAGTGAGTGGCGCTGGTCAGGCGCACGATAAAAAAACAATTAGCCGCTGGTGTGTACAAAACAGAAGACAAAACTTCTCGATGCGTCTCGAATGGCCAAAAACAGGCTTTTTTTCAGGTTTGGGAGGATACCGCAGGGCGCCGCCGGCAAGCTCTCGCCCCCTAGAGCATGTATCCACTTTCTACCTTCGAGGCCGTCATCTATACTCGATGGCCTTGCCCGGCACCAAGCGGGTTGGCCGTGGGCTGAGTCTATACCGAGATCGAGCGTCTATCGACGCACGAGCTGATTTTTATCAGCGTGTCGACATTGAAACGAGAGAAAACAAATTGCGCCGCGTGCAGCCGTTAAAAAAAAAAAGAAGAAGAAAAAATCAAACAGTTTTTCCCTTTTTTCCCAAAGCGGCGGTACGAGGATGTTTTCGTCTGTTTTTTGCAAGCAATATTTTTGAAAGAAAACTTTTGGACTTCGTGTTCCATCGGCATAGGTCTCACGACAAAAATCTCACGAATCGTGATTATTTTTTGTTCGTTAGAAATGGCACTTAATCTCTGTTTTCCGAGTGTACATACATTGAACTACATATAGATATCTCACCCTCTGAGCGTGCTTGCTTGGTACATCCCTGGCCTCTCAGAGCTCCCACTTGGGAATCGCCTACGTTTATTACTTGCCGGACCTTTCCAGCGGTTCTTTGTTCTCTCCATTTAATTTTTCTCTTCGTACTTTCAGTCCTTTTTTTCCCTCTTATTTCGTTTCGTGTGCGTGCGGATACTCCGAGCACGGTTCCGCGGGCGAGCGCGGCACCGTCGCGGGTGTCAGCGGGTGCTGGCGGGTAGAGGGGGGGCTGCAAGGAGCGCGGTCGCCGGTTTCGTGGCTAGGCATCGCGTGTGCCTCGAGACACGAGGGAAGCATCAATGGGCTCTGTCTGGCTTCTATTTGTGATTTTTGATAAGAGTACGTACGAGTATTTAAGGGTCGTTCGGGACTCTAAGATGATATTCAAGCGGTGCTTATTTTTGCGACCGGACTGAAAACCACAGAGGGAGGTAACCAGTCTGAGCACCAACATTGTCGAGCTGGTGAACGAGGTTCACGGTGAGCACCGGGCTTCACGCGAGGCGGGCGACGGGGCTCACTGTGGAAGAGAGGGAGGAAAGCTTAAGCTTAAGCTTTACTGGGACCGAATCCGTAGCGAGATGATCGCGAGAGGGGCGGGCGGCGTACAAGGCTGAGAGAGAAGCTCTGCTGGTTGATGTTTTTTCTTTTCCTCTTTTTGACCGGTGTAAGGTGTTCCAATCAGGCAGGAATTTATTACACGAGAGGGGATGGGGATTTTTTGTTCTTTCTGAAATTCTCGGTTTCATGTTCATTGTTTGGCGGTGCTGCTGTGCCGTGCTGTGCTTTATCTTTCGTACATATGAGTACAGACATAGAGCATATCGAACGAAAAAAATAAGTACCCTACCTGGGGTATGTACGTACTTACGAAATGTAAGCGAGCGTAGCGGAAAACCGCCCGCGACGCGAAGCGTAGGTGGCGTCCGAGCTGTTTTCTCCTGGAGCATGGCGGCAAGACTCTTGGCATTATCAGTCGCCAGTTTGCAGCTAACTACATGGGCCATAAAAAAACAATATTCGATCATGGACCTCTGTCCGCTTCGCATAATTTGATGTTTCCTTCCTGAGCGAGCGTAGAGGGCGGCGTAGGCCGCCCGCGGAGCGAAGCGCCTTGTAGATATACTTATAGATATCTCAACCTCTGAGCGTGCTCGGTTGGTACATGACATCCCTGGCCTCTCAGAGCTCCCACTTGGGAATCGCCTCCGTTTATTACTTGCCGGACCGTTCCAGCGAGTCTTTGTTTTCTCCATTTCTCGTCGTACTTTCAGTCCTTCTTCCCTTTTTTTATCCTTTCGTTTCGTGTGCGTGCGTGTACTCCGAGCACGGTTGCGCGGGCGAACCCGGCACCGTCGCGGGTGTCAGCGGATGCTGGCGAGTAGTGGGGGAGTTGCAAGGAGCGCGGTCGCCGCTTTCGTGCCTAGGCGTCGCGTGTGCCTCGAGACACGAGGGATGCATCAATAGGCTCTGTCTCGCCTCCATTTGTGATTTTGGATAGAGTACGTATGAGTATTTAAGGTTCGTTCGGGATTGTAAGATAATATTCAAGCGGTGCTTATTTTTGCGACCGGGCTGAGAGTCACAAGAGGGAGGTACCCCGAATGAGCACCAACATTGTCGAGCTTGCGTCGAGGTCCACGGTGAGCACCGGGCTTCACGCGAGGCGGGCGACGGGGCTCACTGTGGAAGAGAGGGAGGGAAGCTTTACCCGGACTGAATCGGTGGCGAGATGGTCGCGAGAGGGGCGGGCGGCGTACGAGGCTGAGAGAGAAGCTCTGCTGTCTGATTTTTTTTTTTTTTTCATTTTTTTCTTTTTTTGACGGGTGGAAGGTGTTCCACTCGAGTAGTAAATTATTACACGAAAGGGGACGGGGATTTTTTTTTTTTTGAACTCTTCGGTTTCATTTTCATTGTTTTTGCTGTGTTGCTGTGTTTGCCGTTCTGTGCTTTATCTTTCGTACATACGACGAGTGCACAGACACAGAGCATATCGAAAGGAGAAAATAGGCAACCTACCTGGGGTATGTACGTATGTACGACGTGTGAGCGAGCGTAGCGGAAAACCGCCCGCGACGCGAAGCATATATGGCGTCCGAGCTGTTTTCTCCTGAAGCATGGCGGCGGGACTCTTGGCACTATCAAGTCGCCAGTTTTCAGCTAACTACAGGGGCCATAAAAAAAAAAAAAAATAATCATGGACCTCTGTCCGCTTCGCATAATTCGATGTTTCCTTCCTGAGCGAGCGTAGCGGGCGGCGCAGGCCGCCCGCGGAGCGAAGCGCCTTGTAGATATACTTATAGATATCTCAACCTCTGAGCGTGCTCGGTTGGTACATCCCTGGCCTCTCAGAGCTCCCACTTGGGAATCGCCTCCGTTTATTACTTGCCGGACCGTTCCAGCGAGTCTTTGTTTTCTCCATTTATTTCGCGTCGTACTTTCAGTCCTTCTTTCCTTTTTTCTTCTTTCGTTTCGTGTGCGTGCGTGTACTCCGAGCACGGTTGCGCGGGCGAACCCGGCACCGTCGCGGGTGTCAGCGGATGCTGGCGAGTAGTGGGGGAGTTGCAAGGAGCGCGGTCGCCGCTTTCGTGCCTAGGCGTCGCGTGTGCCTCGAGACACGAGGGATGCATCAATAGGCTCTGTCTCGCCTCCATTTACGATTTTGGATAGAGTACGTATGAGTATTTAAGGTTCGTTCGGGATTGTAAGATAATATTCAAGCGGTGCTTATTTTCGCGATCGGACTGAGAGTCACAAGAGGGAGGAGGTACCCCGAATGAGCACCAACATTGTCAAGCTTGCGTCGAGGTCCACGGTGAGCACCGGGCTTCACGCGAGGCGGGCGACGGGGCTCACTATGGAAGAGAGGGAGCGAAGCTTTACCCGTACTGAATCGGTGGCGAGATGGTCGCGAGAGGGGCGAGCGGCGTACGAGGCTGAGAGAGAAGCTCTGCTGTCTGATTTTTTCTTTTCTTCATTTTTTTTCTTGACTGGTGGTGTAAGGTTTTCCACTCAGGTAGTAAATTATTACACGAAAGGGGACGGGGATTTTTTTCATTTAGAATTTTTCGGTATCAATTTCGTCGTTTTTGCTGTGTTGCTGTGCCGTTCTGTGCTTTATCTTTCGTACAAACGAGTACTCAGATACAGAGCATATCGAAAGAAGAAAATAAGTACCCTACCTGGGGTATGTACGTATGTATGTACGACGTGTGAGCGAGCGTAGCGGAAAACCGCCCGCGACGCGAAGCATATGTGGCGTCCGAGCTGTTTTCTCCTGGAGCATGGCGGCAAGACTCTTGGCATTATCAAGTCGCCAGTTTGCAGCTAACTACAGGGGCCACAAAAAAAAACAATATTCAATCATGGACCTCTGTCCGCTTCGCACAATTTGATGTTTCCTTCCTGAGCGAGCGTAGCGGGCGTAGGCCGCCCGCAGAGCGAAGCGCCTTGTATTTACCTATTTTTACTGACAATATTTTGTCCTATTTACTATTATATGGTCCCCCACAGTAACATCAATGTGAGATCATCATCAGTGCTCTCGGCGCTCGGCACAGGGGGTGGCACCAAGCACTGCACTCCGATACCTATTTGCGTACTGCGCAACCTTACTGTCTGTTTAGCTGGCGCAAAGTTATGTTGTACTACACTAGAGCATTGTAGTGCTGTTGTACTGCTGTACCTGGGTTATTGCTGTACTGCATTCAGTACTGCTGTACCGGGTACTCCTGTACAACATTCAGCACTCAGCAACTCAGTATTAATAGTATGCCTCGTACTCAGCAGTCTGTCTCAAGTGGACGATACACAACTTTGCGGTTTGCGGTGTTGTGACTCACCTAATATCCTTTCCAGCATAAAGCCCAACCCGACTTCGTTTAGAATACTGGGTCATCTTAGGGTTTTTGCACCCTCGAGCAAAGTCCTGCAGCAAGCCCATCGACGGTCTTCGCAGAAGCGACATCTTGACTGCAGTCTCCAAGAGCAAGACCAAAAGGGGTACACCAGTGATTGAAGCAGCGCGAGAGGAGCCGAGAGCACCACGCTTCGAAATACATCTGTAAAGATGTAGAGGCGTTACTTGATCGGGAGTATTGGCGTAGGATGAGTGCAGCAAGCCCTCTACCGGACCACCCACCCAGGACCACCCCAGATATACTTACCCCAGATATACTTGGGGGCTGTGTGCGCAAGGTGGCCGAGAAGGACGTGGGGCATCTCTAGGTGAGCTAATATGTCCTGGTATTGGGCGATGGTGCGTTGACTAGATAGTTTTGTTCAGATCGGATAATATTTGCCATACTCCCAAGTTTTGATAGCAGCAGTATACATGGCACCACTCCGCAGTTCGAAGTCGCAAACATACGATGATGTTTGGGGCATTCTGATCTGATGCTACAACTGCTTTCGAAACTTATAGTACTAGTACCTGGTATAGATTGAGCTGGGCCAGTGTTGATTTGGCCCCCTTTGCCTCTTCTACACTTGCAAGAGGACGAACGAACGGCGGCTCTCTGGACGGTATGGGATAGAATGCGGAACGCGGAATGCGGAGAGTTGACAGCACGCACCCTTGCTTGCTAGAGTTGCACCCCGCTTGACTGAGAACCGGGTACCGGTGGCGGGTACCCGGAACCGTCGGAACCGGAACCGTCCCGGTCCAGCTCACGGAATCGCGGGTATTTGTACCACGGGTACCGGGTACCTGTCAATTGCTCTATTCGGAGGCCCCGAGACTGGGGTATATCTTGATTCATGCATATACTGCAGCAGCAGCTGTGCCCCTAGCCTCTCGCCTCCCGCCCCTGCAGACTACGAGTACAGACCGACAATAGAGAATACCCCTACAGGACGGCAGTATCTGCGTTCGCACAACATGCTACACAGAAGTGAGTACACAGACGCACACGATACCCCTCACAGCGTAGATGGCCCTACTTTACCATGAACCACAGAAGATAGACCAATCACGAGAAGCCCGAACGTTTCGATGTTGCTGTTCGTAGAGAGACCGATGTGATTGCGGCAATGATATCGACCACCACGTAAATAGTGTATGGTAACCCGGATACCCGGGCACGCGGGCACCCGTGTCCTCTTACCACGCCACCGATCAAACGCGGAAAGGGGAGCCGGGTACCCGGGTACCCGGGTCCGCCTTACCACGCCACCGCTCAAACGCAAAACGGGAGCAAATAAATAGTGTATGGTAAACCGGGTACCCGGGTACTCGGGTACCCGGGTACCCGTGTCCCACTCAAAGGCCAAAAGGGGAGCAAATATTGTCTGGTAACCCGGGTACCCGGGTGCCCATATCCGCCGGAGCCCCGGGTACGTACCCGGTTTCGGTTCCGGCTGGAACGCCCCCCACCCGGTCGGGTACCATTTTGAGGCCGGGGCGCAACTCTATTGCTTGCACGGTGAACCATGCATGCCCTTCGGCGCTCGTATTGCTTTTCTCTTGCGATCTTTCCGATGTGCGAGTGGGGCACGGACTCCCATGAGCTCTGCAGCCGCCCACTTTGTGCTAATATTTTCAGATTTACTGCCGTTTGCACGGTACCTGCAGTAATAGCTCTTTTGTTGCCCGAAACGATGCTACAATCATACCCGGTTTTGTCAAGAACATACGTATCAAAGCGTCGGACTTACCAAAGGGTGTGCCAAGGGCAATAGAGCGATACTCACGGGTACACCTCGAATGCAGCGGCTCTTTGTACAGCACGGCAATACGAATATACGTGGCATCTCTGAATTTTGTTCTTGTTTCGACGCGGAAAAACAGCCCACAGATATTTAGATTGAGTCGGCATTTTTGACGCCTAGATTCCCAAACACGGCTACGAGTACTGCTGTTGTCTTTCAGTCCTCAAGCCACATCCTCTCTCTCTCTCTACCCTCTACAGGTATGTACCGACCTGATAGTCTATTAATAGTAGCAATACGTACTCAAATGCAGGTTATCGTAACCGTTACCGCTCTGACCGTTGAGTATCCGTACCAAAAGCTCTACCCGGCCTTTACGTACAAGCGAACTCGCGAACTCCGGGCGCATACCGGGTTGCTGTGCAAGGAACGCCACCACAGAGTAGTCGACGCCTCACGTATCCAACCCGATGGCCGTTCTACCGTGTACCAGGTAGTAACACGCAAGACAACACAACCCCTTGGACGATTTTCCGAGCCCAACTTCCCCAAAGCAAGGGAAGCACTCACAACCAAAACACGTCATAATAACTGGCTCTGGAAAATCTTCATGAAATCTTTCCAATGACATGATCGCTCTCAACCGAAATACGAAGTGGCTTTGGAAAGATCTCGACGTGAACAACGGCCAACGCAAGCCAAGACCACAATTGGGGGCGGTTTGTGTGCTTCCCGCGGCCATATATAAACACCTCATTTTTCGACTTCCTCGAGGACTTTTTGGAATATTCTAATAGCAGAGTTATTTGAAGGGCGGTCAGAGCGTCAAGTCAGGCATGATCCCGATTCACCGCCTCTATAGTACCATCCCCACTCTGTATCATTGACAATGCCGCGTGCAGTCTGCGCCTTGAAAAAAGGGGCCTTTCAACGAATCGATCAACCGATCGTTTGGACAGCCTTCCTGCATCCAAGTTCTGCTCTATACATCCACTACTGCTGTGAAACTATGGATAAGCACCCACTGGTTCGTTGAGTTAGTTCGTACCGCGGTGCCCCTTCTCCAGAAACAACACACGCTCGAACCTAGAGCGTGCATAGCGCCTGCAGCCTTGTAACGTTGATGCTCTGGGGCTCCTTCGTAAGGAGTCTTGCAGGATGCCTGGTGTCGGATTTTTCGATCGGACAGACTGTTGGCCTCGTTTCCTGGGAAGGGCGTTGGACGCGCGCATCTTATTGTTGATACCTCTTTCAGCACTGCTGTCCCGTTTAAGGGACAAACTACTTAGAATTTGTGTGGTGTGCCCCCAAAACGGACGGGACTGCAGTACCCAAAGGGTTTATTTCATATGCACGAATGCAATCTTACTCTATGTACACAGTGAGCATTTGCTACTTTCTGTACATTTTACCTATGCCAATGGAAACGCGAAGTCCAACAGCTTTCTTTCAAAAGTATTGCTTTAAACAAACAGCCGAAAATATCCTCGTACCGCCGCTGTGGGGAAAAAGAGAAAAAAAAGTTTGATTTTTTCGTCTTTTTTTTCTAACGGGCTGCAGGGGGCGCAATTTGTTTTTTCTCGTTGCAAATTGTCAACAAGCTGATAAAAATCAGCTCATGCGACGATAAACGCTCGATCTCGATATAGACTCAGCCCAGGGCCAACCCGCTTGGTGCCGGCCAAGGGAAACGAGTATAGATGACGGCCTCGAAGATAGAAAGTGGATCCATGCTCTAGGGGGCGAGAGCCTGCCGGCGGCGTTCAACGGTGTCCTCCCATACCTGAAAAAAGTCCTGTTTTTTGCCGTTCGAGACGGATCGAGAATTTTTGTCTCGTGTTTTGTGCACGCCAGCGGCTAATTGTTTTTTTATCGTACGCCTGGCCAGCGCCCGCCACACGTCGCTGGCCATTGTGTGAAGACGGTGACCCTAGGGTGGGTCGGAGCCCCTAACGAGCGCACTCCGTTCAGAATTCATGACGCAATCGTTGGTTTTGTCGATCGATGTCTGTCGAGGACTCGGAATCTCGCCACTTCGAACCAAACATCGGCCTGAGTTTTTTTCTGAAGCCGATCGTGGCCCAACATCGGCCCCAGATTTGCTTTTTTCTGGATTTTCCAAAAGTTGGCAACTCTTTTTTTTTCCAAACATCCCATAGGAAGCGTGTTTTTTTTTTTTTGGCGGGTATCTTTGGAATTCAAACTTGTTATTGATACTTCGCTTTCCCATTGGCATAGGTCTTAGTACTCGCATATTATTTCGCTCGATGGGATACGCCACTCACTGCGGGGTGCGGTGCGTCCCGCCCATGACGTGAGGATGGCAATGGAGTATTGAGCAACCACTGCGTTGTGGCTGTTGCAGCTGATAGCTATTGATGCGCTCCGACAGAAGAGAGTTGCACAATCAAAACCACACTCGTTGGGGAAGGGTACACAGTCAGGCGGGGGCTGCAACCGCAAAAGTACGTTCGTTTCGGCTTGCAGCCAGCTCAACTGTACCGCCGACCATGCTGTCGTAACGACGAAGTAGGACACCTGCTCGGACAATGTGTAGCAGTTCGGACAATAGCACGACAGTCCCATCCAATGGCATGTATCGAGGTGTACGGTCCCCTGCCCTTTGGTTACAGGAACACCGTAAGTATGGGAGGGCGTGCCTGGGTCGGATGGTTGAATGATGTGAACCCACCCCCCTCTCCGCACTCGTCGCCTTTCCCCCATCCTCCCCGTACGCGCAGATAGGCACAGACAGGTGGAACACCAGTCACCGCGTTTGCATTTTGTTGGTTGCGGAGGCTGTCGGCGGCGTCTCGAAAACGGCAGTGAAATGGCTCACAACCTGGACGCCTCGCTGTCCGTGTTCGTAAACATCCTTGGAGTGCTGGTGTTCGCATCCATCACTTTGTATCACGTTCTAACGGCCAACCGAAAAGACATTACCTCGTGACAACGGACCGAGGTCGATGTAGTTGGTGTCGTTGATGTATGAGATATGGGGAGCTGTCTCAGATGGCGCAAAAGTAGTTACGGTTAAAAAAAAACGATGCCTCGGTCTTGCCTATTAATAGTCTGCGCGTGGTTACGTTGCCATGGCATAGTCATCGAGAGCCTGTTTGTAGTGGTTCGCCGTGTTGCCGGAACTAGAGCGAAGAAACAATCAGGGTTCTCAAGAATGCTGCCAGAATCGTAGGGTAGGAGAGTATGTGAGAGTTCCATGAGTATGTCGATTGTGATGGAGTCCCGCTCAATGCTCGTAGGGTTGTTGTGGTCATGGCGTGGTGTGGAGTCAGCCGTAGTTTGTGCAGTCTAGTGACGAAACGAGCAGCGGTAGTAAGTTTGTGAGGGGTGATTGCTCCTGTGCAAGGAGAGCACCGGTTGACGCGTAACTTGAGCTGCGTTGTAGGTTGAAGCAGTAAGACAGCAGTCGCCTGCAATGCGCGTAGTAATTGGACAGGGTTTGTCAACATTGAGGAACACCATCTGGCAACCTTGCCCAGGCGTAACGTGTCGGCTGACTTGGGGTGCTTGGTTCGGACGCTGTGATATCAAGGACATTACGTGATTTGCAGGCATGCTGCGCACCGGCGTACGTGGTTCCAGGGTTTGTTGGAGGGAAGTTTCTCATGTACGCGCTGTCTTTGTTATGATACGGCTTGCCTACTGTTCGCCTACAGCAATGCTGTTGTAATGTGGCACGTAGGAGCTCGTTTCGTTATCCTATTAATCGCAATTGACAACGAACGGTAACATCTATCTTCATGCAGTCGTTATGCGTAGGCCAGCCGCCGACGTGACGCCAGCTATTGACGCCAGCTATTAATAACGGCTGTGTTGTATTAACTGGTTTTTATGATGTGTTCTTCCTCACCTTGTGAAGCGGCTCAAACTTCGTTCGACGTACCTACCGTAGTTCTCATGATGGTTGGTTTAATCTCGTCGTCTCGGATGGGGGTGCAAAAATGACGTAGTGCTTGGCTGCAGCAGTAGTACGTCATGTTTTTCATTGACATGGCGCTCGCGCAACATCGTTCTTCGCCTAGGAATACGCTGTTTTTTTTGTGGATTTCAAAGTGTCACAACAACAGGTAGCTTGGCCCCAAAAACATTGACATTGGGGTTAACATCGCCCATAGATTCAATGTTTTTGATTCTTCACATTCATCGACATACTACTGCTTGCTGTAATAATACCTGGTATGTATAAGGCTGACTAAAAAATTATAGTTTGTGGACTCCCGCGAACTAACTTTTAATACTGGTATAATACCAGGTATAAAACAACAGAAGCAACCAGCAGCAGCAGTCGATGCAAACGATTCTTACAAGAGAAACCCATACTCGTACGTGGCATATTGCTGTAATACAAGTATATGAGTGCAGAGAGGAAAAAGAGAATGAAGACTCCTATAATATCATCAGTAGAAATGCCACAAACGTGAGCACCTACCTGCGTACACACAATGACACAACGTACCGCCTGTTTTAGTGGTGCGACGTCTGTCAACTTCGCCTCGCGTACACACAAGGATGTGGACAACATGAAAACATGAGATTAGATGCCGTGCACTGTGCGCCCCCACTGTAATAACACGGCTACTGCCACAGGCGTGTCATTAATACACCCCCCTTTTATACCCCCCGCCCAGAGAAGGATACATAATGCCTCTTTTATAGCCCAGTCAGCAATCCGCAGTGCCAAACTCTAGGTCGCGAGTCGAGTTCAACGTGGAAACAGGTACCGCTACGAGTACGTATCACACGCTCGTGTACGAGAAGCACTCGTTTATAAATATAGAATAATGAAGCACATTTATTTATTTGACGAACATTCACTGCTGCTGCTGTGTGCTTATACACAGAGGGGAATGTAGAGGGTACTGGGCGAGACAGAGTGAGCGATCTCGCTTGATTTAAAGGTGAAAAATCTGACTACAGTGCTCTGGTGGATGGGTGCACGGTGGATGGTGTGCGGTCGCCCTTCTTGCACCCTATCATAGCTGCATAGCTGTGGTGAGGTGTTGTACTGCTGTAACCGCCGTAGTGGCCCGAAAACATTCGAGGCAGATTGTGAAATCACCGATCATACAAAGAATCCCGTGCACTTTTTTACTTTTTGTCGTTCGATACTGGAACCACACCTCAAGCTCCAAAATACAAAATCATGGACACTTGAAGTGGCGGATTTCGACATACTGAAATCAAGTGTTTTGCCTGATCCGCCCTTCTCCCAGCCTCTGTTTCCTATCTCGTCCATCTTGTCCATCTACACGTAGCAAGCACATCGTCTACCACCTCTTACATCCCTTTAGCTACTTTCACCCCCAAACTCAGAATCATGAAGTTCACTTCGGCTGTCGCGGTGCTGGCTTGCGTGGGATCGACCCAGGCGTTCGTGCCCCACGCACTCCCTTCGGCTCGCATGAGGTGAGGGAGCCTCAAGCTAAGGCAGACTCATTGGTCCCTTTCGGGTGTCGGAGTGCGTCGCTGGGAGAGGGAACGGGATAGGCGGGCGGGATGCACAGAGCCTACGGGCTTTGAGCATATAGCTCGGCAGCCTCTGGTTTGGTGGTCGTATGGGGGCTTGTGCCGCGAGGCGGAATAGCTCCCCCGTGCGCATGCATGCTTTGGTTTTATGTTCATGCTGATATCTGATGTTTTGGAGACGCATGAGGCAAAAGCCGTTTTTCTGGAGGCTGTTTCTACGGTATGTTTCGTAAGAGTATGTGGTTTGATGTACCTGGTACCTGGTGTAGACATGGCCTTGTGTTCCATGGCGGCAGCAGCGGGAGCTGGGGCCATGCGATCGCTGTTGCTATCCCTATAGGTACCGATATGTTGCCATACCAAATGGCTGATCTCCCGCGGGGGAGCGTTAACCTCGTTGTTTGTTTTTCGTGGTTGGGCAAAGGGGGGTGCTCGTGTCGTGTTGTCCAAGCCCAGGAGTCGTTTGCTGAGACAACGGCATGGCGGGACACTCACTATTTATCAACCACGTACCCAAGGCAAACTCAAGTCAGGTTTTCCCAAATGCGTGCCCCCAGGTGCAAAGTCTCCTAAACAGGCTGACCCGAGACTGCTCTCCCTTGTTGGGGTGACCGCGCAGTCGAGTTTGGTTCATCAATGGCAGCCGCCCGCGTCTTATTTTGCGCAGTGGGTGTGGTCATGTCCCTACAAAATGTTGCATCTATCATTTTTTAGGTATGTACGAGTATGAGTACCTCCATACCAGTATCTACATCTGTCATACGAACGAGGCTCTTGGAGAGCACACTCTCCATCGATCGATACCCACACTCCCTCGTACATACATGCGAATCGTGTGCGTCTGCTTCATGTCTTGACTTTTTGCTCTTCCTTGTTTTTGCTTGCTGCCTGCGCCTTCCTGCATGCCCCACTCCTCCTGCACCCCTAGCTCGACGACCGTCATGTCTGCCGAGAACACAACACCCGCAAGCCGTGGGGACTTCCTCAAGTCCGCAGTGTCCGCGGCGGCTGTGTTCGGACTCGCGGCGGCACCTGTGCTTGCGGAGGTGGACAACCCGATTGTGCCTTTCCTGGGTGGTGGCGACAAGATCGATGTCAACAACGCCAACGTCCGCGCTTACATCAAGCTCCCGGGCATGTGAGTCCCGCACCAAGACGCGGTGGCGCGAGGGGGTTGCAATAGCGTGACACGATGACACCCACAATGTGATGCCGGCCGGCCACGTGAGAGGTTGTGCAGTTTGTGTTGCAGTCAGTGTGGCGTGAAGGCTCTGTTCCTGGGACAACAGATTTTTTTGGTGTATTCGTAAGTGAAGGTTTTGGAGAGTATGTGGTATGATACGAGGTTGACCTTGATTGGAGGGTACACGTACATAACATAAATAAGAGGATCACGTTCGTTCATGTGAGTATTTTTCGTGCTGCGTCACTCGCGAGAATAAAATCATCCCACGGGTCGTATTATATCGTAGTTCGAGTTTGAAGGCTGTGCAACGAGTCGTTGGTATGCCGGAAGTACTCGCTTTTCGGAACCCCTTGCATACAGCAAGCAGCAGTACAAACTGCCCACAACACTGATATCATACAAGTAATTGAGCTGTAGTACTTGGTGAGCAACGGAGAGCTGGAGCGCTGGTGCAGGCTGGAGCTGTAACTTGGTATTGGGTTTTCTGATCTTTGATACCTTCAGTGTAACGAGTCTCGCGTGGTACTGGTACTGGTACTGGTTACAACACGATCACGACGAGCACTCATGTTTTCGTACATTCTGCTGCAATGATGCATAAGAAACAGAAACGCTGACTCAGGATTGATTTCTTATTGAATACTTGTATGACCTTACACGTATTCTACTTCTGTAGGCTTCAGTATGATTGATAACGACTCCCATTTTTTGTACCGCTTATAATACAGCTCTTTCAGTACTGCGGTGTACACAAACCTGGGTAATTCCTCTTACGAGTATTATGTTTTTTTTTTTTCCGAACATTGGACGTGCGGTGCTAGAGGGGCCAAGCTCTACTACTGGAACAAACAGTTCAGTGCAGGCCGTTAACCGCACCCGCCGTTCGCAACGCAACTCGACCCGTACATGCATGCGGTAACACACGACTCCAAGTATCAGCAGTCCACTATTAATAGTGTTTTCAGCTGTCGCTGTTATTAATAGTCGAAATCCGCGCAGCAGGATGTTTGTATCTGTCGTCAATTTGGGTGCGTTGATGGAAAGCAGTCCTGGGCCGTTGTCTTTCCAGATGATGGTTGGTCATGCTATTATTAATAATAGGATGGCCGTGACATGCCCCCAAACTTCATATCTACAGCAGTGAACGCTCCGGCATCGGCCAGCTTGAATTTGGTCCCTAGTGCTCTGCCGTCGTCTAATAAGTCACTGCTGCTGCTGTAGTACGGACGGTGGTACCTCGTGTTCGCTTTCAAATACTCGGTGCAGCTTACTGATTCCCAGACGGGCACGGACTCGTACGCACATGTTGTGATATGCCAGTTGTTTGCAATTGGATCAAATATGTACGTGCTTGGAGTCATTCGCCCGCCTGGTACCTCGTGTAGAAAAGATTGGAAGTTCACATGTAAAACGCTACGTACAGCCGAAGTACACGTTTAGGACACTACGTACAGCCGTGCACTACGAGTGCGTCATGCCTTGTGTTTCTGGGGTGTATCATACCATCATACCAGTACAAGTATGATACCATATTATGCCACTCGCAGACCTGCCTGTGCACCGGCGGCCTCAATCTGTCAGGGATGCGTATTTTTTAAGCTGGGACTGGAAAATTTCCGGTAAACAGCCTTTTTCAGCCTTTAGATTTTTTGCCCGTATTTCCTCTGATCCAAGGACAGTAAAAGGCGTCGTTTCGAGGCGGAGGCAAGCGTATCACCCACCCCCGATAGCCCATGTACTGTGTGAAGCCGAAGTGTATCATTTATTTTGGTTTTCGGGCTTTCCTTTTGTGCGGTTTTTCTCTACGTACTACGGTACGTACGCACCATAGCAGTTGCCGACAATCTGAGTGTCCCAGGCATATTGACCGGTTGCAGCTATTGTTTCCATTATTTTACTATGTTTCTCCATGCTCTGGATGACCTAAAAAAAATGCATGTTCGGCATTTGAAAGTACAGTAATTGCTGCACGTACAATAGACAACTTTATACAGCGCAAAACGTGAAAAAACAACTGGGGTTTCCATACTATCTTGGTTGCGGTTTTTGTGGAGGGGTACGGGACACGCCGATGTCCCTCCCAAAGAAAATATTTCCTCTTTCTCTACGATTGTCGGGAAATTTCCGCTACTGGAAAATACCCATCCCTGCAATCAGTATAGAGCAGCATTTTGCTTCCTGGTGTGCTGGGCTGTATCGGCATTCTGAGTTGGAGCGCAGGGAGTAACCCCAAGCGTAGCGTAGCGAGACCAATCGCCCCCACCCCCCCTCGGCTTGTGATGGGGCCCCGATGGAAGTGTCGTCGCAGTAAAAAACAAACGCGTTTGAGTCTGATTTCCCATGACTAATATGTGCTCAACCACGTACGGTATTCATTCTGTTGGCCTGGGTTGGTCGTGGGCATCGACACAGAAACGAGCGGAGAAGTAGAAAAACGAAGACCATATTCGTACACGCCCAAGTTTATTTTCCGTGCCTAAGTTGGAGAGATGAAAGGATAATCTCCAGTTGTAGTGTGTTCAGATATATCTCCTCCGCGGAATTTATTTTGGAGTTACAGTCAAATATTTTGGCGTGTTTCCTGGGTGCCTCATCAAATCTGGTGGCGGCTTGGAATGTGCTCACAGGCTCAAGTACTCGATAGGTTTCGCGAGACACGTACTGCTGCTGTTCAGTGCGAAGCCCTACAACGCCGGCAAAATACGCACCCGTTAATGTGCGAACACGTTTTTTTTTGTTGCAGCTGCACTAAAGGTTGCTTTCTGCCTACTGCTCACCGCCCTTACCACCCCCACCCGCCATGTATGGATCAGATGGTCGGTGGAGACTCGCCCCCGCGCGGAAGGCTATGGTGTTCGATGTCACACGGTGTCATGTTTACCCTGTGCCATCAATTCACCACATTTTCACCGTTTTAGAACTGCAACTGCGCCCACCCACCTTTTTGTGGGCGAACTACTACTGGCTGGCTGTACGTACAGTTTGTTTCGCTTCTCAAAAGTGTTACGGGTTGCGTTCTCCGGAGGTCAACTCGCGGAGCTTTCAAACTACTTGTAGTGTAGTTTTACTAATGTATACTATACAATGCATGACAGGGGAGATATACCCCTACCGCTGCGCACGCACGCCCCGAGCTCAAAAGTACAGTATAGCTGCAAAAACCCTTCCATCTTAAAGTTAGGAAACCCATGCGTCTACGTACGAGTATTTTTCACTTTGGGTTCACTGGTCTCTCACTCCCCGAGGTACATGCGTTTTTTGTTGTTGTTGTTGCATACCGGCTTTAGCACCGTACGCCAATACATTTGGGCGGGGGCAATGAAGCAGCATTTTTTCAAGAACCAATCACTGGGTTAGAATAAGAACTGGGGTTCGGTGTTGGGTGTGTATTTTGGCCTCGGTGGTGCTGTATTATACCTGTAGCAGGGAGACATGTTTATCGTTGCACGTACTCTCGCGTTCGCGAATCGGCGCGCCGTTCGCAAAATTCTTGCTGTTCGCGGCATTTTAAAAATAGCCCCTGGTGGCAAATGCCTCTACTGGAAACTCCCTATTTTTCCATCCCCTGTATTCACGTATCAGATGTTGGCATTTGTGACCAATTTCGTGCGAACGGGCGCCGTTCGGTTATTAGTGTTCTTGGCCGTAGCATGCACTTCACCCCTTTTTTCGAAAACATACCTGGTACACACGAAAAGTGCGGAAGGACCGTACGATCAGCTAGCTCCCGCTGCGTATACGTTTTGTATTACTTGTGTGTGGCTGGAACCTGGGATATTTTTTCAGGTGTATGAAGCGTTGATCGAGACTGCATGCACACCTTCACAGACTCGGTGAGTGGTGCTCAGTGCTACCTCCTACCCGTTATGCAACGAACGTCCCGTGATTGTTGCCTCAGGTACCCCAACGCGGCCGGAAAGATCGTATCGAACGGGCCGTACTCGTCCGTCTCTGACCTCTACAACATCAAGGGGCTCACCGGTAAGTGGGGAAAGGGGAGTTTGTAGAGTGTGTCCTTTTTTTTTTTTTTTCGGCACGCAAGAACGAATCACTCGCTCTAAAAATACGGTACTGAGCGTGTGCCTCGTCAACACGTTGGTTTGTCGACTTTGAACTCATTGACAAGTTTATACATTTCACGTGCTAATTGATGATGCGGAGTTCTTGACTGGTGACGAGTGAGGTGTTTATTATTATTATATAATAAGAGAGGAAACCTATTGAAACACAAAACGGCCGTCTGCAGGAGTACTACTGTAGCGATGTTCTCGCCGTGGCCGGTCAAGCAACCTAGATATTGGATTATTCGATGGTTGCGACGTGAGTCGGAGCTTATATGTGCCCGGCGAAGAAAGCAATGGAAGGGGTGCATGACATGACATGACATGAAGCCTGCTGTTGATGGTTTCCATGATATATCACCACGTACCTGCCGAGCATTTAGCATACATGTATACTCATTACTGCTGTGTAGTAAATCGTACATGAAGTGTATGTTTCGGCAGATAGCAAACCTTGACGTAGACAATCGCTTACCCGACGCTTTCCTGACGCTTTCTCCAAGTATCGATAGTTCGTCGACAAGGAGGTCGGTGCAGTTATGAAGAGATCCATGGGAACTACTGCAGAAGCTCCTTGATGTGTCTCCTGTGGTAGCTGTTGTGTGGCGGCTATAACGACCATTCTCTGTAGTGTCCGAAATAAACCCTTTCAATTACTGCACTTGTACGTACAATACCCTTACTATTAATAGCAGTATTAATATTACGGGGGACCATAGTAATAGGACCAAAAATGGTTGGCAAAAATAGGAAAATATTTAGGTGTTTGTGTGTACCGTAGGTCCTATTTAATATGCCCCCCGTAATAGTAGTAAATATCAGCCTGCTGTCCTGCTGCAGTTGCTATTGTTTTGTTCACACAACAGGAGTGCCGTCCTGAACGGGTTATAGCCCTTGTAGTATGGATGTAAATAGCACTACTGTACCTCGTATTACTATTCATATTACGGGGGGCCATATAATAGTAAATAGGACCAACTACGTATTGTTCGTAAAAATGTTCATACATAAAGGTTTTTGTGCATACCGTAGGTCCTATATGGTCCCCCGTAATAGTGCACTACATTTTGATGGGTTTTCCCCACAAGGGGAGAGTGCAGTCTTGAAGGCGTCCACATCCGGGCAAGCTTGATGAAGGAACGAAGGGCGATACGATGGGACGATAATATTTTACAAATACGAAGCTAAAGAAAGGGGAGCTAGCGAATGATCCCCAGGCTGTTCTCCGGCGTCAACAACAGGGCTGCCTGCCTTTAAACAGCCCCAGCCCGACGCTAGGGCCGTCCAGCCGTGCGTGGGACGGCCCTGACTGGCTGTTTAAAGGCAATCGACGTGCTGATGCCGGCGAGGAGTGCGGAAGTCAGACGCGAGTACCTCTCGCCCGGATGTTGGCGCGATCATGGGCGTTATTTTTGGTACGCTTCCATGGACGCGTGTCGCACTTCCGTACTTGCCAACTTCGTGATTTTCTATTCTACGGCGAGTAAACCATGGGCACTATGGTTATGTGCTGGTGTTGTACCTGGGCTTTCGATGGACGTTAAACGAGGCCGTACGAATAGTATCGACAGATCCACTCGTGTCCGACTTTGAAAACGGGTGCGGCTTGGACTCTCTTGTGCTTTTATGGGATGAACCACGCACCACGCTGCTACCGCCGTGGGTACACGCACACGCACAAACGTACCCATACCTATCCCTTTTGATTCGTCTGGTTGGTCAAAATTGGCACCTTGGCCATATATGCCTACATAGAGGGTGCGCTCGAGCAACCGAATTGTATTGCCGTGCGGATTTTGTAAGCCGAGGCTAAAGAAACCCCTTGGCGCTGCGAGCGCTCCCACACGCAAGCAAGCACGCAGCCACGCAGTATTGGACACACGGCAGCTGTGAGTTCGACCGTGATTAGTCTGTACCTGTACTCGTAGAGCTTCGCCGTTTTTGGCTGATCCGTTGTCGAATATGTACATGGCATCACGCTCACAGACAACTCGAATGCTGCACAATCAGGATCGATCCGCTTGGCTTCTCGTCTACGTCTAATCCCCCACCCACCCCCATCTCTCTCTCTCTCTCTCTCTCTCTCTCTCTCTCTCTCTCTCCTCTGGTGTTCGTGAACGTGGTTTTCGATTGTGAATCTGTTTAGGGGAGGAAAAGGCCGCCATGAAGAAGCACGAGAGCAGGTTCGTCACCATGGACCCCCAGGCTATGTACACCATCGACCGCATCAACAACGGCCTCTACCGGTAAACTGTTGAAAGCTTTTATGGCGACCCTGCTGCGCTGAAGACCGCTGCCGCCAGGCGGTATACACACACACCATTACGCCCGTGCTGCTGGTCGGGTGCAGGCGGCACTCGCGCAGCAGGTTATGCAACACATTCGGGGGCGAGCTTCGGGACGGGGTAGCTGTGCCGATCGTGGTCTTTCGATGTGACATCTCTCTGGGGAGAGGTAGCACTGTCGGTGGCGCCCGGGGCGGTGGCGCCTGGGGGATCGGAGAACGTTTTGTTTGGCCTCGGGAAGGAAGAGCACTTGGAGCCATAGTTTACCGATCACTGCGTGGTTTTGCTTCGGGTATCGGCGACGTATAGTAGCTTCGGTGTTTTGTTTGTACTGACCCAGTGGTGATCAACACGTGAGAGCGTGAGTGACCGTTTGCCAAAGCCTGACTGCCCGAGACTAGTTCAAGGCAGCAGAGAGGGGCGTACCTTACCCCTGTTTAGTCTGGTATACCGGGTGCGCTTGTGCTTGTTGTAGCTGAGACGCGCGCGCTTTATATATTTTTTGCGAAAGTTTTTGTGTTTTTCCTCATAACGACTGCTTTGTAAACACGAGCAGGCAAGAAGAGAAGCGTGTTTCAGCTGACCCAAGGCTTTGCTTGGCTCGAGGGTATTAAGGCTCATAACACGCTGGTGGTGGGGGCGCTGAGGTTGAAAAATACTGGAGTGTGGCCCATCGCATAATGGGATCAGCCGCGCTGCAAGCGTTGCGAATCCTTATCTAAGTACCGGCTGCAGCATCTTGTGTCCGCATCAAGTATGCTTTTATCGTCCGTTAACTTGAAGAGCAATCATGAATTATGGTCAGATTATGGGAATGTGCTGTGACGTCCATGTTTGCGGCATGTACATGACACGAGTTGAGGTTTCAATGTGCTGTAGGCCTGATCGTGGCAGACTGGCGCTGAACAGAAGCTTCTTGGAGGTTGCTCGTTGTGACGACTTCCCGCTCACCACATGCCGTTGCGCTGACTTGAAACCTTCATGAGGTTGCTCTTTGTAGCACTATTAATAGCTGCCCATCACGTGTCACGCCACGTGCTGTTGCTCGGCTATACCTGGTACGTGGTATACTCTTGCTGCGCTGACTAGAGTATGTCGCCTTTTCTCGATACATCGATCGCACATATTATCCGAATAAGGTACCAAGACTCCCCTCCCAGACTCAAGGCTTTTGATTTTGTATGGTCGCACCACAGCCGTCAATATTGCATTACCAAGCTCTTGTACACAAGATCCCAAGACCCCACTACTTTACATGAAATACTTTTCATGCTTGCGAAGTGTTGGTTCAGTTTTTGCTGCGGAGGTATAGTTGTATGTTTTTTTTTTCATGTAGATAACATCCGCCTCGATACACGAATCTCTACAAAAGAGAAAAAAAAAATGCGGGGGTATTTTCGTGCAAACAGTCATCGCTCTGAGCCGACAACGAGTATTGAGGTATGTTAATTGTACGGAGTTCGGAAATTTAGGTACATACGATTTTTAAACTCCAATAGCCGGCCAACCCGCCTCAACTGTGGTCGGCGCCAACACATTCAGCGCTATCTTTGACCTGCGATGTCTGTAGAGCAATTTTTTAAAAAGAAATACGACAACTACTGCTGTGAGAATAACATCGTCTAGCAAGAACCGTAAGCCTAGTTGAGGGGGTACTGTTGACCATCAGAGAGGAGAGATCTTGATTGAAACGGAAACATGAACACGAGGTACATCTCCGTTCAACAATACTAGCAATACTGAACGCAGGCTGACCTGTAGGAGCTACATGAGCTACACATGTTTCCCCCAGCTTGAGCTATATATGGGCGGTAGCTCATCTGCACATGTTTTCGAAGCTTGATTGAGCTATATATACACGATAGTTGAGCTAGCTCATGAGCTGTCCGGGGTGTGCAGCCTTATATTTAATGGTAACACCTAGGGAACAGCAGGGCAACCCGAGGGGTGGACCCCTAGCCAATCAGAGTGCCTAATTAGCTACCCCAGGAAGATCTACTATCAAGGTTTGTCCACTACTGGGGCAACCCTTGCCCTCTAAAATACTAGCAATACTGAACGTGATTTTTTTTTTGTAGAACTGCACCCCAGTTCAGGACAAGAGTACTTGGAATCAACCTTGAGATAATTTTGAGGTGTCGGAACTAGTACAGGGGGTGACCGCAGTTTATTTCGTGAGTGACCGGAAACGGTTACAAAAATGGCGTGACGGCTAAACGCATTTAACATAAAATTGCCTCGCTGTACTATTAATACAGTAACACCTTCGAATATATTTGAAAACTGCCCCTGTTTTTTGTTACGATCCCGCGGGGTTTCCACAAATATATTTTTATGGCGGCTTGACTTGGTAGGGGGTAAGGGATGCGGCCACCTAGGCCACGGCCGAAAACAGGTGCCCTGAGCGCCGTCACCTACGAAAAAAGTAGATGATCGCAGTGTCCGGGTACCGTCACTATGTACAGAGCCATGCTACGAGTGGCACTTTTCCCCCCTATTTTCTTGTTGATTCTGGCCACTAACACTTGACAAATGAACAACCCATGCCGATATAGAATACGTCATAAGTTTGGAGGGGGTCAAAGGGGTCGCCATTATACACAATATGTTGATGAGTTTTTTTGTTGCGCTGTCTCTTGAGCGTCCGTCTCTGTTGTCCTCGCTTCTAACGTCAATGGGATGCCGTGGTTCGTTGAAACCCACGCCGCCCCCCCCCCCGCGCGCGCTATCTGTTACGTGCGGTACTCGTCGTGGTTTCCATCGCGCGAAGGAACAATCATCACTCCATCACATATCTGGATATCGTATCATCCTCATATGATATTTGGTAATATGCGCTCGGACTGGCCGACGCGGGTTTTGGCCTGACGATCGTGTGCTCCATGCATGTATATATATCTATCAATAGATAGATGCGATTTGTGTCAGTCGTGTCTTTTCTTTGCAATTTTTACGATGTTTGTACCCGCTAACACATGGGCCCTTTTATCGTCGAGACTTGCTGTCGATTGCAAGTCTCAAAGGAGACCCCCCCCTCTTACGTGAGCTAGACAACGAGAGCACATTTTTTTTTGCGGGGGGGGGGGGGGGGGGGGTCGGTGAGAGCGGGTGATCGAGCTAGATCGTTTGTCCGGGGTGGATAACCTTCGCTCCGCACGCGTGGAATGATAGCTGTTGCTCTCGCATTAAGTCACGCCCAAAAAATTGAGCCCGTGGTCACAGGATAGGCTCCAAAAACCCGGAGCGGAAGAATACCTCAGGGAAAAAAATATAGCCAAATTCCACGAGCGGTACACTTGTGGTCTCTAAAACGGATTGAGAAAAAGTGTCTGTCCGTCCGCACGAGGGTCACAGTTCGGATAGTACAGAGAACAGAACAGCCAGATACAGATCATGGCCGAAACACATCGTACACCTCAAACAATAGTATCACCGAGTGTTTATGATAAGGCACCCACCCACAAGGCAGTTTCACAGCAGTACCCCTATTATTGCTGTCTCTGGAGGTGGCCACGCCCGAAAATACATGAAGAATATATGAACTCATTGAAGCTGTCAGCCATATGCCAGTCCGCCTCACATGCCGTTCTTATTAATATTAATATTAGTAGGCTGCAGCTCACCTATCAGGCTACTCGCCGAGCACCTCACGGCGCTTGGTGCAAGCAAGCAATGGTTGCCTGGTTGGGGTAAACCCGACGTGCTCCGTCCCGGCATTGTAGGGATGCGAGGGTCTATGGTCACGCGACTACGGCCATGCATGATAATGATGGCACCACACCCCCCCCTCCCGTCGTGGTACATGCTTTCACATTTTTCGCGAGATGAGTTTGACACTGAACAGTTTGCAGCATTTTTTCCATGCTCGTCGACTCACGTCGAGTACTGTTTATTATTCCCATCATCGTACACCGTACACAACACGTACCGTAATATGATACACGACAGAATGCGCGTGAACCACACTAATGTCAATACGGAATATACTTGCTTCAATGTCGAACAAAAAAAAAAAGCTCCACACCGGGTACGAACTCATCAAATATACTTGAATCATGTCGAGGTTGTAGCGAGTATCCCGCCCGTGCTTGGCCTTGAGCCGCCTACATCTACAACTGGTGGTACCAACGAGTGAGAAAAAAAAGCCAACTGCTGTTGCCGCTGTTTTCCTGCGTTACAACAACCAAAATTGAGAGTCACGCTGGCAATCTATACGGGACGGTACCACCATAGCGCTCGCCCCCAGCGCCCCGCTTCCCCGCATAATCCGCCTCAGCTAATAATAGTCCGGCAGCGAACACATTCAGACCACGCAGAGCACCTAGCACACCGTTCCTAGCACCCCCAAGCCCTTTGCGGTGCCGAGCCCCTCCGCGACCGCTGCCGCTATCACTGCTGCTATCACGGTTATGTCCGGCCTCAACGCTCGGGGATGTCCAACATTTTTCAGGGCTAGAACCAGTAGGCGTCTCGGCTGTCGTCGTCGCAGGATTTCTTTCTGAGACCAGTCCAAGCGGGAACCTCAATTTCGGCGCGCTCATAATATCGCACGAACTTCCCCCACTAATAGTGTCACGGTTGCCAACAGCGCTATCTGCCTCGTGGCCTGAGTCGCCGGCGGCTGCCCCGGAGCCAAACGCGCCTCTGTCTTCTTTACGACAACAATCTGTTTGGTGTACGGCTTCCTGGCGGTTGCTGCCCAACACACGGGCGGTAGCGTACGAGACGAAGGTGAGGTGGGCGAGTGCATGCCGTCGCTGCTGCGCAAATTGCCACGCTCCCTGCAGAAAAATGCGGGGCGACGCAAAAGAAAAGCGAAAACGAGGGCCACAGTAGAACAATTCGGCGAAGTTAATCGTTGAGCGGTGCACGGCTTTGCCTGATGATCCATGGGCGTCTCTTCAGATTGGGCGTCTCTTCAGATTGTTGTGGAAAATAAAAGTGGCAGAGGAGAAATTTCTACTGCATTTGGCCGAGGAGAAAAATATATTGCACTCACCATCAATACGACGTCCAATAACTCAACCACACGACACCTCACTGTCGACCTCCGGCGACCCACAACAAAAAATGAAAAATCCCAGTCTTCGATGACCTTCATACCTGATCGGTAGCACACTTCAACGCAAAGCGCGCCTCCCGCCCAAGAAATTCCTCCAGCATCCCACCCCCGGCCATCGCCCCGGGCAATTCCCCTCCGGGACTCCACTCAGATTGGGTGCACCCCCTTCCACCATGTCGCTACCGCCATCAAGCTCGTCCTCTTCGCCCCCCTCTGCCTCTGCAGAGTTCTCCTCTTCGGCGTCCTCCCGGACGCACGTCTCGTACCATTCTGCCACCGCCCGATTCCATCTCAGCCAATCGTAAGGATCGCCGGTCGCGGCTGCCAATTTTTCCTCTTCGGCTTCTGCTACTGTCACTGCAGCTGGCATCGACACTGCCACGGGCGCTGGCATCGGCACTGCGACCCCTTGCGTATCCGATGCACCGCCTTCCCCTGTCGTTGACCCCGTATTGCGGTGGTTTGGTTTATGCTGCTGCTGCTGCTGCTGCTGTCGCTGCTGTTGGTGCCGCTGCTCCACTGTTCGTGGCGTACAGAGGAGGGCCTCACGCGGCGCGGCCACGAGGAACGTCTGGCAGAGGAAGCGCCTGTAACACCAAAGGCTCTCGTGTCCGGGGTAATCTTTAATCAGAACAGAGTTCGACGACCGCTCTTCGTCCACGAAGTCGACTCCCGACCTACCTGAGGCTTAAGACACACAGAGAACAAAAAAACCGAGAGAAGACACACGGATCGTTGAAGGAGTGCGAGGGCAGTGGCGTGCAGTATGAATTACACAATAGCGCTGCGGCGCAGTCGTTGCCGCCCTTGCCAAACCCTACCCATCGAAAGGGGTGGTGGCTATCCATGCCTACAAGGTGCGGTAGCTCTCGCTGAGAACTCATAACTCGTGTTGGTGTATATGTGCATCACACCTGTCGTAAACTGTTTTATTTCAACTAGCATTTCTATTTTTTCCAGCTTTCTGGACAAGCGTTGGCCACTTGTGTCTTTTTCTCCCTTCGCCGTTCCGGTATTTCCTTTCATTTCTATCGCGCATAGGATGAATTCAGCATTCCCACTGCTCGTCGGTTTTCATCCAACTTTGATAAGTCACGCTCCCAACCTTTCCGCGATGAGAAAAAACACAAAACACATCAAGTACTGCTGTGTCCTCAACTGTGTGCGGCTCGTGAAAGCCACATCCCCCCCTTCGACGACGGACATGCATGACATGAGTCCACCTCCCCTCTCCCGGCCAAATAGTGGAGGTGTCTCTATTACGAGTAGGGACGGTGCTCCGTCCGGAAAGGGATGCGTGGCGAACGGTCAAACGACTAAGGCAAACAACAAGTGAAGTACCCCCGACGTGCTTCGTCCCGGCACTGTAGGGATGCGAGGATCTATGGTCATACGACTACGGCCACGCATGATATCGACTACAACCTCCCCCCCCCCCCCTCTTCAACCCTATATTAAATACCTGGTATATAGATAGGTTGGGTTGACGTCGGTTGGCGACGACGCCCCTCTGTATTGAAAACCTGGTATATATATAGGTTGGGTTGGTGTCGGTTGGCGACGACGCTGTAAAACACGCCTCTCACTGCGTGAGCTAGACAGCCAGGGTACTGTTTTTCGTTGTTGTTTTTTTTGGCGGTTACCACGGCTGGCGGTCAAGTTAGATCATTTTCGTGTGGGGAGAAACTTTACTCCGCACAAGGGGGGCGATCGTATCACGTAGTGTGTATACGGTGAGGCATCCGCGAGGCAGTTACATAGCAAACCCATTGCTGTCTCTAGAAGTGGCCACACCAGAAATTAAATCAATTCATTGGTGCTGTCATCCATATGCAAGAAAATCCGCCTCAAAGCGGTTCTTAGTAGGATGCAGCTCTTCCCTCATGCGACTCGCCCAACACCTCACGGCGCATCGACCTTGGTGCAAGCGATGTCTGCCTGGTCGGCGAAAACCCGACGTGCTCCGTCCCGGCATTGTAGGGATGCGAGAGTTTATGGTCACACGACTACGGCCAGGCATGATAATGAGTACACCCCCCCCCTCTTCAACCCTATATCATATACCTGGTATATATATATATACTGTAGGTTGGATTGACGTCGGTTGGCGACGACGCTGTAAAACACGCCTCTCACTGCGTGAGCTAGACAACCGGGGTAAAGTTTTCGTTTGTTTGATTATTTTGGCGGTTACCACGGCTGGCGGTAGAGGTAGATCATTTTTAAGCGGGGATAACCTTACCTCCGCACGAGGATGATCGTATCACGTAGTGTGCATTTGGTACGGCACCCACGAGGTAGTTACACAGTAAACTCATTGCTGCCCCGGAAGTGGCCACACCAGAAAAAAAACAGTTCATTGACGCTGTCATCCATATGCAAGAAAATCCGCCTCAAAAGCGGTTCTCAGTAGAATGCAGCTCACCCTACACCCGACTCGTTTTACCCTTTTAGTACCGCAGTCCCGTTTTGGGGACAAATCACTTGAAATTAGACTGGTTTGTCCCCAAATCGGGACTGCGGTACGAAAGGGGTTAACACCTCACGGTGCTTCGCGTTTCGTGCAAGCAATGTCTGTCTGGTCGGTGAAAACCCGACGTGCTCCACCCCGGAAGTGGCCACACCAGAAAAAAAAAACAATTAATTCACCCTGTCATCCATACCGGTATGCAAGAAAATCCCCCTCAAACACCGGTTCTCAGTAGGATGCAGCTCACCCTTCATCCGACTCGCCTAGCATATCACAGTGCTTCGCGCTTGATGCAAGCAACGGCTGTCTGGTCGGTGAAAACCCGACGTGCTCCGTCCCGGCATTTTTGGGATGCCAGGGTCAATGGTTATACGACTACGGCCATGCATGATACTGAGTACACCGTTTCCCCTCCCGGCGGGATTTTTGGTAGCTTTTACTGCTACACCGAGCTAAAAAAAGTAAGGCATGCCCTATCAAGGCATTGAGGCATGCCCTAAATTGTAGGCGGCCGGGTAAAATAGCAATTCGATTCGATCGCTGAATCATTGACATGCTCACGTACCGCACGCAAGCAACGTAGAGTGGTGGTCAGGCATCCGACTCGTGCGGGTCTTTCGACTGTCAATACCACGAGGCGTACCTGCTACCCGGACCACGCCAAGAGAGTCAAACGATGACCCGAACGTTGGCCACTACGTCGGAACGGCAAAGGAAGATAGCCAGCAAACACCAAGTAACTACTAATGGGAGTGGTGCGCAGCCGCCGCCGCAGCACACGAAGGTGAAGCGAGGCCGACACAATCAATAGCGGTCGCCTAACCACCTAGCCAACAAACGCGGGGAAACAGGGATAATCTCGAATACGCCATTACGTGATAGCAGCACCCTCACCTGAAGACACCGCCGCCCATGCAGATACCACATTTTTTCGATGGTTGAGCGCGGAGTGGTCCGAAACATGGCTAGTCAACCATTTGTCCAAGAAACAGATCTCTCCTCGCAGCTGCGATGTGCGGACATGCAGAGGGCACGCCGTAGAGCCGCGGTGAGTTGCTATAGGGGGTATCGGCGTGGACTGCGGGCGGAGAGGGGAGGTTGTACTGGGTGGAGTTTCCAGCACAGTAGACAAGAGTTTTATAAAAAAAACGCGAGGGAAACACCCCGCGCTCTGATAAAACACAATTATGACTACACTAGCGGTACAATGATATGTGCATGCCAGAAGCGATGTTCTGTTGTATGTCAGGTCCTTACGGCCACGTCGGATTTGACTTGTGCCACCCACTGCACGTCATCCGTTTCGCAGTGCGCCTACGCCCGTGCTTGTGTTGGCCGAACAGCAGCAGCTCTAGAGCTGCACATACTGCGCGTTGTGCGTTGTGTTGCATCCTCGGGTTATTGCCGGTATATAGTACAGGGCAGAGGACTCAGGCATAGGGTATGGTATTTAAGTCGCGGCAGGCTTGCCCTCGTCCTCCTGCGGCTACCCCTCGCTGCCGTTGAATGCTAGACCTATGCACCCCGTTTACTTCGTCAGGTTTTCCCCCATATTGATTGGCGATACATTCGGACGCCGTTGTCAGATCTCCGCCTAGGCTGAAACACTAGGCTGGACAAATACCACCGTGACTATACGGTAACATATATAGAAACCAAAAATACTGCAGCAGTGGAAGATAATAAAACAAATATTGACTTTTTGCGCTAACGTGTCTCAAGATTTTGCTAACAGAACCACCGACAGCATAGCTATTACGGGGGGCCATAGTAAATAGGACCAATTATTGGTAGCGAAAATAGGCAAACATATAGTTTTTTATGTACACCATAGGTCCTATTAACTATGGACCCCCCCGTAATAGCTCTATCGACAACGATCAATAAGTGCCGACCTTCATGTGCAGACCGACGGTCCAGTTTTTTTCTCGAACACGGGCTACTATTTATCATGCTTCGCGGCGTGCCCTGGGGTCTGGACTCCCCAAGGCGCTCTGCCAATCGACATACTAGCCCGCCAACGATAGAACGACAACAGTCCCGGGATTTTATCCAAGCAGACGCGAGAGAGCGCCACTACCGCTGGCGAAGTAGCGGCAGCAGGGCGCTCTGTCTCGCGCCTGTACCCATTGTGGTCTGTGTCTTGACACGCCGATGTCAGCTGCGAGTAGGCTGTTCATTCCAAAACAGAACATACCGGTGAACATGCTGGATACCAGCAGAACAGACAGTACGGCTGTCCTCGCGAGTACATTGTGCGTGGGTGATTTCGTGCTCCATGGGCGAAATAAGTACCAAGGCAATGTGCCCACGACAGTTGGACCACGAGCGTTCGAGTTACCCCAGCGTAAAATGAAGTAAAACGGGGCGATGGGCATCGACACGAACAGACGCATCGCGATTATGTTTCCCGGCACATAAATGATTGTCCCAGGTATGACAAAGAAACTCACCAGGTCTTCGGATTGTTCCACAGGTGATGACGTTCCGCCCTCCACGACCCCAACACCGCCTTCGATGGCACTGCCCACCACTCGAAGAACTACCCAGCTCCGCTGCGTCCAGGCGTAATAATTCTTCGGGTACAAGTCGGCGACCCTCTGACACACCTGTCGTGCCAACCGTGCGGGCGCGGGCGCAAAACCGAATCAAATCTCCGCTTTTCACGAACATCATGGCACCTGCCGTCCGCTGCCTTGCGGGTATGTGCAATCACGCAGAGCACTTGAAACCAACGTAGCGCAGGTATGATACCATAGAGCAGCCGAGGTGGGGGAAGGAAAGCACACTGACTGCACTGCCGGTTTTCATCCTGCGTATGATACGAGGGCACTGGAGATCGAATTGTCACATACCTTTAACTCTTCTGCGATGTCGAGGGGCTGCGAGGGGTTGGTCTGCGGTTCCCGGAAGCGTTCTTCGTTCCTCCAACACCATCGCCGATGAGCCCATGCGTTCGGACTCTTCGCATGTTTCGTGAAAATCAAGTTCAGAAGCTGTGTGGCGGAGGGTGGTGGGAGGGGGGTAGGCGGGGGGTGCCGGAAGAAGGTCGGTAGCGGGAGGATGGGCTGTTGTTGGCTGTTCACATACGGATACGCAGTAAACTTATCGTGAGCACCGAATTTTGATTTTTCCGTGACAGCCGAAACCCCTCGTCACACCTGCCGTCCACAAACGCAAATACATGCTATACCAGCTATACACGCCACAGGTAGCGACCTGAACCAACCATGGTCACGTCGCAGACACATCGCTTGATATAGCATCGGTCCCAGGTATACGCGTAAACACGAGTAAACATTCATAAAAATGACCCCTGCTTGTTGCCCGTTGTCTGCTCTGAAACAAACCTCGAACATCTGCAACTCATACCATGTGAGTAGTCGGAAAGGCGCAAAAAGCAGCGCAGGGAAAAACATAGAAAGACACCCGACAGGACAGCACGAACGCAGACGATGGTAACGAACGCTAGAGACATCTCCGTAGCCAGCAAAACCTGCCTTGATTTCCTGCCGAACGTTGGCACTCTCGTGCACCCTGTCCCTCACGAGCGCCTTCCTCGCATTCCAGGCCGATCCATGGTCCGCGTTCACCAAGAGTAAAGCCCGAGTGACCGACAACAGCTTACTTCCGGCTGCCTCCATATCGCCGCACGCTGTTCCTTGCTGATCGGTGCTATGGCTGCCGAGCTTTCCACGCCGTGCCCGCGTGTACTCTTCGCGGGCCGCGGGAAACGCCCGCCGTGCTTCGTTGATGAGAGGGTGTACACTGTGCACGGAGACCCCTAGCTTGTGCTCCTGGAGGATGAACTGCGGCTCTGGCGACGGGGCTGCTTCGGCATTCGCGTCATCGGGGTCGCTGGAGTCTGCTGTTGGTGCTGCCTTCGGCGGCGACTTGCAGAAAATTATACCGAGCTCGTCGCTGTTGAGAAATCATGGGCGGGAGGGTGGAAGGTATGTCAAACTACAGTACTAGTAACTGGTGGTAATGAGGCGCTACCTCAGTACCTGCGGTACTCGTATCTGCGATGCATCATGCTGGGCGAAGACGGATTACCATATCATGTTACATGTTACAGTATGATGCTGAACCAACAAGAACTAACATGAACGTAAATAAGGGCCGGTCCTAACTACTACCAGGATATAGGACAAAGAAACGAAACACGAAAACGAAATAAACGAACAGACTTTTGTTTCTCGTGAAAAACAGCAGGTTGAGTTCTAAAAAAAAAAAAACGAAAAAAAAAAGAAACAAACAGAAGAAGCCGAGTCGCATTTTTACGCGGTGCAATTTTTCAGAGTGACTCAACCGCCACAGCACGTGATTCTCGGCGATAGCGATCAACAGCAACGGTGGATAGACACAAATCGCACACGTGAGGCATCCTCCACAGCAGGTGGTTCTCGTGGTCCAACCCGTTCCCTCCGGAGTGCTCTAGAACTTGTGTATCGGCCATCGCGGTTCGATGGCAGACGTTTGAATTTTGAGTGGAACTCATGTCGAAAAATATACCGCCACAACCACTTCCTGATCCCCCGGTTTCTTGCGAGGGCACCCCTTGGTGATTCTCTACCCATATATGCCCACGCCGTCAGCAGACAAGCCGCGTGGCAGCCACATACACTACCTCGGCCATCGTGCGCTTGCCAACCGGTCGAAGAAACTTTATCCGAACTTCATCCAAATGCTTCGACCCTGGGTAACCCATATTTCCTTTTTATTTGGCACCCGTTTCGTTTTGTTCAAGTCCTCTGGGACATAAAAAACGAAATACGAAAACGGAGGAATCGGGATCTCTACTTTTCGTTTTTTATATTTTGACCAAAAAAACTCACGTGCTCTTTAGTTCTGCTCTTCGTTTGTTTTTTTTTCATTTTTCTTGCTTAGGGTTAGGACCGGCCCTAAGCGGTCATATATGTATCCGTCATGTTTGTGCTAATTATTCTAAGAAACCAAAAGTCATCATCAGCAGCAGCACACGTGGCGGCGGCGGCAGCAGCAGCAGGCAGCAGCAGCAGCAGCAGCAGCAGCAGCAGCAGCAGGGCACGCGAGGCCAGGGTCAGCGTCACTATACGCTCGGCTTGTCGGTGTAACCCTTGCACCCTTTGTGCACGTACATACGCGTACTTGATTTTTTGTTGTATATAAGTTTCCTGCTTCCTACCTCGAAAATCGGCATATTGATTTCGAGACGAAAACTCTACAGCCTGGCATGTCCAACAAGAGCTTCTCGTAGCAGGTGCGAGCACTATTAGTACTACTGCTGTACGACACCTCCAACAGAGATTCTCCTGCTTCTCCGTCCCCTCATCAGTAGGAGGGTGGGCCTGGCAATACCACACCTGCAGCATGTCTCCGGACACGGCCCGAACGTTGCTGTGGACAGGCAGTCTGCCAACGAGTGCTCGTAGAGTTGGGTTTCGTTTGGTAGAACTCCAAAATACAAAAACCGTTTGACATTTTACGGTTCTGTTTTTTTTCAACCATGGCCCAGCCATCTCACTACACACGTTGCCGCACCTAGCTCGACCAACTGTGAACGACTTACCACCGCACCAGCGTGAGAAGGTTTCGCGTGTGTGCATGTGTGAGTGCACAGAGCCCGCCGGGACTGGAATTGGCACCGTCCGTGTGCGTTGAGCGCGGTGGTCAAACGTGGACTAAAAAAATGTTGAATATGACACACACATACACGCACAAACGTAGAAACTAAAAATGAGGCACCCTACCCTCGTATGCTAGCCGTTATGAAGAGGCTTTTTTTTCCCTGGAAAACCAAGAAAAAAAAAAGGCTCGCGCTTCGCTCTCTCGCGCCTCATTATTGAAACAGTAGCCAGCGCCAAGACAACAACATAATGCCTGGTGGTACCAGGACAACAACTACCGGTACCAAAACGATACGTATGTACCAGGCACCACACCATTGCAAACACGCGTACTTCTGCTGCTGCCTATTTTACTGGAGTATGGAACGGTAAACCCGTACTCTGTACAAAAACGCAGGGATTGTCCATATGCATCCGTACCTCGATACGACTATTTCAATGTTCCACACGTTCACGGTGACAAGACGACAACGGTGCGCTCTCAGGCAAAGCGATGCCCAGCGTCATTCAATCCCACCATCGAAGCGACCGTGTCGCTGCCGGTGCACATACCGGAACGCGGCCGACTAACCACTCTCGGCGTGATTTCAACAATGCCCGTTTCATCTGCACAAACAATGCCAACTATGCGACTGCTCTTTGTACCACATGATGCCGGTATATACGGTATGATACTGGGTACCTGGTACAACATTTTCATAGAGTATAACACGTGGGTGTATATACCTCTGCTCAGCAGTGGTACCGGCTGCTCAGCAGTGGTACCGGCTACTGCCGGGCAGGCGAGAAATAAATATATATACAATAATTCCCGACGCCTGAGAGCGCAGCATTCGCTTCCGATTTCGTCTTGAACATAGGCTGGGATTCCACACGCCTTCGCTTTCCTGGCTTCGTGCTTGCTTTTTCGACCGCTTTCCTCGACGGTCGCGCGAGCCGGCCTCCGACAGGTGTTCTCCCGTGCGCGCGTCTCGGAGTCTCGCGCCGCCGACGAGCGCGGCGACTCCGAAGTCGAGGGATATTTGCTGCGGAGAGGAGACACGGACGTTCTATTTTCTTCCCTCCTGGAAATTGAGTTCCCTATCGTTCTAAAAGGTCCAAGGGTGGCACGCATGAACGCGTGAACAGCAGTCGTGTACTCAGGATCTGAACGATTTTTATTGGTTCAAACTGACAGTCTCGTTTTCGACCACGAACTCGAAGAATACGGAGAGGAGACACGGACACACGGACGTTCTAAATATATCATTATCCTTCTCCGCCTTCTCGGCCGCTGTGAGCGAACCCTAAAATTCCGATTTTGTCTTCAATTTTGTCTGGGACTCCGGACGCCTTCGCTTCCCTTCTTTCGTGCTTGCTTTTTCGACCGCTCTCCTCAACGGTCGCGCGAGCCGACCTCCGACGGGTGTTCTCCCGTGCGCGCGTCTCGGAGTCTCGCGCTGCCGACGAGCGCGGCGACCCCGAACTCGAGGGATGTTTGCTGCGGAGAGGAGACACGGACGTTCTATTTTTCGCGGTCCTGGAATTTGTTTCGCTGTTGCTCCGCAAAGAGAGACAGACTTGATCTTATTTTTGTAGTTCTTTCCTATCCGAGGTTCGATTCTCGGCCTTGCTGATTCTACCGCTTTATTCTCCCGACTCCTTTGGTTTGCGGGCCGCCATCGGCCTGTTCGACCCCCTCGGTCTTGCCTTACTCGGTGGCTGTCTTCCCTTGCCCCTCTCTCTTCGCGAGTCGACTACACGCGCCTTCTCGGGGTATCACGCCGCTCTTGCTACCAGATCGTTGGATAAAAATCGGCACGTCATTCGTTTTCGCCTGAGGGATGGGATGGATGCTGGAGAGTAGAAATTCGACCGAGTGTGGTCGATAAGAAAAACCGACCAATCACATCGGAGGATATCATACAGGTGGTCGTACATGCCCGGACTGTCTGCTGCTGCTGCAAGGTCTGATCTCTGGAGGCGCATTGAAATACGAGTACTACTACGGCAGCAACAGTAGTACAGCAGTAGGTCAGAGGTATTCTACTTGGAAGATGTACAAAGCAAAACCAAATATCCATACCAAGCGCGCCCGACGAGCGTGTCTGACGTATCCCGCAATAACGCAGCTTACAAAGTTGAGTGTCAACCACTCAATCGGTCACAGCAGACTGTTTTCACTTTTTTCAATCATATCCACGTGTGAACTGCTGTAAACCAACTTTCGACTGTCTTGTGTACCCCGGCCCTCACGTGTCGATCTGCTGTTTCAGTGCGCGAAATGGTACTGGCCGAAATCAATTGGAAATCGAACCAGCTGTAAGTATTATCGTCTTGTCGACCCTGGTAGCATCCAGGGGAGTCTCTGGCCAGTAGTCAATCACGAGGGAAATAATGGAAAACGCGCGCTGTTCACGCAGCTTGCAAAGTTGAGTATCGATCGATCTGCCGATCGGTTGAACTCACAGCTGACGTGCTTTCCTAGTTTTTTATAAAATCATATCCAGCTGTCAGGTATCTACTGTTTGTTACTATAATAATAAAGGAATTTAAGATACTGTTTCATACAGTCCCGCTTTAAGATACGATCCTTCGTTACCAGGTACCGGTATAATACTGCGAAATAAGAAGATGATGTTGACCATTTTCTGGTGAAAACACGTCAAGTTATTTCGGCGAGCACTACTGGAGGTAATCGAGGGTTCAAGACTGTTTGCTTCCACTGCGAGTACTCGCAGTATATCGGGGTTCTGTTGTGCTGTGGATATTGTGCTGCGTGTGCTTCACGTATATCCGACCTGAATGATAAGGGGTTCACACTGAGAATTCAGCCCATGTTGTGTTAGCAGTGTACTTTGCGGTTGTCAGGTTGTTCTGAATTGCCGATCGATATCAGGTACCAAGTATCAGGTATCAGGTGTTTGATATTGCTCCAAATCGCAGCATCTCGGAGTATATGCTGCGATTACTGCCTGTAGTCATGGAGTATTTCATACCAGTGTAGATAATGCGCGTATACTGGTTGGTAAAAATACTCGAAACGCGTCCTGTACTCGCAGTAATTTGGGCGGATATTGCAAGCTGAAATGTTGTCTGCTGCTGCTGCTGCTGCTTCGGTGGTGCTGCTGCTGGTGTTACGGCTGCGTCTGCACACAGCAGCAGCAGCAATGGTGCTGTTGGGCTGCTGCTGCTGCTACTACTGCTGCTATTGCTTTCATGTGAAAAGGAGAGGCCATCTCTCCTTGCACAAGCACCGTTGGCAGTAGGTACAGCTCACTGTAGACAGGTGCGTATGATATTTCGGCGTGGGTATGGAGTACTTGGCAACTGGGCAGATAAAGGGCAGCAGTACTTACTATGGTCCACAAAATGCATGTAATCTCAGTTCTGAGAAATGTGAGAAACCTCTCACATCTGAGCTGACTTCTGCCCCCTCCAGGACAAAGATCAAAAGTATCGATGGTTTCCTGCTCCATAATAGTAGACGGTTCTGATTTTTCGGCTCCAGAGATCGCTAAAAAAAAAAACGAAACAACGTCGCAAAAATTTTTCATAAAAGTCCAAGTAAAAGTTGGTCAATAGTATTGCGAGTGAGACAGAGATTCAAAACTGAGAACTGAAACTCGGCATTGCCTTTTTTCCTGCACCACTTGGCATTGACCTGATCATGTTCGTACTATTTATAAGATCGAATGGTGTATTTATTTTCCTAAAAAAAGTAATCACGAAATGGCACTGAGGTATAGAATACTTATAGATATCTCGATCTCTGAGCGTGCTCGGTTGGTACATCCCTGGCCTCTCAGAGCTCCCACTTGGGAATCGCCTCCGTTTATTACTTGCCGGACCGTTCCAGCGAGTCTTTGTTTTCTCCATTTCTCGTCGTACTTTCAGTCCTTCTTCCCTTTTTTCTTCTTTCGTTTCGTGTGCGTGCGTGTACTCCGAGCACGGTTGCGCGGGCGAACCCGGCACCGTCGCGGGTGTCAGCGGATGCTGGCGAGTAGAGGGGGAGTTGCAAGGAGCGCGGTCGCCGCTTTCGTGCCTAGGCGTCGCGTGTGCCTCGAGACACGAGGGATACATCAATAGGCTCTGTCTGGCCTCCATTTGTGATTTGGGATAGAGTACGTACGAGATTTAAGGGTCGTTCGGGATTGAAAGATAATATTCAAGCGGTGTTTATTTTCGCGACCGGGCTGAGAGTCACAAGAGGGAGGTACCCCGAATGAGCACCAACATTGTCGAGCTTGCGTCGAGGTCCACGGTGAGCACCGGGCTTCACGCGAGGCGGGCGACGGGGCTCACTGTGGAAGAGAGGGAGCGAAGCTTTACCCGGACTGAATCGGTGGCGAGATGGTCGCGAGAGGGGCGGGCGGCATACGAGGCTGAGAGAGAAGCTCTGCTGTAAGATTTTTTCTCTTTTTTCTTTTTTTCTTTTTTTGACTGGTGTAAGGTGTTCCACTCAGGTATTGTAGTAAATTATTACAAGAAAGGGGACGGGGATTTTTTTCTTTTAGAATTTTTCGGTTTCATTTTCGTTGTTTTTTTGCTGCGCCGTTCTGTGCTTGATCTTTCCTACATACGAGTACACAGACACAGAGCATATCGAAAGAAGAAAATAAGTACCCTACCTGGGGTATGTACGTATGTACGACGTGTGGGCGAGCGTAGCGGAAAACCGCCCGCGACGCGAAGCATATGTGGCGTCCGAGCTGTTTTCTCCTGAAGCATGGCGGCAAGACTCTTGGCATTATCAAGTCGCCAGTTTGCAGCTAACCCAGGGGCCATAAAAAAAACAATATTCAATCATGGACCTCTGTCCGCTTCGCATAATTTGATGTTTCCTTCCTGAGCGAGCGTAGCGGGCGGCGTAGGCCGCCCGCGGAGCGAAGCGCCTTGTATTTCCTTATCCGGAGCATGGGTGCCGGCAGGCACCCATGAGAAGCTCTTGTACGTCTTCATACGGTCGTACGTAGCCTTCCTCATACGTTGATAGCACTGAACGGAAGATAAATGTATGTTTTATAGAATGACGAGCAGTACGTGCATTCAAGGCTGCAAGAGGACGAGGCAAGCAGACTCTTATGAAACTATGCTATCATCTAATCATACTTACAGTAGTAGCTGGTGTGTCTGACGCTGTGTGTGACATTGGTGTGCCATCGTCTAACCCATGCGTGGCACTCTAAAGTCGGATTTTTGGTACTCTCCTGTCTGTCTGTATGTCAATGTATTCGTACCAGTACAGCGACTACCGAGAGAGAGCATCGTACAGCAGCTAGCAGGGCTCGCATTTCTCTTACATGTCCGGATCTTGCCGAAAAAGCTCATCAATCTCTCCAATCAGCGGAAACGCTGCTTCCATCGGCAGAACGCCAGGACACAGCGTGGAGGAGAGGCAGGGCAGGGACAACACCAGACCAGAGACCACACCCAACGCAGACGAGAACAATAGCCCCCACCCCTGTCCCCTCTACTGATACGAAACCCGTATTGTTTGGAACTCCCTATCTAGTTCCTGGGTCCTGGGCAATGGGAATGACATTCCCATTGGTCCTGGGTGGAGTGCAACCAGGTACCTATTCCATTGGAGTGTCATGAGTCATTCCCATTGGACTAAATCAATGGGAATGACTCTCGGTAGTCATTTAGTCATTCCCATTGGACTGAATCAGCTCAGACCAATGTCATTCCCATTGAATCCACGAGCCCTTTTCAGTCCTGTTGTCCTCTTCTCGCTGGAGACTGAAGGGGATGGGCTTCAGAGTTTATGCTGGTCAGGTCCAAGGAGATGCAAATAATGTAATTTTTTTTAGTGTTTATTAATCTCAATCTCAGTCAGGTGGAAAATAAGAAGGCAGAAACAAGCGTTCCTTGTCGGTGGCTTGGCACACAGGTAGA
The DNA here is from genome assembly GCA_031763025.1 of Macrocystis pyrifera. NCBI lineage: Eukaryota > Phaeophyceae > Laminariales > Laminariaceae > Macrocystis > Macrocystis pyrifera. The sequence goes on from JASSKH010000009.1 coordinate 14,523,548, forward strand.
AGAGTAGGTGTGGTCCGCGTGCCTACTAAATTTCATGGGCTAAAGCCTCACCGAGTGCATACTCTTCAAATAAAGGACTTTTTCTTGCATACAAGTCAAAGTGTGAGTTTAGCCACATTCGATGAAACTTGACGAGCACAGCAGTGGGAATGCTGAACGCGCTGCGCGATAAAAATGAAGGAGAGTGAAACGCACTCGTGCACGTAGCTTCTGGGTTCTCCTCCTCCTGCTGGTCGTTCTAGTTGTAGGGAGAACAAAAAGCTTGACCACGAACGACAGCAGAGTACAAGAAACCGAAAATTCAAGCACCTGGAACCACACTTTCAAACTTCAGCGACGAGGTCCGCCCGGAAGGATGACACGAAAAGTGCTGTTGCTTTAGATCACTCACGCACGGATGGGAGTGCACCAAGGAGCTCTATCTGACTTTTTGGCTCGACATGGAAACGGTAACTAACGTGTATTATTATTGGACAGAGTAGACAGAGCAGAAGAACGAAAAGAGACTGAACCATCCCCTAGTTTTGAACTCCGAACTGCCTCGCTATTTTACTGAAACCCAATCTCACCACAAGGTTCAAAACAACGATAGCATGATCCCGCACGCAACCGCGGACCACTCTTGACCTCGCCAGTTTGATTGCCGACCCACTTCTCCTCGGTGTGACTCAAGTGCAATACCTTCAGTTTGGCGGAGCTGCTGCTGCGCCCAGTGCCCTACCGCAGGGAGTGCTTAAACCTCGATTCGACACGTCATGAGACTGACACTCGTCTCCCCACTGAGTGGCGCGATGCGTCGATGGCGACCGTGCTCCTTCGCCGTACCCCTTGCCATCGTCTTTGTGGCAGTCACATGTACTTCAAGCACTGTCGCTTTTGTTTCTACTCCGAAGATGCCCACCTCACGGAGCGGTCGAATGCAGCTACGACCGAGTGGGGTGTTGGACGGAGGGCGACCATGGCACCAAACGACAGCAGGAGTCACCAGAGGACTGACTCGTCGAGAGGTCAATCGACGAACACGAACGACAGTGTCCAGGATGGGCGTTGGAAATGTTGGCGAGGGTGGAGACAAAGAAGGCGACTCGAGGGGTGAGTTAGATGCGTCTCCTTGACGAAACTTGGGGGATTATTTGCGTACATATGTGTGCGAATTCGATGAGTTTGAAGAAGTGGCAGGAGGCCAAACTTGGACAACTCACGTTCGATGCACGGCAGCAGCAGCAGCAGCAGCAGCAGCAGCAGCAGCAGCAGCAGCAGCAGCAGCAGCAGCAGCACCAGAAGTAGCAGCAGTAGTCTATGATAGCAGCAGTGCAGCCGGCGCAGCGGTCAAAATTAAACTTACATTCGATTCACGTTTCATGTTGATGTGCTCGGTTTCGGTTTTGCTTGCTGTTCTACCATGCCGCGTTTTGTAGACTGCAGTTTACATCCCACAGGTGCCGATACTGCTGCCAGGTATACTGAGGGTACTTGATACTTGCTGCCAGGTACCTGGTAGTATGTACTACTATTGTTCATAACAGCAGTACATCCGTAGTCCTCGGGTAGATAACGGTAGCACTTACTGGTAGCACTCACTCGTTCTTGGCGTACGAGTAGGTAGTATTGCTTGTTTACTTCTACAGCAGTTGGCATGGCCACTGCCGTCTGTCTGCAGTCTGCAGTCTGCAGTCTGTAGACAGGACAACAGACAGCAGTACGTACGAATATACCTAATACTCTATAACCCTACGCACACGGGGCATTATATTACCTGATCCATCCATCTCATGTCACATGGTATCGCATTATATACCGCATTAGTCTACTACGTGCCGCTTCGTAGTCCGTTATAATCTGGCGTCACAAGCAAAGATGCCACTGGTATGAGTGGATTCATAGGATATCATGACGAGTAGTAAGAGATTGTTCTTTTGGGCCCTCAAGGCCTCTTTTAGCCCGTTTTGGCGTCCAGATACAAGTACTATTTTTAGTGCAGGAGGCGGTCAGTCAAGGGGTCAACCCGCGGTCCCTGCGAGTGTAGCATCTTTATAACAGTGCTTGGCGGTTAAAAACTCGAGCTTCTTCCTTACTGCTACTGCTGTACGCACGTAACAAGTACAGGGCGGAGAAAGTACCAGAAATGAGCGTGGCGGTAAGGTACGAATACTCAATAGTTATCCTTAGTGATATCAGAGTACACACATTGCGGTTTAAAGCGTCCTGGTACGGTATCGACTTGAGATGAGTACTGGCTTTAGTGAGGTCAAAAGGGCTTGACACTAATCGTGGTTCATGTCCGAGTGTTTTTGAGCCATTCCCCAGGCTTCTCTCTCTTTTATCGAACGAACTCATTGGTACCCCTGAGAATTCGATCTCGGTGGCTCGAAACCAGAGCGGGCGAGGGTGTGAACAAGTGTGGGACCATGAAACCTGGAGTCAAAACATAATGTCGGAGGATGAACTGCTGTGCTGTGCTGCCGTAATATCATATGCAGGTATTAATAGTCAGGCGCATCAGTATTACATAGTACATGGTAGTGCTTTTTGCTGGGCGAGAGCGATGCGCGTTTTATCAGTTGTTCTTGTTTTTGCTTTTGTTTTACGGATGAGTGCAAGGGTCGCGGCACTGTGGCTCGAGTCACTGGAGTGCAACGAGGGGTCAGCAAATGAATACTTGCTACACTTTACGTTGTATATCACACTATCGGGCACCCACAACAGCAAGGACATCACTCGCCGTGCCCTCAAAGCGGCGTACTACCTCATTATTTTCCATGTATTCGATACAAGAGAGGCCTGATCTTGTATCGAAGACTCGGTGGAAGACCACAACTAACTTTCTCACACCCGATTTACACCGCTCTCTTTTTCCTTGACCCACCGCTGTTATAACTAAAGCAGCTCTGTGCTCCCTGCTGGCGACCTCTCTTGTTCGTTGGTAGCGCTCTGTTGTATTTTATAAAATTTGAAATACGTCAGCTGTGTGTTCGACTATTCAAATAGTTGACTCGTACTCAACTCAACTCTGTTGTATTGCAGTATCCTTATTGCATTGTAGGACTATTTCCCGGTCCGTCGGTTTCACGTCAGTCGCTGCCGCCACAGCCTGTTTAGTACCAAGTATTTGATAAGAGGACAATACGAGCATGGTATTGGACTAGGCTACTGCTGTAGCTACATGAGGAGCGTTTACTTTTACGGCAGCAGTACTCGATCCTTGTACTCGCACCTCCGTACTTATGCGAGCATCCGTCTCGAGCTCTCAAAAACGCAGGTAGCTCTACTGCTTAGCACGGGTACTGCTGCTGCGATATAGATGGAGCTTTACGTACAGCAGCAGCACGAAATTCAGCCGCCGACTTGAAATCAACCTTATCTACTACAATAATATGATATAATACGAGGTTTGGATACCAGTACTCATCACCCCACTTGTTGGAAGACGGCGGGCGGGATCAACATCCAAATTGTGATATGGGATTGGGATATGGCGTGTGGTTTGCGACTTTTTTTGTTGATGAGTTTTCCGGTTGGAACCGTCCATAATGCGTATACGTGTCTACATACCTGGTAGATTATTACGATTCAGGCTTGACAGACCACCGATCGCAAACAAGGCGATGAGCGGCAGGACCGGTCTTCATGGGATACCAGGTACCAGGTATTTGCTGCTTTTCCATGGGCGTGAATGGTGGCTTGAAGGGCGGCGGAAAAACTCGCATTTGATTACTGAACGGTGGGGAAAATGCTCCAGAATTCGAGATGCGAATCATTGATCATGCGTACTACGGTAGCAGCATCGACGTATGTGAAGTGTGTACTGTACTTATTTTCTATTTTGTTGACCCTGTGAGGCTCCTGCAATCCCAATAATATGACTTTGGCGGGGAGTCGAACAGCGGGACATCCCTCGAACAGAGGCAGCCAGAAAATCTGGCTAGCATCAGACTTGCTCTGGTTTTGTAGTTTTTGCACTTGGCCCCTTGCGGACAGCGCTGACCTTCATCTCGTGCTCTTTTCAACCACATGGAATGCACACGTTGTGCATGCTTACCCTTCGAGCTCTATATACTACTTTGTTGCGATGCAGAGCGTGCATGATACTGTTTATGTTGCAACTCATTGTTAGCCTCTGGTGGGTTCCGCAATACCACTATAACCACGTTCGAGTTAGCACGTCAATACAGGCCAGTTTCATGGTCGTCCGACATCAGGTAGTTTACGACGTCGCGCACTTGTCAGGGTTGACGTCCTCACCCTCCCACTCACACGAAGGCCGTGTGGTACGCCCCACAGATGAACACAACGCAGTTTACCAGTTTGTCCCATATATGTATGTATGCTACACCTGGTCCAAATGAGTATCGTAGCACGCAGTACCACTCTGGCCGGCAATGTAAGGACCGTTGTGGTGTAATTATGAAGACGAAAACGGTCGTTACATTTCTGTCCATAGCGGTGCCAGCGTGCACACAATAGAGCGCGTGTTGGTCGTACAGCGACGGTCCAGAGCCCCCCTACAGACAGTACGGCGGCCTACGCACTCACAGGCTTGGAGACTCAGAACCGCACCCAATAGCCAAGGCGATGAAATCGACCTAAGGGTTGCAGGGTATACCTATTAATAGTACACACACTGTTCTGCGTACCTTACCCTCGATAGTCTGCATACCTTTGCCTCTCAAACTGCGTCTTGCCCTCGGCAGTCCTGGAGTATTCCGCGTGGCCCACGATCAATCGTAAGGCCATCGGAGCGTTGGCCAGCGTTGGAGCGCTAGAATCGGCGTTCCTGACCTACCAGAAGCTCAAGCCGGGGGGGCTTGACCTCCTTTGCGGAGCTAGCGGGGGGTGTGTCGACGTTCTCAGCGGACCGTACTCGGAAGTTCTGGTGAGGGAGACCTTCGCTTCTGAATTGCATTTTGTGTACTCGACCAGTGGTTTGTTCTATTCCATGAGCGTAGGAGCATACTAAAGCCTCCGGGAAATTAAACTGACGCCGTTCGAAGAGCGCCAAAGGAAGCACACGAGGCGCAAAGTTACCGCCGAGGCGCTTCGCGGTGGCGAGATCCTGTCTTGATAGCTGGGCGAGGGCGAGCGCCGCGAAGCCACCTGCAATCACACCGATTCTGTCCGGGAGCATGCCGGCTTTGTGGCCAAGAGGAGTACTAGCGCCGAGCAGGGGCAAGGTCCATGTTCGCCCCGTGTGAATACCTTTGTCGAGTTGCTGGCCGCCGGCCTCACAACGTACCAGGTATATTTTGTGAGGCTTCAGGAGCCCTTAGCGCTGTACAAAGGTGTTGATGCAAGTGACCATGTGTACGAGTACGAGGTGTGGAAACATGTTTGCATGTGTACGAGGTGTGAACGCGTGTCACCAGATGCATGCTTTTGTGAAGGTGGCGACTTCGTACCATCGGTGTATGAGTATGCACCGCGGCACACTTGGTGGCCACTTGCTTAACGCGTGCTGCCCAAAATGAAGCAAGACTGCGGGTGGGGGTTTATCAGGGCGGTCGTCGCTGTCATCGATGTCACTGTCGAAACATCGTCTCATTTTCGTTTATGGCCAACACCCGATTCTAAGCAAGAGTTGCGAGTATGGTGTACTCGAGGCTCTTTGTAAGCTGCATGACGTGGTGTGTTGTACGCCAAGGTGCTTTTAGGGCGATGTCACAGTTTGAGAAGACGGCCTTGAAGATAATGCGCCGGAGTCTAAGTGCACCTGCTCTGTTTAGGTGTTTTGTGTCGTTGTTTGTTGCCCTTGCTACCTGGACGTGTGCCATGGCCCTTGCGGCTCGGCGCCCATTGTTCACCACACACTGCACAATCGTACACAAGGGTGCGTATTGTACTCGGCACGTGATCGAGGCTGCCGAACGACGGAGCTCGATAGCGGCACGTGGTGCGTCGCCTGGAGCTTGGGCCATTGTTTTCACCGTGCCGCAGTCCCCTCTTGAGGTTGTTGGCGAGGTGTGCTATTATGCGATACCAGGTACATCGGATTGCTGGCCTTCAGCTATACCTGGTATCGCAAATGTTGTGGGTGTCCGCCAAGAACCCATCGCTCACACGCTTTTGTCGTCTCAACTTTACGGGTTTTTATGCCGAGAGTATCAATTGCTCGGATTTCGTTTTTCCTGACATCCCCGTAAAAAAATGATTGCAATATTTACCTCCTTGTCCGCTCGACACAACGCGCCGGTTGCGCATGATGATGTGGTCAACACCGCGGCAGGTGTGTTGTCACACGCCTAACTGAGAAGGGATTCGCAGAGCTGCGCATATTGGCACTCGTCGTGTTCGTGTATGTGAGGACAATCGATCAACCATAGTATGTCTGTTTCCCCACCGTTTTGGTTCCTCCTGTTTCATTCTGTTGTGTGTCATTGTTTTTATCTGTAGTGACGATGTTTTTTGCTTGACGCGTTTGGTTGTCTGCCTTACCGGCAGGGCGTCCCATTGGCAGCCTTTGGTATGTTGGGGTACTTTGCGGTGGCTGCCTTGGCTCTCGTCCCGCTCAAGCTGGACGACGAAGCCGTCGACAAATCAACTCGCTCCTTGTTGCTGGTGAGTGTACAACAACTGTGAGACACATCGTATATTCTGGTACAGGTCTGGCACAGGGAGGCCTGCGCTGCGCAACTGCAACAACGCCTCCAATGGATGATAGGGGCGCTACCTAGGCTCTGTCGGCACCGTCAACATGTCCGGTTGGCGAGGCAGCCCAAGAAGCTGCAGCGCCCTGCGGCTCGATGATACTGTACCTGTTGGATTTGTCACGTTGTTGTTCATATCCTACACCTGTCATTCCGTTACGCATGCCCTGCATACGTTATATTCAGATACTTTCGTTGTTCATTCACGTATCCTTCAAGTGTCTCCTGCCTTGTTTCTCTTATTGTCCTAAGTATATGGCATGGAGGCATTTGCTATTTTTGTAAGGGCAGCTGAGGCTCATTTACTCAGCGCGGGCATTGTTCGGAGTTCGCCGTCAGTGGGCGATACGGGCACCGGATAGACCGATCTTCAGGATGTTTAAGCTTTCAGTCGTGTCTTGGGAGTGCGTCGATGGAGTTGAGCAGCATACCTCGCACCCTCTTTGCTGGAATGGTGCAACATTTATTTTCTCCCTTTTTTCGCCGCTCATTATTTTCTACATTTCGAACACTGTTGAGTTTATGCCTGGGTAAGCGCGCACAGGTGTCAGTCTTCTCCGAGAGGCACACGCTCGCTCGCCAAGAGCGTGGGTTTTATTCAGATTTGATACACAACGTACATTCATATGCACACTCCCCGCATTACTTGCTGCGGCTGCAGGAATGGCCATACACAACATGGAGCACGCACGGAAGAAAACCCGGCTATTTTTTTTTTTCGATAGGAAAGGCCTCCCCCCAATACGCACACTACATGCGTCGCCTTACTCTCTTTACGCGGCGTACACTGTTACGCCCCATCCAACTACGTTCCTGAATGCTCGCTTGACTCCTAAACTCCCTACAGATCCCCCGACGTACAATACCTGTACCACCTAACACTATTGTGCCAATCGGTAGGAAATATCACAATCGTCGCGCTTCCAAGGTGAAAACTAGGCGAAAACAGAATGTCAGAGATCGTAAGGAACCCCGTTCCTTCGGACAATAGTCTCCTATTGCCCCCTACTCCCGCCGTAGATACACAAATCGCGACGGTAATGCGAGATGACAGGGTCTTTTTTAGCGTGACTTCAACATAGCAATCACCTGGCGCCTACCAAAACAATGAACTCCTGCAAATAAGTACCAGGTAGTGCTGTTGCTGAGCTAAGTGGGTTAGTTTTTTCCAAAGTGCCGCTGTCCTAGAACAACGCTCCCCAGCGGCATCCCGCTCATCCTCCCCCGCTTAGAACAAGCGCTTCCAGAATCGCCACCCCGGAGCAATAGTGGAAGACGCTCCTCGTCCATCAACCCCCCCGAAGCTCCGAAGCCGACACCACCAAGACAGGTGAGCCGGTGTTGCACACGGCTGTACTCGAAGATAGACCCCGGACGAGCTGCTCGATCTTCGGAGCGGCGCGCCCGCGGCCCCACCCTTGCCTTCCCACTCCGAACCCCCTCATTTCTGATGCCGTCAGCTCTTCCCAAGCGTTGTCGGCGAAGCGGACGCGCCAATACGGCGAGTAAAGTCGTAGACCTGCCCGGGACGCCCCGCGCGCCCCTTTCCGCCCTCGACTGGCTGACTTTCGTGCCGATCGCGAACTTTCTCAGCGCCTCCTTTCTACTCAGCGCGTGGCGTCTTCTCGCCCCCTCGTCTCGGGCTGCGGGGCGGCTCCGCTCGCTGTTCGGAGCGTACAAGTTCCACCACGCGTGAAACGTGTCCACCTGCAGCGGAGTGAAGATTGTCCAGTGACTCCGCCTCCGAGACCCAGTGACGCCTCCCCGTTGAGGTACCCGCCGCGGTACCCCCATCTCGCGACCCCGGTAGCGCTGACCACCTTCCTGTCCAGTAGCGTGTACATTGGTGCTGCTGTAGTCGAGTGCCCTCCGAGCCCCAGGTCCGCTCCCCACGCCATCTGCGCGAACTGAAGGGTTCAACCGAGCTACCCCAGGGTACTGCCGTGGTCATCCCACGACCCGTTGGCGACACCGCTGACGACGCCTGCTTGTCTGTAGTATGCCTGTCTCACACGGTCGTAGGTAATCCACGCAGGTATACTTTGGCAAGCATCGCCCTGTATTGCAGCAGTGCGTACTGGTAGTGCGGTCTGAATCATACGCAATCATAGCACCCCCCCCCCCCCCCCCCCCACCCCGTTGGACGGGGTGGCACTTCGTGGGGCTCACCAGGTGCCAGATTTGCTCTTCCTGATGTGTGTTTGTTTCGGTGTGTCATTCACGTTACCTGTTTCTTGTGATTCTGGTGTTGTTTGCGTGTTCATTGAGGCGAATACTGAAGGCTTTGTACACGCAAAGTCACACTACTGGCCATTTCCGTCCGTAATTGTCCATCATTATGGTAGCTTATCTGCGTAGTCATAGTCTAGGCTCGTACGCTTACCGAACCCTATGCAGTACCAATTTGGTCAATTGTCCGAACGATGCTTATTCCCAAGAACCCCATCCCTATCCCAGAGCAACCCGTGGTACGGAATAGTGCGTTTCGACAGCTGGCGTCGGAACGGTAGGCACAGTGCAGTACACGCAATTGAACTAGACACGAGCGTAGCTCAAAATTGACATCAGTAACGTACCGCTGTCAGCCGCAACACCTCCCCTCTATGACGACAATACCACTCCTAACCGGGATGTAAGTCAAGGACGAGTGGTCAGTTTTGTGCGATACCCTCGCCTATATATTACCAATAAAGTAACGTTTTCGCTGAGACGTTGGAGAGAGCACCAGCAAGCTGTTCGCATAAGAGCTACGACATCAATAAAGTTGTGGGTTGCCTGTTATTTGCAGACGACACCCTGTAAATTGCGGCACTGTCTAGATCTGGATAGGTACAATCATTTTGTCAGATAAACGGAGGAAATCGACGCTGCGATTCTTGAAGTTTCTCCGCGCGTGGGCACCAAAGAAGATTTTGTCCGCTTCATAATTTGCGTAGAGTAAAATGTGGTCGACCAGAGTAGCTGACAGCTGCACTACAACGATGGGATGCCCGTCTGCCCGAAGGCGTTTGAACATGTGAACCATCTGTTGGCGATAGTGCTCATCACTAGCTTCCGTGGGGCATTGTAGGAATATTTTTCTACCGATAGGCACAAGGTGCTTTGCTGTAGGTGTGCTCGAGCGTGTTGAAAATAGTACCGTCAAGGGTCCTCCGTTGTTTGTCCTTGACCTGAATAATGTTGCCCCGGCCTTGCTCCTGAACGGCTGGATTTCTGCATTTGGTGCCTGCGCTCGTCACTCACCACGGTCCACGCCGCGAGTACGTAAGGAGTTTGCTCAGCAAATTATGGTGCACATCGTACGTGCTGTAAGATATCATCGTACCATCGACCTCCCGGAGCACACAACAGACCGCGCGCAACAGTACTCTCCGCAGGTTCCGCACTGGTTCACCCGATCATTTGATTAGGGTGGACCCCGGCCACCCCTAGTGAAATGCGTGGCGCTCTTGCTTCTGCAGCACACCGCGAACCAGTCGACACCTATGCTCTTTTTTGTTTCGTACATATTTCTGCCGCTGACCGGTGGTGAGCCCTGAGCGTCGCCCGTATAAGATGACGACGACAAGTCTCGCCTACTTAGAGCTCCGTGTCTCTAATCCCACACTTTGGCACGTTTCCAATCAATATCCTCGCGAGTGACCAGAGCTATGACAATCTGTTGCCAACAATATGTTAACCCGCATTCCCTGGGTTATCGAACAGCGTCGCGGGCCTTTGGCTTGAAGTAACCTACGAGGCAGCACTAAGTACGGTGTGGTGACAATATTTCATTAATATCCCAACGCGGAGGCTGGTTGTCTGGTATTAGGTTCATATGGGAGCAGCTTCCACTTGCTTGGCACAAAATTAGGTTGGCTTAGCGGATCCCTGGTGCCAGGGTAGTATCTAACAGCTTTGTCCCGGAAGAATCGTACCCTGTGATCACTTGGATTCCAGGCGCTTGCTATGGCAGGTGTACAGCACTGTAGCCCGTAGAGTTTGTCGGCCGAAACCTTTCTGACTGGGCGGACTCGTTAAAATATCGCTGCAAGACCATTAGTGTTTTACAACATCAGTCGTGATATACCTGTAATAGTAGGCCTCGGGATTATTCATGGGGTTGCACTTTTCTTCCCGCAGATTTTCTCATGATGAGTTTTTCGGGAGTTCCTCAAATGCGCGGCCTCATTATTGATCTGGCCTACTCCTTCCATAGCACGCGTCTTCAGTACATGGTGCGCAAGAGCTGAGCGACCGGTGTGTTGAATTAATTCTCTTTCGAGTTTTATGTCTACGTTCGCGAACCTCAGATGAAGCTCCCGCCGGACAAACTCGCGGAACACCGGGAGGGATGCACATTTTGTGCCCTGTTCATAGGTTTTCGTTGCAGTTCTCATGCCATTTGATGACATTGCCATTGACTTTTATGGCACTATCATGGCACTGCCACGGGCTGCCATGGCAATGCCATAGAAGTGCAGTAGCGCTGCCATGGTAGCCCACGTCCTCCCGCCGCACGGCGAGAAGCCTTCTGCGAACTTCTGGTGACCTTCTAACGGCATGCTTTTAGGGGCTGCAAGATGTCCCCAAACTCTTTTCCCGATTTTGTTCCTTTGGGAGGTTAACGGGGAGACTCGTACCGGTCGTCTGGGGTGGCGGTGGTGGTGGCGGTTGGAGCGGCAGCGAGTGTGCGATCGCAGGCAACGACCCTTTCAGGATCAGTGCCCCGCCGGGCCGCCTGACAATAATGGGAGTCAGGAAGACGGCGACGGACACACTCAGTCGCGATCAGTCCAGAGCATGAGCGTTTTGTTTAATGGAGACATGTCACTATCCGATAAGCCAAATGCTCACCAATGGACTGGCCGCGTCTGAGCACGCCGGCTGCCATTTTTCCCGACAGCATCTCCCGTTGTGGTCAGGCGGCCCGGCGAAACACTAGTCCCGGAAGAGTCGTTGCCTGCCACCGTACACCCGCTGCTGCCGCCACTTCTATCGCACCACCACCACTGCCGCCGCCCCAGATTACCGGTACAAGGCTCTCCGCTTACCCCAAAGGATTGAAAGCGGGAAGCGAGACCGGTGACATCTTCAGCACCCCCTAACCCCTCAATTCGTGTCTGCTCATGGCGCTGGCGTCACCGTGTTATGGCAAAATCTTGATGACACCCCGATGGCGGTGCCATATCCCCCCGCCGCACGGCCAGGAGTCTTCTGCGAACGTCTGGTGGACCTCTACAGGCATGCATTCAGGGGTTGGAAGATGTTTCCATACCCTTTTCCCGCTTTTGTTCCTATGGGAGGTTGACGGGGAGCCTGGTACCGGTTGCCTGGGGTGGTGGTGGTGGTGGTGCCGATACCGGCGGCAGCGAGTGTGTGGTGGCAGACAACCGCGCTCCCGGGATCAATGCCCTGCCGGACCGCCTGACAACAACGGGAGCCGTTGCCAGGAAGATGGCGACGGACATGCTCAGTCGCGATCAGTCCAGAGCATGAGCGTTTCGTTCATCGGAGATATGTAACTCTCCGATAAACAAAAGGCTCACCTCTGGACTGGCCCTGGCTGAGCATGCCGGCTGACATTCTTGGCAGCATCTCCCGTTGTGGTCAGGCGATCCGGCAGGGCGCTGGTCCCGGAAGCATCGTTGCCTGCCACCGTACACCCGCTGCCGTCGCCACTGCCACCGCACCACCACCACTGCCGCTGCCCTAGGCTACGGGTACCAGGCTCTCCGCCAACCCGAGAGGAACGAAAGCGGGAAACGAGACTGAGAAAATCTTCTAACCCCTAACCCCTCAATTCGTGTCTGCTCATGGCACTGGCATCGCCGTGTTATGGCAAAATCTTGATGGCATCCCCATGGCGGTGCCATGTCCTCCCGCCGCACGGCAAGGATCCTTCTACGAACATCTGGTGGACCTCTGAAGGCATGGATTTAAGGGTTGGAGGATGTTCCCAAACTCCTTTTCCGCTTTTTTTCCGCGTTCTTCCTGTCTGGATCGAATTATGAGCAGCCAATGTGTGCATTTGTCTCCTTTACGTAAGCTCAGTAGCGTGCAACGCAGCCCGTAATTAGGTGCTGGGACTATTAATAGTGCTATACTATAGAGGGGTGAAGTTTACCCAAGATCTGCCACTTTGGTTGGATCATAGAACCACGGGCTAGACGCAGCGGCGGAGGTGGCGTAGCTTTTGACGTGGTCCTTCCTTTATGTCGTTTAGTCGGCTCGGGATGTAGCTTGCATTGACAACCAAGAACTCGAGTTTCTCATAGCGTACACTTACACCACATGTCTTCGTAGTAATCAGCGTTGCTCTGTTGACCTCGGTTTCATATGTTGTCCAAGGTGGCATGTCGCGGGAGCGATCGTATTTCGATGGCGATTGCCTCACCAATCCAATCACGAAGTCACTTTTTTTTCTATTTGTTTTGCAAGACTTAATTCCATGAAAACGCAGGTTGTTTTGTCCGTGAAAGCTGGCTGAGGCACATTAGAGCTCGATATCGACGCGCGTTTTTGATACAACCCGTCGCATCAGTGCGGGCTAGCTACGGCTGTAGTATACAGCGCGTATCGCGCGCGGCGGTGGATTTTTTTGTTTTGGGTCCTTGCCGTTTGGCGGTGCTTGATTACATTGGACTCTTTCCCCATTTTTTGGTGTAACTCAATGGCCGTTTGTCTCCCGCTTGCAAGCGCTCGCCGCCAAGGCACGCCGCAGGCGTGTTCAGGCATGCGCAGTAAAGGCCTGCCTAAGGCCACGTTCTGTTGATAAGGCAAGATGTTTTAGGTGAGGCACGATGAAGGGCGACTGTCAAGAAGTGCCCGTTGGTGCCTCGAGTAATTGTGATTTTACGTCTTGAAATGCTTTACTTGAATATTAGGCAAGGCCAATCAATAAACACTGCTGTGTTAGGTTTGCCTTCCAACGGTAAGTAGTCCCGAACCCCGGTTTTGGGGATTTCGTGTGAGTAGCAACGTTACTTTGGTGCACAAAACTGCGTAAGTACGGCACGTCTGGCACGGCATAACTCCTGAGGCAACATTTTACTGGCAAAGAGCCTTGAGGCTGAATCTTATGGGAGCCGAAACCGGAAACCAGAATTGGCATGCACTTCTGTTTTTCGTACGGCCCGAACTCGTATATCGAGTTTCGTCTTTTACTATGTTATGGTGTTTTGTTGCGTAGGTATGCTGGGGTTTCGTTCAAGTTGGGAGGACGTCGGAGGGAGGAGTTACCGCACTAATATTTGAATTCGGCGGACACACAGCAGTGCACGGCACCCACGCATCCTCTTTGCTGCCCGCCAGGTAACATTGGGCTTGCTTTCGCAGACTCGAGTTTCCTGGACTGGGTTGGTTTTCTTCGACGAAGGGTCCGCAAGCTTGGCAGTCTGCTGCAGCATCAAGGAGCAATGCGTTGACATTGCTGAAAGCTCAAGAACACGACGACAACCGCCAAGAGCATGCGGTGTAGTCGGTTGTTCGCCATCGCCGGAGCTTGGAGTCTCTAGCTACCGCTATATGCCGGGATACCGTGTCAGAGATACCGATAGAGTACCTGCACAGCAGTAGTAGCGATCGTATGTACAAGGATTAGGCCCGCTACGTCATGCCTCCTGTGTGGGGTTCAAAACCAGTTCGGCCAGCTCTGGGGCCTGGGGCCGTACATAATTGGTGTGTGGTTTTGTCTGGCAAGGCCATTTCCGATGGAGATACTGAAAATGTTTTAGAGATTTCTGTTTTATGGCCATCGATAAGCTGGCTTATGGGAACCGAAACCGGAAAACAAAACAGGGTTTGTACAGAGATTCGGGAAGAATTTCGTGTCAGATTCGACTGATCGAATCTTATCGATGGCCAAAAAATATTTTATGTGTTTCGATCGGAAATAGCCTGGCCGGACGAAACTAGACACCAGTTCTGTACGGTCTCAGAGCTGGCCAAAACTGGTTTTGAACCCCACACAGGAGGCTTAACGTGGCGGGCCTAGTACTTGTACATATGATCGCTACTACTGCTGTACTCTATCGGTATCTCTGACACGGTATGCCGGCATATGGCGATAGCTAGAGACTCCAAGCTTCGGCTATGGCGAACAACCGACTACACCGCATGCTCTTGGCGGTTGTCGTTGTGTTCTTATGCTTTTAGCAATGTCAACGCACTGCTCGTCGATGCCGCTGCAGACTGCCAAGCTTGGGAACCCTTCGTCGAAGGAAGCCAACCCAGTCCTGGAAGCTCGAGTCTGCGAAAGCAAGCCCCATGTTCCCTGACGGGTGCCAAACAGGAGGCGTGGGTGCCTTGTACTGCTGTGTCCGCCGAATTCAAATATTAGTGCGGTAACTCCTCCCTCCGACGTCCTCCCGAGTCAAACAAAACCCCGCCATATTTTCTTACAAAACACCGTAAGATAATAAAAGACGAGACTCGATATATGAATCTGGACCACACGAAAAACAGAAGTGCATGCCAATTCTATTTCCGGTTTCGGCTCCCATAAGATTCAGCCTAAGAGTGAGCCTGAGCCACAAAGTAACGCATGTCCTCGCGGGCAGGGATTATCCGCTACCCACCACTTCAGATGATTCCGAGTGGTCGTGCAATCATTTTATATTTATTACAAGGACGTTGCATAGCTTGTTTACTGGTGCACTATTAATACTGCCAGTGTGTGGTAGTGTAGCTATTCGTCTCACATTTTTTTCAACCCAAATTCTTCCGGACGTATAAGTTCGTAGGGTGCGTAGCATGAGTAGGGTAGGGATTGGAGAGTTGTTGTTGTTGTTGTTTTCTTCACATTAAACCGTTCTTTCTACGCGTCGACATCCAGCACAACCAGTGTCCATGCCGATTCTTCAAACCTAGAGAGATACAAGTTCTGTGGTCACAAAGCTACGCCACAGAGATATACCGTTGCCACGTATGTAATGCGATGCCATGTCATCATACTGCGTACGACAGGCACGACATACACATTCCAGTGTACGGCGTTTGTTGGAGTTTGCCGGACAACGGACAGCTCCTGGAATAAGCCCAATTGTGACGTGTGTTTGTTCGTGTTCTTCACATTAGCCCGTCCTTTCTACCCGTCGGCATCCAGCACAACCAGTGTCCGTGCCGATCCTTCCAGCATACGTATTGATAGAAGGACACAAGTTCTGTGGTCACAAAACTACCCCACAGAGATACTATTATTAATAATACATTGTTACGCATGCAATAAGCAAAGCGGTAGACAATGCAATGCCATAGGTCATCATACTGGATGTGACAGGCACGACATACATATTCTAAGAAAGATAGAAAACGAAAGGAAACAACAAAAAACAAGGCAAAGAATAAAGCTGAAAGCAAAAGAAGAAAACAAATCGAAAAGAGAAAAAGGAAAAGCGGAAATAAAAAAGAAAAAACCCGTTGTACCTCCGCGCAGGGATGCATGGCAGACACTTGGAAAAAACATTATAAATAAAAAAAAAACGTACCAGGTGTGACAAGCACGACATACATATTCTAAGAAAGATAGAAAACGAAAAGAAACAACAAAAAACAAGGCAAAGAACAAAGCTGAAAGCAGAAGAAGAAAACAAATCGAAAGAGAAAAAGGAAAAGGGGAAATAAAAAAGAAAAAACCCGTCGTACCTCCGCGCAGGGATGCATGGCAGACACTTGGAAAAAGCATTATAAATAAAGAAAAAACGCACCAGGTATTCTATCCGTTTCAATGTTTTATTATCCCATACGTGTACGAGTATAAGGTATACGATACCAGGGTATGCTCCAGTATAACATTTGGCCAGAGAGTAGTGGGAGAAGACGCGCATAACTTGAGCAGAAACATCCTTGCAATCACAGCGATAATGTCATCCATTTTGTTCACGTACCTGTGCACTGGGCTTTGTCGACGTTTGTGTTATTAATATTCACATTACATGAAACCGTTCCTTCTACCCTACCCTTACGACATCCAGCGCAACCAATGTCCGTGTCGATTCTTCAATCTTAGAGAGATACAAGTTCTGTGGTCAAAACTACGCCAGAGATACTACATTGCTACGTACCCGTAAGCAGTAAGCACAGCAGAAGACCATGCAATGCCATGCCATCATACTGGATATTATAGGCACGACACACATATTCTATGAAAGACAAGAGAGAAAACGAAAGAAAGCAAAGAAAAACAAAAACGTAGACACTGCAGCTTCTGTTGCCACGACACCATGGATTGTCGAGAATGCTGTCGAGTGTGGATGTGGAAGCTCCTGCGAGTTTAATCAACTGGAAAGTTCCAGTCACGGTCACGATGAAACACGAACAAGGCTGACGACCTTGAACGATGAAATGTCTAGAAGTAAAAGTCTGTGGATTTATTGTAACACCTTTTTTTGTGCTTCGGTTCCGCTTGTTTCATCCCGGTGGCTTGGTAGGTGGTCCGCGAGCCTATCAAGATCAATTTCGTGAGTTCGAGTCTCACCGAGTGCATGCTCGTAGGGACTTTTTCTTGCATAAAATTGATTAGCGGAAAGCGCGAGAGCGTGAGTTAGCTGTACATTCGATGAAAGTCGACGAGCAGTGGGAATGCTGAACCCTATGCGCGATAAAAACTAAAGGCACGTACCGGGGGGGAGAAGGGACGACACCTGTGACCACGGCTTGTCCAGAAGATCGTCGAGGGTAAAACCTCCTACGAGTGGGCTGGAAAGTAAAAGTGACGAAGAAAAAAATAAATAAATAAATAAATAAAAATATATCGACATTCTGTGTGGTCTGCCACTTCATTTTATTACGTCACCTTTCTTGTCCTTACGAAAAGAGTCGTGTGTCGTGGGTGGATGACCAACCAGATTGGCTTGTTTCGTATTGTCTGACGAATCCTCTCCGAGGGTGAGGTAATTGACAAACCCAGGACGGAGACGGTGAACAGGATAGCAACGTACCAGACCGCCTATTAATAGAAGGAAGAACCTGGCTATGCTACTCGTACCACAAATTTCTGCGGTCACCTGGAGGGTGCTTGGTTCCTCGGCTTGCCTGTTTTTCCCCTTCGTTCTTAGTCTTAGTCTATTTTCATGTATTATAGTATATGTAGTGTTGCTGTTTCTTTTGCTCGTTGTTTTGAAGTGCTGCCCAATCTCCCGAGGGGAGGCACGACAGATTTTTCTTTTCTTCATTTTTTCCTTTTCCTTTTCCTCTTTGTTCTGTTCATTTGCGTTGCCTCTGATTTATAGAATATGTCGTGCCTGTCGTATCCTGTATGTTGCCATCGCCTTGAGTTGTCTACTTCACTTACTGCCTAACTTTTTACCCGGCGTAGTTTTGTGACCACAGAACTTGTATCTCTCTATGTTGTTGTTGTTGTTTGTTGTTGTTGTTTTTTCTTCACATTAAACCGTTCTTTCTACCCGTCGACATCCAGCACAACCAGTGTCCGTGCCGATTCTTCAATCCTAGAGAGATACAAGTTCTGTGGTCACACTGCTACGCCACAGAGATACTTTTTTTTTTTTTTCATCACTTTTACTTTCCAGCCCACTCGTAGGAGGTTTTACCCTCGACGATCTTCTGGACAAGCCGTGGTCACAGGTGTCGTCCCTTCTCCCCCCCGGTACGTGCCTTTAGTTTTTATCGCGCATAGGGTTCAGCATTCCCACTGCTCGTCGATTTTCATCGAATGTGTGTGTGTGTTCTTCACATTAAACCGTTCTTCTACTCGTCGACATCCAGCAAGCCCAGTGTCCGTGCTGATTCTTCACCCTAGAAAGATACGAGCTCTGTGGTCACAGACTACGACACAGAGATAACACACCGTAATGCATTAATAGCCTACGCAATACCATGCCTTCGCACTAGGTGCGGCCGACACAACATACATACGCCCGCAACCAAAATACACCATAAAGAAAGAGAAGCAACGAAAAAGCCAAACCGAAAAAGAACAAGAAAAAGAAAAAGAAAAGGAGAAGAATCCCAAATAAATACATAAAATGGGAAGCCAAAGCTCAGACACATACATACTTACCCCGAGCATGAGCCAATAGGGACGTGCAAGGGGAAATATACGAGAAGGAAAAAGGGGACTATGCATCACGGTGAACACTTAACTAAGTAAAAAGAGCAATAGTGAGTGGGCCAAAATACGCTCGTCACCCACCCACTATGTAGTACTTCTTTCATAAGGATAAGAAGGGAAAAAAATCAAAATGCATACCGAACGGCCGCAGCAGTTGGCGGTACGAGTAGCAAAGAAAAGTCCAACCTATTAGTCGGCCTGGTACCTTGCTACCCTATCTGCGGTCTCTCTGCTACTCTCTTCTACCGCGGTTTCCCTTCTACTCCTCCCGTTCCCCCCCCTGCCCCCATACACTTGTACGGTGTTCCTTCTACCCCTCCTGCTATTACCCCTCCCCCCATTCCCTCTAGCACTACCTGCAGCGGATACACGGCGCTGTCTACTCAGCTTTGCCTCAGCCTCGTGCCACCTGCCCATGAACTGTTCAGCTGCTTCGAGGATTCCCCGGTACCACTTTCCCGTCTGTTTTGCTGCAGTGGGCCACAGTGCGGTCCCAACTCCAAAGACTAAGGGGGAGTCTTCCGTTGATCCCTCGGTGGCTTTGAACACTCTAAGGTCCTCAGCAATGGCCCTAGGCCAGGTCTTGGGCTGCCCGCCTGGTTTCGGGCTCCCCCCACCCGCGATCGTCCCGAACATCAACCGACTGGGCAATCGCCCCTCGTGTTGCCGCACCACAGCCCCCGCAAAGAAGAGTCGCCGTTTACGGATGGCCGTTTCGATACTTTCGCATCGTGTTATCCTGAGCGCCTTCGCATACGAGAGGGTGGTGTGGTCGGTGCGTAGTCGGCGCTGGAAACCAATGACTCGCAGAAGGACTTCGTGGTGGGCTGATCGAAGCTTGGCGAAGTGGTCCGCATTGAGGGTCCACGTCACGCAACCGTACAGCAAGGTCTCCAGCTAACTCACGCTCTCGCGCTTTCCGCTAATCAATTTTATGCAAGAAAAAGTCCCTACGAGCATGCACCCGGTGAGACTCGAACTCACGAAATTGATCTTGATAGGCTCGCGGACCACCTACCAAGCCACCGGGGGCGCCGGTAGATACTACGTTGCCATGTATGCAATGCAATGCCATTGCCGGCGGCCCCGGTGGCTTGGTAGGTGGTCCGCGTGCCTATCAAGATCAAGTTCGTGGGTTCAAATCTCACCGAGTGCATGCTCGTAGGGACTTTTTCTTGCATAAAAAATTGATAAGCGGAAAGCGCGAGAGCGTGAGTTACGTAGCTACATTCGATGAAAACCGACGAGCAGTGGGAATGCTGAACCCTATGCGCGATAAAAATGAAGGCACGTACTGGGGGGGAGAAGGGACGACACCTGTGACCACGGCTTGTCCAGCAGAAGATCGTCGAGGGTAAAACCCCCTACCAGTGGGCTGGAAAGTAAAAGTGATGATGAAAAAAAAAAAAAAAATGTCATGATACTGCGTACGCAGGCACGACATAAACATTCCATGACCTAGAGAAACGAAACGAAACAAAGAGAAAAAAAACAAAACAAAGAAGACAGTTCGAAAGAGAAAAAAAAAAAAAAAAAAACAATATATATACGAGTACCAGGTATATATATAAAAAAACAAACCATCGTGCCCCCCCCGCAGGGGATCTGGCAGACACTTGAAAAGAACGGGCTGGAAAAAAAAAGGAAAAAGAAGAAACACCACTAGTCGTCGTCAACAGAGTAAGATTAAAAACCAAGGGAAAATAACAGGCAAACCAAACAAAGCACAACAGGTAGCGGCAGCAGTTTATGGTACGAGTAGCACAGCCAGGGTCTCCCTGCTGGTCCGCCTGGTACCTTGCTACCCTGTCTGCCACCTTCGTCCAGCGTTCGTTAACTATGTCCCGCCGCTCGGCGTCAGACAATACGAAACAAGCAAAACAGGCTCGTTATCCACCCACGCCACACGACTCCTTCAATAAGGCTCATCAATCGGAGAATGGAAGAGAAGAAAATAAAGTGAAAATCACATAGGGTCCGCGCAAAAGAAGAAAATTAATTGAAACATTAACATATAAAAACAAAAGGAAGACAAAGGGAGATCACGTTCGAACCAGCTGCACCAGTTGATGGTACGAGTAGTATAGGCATGTTCTACTTCTTAGTCTGCCCGGTACCTTGCTACCCTGTCTACCATCTCCTTCCTACTTTCGTCCACTGCAGTTTCCCTTCTACTCCTCTTCCCCCCCCTCCCCGCATTCGCTTTGGTCAGGTTTTCTGCTACTCCTCTTGTTGTCCCTCCTCCCCCCATTTCCTTGGACACCGCCCACGGCGGATGCGCGGCGCTGCCTACTCAGCTCAGCCTCAGCGTCGTGCCACCTCACCATGAACCGTTCGGCTGCTTCGAGGATCCCCCGGTACCACTTCCCCGCCTTTTTTGCAGCAGTGGGCCACAGCGCGGTCTCAACTCCAAACACCAAGAGAGCAAGTTCCATTGACCCTTCGGTGGCTCCGAACTCCCTAAGGTCTTCGACTATGCATCTATGCCAAGTCTTAACCTGTCCGCCAGGTCTCGGGTTCTCCCCACCAGCCATCGTCCCGAACATTACCCGACTGGGTAAACGATCCTTGCTTTGCCGTGCCACCCCCCCCGCGAAGAAGAGACGCCGTTTACGGATGGTCGTTTCGATGCTCTCGCAATGTGTCATCTTGAGGGCCTTCCCGTACGAGAGGGTCGTATGGTCAGTACGAAGTCGGCGCTGGAAGCCAATAACTCGCAACAGGACTTGGTGGTGAGCCGTTCGAAGCTGGGCAAGGTTTCCGCTCTGAGGGTCCACGTCACACACCCGTACAGCAGGGTCTCAATCACCTCGGCCTTCAGCATTCGGACTTTCAGGCTAAGGAGGGCGGTCGTCCTATCATACAGCTCCGGACCGAACCGTTTGAGGCATGCTCGCATGAGACGGATCCGTCGGTCGATAAAGAATCGGCGCGGACACTGGTTGTGCTGGATGTCGACGAGTAGATTGAACGGTTTAATGTGAAGAACACACACATCTCGTACCGTGAGTCACGGCACATTGTTTTTTTTCCCTTGTTCTGTTCTTTTTTTTTCTCTGCTCTTTCGATTTGTTTTTTTGTTTCTTTCGTTTTTGTAGATTGTGTGTGTCGTGCCTATCGTGCCAAGTACGATGACATGGTGTCGAAGGTTTGTGACCATAGAGTTTGTATCTCTTTAGGATTAAATAATCGGCACGGACACTGGTTATGTGTATGTTCTTCACATTAAACCGTTCTTTCCACCCGTCGACATCCAGCACAACCAGTGTCCGTGCTGATTCTTCAATCCTAGAAAAGATACAAAGTTCTGTGGCCACAAAGCTATGCACAGAAGATACTACGTTGCCACGTATGCAGTAAGCACAGCAGTGGGCAATGCAATTCCATGTCATCATAGTGGATACGACAGGCACGACATATACATTCCATGAAAAACAGAAACAAAAGGAAACAATGAAAAACAAAAAAAGGCAAGAATTCGAAAGGGAAAATGAAGGAAGAAAAACATATAAGGATCAAACTGTCGAGTGGGAGACACTTGCAAAAAACGAGCTGGAAAAAAGGAAAAAGAACCAAAACACCGCTACTTGTCGTAAACAGAGTAAGACCAAGAACCAAGGAAACATAACAGGCAAACCAAAGCACAAATCATCCTCCAGATAGCAGCAGCAGTTTGTGGTACGAGTAGCATCGCCAGGTTCTCCCTTCTAGTCCGCCTGGTACCTTGCTACCCTGTTTGCCGCCTCCGTCCTGCGTTCGTCAATTATGCCCGGCCCCTCGGCGTCAGACAATACAAAACAAGCGAAGCCAGCTCGTCATCCACCCACGCCACACTACTTCGTCAATAAGGCTTCTCAATCGAAACAAAGAAGAGAAAGACATGAAATTAAAGTCACAAGAGGATCAGCTCAAGAAAAAAAAAAAACTGAAGGAAGACAAATGAAGACCACGTTCGAACCAGCTGCCAGTTGGTGGTACGAGTAGCATAGGCATGTTCTACTTCTTAGTATGCCCGGTGCCTTGCTACTCTGCCTGCCATCTCGTTCCTGCTTTCGTCCACTGCAGTTTCCGTTCTTCTCCTCCTGGTCACCCCCCTCTCCGCATTCCGTTGGTCGGGTTTTCTGCCACTCCTCCTGTTTCCCCCCCTCCCCCATTCCCTTGGACACCCACGGCGGATGCGCAGCGCTGCCTACCCAGCTCGGCCTCAATCTCGTGCCACCTCACCATGAACCGTTCGGCTATTTCAAGGATCCCCCGGTACCACTTCCCCGCCTTTTTTGTAGCAGTGGAACACAGCGCGGCAACTCCAAACACAAAGGGGGCACGTTCCGTTGACCCTTCGGTGGCTCGGAACTCCCTAAGGTCTTCGACTATGCATCTATGCCAAGTCTTGAACTGTCCGCCAGGTCTCGGCTTCTCCCCACCAGTCATTGTCCCAAACATTACCCGACTGGGTAGTCGCTCCTTGCTCTGCCGTGCCACGCCCCCCGCAAACAAGAGCCGCCGTTTACGGATGGTCGTTTCGATGCTCTCACAACGTGTCACCTCGAGGGCCTTCGCGTACGAGAGGGTCGTATGGTCAGTACGAAGTCAGCGCTGGAAGCTAATGACTCGCGACAGGACTTGGTCAGCCGTTCGAAGCTTGGCAAAGTGTTCCGCTCTGAGGGTCCACGTCACACACCCTTATAGCAGGGTCTCGATCACCTGGACCTTCAGCATTCGGACTTTCAGGCTACGGAGGGCGGTCGTCCTGTCATACAGCTCCGGGCCTAACCGTTTGATGTATGCTCACATGAGACGGATCCGTCGGTCGATTTCGAGCGAGAGGTCAGCGTTTTCGTGGATAATGCCGCCCAAGTATACGAACTGAGCCGTCTGCTTGTACCTCTTGCCTGCTGCTTCGATGACGAGCGGTGGTGCGAGGGTTGTCTGGTCTGGTGGTTGTAGAAGCATTGTGTCTGTCTTCTTTTCCGACACCATGAGGCACGCTGCTTCGAAGACAGTCACGATGTCGTGTCATCGTCTTCGCGAGCCCTTCAGCCAACTTCGAGAAAATTCCTGCGTCATCGGCGTACAACATGCCCCATACAGCCCTTCGCACGCACGCCAACGGCTCCTGCTCCTCCGTTCCAACTACTCGATCGTCACCGAGTTGGACCAAATCCCTTTAGATGGCTTCGTCTTGGCTGAAGCCCACTAGTAGACCAGCGAAGAATACGTTGAACAGTAACGGTGATAGCACACGGCCTTGCCGCAGTCCCTGCGTGACATCAAACCATTCCGAGTGCTCGTCGTCATCCGTACGCACGCGAGCCCGCATGCCTGGGTGGAAATTACTGGTACGCCGAAGTGTGTGAGTCCCTCTCATGACAGCTCTCGGTTGACAGAGTCGTACGCTTTCTGCAGATCGATGAAGCACACGTACCGGGAGATTTTCCTCTGTCGTCCGAGCTCTTGCAACCGGCGCACGACAAACAACATATCAATCGCTGATCGTGCGGGCGGAAGCCGCACTGTTCCTCTGGGAGTAATTCCTCGGTCTCGCAGTAGTTGCTGAGGCGGGACGCGACGATTTCCAACAAACCTTCCCTGCGAGGGCAACAAGCGAAATCCCTCTGTAGTTGTTGCAATCAGTTCGGTCCTTCATTTTGTGAAGGACCTTGATGATCGCATCTTTCCATTGCTGGGGGACTTCTCCTGTTACCCAAACATTGACGAGGATGTTGTGAAAGCACTGGGCGAATGCGGGTTGGTCGATTTTCAGGAGTTCGGCCGGGAGACTATCTGGCCCGACAGCTTCCCAATTTAACATCCCGTTAAGTGCTCCCGTCATCTCGTCCATGGACGGTTCATCTCCGACCGACAGTTTAAGCGTTCGTGGTGGCAAGAGGTCGATGATCGTGGGATCGAGTTTAAGCGATTTCGTGTTCAAGAGTTTCTGATACCCCCCCCCCCCCCCCGCCGTATGGGTTGGGTTGGCGTCGGTTGGCAACGACACTGTAAAACATGCCGCTCACTACGTGAGCTAGACATCCAGGGTACCGTTTTTTTTATTTTTATTTTTTTGGCGGTCGCCCACAGCTGGTCGTCGAGTTAGATCATTTGTGCGAGGTAAAGAACCTTTACTCTGCACAAGGGAATTGATCGTATCACGTAGTGTTCAAGGTAAGGCACCCAAGAGGCAGCTACATAGTACTCCCATTGCTGTCTCTGGAAGTGGCTACACCGGAAATTAAACTAACTCATTGAAGCTGTCATCCATATGCAAGTCCGCCTCACAAGCGGTTCTTAGTAGGATGCAGCTCACCCTTCATGCGACTCACCGGACACCTCACGGCGCTTCGCGCTTGGTGCAAGCAATGTCTGCCTGGTCGGTGAAAACCCGACATGCTCCGTCCCGGCATTGTAGGGATGCGAGGGTCTATGGTCATACGACTACGGCCATGCATGAGATCGAGTACATCTCTCCTATCGAGTACACCCCCCCATCGTTCACGAATTCGCACCTTGTCCCGCAACAGCGTGCCATCCTCGTCCCTAATAAACTGTTCGCTCCTCGCTTTAGTCCCTTCCAATCCTACCGTACTCTTAAGGTGCTTGTAAAAGCCTCTCTGGTCTTTGTTCGCTAGGAGTCGTTCTGTTTCGCCCAGGTACTCTTCGAAGTACGCACGCAGTCCTGCGGCTTTCTGCAGGTTCGCACACGCAGATCTCATTGTATTTCACGCGGTTCTATCCCGGGGGTGGGCACGCAAGAATTATCGGGCATCCTCCCTGGCTGTCCATGCTAATATGAATGCGGCCGAGGTTTCGGCAGACTCACACCATCCATGTCTTCGGTGGGGACGTGGAGGGGGTGGTACCTCTTTTTCAACCGCGTCAATACTAGCCGCAGTGAAAAACTCAACCATGCCAGACGTATTACGGTGCTGGATGAGCTGGTTGAGAGTGGAAATGACCCTCGCGACTGCTCAATCACGACACTATCATCGGACATAAAAAGCTGCCTGGATGTTAACGGGTAGAGAAAACAATATAATGTGGAGAGCACACGTACGTATGCTCTTGAGGCGCACGCATGACCTCACAACACAAAACGATTTACCTGGTACAACACACCGAAACGGTAGATATACCCCTGGTGGTATGTGACGCGACGTTGGCATTCATCGTGGTTGGCGTACTGCTGTACTCGTAGTGCTTTTTGTCTGGAAGTATCTTTACTCTCCAACTCAACTCGTACACCAGGGATATACTGAGGGATCCGGTGTTTGTTGTGCGCAGCGCAGCACGTTTTGCGCGCCGCAGGCAAGCCCCCCGCAGGGTCCCCTGGGGGGGGCCCGGAAAAAAGGCTGACTTTTTCCAAGTATAGCTCAACGTCACAACATCGATGCTGGCACTGCTTTTTATTTTATTTTTGAGAGGCAGCATCATAGAAACGGATTTTTTTTTTGGTTGCAAACTTTTTTGTTTTCCCTATCACGGATTGGTCAATTTCCTAAAGTTTTTTTTCCCCCGATAACGACCATGCGACGTCCTTTGTTTTTTTTTTCGTACTAAAACGAATCCATTCCCATCGGAGGGCCCCCCGGGAGGGTCGCCGGAGCTTGAAACAAATGCGATATATGCGCGAATATATACCCGAAAACCAAGTAACAAAGTTCGTTTAAACGCCTGCCGAACCTCGAAAAGGCGTGTATCGGGATCATGACCTAATTTTCTTATGTTCTACTTGTAGGGCGGATAGAAAAAGGATCTGAAAAAAAATTGTTGCGGCGAACTCAACAAGGGGGCTCATTTTTTTTTTTCGACAACGGCGAATTTGAAAAACAGTGTTTTAATATGTTTTTGGCCTAGGGCGAACAAAAAAGGCCGCAACAATCTGTGGGGGCTGCGGCCAAAAAGGTTGCGCGCCCACAGTCACGTGTTGCGCTGCGCGCAACCAGGCCCTCCGCGGCTGTTGCGGCAAACGGCTATTTGGACCAAAATGTTGCGCCGCGCCAGCGCAACAGAGCAACAGCTGAATATATCCCTGGTATATACGTATGTGGGAGGTTTTGCACTCAACGGTATTGTGCTAGATGTCAACGGGTAGAAAGAAGAAAACAACAAGCCGTGGTCATATGGTCATAGGCGGCTTGCTTCACTTCTCCTCCATGGTGCTTGCTTTCATCTACTTTATTTCTTCATGGCGTATAGGGTTCAGTACTCCTGTGATTTGTTTTTTGAATGAGGTAGAATAAAACCAAAGCTGCGAGATAGAAGTTTTCCTCAAAACCCACGTTCGCAGGACCTTGTTGAGTTTTTTTATCTATTTCTTCGGGCTCGCGCTTCCGCACTTTCGGCCACACAAGACTGAGAAAAAAAAAACCCGTGCACGTATGGATGTGCAGTGAATACACAGGCAGAGGTTTCAACCCGAGTACAATCGCCAGCACGGTGACAGTCGACTGCTGGACCACAGAGTCACCGGACGTCGAGCTATTAATTGTCTTGGAGGTCGGATTCAATGCCGATCACGGGTGGTGCGTCGCTGTGTGCTTTTCCGAGAGACCGGGGGCTGAAAATTGACACTGGAAACAGCTGATATGATGATATGGACAAATGCAGTACTTACGTACCCTAGTATGGTTATATACGACGGATGTATACACGTTGGCCCTGTTTTCTACTCGCGATAATAATTTACCTTCACGTTTTTTCAGTGATGATGTTGCCATTGGCGAAGATAGGCATCGCTCGTACCGGTAGCCATGTCACAGCTAAGCCATGACGAGTATGCACGCGTCAACGTGATTCATCTACGTATTAAAGGTGGAGATGGTCCCATACGATAGAAACAAAGCCGAGGAACGTTGCGCGCAATGGGAGAGGATCCCTGCCGTGAAAGCCCGTATCTGCAGATCGCCAGAATGCGGCCGATGATGGGAGTCAACTTAGCAGGGGATGGAAGGTGATTGCAATTCAAGGAACACGACGTACGAACAACGCCAGCTACGAAAATTACCGTATTTGGGCTAGGACAGCACTCTTCGCCCAGATAGCACCCCTCTGCAGGAATCCACCCCCGGTGATAAGAAGCTCAGCATTTCAATTTTTTCTCCGGGGTTCGTCAGACCGCCCCCCGCTCCCGAGGGTCGATGGTCATTCGACCACGGCCATGCATGGCATGAATACACCCCCCGTGTCGGTAGGGCCTCTAATTTTTCCAACAAGTATACGAAATGTCACCCGGGGTCCACACAACAACATACGTAAAGGTGCGTCACGGTACCGCACGCGGAGAACAACATTGGACAGGGGCAGAGCCCTTTGCTACGGATAGCCTTTTACCGCGGACAGAGCGCGTCTGTTGTGGTTCCAACACCGCGTGCCACCCCGACACCGCCTGCTAACGCCCTAGCTACAACTGGAGCTACGACACCATTTTTCTTCGCCCATCTTCAAACCACCTCTGTTACGCACCTGCTCCGGAAGCTCCGGGAGCAGCGCGTGGCGCCACCTGAGGAGCGCGACGCCTCCACGGTCTTTCGGATCGAGTGATTTGCAAACAATACTGGTTATTCTACACGTTGATATATCCTCCTTCCTGTTACTGTGTAAACAAGGGGATACGCCGGCGGCCTGGACTGCCCCCGGTCGCAGACTCGCGTGAAGGGAGTACAGAGTAGAGGAGTACGAGAAGGCTGATACTCGATGCCAAGGGATTGAGAGCGGACGCTCCGCGCTCCACTCTGA
Organism: Macrocystis pyrifera; assembly: GCA_031763025.1. Taxonomy (NCBI): domain Eukaryota; class Phaeophyceae; order Laminariales; family Laminariaceae; genus Macrocystis; species Macrocystis pyrifera. Next base: position 14,551,976 of record JASSKH010000009.1, read on the forward strand.
GAATTGTGAGATGGTTGTGTGCCTTCACAATAACAGCGAAGTGAGAAATGAAAAATGCGGCAGAATGCTGACGATTACTTGCCGATGGACGGAAAAGCGGGAGAAATTTTAGAAGGCGGTGTCACTAATTTCCAACTCAGGAGGTACGCGATGACCGACGGCGCAGATCCGTAGGAAGGTGCATTGACAGCAGCTGCTGCAGCAGTACTTCTGCAGCTGTACATCTTTGCAGCCGCATAGTACAGCTCTGCTGCTGCCGCTGTACGGTAGCGTACGCACCATAGGTGCTGCTGGCTGTAGGTGACATGCGATGTCTCCCTTATATATCCCCCGGCATATTTTTTTATGGATGGCCGTTCTGAACTAAGCCTGGGTGGCATGTGCTATCGGGGCGTTCCATCGATGTCTCAGATACGTCCACCCGCGCAGGTCCCCACAACGGCGACGCCGGCCGGGTAGTTGACCCTCCCCATGGGTCGGAGGTCGGAGAGAACGTGCCGGAAAGAACCACGCGAATGCATACACTCTGTCAAGAGACCATGGGCCCAAACACTGGCAGTGCAGGGATTTTCGGAGCTTCCTTCGTAGAGCTTCCTTCGTAGATCCCAACCTCGAGACTTGGCGCGGGCGCTACGGCGCTGAGCGAGCGGATCCTCCGACGCCGGGCGTTTCAGGCGCTCAGGGGGCACGCCCCGGTGAAGAAATCGCGCGGGAAGACGGTCAGAGGCGGGAGAGAACCAACCAAAAACGGATCGGATCAGCCTGAGGATCATTATAGCTATATTTATCTATACCTGCCTTGAAGTAGGCATGAAAATGTACCAGTACTACTATCGTAGTTATCCCGGCTTGCTACATCACCCCCCTTATCATTTTGCTCCCTGCTGCCAGGGCAGGCGTGCTAGATGTGTCAAAATCTTCTTTGCTCTATTGCTATCACTGCCTCACGAGATATCGCCTGGTAAAGCAGAACTTGAAGGACATGTATTCGTCACCGGCGTTCGATAGATACCCGCCCCCCCCACCGCAGGGTTCTACCCCAGGTGACATGCAAGCAGAACCCAGCAAAATTATCACTGGGGGCGGTTTCTCGGGGAAACTAGGGGTAGCTTTGCTCTTACACTTTTTCGTCGGACACAAGTAAGACGTGGCCAACTACGGTGTTAATAATTATGGCAGTGATATTAATGCGAACGTACGAAGGCATTTCGTGGCAGTGACATGATAAATAACAGCAGTACAGCAGTACTGCGACATGATTCGAGGAGCAAATGAGAGGCTGACCCCATGTAGCCATGGCGAAGAATGTAACCGTGCTGTTTGTTGACATCCCGTATCTGCGTTACGACAGAAGACCGATTGTTAAGAGCCAAGTTCGACGCGGACGCTGAATTATGCAATGCTTGCCTTTGCGGGAACGCCATGTAGAAACAAGGCCAGTTGGCTTCGGGAAGTAGGTATGTACGTACCAGGTCCAGGTACAATATACGTTGACCCTTTTAGGACCTCAGTCCCGTTGTGGGGAGAAACCAGTCTAATTTGAAGTAATTTGCCCCCAAAACGGGACAGCGGTTGTAAAAGGGTTAAGAGTCCGTCTGCAAGAAATAGGATCAAGCCTACGAGTATTTACGTAACAGTGATATTAACCCTTTTAGGACCGCAGTCCCGTTTTGGGGACAAATGACTTGGAATTAGACTGGTTTGTCCCCTAATCGGGACTGCGGTACTAAAGGGGTTAACGGCACATGCCCAGATGTTGCTTTCAACAATATATGTCGGTCATGTCAGCCGTAATGTTAAAATTGTCACAACATGCGGTGTGATTTTCGAGGAAATTATCGCAGCAGAATGTTCCTTCGTACCTGGTACGTATGTATTTCCGCGACGAAGCCGGAGCTGTACGATATACCCGGATACTCGGTAGCCATTTGGGCTGTGAGTTGGCTGGAGTTCCCGCCTACTTCTTTGTTGGCTGGCGCCGCCAACTCATTGACTTTAGTCGACTAGTTGGCGGAATAAACCCCGCTATTTGGCTTCGTTTTGCACTACAATAGTAGGATAAACCGGCCAGTTTTTTCTCTGGTTTTGATCACGAAAGGTAAAACTTTAAATTCGTCTCAATTTATCAGACTTCGTAAAGATGTACTGGTAGCAGAAATATGGACATGTCGTCCGGAGGTCTCTCACTGGTGTTACATTTCGTCGCAATGGAAAATACTCGTGCGGCGCGCAGTAGCAGACCAGTAAAATAACACAAAAAAAGAACGTACTGGTAGAAAAACAGACGGGAACCTCTTCTACGACAGGAGCATAGAGAAAAGACACGCAGCTCAGGGCAAGCATCGCTCAAACACCCGAGCCAGAGGTGCTCATCATCCACTGGACACTGAACATACTAACGAGAGAGACATAATCGATGGCGATAGGTTGATGCGTCATGAGTTCCAGAAGACCTCTCTGGGTGCTTGCAGCGTGTAGTTTGCTCTGCTAGTGGTAGTACTACGTGGAGATGCCGAGAAATACGTACCCCGTATCAAACAAGTCTTTCTACAAGCAAGGAAACCCAGTCGTTCAAAATAGTTGGATAGTTGGCACCGTCGCAACTATCTAAGGTACCTAGCCAACTAATGACTAATGACTAGCTGGCGACTATTAGTCAGCCAACTCACAGCCCTAGCAACCATCAATATTTCTCGTGTGAAAAAACATTGAATATCTGGTACGACTTCAGGAAGGATACTTGTGAAAAACACAAAACCTGATTGACCAGTTCAGCACCGGCTTTGTCTACTATTACGGGGGACCATAGTAAATAGGACCTACGGTACACAATAAAATCTATTTATTTACCTATTTTTACTGACAATATTTGGTCCTATTTTCTATGGCCCCCCGTAATACGAGCAAGCAAAAGCGGGGTGGCCACAGTTTAGCATGCGACGTTAATGTGCAAAGGGGCCGTTGCGGGATGCGACGGCAAGTGACGGACGGCTATATCCGGGGAAGATAGCGAAATACCCCAGTTTTACCAAAAACAAGTTACAATGAAATTTGATTGGGCTTTTGTTGTTGCTGTTGCTTTTGTTGTATTTTGGTCTTCGCCAAGCGTACGTGGGCAGTAGGCATTATGTTTCAGCTGCAGTGAAGCCGAATAATAACAGCTCATGATGTCTTGTGCGCTATTTTTCAGGTATGCGTATTTCCCCAGCTGGAACCGGAAACTCTCCAAGAAACAACGCATTTCAGCTCTCTGCGGGAAACAGCCTATTTCAGCTTTTCCTTTTCTCCTCGATTTCTTCTCGCCCAAGGACAGGCAGTCGTTAATCCGAAGCGCCGACAACATTGATCTCCCCTGGGTGGCCTAAATGCATCACATGAAGCACACATATGGCTACGATTTGTTCAGGTCTTGCGGCTTTCCTTTCCTGCGTTTTTCCTTCACCAGGTTGTTGTTTTCTTCACATTAAACCGTTCTTTCTACGCGTCGACATCCAGCACAACCAGTGTCCGTGCCGATTCTTCAAACCTAGAGAGATACAAGTTCTGTGGTCACAAAGCTACGCCACAGAGATACTACGTTGCCACGTATGTAATGCAATGCCATGTCATGATACTGCGTACGACAGGCACGACATACACATTCCATGACCTAGAGAAACAAAAACGAAACAAAGAGAACAAACAAAAACAAAAACAAAGGCAATTCGAAAGAGAAAAGAAACAAAAAAAGAAACTAAAATATACCTGGTATATGTATATACTTCAGTATAGCAGCAAACCATCGTAGCAGTTGCGCACAATTCAAGTGTCTCCGTCATTTTTTTTTCCCGCCTTCCGTTGGGTTTTTCAGCATTTTCTCATGCCGTCGTTGACTTCATCGCGCTCGTTAACTTGAAAACCATGTGAGACCTCTAGCTCGTAATATTTTTGTTCTTTTTCAGGTACGTTGGGGTTTAAACACACGAAAACCCGGCGAACGCTATGTACCCAGCAGCCGTTTGCTGTGGGTTTCAATAACGTGCGGGAGTTTCCGTATTACATGGGGGGCGTTTTTGTTTGTGCGGGGGTGGTGGAGGCAGGGAGCACGCCGAATTTCTCCCCTCCAACAATACAAGGTCCTCCAGCTCTACTTTTTTCGGGTGATTGCCGCTACCGAAAAATGAGCATCTCTTCTTTTTTTTGCGTGTATGGCACGGGCGTGCTCGTAGGTAAATTTTACTATGCCGAAGGTGCCCCGATATATATGGAGACGCGTTAGCGGCTTACGGTCACCCGACGGCCGAAGACGGCAACGCGACCGACGCGACGTGGCGACGGGGCTGATCGGGACGGGACTGATCGGGAGACGTCACACCTTTCTTTTTCAGCTCTATTGCGATTGATGGTCGTCGTTCGTCGAATTTATTTGTTTGTGTTGTGAGTATCCAACAACCAGTTTTCAACACTGAATATGATACCCCGGTAAGAATTAACCGCGGATATTCCGGAAGGTATTTTACCTCCGCTTTTGCCCGTACGTACAGCAGTATTATTTAGCCGATATGTGCATTCGTGTTTGAGGGAAGGGTCCAAGTCCGTACAAAAGATGTCCGTCGGAGCGATACATGTAATTTATGTTGTATCCAGATACTGACAGTACGAGTACTGCTGCTGTATACGAGTTGTAATTGCGTACGACACGATAAATCTCCAGGCCAAGGAACAAATCTCCAGTCCGAGCAACACGTAGTTGGGTATTACGTTGATGATAAGAAAAAGGAGCCAGGGGACCTGCCAGTACCTACTCGTACTGCTGCATTCTTGTATTCAGGTACAAATAAATGGTTGGGTGAGAAAATTGACCATGTACTTGTACCTCTGGTATAATATTTTGTAGTCTCCTACTCCACCTTCCCACCATTGTTTTTTAGGAATAGGGTGTTGTTCGCATTAAACCGTTCTTTCTGCCCGTCGACATCCAGCACAACCAGTGTCCGTGCCGATTCTTCAATCCTAGAAGAGATAGAAGTTCTGTGGTCACAAAGCTACGCCACAGAGATGCTACGTTGCCACCTATGCAGCGTCCCCGGTGGCTTGGTAGGTGGTCCGCGTGCCTGTCAAGATCAATTTCGTGGGTTCGAGTCTCACCGAGTGCATGCTCGTATGGGCTGTTTCTTGCATTAAAGAGATTGATTAGCGGAAAGCGCGAGAGCGTGAGTTAGCTACATTCGATGAAAATCGACGAGCAGTGGGAATGCTGAACCCTATGCGCGATAAAAAATAAAGGCACGTACCGGGGGGGAGAAGGGAAGACACCTGTGACCACGGCTTGTCCAGAAGGTCGTCGAGGGTAACACCTCTTACGAATTAGGCTGGAAAGTGAAAGTGATGAGTAAAAAAAAAAAAAAAAAAAAAAAAAAAATGCAGTAAGCACAGCAGTAGGCAATGCAATACCATGTCATCTTACGGGATACGACAGGCACGACATACACATTCCATGAAATAGAGAAACGAAAGGAAACAAAGAAAATAAATAAATAAATACGGCAGCAGTTTGTGGTACGAGTAGTATTGCCAAGTTATCCCTGGTAGTCCGCCTGATACCTTGCTACCCTATCTGCCACTCCTCCATCCTGCGTTCGTCACCTATGCCCGCCCCCTCCGCGTCAGACAATACGAAACAACCAAAGCAGGCATATCATCCACCCACGCCACATGACTCCTTCAATACGGCTAATAGTACAGGAACATGGTACCGGTTACCAGGTATTTCCTACTTACCCGTGTACCAGCCCTCAGGTATGTATAGTTCCTGCGTGGGGATATGAGGGGTCAGTTGGAAAATGCCAAGAGGGTGTATCTTCGTCTGCCAGTATAAGGAGTACCACACAGGTACTGCTGCTGTGCTGTACTTGTGGCGTCGAAAGAAAAAATGAACCAGGAATGAGGAACAAAAAATAAACCAGGGTATACGTATATATTGGAAAGCAAGATGAAGCGGAAGTCAACATGAGACAAGACAGATACGGGACGCGTGGTATCGGGCAGAGCATTGGGTGACGAACGACGCGTTCCGTATCTCTTGCCGACTGGGACGTCGTAGTGCCGAGCCACGAGCCTCTAAGTTAGAGCTGCCTTGGGCAATCCTGCGGGGTGTGGCCAGCTCGGTGGACAGCAGAAATGAAAAAATAAACGACAATTCTGTATGCACACCGATTGTCTGCTTCAGCCAGCTGCGGCAGCTGCTCCTGTAGTGTTAGGAGGCACCTACAATAGAGCACGTGCAAGGAACCCATCAGAACACAGCAGGGCCCCCAGTATGCGGTCTGCAGTCGCGACGACACTGGGTGCACACGGCATGAGCGGCAGCTTCTGTGGGGGTGCCCGCCGCCGTGGTTTTATCCGGTGATAATGTGCTGAAGTTGTTGTCTGACTTTTTCGAGGTTACGCCTCGTGAGAAACATGTGTTTAACCGCCCTGGCCACCTCGAAAGGAGTCTCTCTTTCTTCGGCGTCGTAAAAATTAGAGACCCGCATTCGCTCGTGATGACACTTTTTTTCTACCTATAAATAAATAGTGACATTGAGCCAGCCACAACCTACTCTACTGACTTATCATCCTGGAAAACGACAAGTTGTGTGGTCATGAAGCACGAGGCAGAGAAAACGTTGGCATCGTCCGAATAGGTTCAGGTTCATTTCGACTACTTTCAAATATAATGTCTTCATTGAAATACATACATGTACCACTATAAACGCGTGTCGTACAGTAGCGTATGTACGTCATAGGTCAGAGGTTACAATTTCTGCTGATAGTGTTGGTTCATGGACAACGAAAATGCTACGTCATAGGTCAGAGGTTACAATTTCTGCTGATAGTGTTGATTCATGGACAACGAAAATGCTTTACATTTTTCTGGAAAAATCCTGTTGTTGACGTTGACACGATATTAAAGTAATTTTGGACTCTTGTAGACTGATCGACGGTTAAAAAACATTCCGAAATCGACCGCTCAGGGATTTGTTTCTTAGAACACTCTCCCAATCTACTCTTTTTGCATGTAGGCACGAGTATTACCCTTTGCGTATGTACAGCTATATGTGCCAGCACTCGTACACAAGTATTGCTGCTGTTGTAAGCTTCATTTCCTCGCCCCATATACTACAAAACAGCGGTGATTCCTTCATTTATCATACCTGGGTTGTACTATGTATACGAGTACTACTGACGCTAGTGGGAGATTTGGTTACCGTTCGTTTTTTTTTTTGTACATTTCTAGTTTTTACTTTTATTTCTGTACATAAATTTGACTGTACATGTTAGACGCTCTTACTATTGTACGGCATATCTATCATACTACACAATCATATACCGCCGTAGCACCGTAGACTACTGAAGACCTGAAATCTCGATCAAGCGAGGTTTCATCCCTAAGGGTCAATCATGTATGGTTTTCCCATTGGAAGTCCAGTGGTACATACACCCCACGACCCCATTGCATTCTATGGGATGCATGTTGGAATATGTATATATTTGTGATCCCATGGGATACCCCATGAACGCCCCGCGTAAGTCCCACGAGACATGACGCAATCCCATCCCCATGGGATCACATGAACCTTGCCATTGGCTTTCCCACGGGACGTTTTGAGCGATATTTGATGGATCCCATGCGAATTCCGATAGGACATCCCATGGTAATTCCCGTGGGGTAGTTTGGATCCCATGCGAAGTCCCATGGGAAAAGTGAAAAGCCCCATGGGAATCCCGTTGGAATGTCCAATGGAAATTATGGAAGCTCAATGGACCAACGATGCATCCCGAGGGGAGTCTCTTGGGTTTTCTCATGCGAAGTAAACTTTCCCACGAAAAATCCCATGGGAGGTGAAAAGTCCCATGGGAAGGTTAGGGATAGTTCCATGGGAGGTTGGAATTCCGATTGGCAGTTCCAGGGGAAGTCCCATGGGTAGTCCCATGGGAAATCATGGCAAGCACGATGCATCCCAAGTACTACCGTAAGGATGCGGGTTATCGTACATATGAGAGTTACCGCACATACCGGAGTTATCGCGCAGGGTTGCAAGAACGGAATGGTTTTGTTCGATTTCCCGCCCAGGTAACATATATAGGTATCGCACGGGGGGGCAAAACATCCGTAAAACACGCCCTTCGGGAGTGAGCTTGCGTGGTACCGTTAGTGGCCCCTGTACATTTATTGAGCTGCGAGGGTTTGCCACAGTGCTTCTATATCGTGGCATTTATATTCGAGGCCCCACTGCTGCATGCGTGGGCACCGCCGTGGCGATGCACCCGTAAAAAACAAAAAAATATTTCCAGTTAATCGGCGCGCGGATTCCGTGCACAGCATTGCTGTAGTATCAGCAAAAGCGGTTGTGATTGTATTCGGTATCACGCGTATCGGAGTTCTCGCACAAAGGGGTAGGTAGGTACACATTTGAGAACCAAATTAGTATATCCGATTTTCGCACAGATATCGGAGTGAGCGCACAAGGGTACGTAAAAAAGACCATCACGGAATTGAAAAAATAACGTTCGCACCCCTGTGCCATGACCCGCATCCCTACGGTTGTCCCCTTCGGGTACCAATCGACGTAGGATTTCATGGATGCACGATGTATCCCATGGGTAGACTATGTTTCCCATAGGAAAGGCAATGCTTCACATGGAGCGTTCCATCAGGCGTTTAGCAAGTACAACGGGTAGCGTACTTCCGTGCGCGGGAGGGTGAAGCATCGGACTATACGACGTTGGGGGAGCTTGATGCCACCTCTACACAATATATACAGGCTGAAACGGCGACAATAACTTGCTTGTGGTGATATTCGTTTTTGGTTTTGGCGGCACATACAACCGTTTCCGACAACCTATGAAATGTCCCATGACGTGCACTGTGCTTGCCATGGGACGTCCAACGGCATGCGTTTCACTGCTCATGCGATCCCGTGATATATCCCATGATACTAGTGGAGTGTTCCGTGAGATGCAGTTTACTTCCCCTGGGACCCCGTCGGACTTGCCATAGAAGTTCCCATCGGATGATTTGTATTCCCATGGGAGTTTCCATGCAATGGTTTGCATTCCTGTAAGACTTCCCATGGGGTGCATAGGGGTATCGAGGACTCTCCATGGGGCGTCACATGGAGGGCATCATGCTTCTCATGGAATGGATGTAGCTTCCCATGGGCCTTCCTATGGGGCGTCGTCCCAGGGTTGAGTGGTCTTCACATGAGACTGCGCATGGGATGCATTGAAGTGTACCCGTAGGACTTCACATGGGAAACCCATCAGATTGCACACGAGGTGCATCCTGCATCCCATGGGATGCCTCATGGGCTTGTCCACCTTCCGTCGGAAAACCCTTTGTAAGGCCAATAGGAAGGCCCATAGGATCCGACAGTATGTCCCATTAGAAGTCGCTCCGTTCCATATTCATCCCATGGTATCCCATGCGGCTTACCATGGGAAGTGATAGGAACTGTATTAACCCATGGGCCTTTCCATGGGATGTCCTATGGGATCCGGGAAGACGCATAGGATCCTGCGACACCTCCCATAGGGCTTTTCATGATACGTCTGTGCACTCATGGGAAAGCCTTATGGATGTTCTATTGAAAATCCCATGTGACAAGAGTGTGGGATGCACCATACGAAACTACAGGATGTTCCACCAGAAGTCCCATGGGATAGTCCACGGGTAGCTGGATTCATATGGTAAGTAGGACGGAATTCCCATGGGAGAACACAATACTTGTACCATTGAATACCCATTGGGTGTTCCACGGGATTCCACGATAATTTACGTGGAAAAAAGTGTATCTCATGGCATGAATTTTTTCCCTTGGCAGACGCCATGGGAAAACCAAACAATGTAGAACCCTAACTTCGGCGGGCCAAATGCAGAGTCTAGGGCGTGCACTCAATCAAGTATGGGGCAGATATTGCATCTGGGGGCGGCATCGTTCATTCAATTCAACACTGATTTCATTGCAGCGACTTGATTTTGCGTATGCTATTCGGCAAACTGAAGGCCTACGGAGCTAATTGGTGTAAGATACTACGTGGGGCGTGTATTTTACAATGCTCTATACTGTGTACCGAGGTGGCATCTAATAACTCTAAGAACGAGTTGTTTATTTCTCGGGCAGCGCCCGAAAATAAGTGCACCTGGTCACTTTGGGGCCAAAAACAAGTACAGTCTCGGAGCTTACGCCACGAGCACGCTGGTTGACCAAAATGACGTCGCACATATTTCTATCGCAAAACCCCCCAAGTTCAACTTATTTTGGACTACTGCTGTAGATTCAACCAACCAAAAGCCACGCATTGTTCTTCTCACGACCCAGCGAGCGCGTGCGATGGCCCGTGCATGCCAGCTCCACGACACACATACTAGCGTCATGGCCATACTGCAGGGTTGCGCAGGCACCGGTGGTTTGGGGGCAGATTTAGGGCTACCTAAAAAGATCAGATTGCAAGGCGATCCAATCGTGCTGCGTAGACGAAGAACGATACACAGACATGCTGAAAATAAAGCAGTTGATTCGAAAACGGTGCGCGAAGAGCGACCAAGCGAGAGGTACGGCGGGGAAGAATATTATGCTATGGTTTTTGTCGACAGCTGCGGCGGGGCGTGACTTGTTCCTTTTTCGCACTGACGCTTTCCAACCGAACCCTTGTCCCCAACCCCTTCAGAACTGCTTACTTATTTATGGGGACGGGTCTTCCAGCTTATTACGGGTTTTCCAGCTTATTACTGTCAAACGTTTACCCTATCCCCGACCAACACCCCGATCGTCATGCACGCACGTTGTACCTGGTGTGTATTCCTGTCGCTGCTGCTGTTGCCGTAGACTGTGTACTTGGTTCGTACCAGGCACATACCGTGTGTGTTTTACTTGGTTTTAGACGGAACTTGCTTTTGGCTCCAAACGAAAATGGTATGCTTGTTTTTATTTTAGCAGCTGCCTTTCTTTCGTCCTTTTTTTTTTCGTCATGGTACTTACTGTGGTGTATGAAATTGCAGAACATCCTCCGAACTTGAAGAATGCCAGACTGCCTCCTTGTCCTCACACTCATCTGTGTCTTTCATGTGACTCACCATAACTGCTTGGCCTAGCGACCGGTAACCGGTAACTTTGCCGCGTTGTGGTTTTTTGAGGCACCGTGGGGTTCCTGACAGCATGCAAGAGCTGCAATAATATTTTGACTTTAACCCTTTACTTGCAGGACCTTGTACACTGGGCCATCAAGTTGTTAGGCTTTAGATCTCTCAACAGGTGGCGTTTCCTCTACACATGCACAGATGACCGATTTCGGCGCACACCTCAAACGTTGTGTCTTATTTTCCGTAGCATTCACCACCTAATATTTTTGGTAGGATCGATATTTGGAGGACGGTTGATAGGAGAAGAGAGTTTTAAATTTGTTCGCGTAGTGTGCTGGAATGTTCCTTTTCCCGTTATCCCCGACGATTTTCCAAGGGTATAGAGGTAACACCTGTGGTTAGTGTTATGATTGTATCCGATATCTTACTCCTGATACTACAGCAGTACACAGAAGCCCCGTAGTTTACTCCGTCTTCTGGTCGTTTCCCTCTCTGTTTTTGAATGATGACCAATAATGGTGCATCTTGCTCTCTTGCTATCCTTTGGTCTTGATACCTTCCTCTTATCGCAACTGCCACCGTTTCGCCTCATCCGGATACAGATGATAACTACTGCTATGGGCGTGTTCTCGGTTTACCTGCTTAGCCTTCTCAAGTTCAAGATCGGCTACCCATGCCCTTGGTGTCTCACATCGGTAAGGATCACGGGTAGGTACACCGGTGGAGGAGGGTGGCAGTGTTTGGTGTTACGGTCGCGGTGCTTCCTGCCGGGAACAATCTTGATGGTGGTAACTTCCGTAACATTGAGATAGTGTCGCCCCATAATTGGCGCTTAATACGGCAATTGATCGCCCTACTGTAGTACGCATATCCCAGAACGGTTGTGGACTTGGGGGACCCTAACCCTAGCGCTGACCCTAGACCTGACTGACTATCCGGGGTATGATATTCAGGAGTCATAAGGACATGCGAGGCACTTGGTGTTGACTGTTATTGTAGTTGTTCTCACATCACCTCATCTCTACAATGCAGTCCGTGGCTACAGGACAGGCTCCGATATCCCTGGAATGGAATATTACCTCAGGCGGAGGCGAATGCCTCCGGAGGAAAATACTGCATCGTACTGTAACTAAAGGTTCGTTTCCGCTGTGGTGCTCACCACTGCGTCCAGGCCGGGCTGTCGCTGTCGATGTGCACCGTGGCGTGGATGAAGAGGGCTGTGCCCGAGAAGACGAAGGCTGCAGTCATGGGCGTTTGCACCACTTTGGTCACGGCCTTCGCTTGCTTGACCATCTTTGTGGTGACGGAGACTGCTCTCGACATTCGACAGGTATGTATTGTACCAGAACAAGATAATACTTGCAGCACGATAAAAATAAAACTATCACAAGCAGAGCTGCGTACTTCCCTACGCAAGCCGTGAATACATACGTCGAAGAACGAGTCTTTCGCCAAAGCGGGCACTACGAGTACGTGAGTACAAATGCATTCACGGTGACCCACAAGTATCTGATATATTTTTATGTACTATAAGTTCATGCTCTTATTTTTTTCTTCTGGGGACCGGCGAGGCAGTGCGCAGTACTCTTTCAGTGCTGTGCGGTGAATAACATGCTACGTACCCGATGCAACACAGTTGGCCAGATTCTCCTGTGCTACTTTGCCCCGGCGACTTCAAGCTGGAGCACGGCAAATATATACCATTTTAGGTCTATTATATGCATGAAAAAAAAGGACTTTTCTGGGAAACACAAAACTTTGCCCTTCGGCCCGGCGGTCTTCTCTCGCAGTATCGGCTGCGTGGCACGCAACGGGCCCGCATGTGCTCGACGGCGCAAATGTGAGCCTCGGCCGAGGGCCGTGGCGCGTGCTCGTCACCTCGTACCCCAAGCTTGGCGCACAGCCACCTGGCCACCTCGCACCTCGCCCCTCATCGCGTACAACAGCGGCGACGCTTCGAGATCGTTTCTTTGTACCACAATTTTCCTGTGTGTACAAGTTTTATATATTCTAGGATGAAAAAGAGAAGGAAAATATTTCACGTAACGCAATTGGTGCTGCTTCGAGATCGTTACTGCTGAGGGTCCATCTACTGGAAGTGCATCCGTTGATGTGGGAACTTTTTTTTTTTTTTTTTTTTTTCCGATGTAATTGCTGCAACCTCGAGCCACATCGCATACAATCTGGGCATCACAGCATCACAGCATCACAGCAGCAGCAATTGATCCAGGCAGCAGCAGCTTATTATCCTCCAACCACGTCCTTTGAATTTCTAAATCACCCGCCCATATTACAGTCTAACAGCACGGAACCTTGACATGCGCTAAGAGGAACGCATGTGTTCAACGGTGTTCCCCCTTTTCAACTTGCGACACCCCCTGGATTTCATGTTACCACATCGCGAAGGGGAACCTTGTATATAGTATCATATGAGATGTGTTTGTCTTGTGTCATTTCCTGTTTGACGCTCCACAACCCACAACCACTACGTGCGATGTAGAGTCGGTAGAAGGGAATTTCGTACTCGCGCCTCAGGTATGCGTTGTGATGCTCGTTCAATGTCCATGTTCGTACTCAAAGTTAATGTGAAATGTTGAATACTGTACAGAGATGCATTTTTTTCCTAAGCCTTTTATCGTTTCATATAGTATTGGTATAAAAATAATGTCAAACAGTCAGATAGAAGACTTCGTCGGAACTCATCTTTGCAGGCTGTGTGTCATACTTCGATCGCGCTTGCTGCGGGTTTTGTGCCAACTCTTGAGTTGGACAATGCAGTCCGGGTTGTCGTCAGCTTCAAGTTTCCAGAGGACGTGTACGTTATGTTGTTCCGGACAAAAGGCCCGCATGTTCCGTGGCATTGCAATGAACAGAGAATTGTTGACTCCCGCACGGACAAATTTAGTAATAGGTTTACGGGCCGGCGTCCTCGGTGGCTTGGTAGCTGGTCCGCGTGCCTACAATATCAGTTTCGTGGGTTCGAGTCTTCCCGACTACATACTCATGTTTTTTTTTTTTCCCCTGAAAATTGACAAGCGGAAAGCGCGAAAGCGTTAGTCAGTAACGTTCGAGGAAAATCGACAGTGGGACGGACTATGGAAGCCTGTGCGCGATGAAAAACTGAAAGCATGTACCGGGAGGGAGAAGGGACGACACTTATGACCACGGCTTGCTTGTCCAGAAGAAGACCGCTGGACAAATTTAGTAATAGGTTTACGGGCCGGCGTCCTCGGTGGCTTGGTAGCTGGTCCGCGTGCCTACAATATCAGTTTCGTGGGTTCGAGTCTTCCCGACTACATACTCATGTTTTTTTTTTTTCCCCTGATAATTGACAAGCGGAAAGCGCGAAAGCGTTAGTCAGTAACATTCGAGGAAAATCGACAGTGGGACGGACTATGGAAGCCTGTGCGCGATGAAAAACTGAAAGCATGTACCGGGAGGGAGAAGGGACGACACTTATGACCACGGCTTGCTTGTCCAGAAGAAGCCCGCTGAGGTTGAAACCTTCGAGGAGTTGAACTGGAAAGTAAAAGTGATGAATACATATATATATATACATGATATTTATTAGTAGTATCAAGGAGTGAGTGTAAGTATACGTTGTTTGAGACTGACTCACTCGTACACCTCGTACTTACGTCTTATGTGCATTTCTTATACCGTGGAGTAATACTTTATTCGAACTAGATTTGCAGTATCTAGTGTCTGTAGAGTTAGTGCTCATATAGGATGCTCACATTATTCATTTCCACGCAGAGAGTCAGAAGAACATATATTCGAGGTATTATTCATATGATACCAGTATAGATACATAGATGTAGACTACAAGCAGTAATATTTTTCCGTATAGAAGTACGGCGGAGGAAGTGATGCAGCTGACAACGGATAGAAAAAATGTTGCCTGTCTCGGAATGTAGAATGCCTTCGCTTTGCTTATTTTGTTTTTCCCTTCTTGTTTCTGTTGTGTTTATCTATTCATAGTACCTTACGACTTCGTCTTTGTCGGGTACCTACCGTATGTATCTATAGTGTATAGACGCAATCGCAGCCGCTAGGAGAGCCCCCGTTGTTCCTTCTTTGTTTCTCGTCCCCTTTTCCTTTCTCTAATTTTTGTCACTTTGCCTCTGAAACCTTAGCTATACTTTGTCTCGTCTTGGTTTTGGCTTCTCTCGTGAAACCGAAACCATATTTCATTTGATTTATTTTCGTCATTGAGTTGTGTCAGCTATTGTCATATAATACACGTACGTATGACGTGTGCATAGTGTATCTCGAATAGTGCACGGAACACTGCTCTGTTTATTCGGACGGACGCACAGCAGCAGTAGCATTTATTTATACCGTTTTGCATTTTACTACTGTAAGGTCGTGTTACTTTTATTTTCCAGTTCACACTTCATGCCTTCACCACCCTTCAATCAGCCGTGGGTACAAGCGCCCCCCTTCCCGCCCCCCAGTGGTGCTTGCCGTCATGGCCTTCATTGCCTCCATTCCATCGCGCATACACACCATAGAGTTCAGCATTTCCACTGCTCGTCAATTTTGCTCGAATTTTGCCAACTCCCGCTCACTTTTGGCGACGGAAGAGGCTTCGGAGAAGGCCCATGCCCAGTAATACATCAACGGAGATTCGAACGCCAGCGCCACTGGCAGCGGGGTGACAGCAGTTTTCTAATAGACAACCGAGTCGGCGGGTATGAAGAACGGTGCATTGTGCGTGAAGATACACGCACACCTACACGCACACCTACCTGCGAACTATCGCCCGACGATTTTTTTCACCATTGGAACCAGGTAATGATTTAATCTGCTGTAGTCCTTACTCCTTAAAAGGCCACGGCGAGACTGCTGTGAAACTATTGTCGACTATTAATAGTCGTTTATAATTGGCGCGAGTACGCGTTTCGCCAAAATATACACACGCCTTGGAAGTATAGACATTTGTAATCAAAGGCCATCGTTTCAGATAAACTGCGGTACCTAAACAATAATCGAGGACTTTTTTGCCTTTCCCTCCCCCCCTTTGAGAGTTCAATAATTTTCCAGGTACATCTTTCACGAGATCGTAATTTTCTTGTCCGCAGTTTTCCGCGTACTTCACGTCAGCTGTAGCCATATGGTACTACACTAGGCCCGGGAGCGCAAACAGTCCGCTTCCCTGATTTCGCGAACTTTTAGTGCTGCTGACTCGCAACGTCGATTTTTACGAAAACGTCTCCTGATTCGTTTTTAGGGGCCCACGATTAGATTGCTGTCTGGTGCATCCGACGCCCTCACACAGCCCATGAGGGGCATTACTCATATCGGTGGCTGTTGTCGCTTGTGTAGCCCTCTAGCTGTCCGCAAGTGAAATTCAAGCTTTCAGTTTGGTGTTGATTCATTGTCTCATTTTATAGGCTCCGGACGTCGAGTAAGTTTGACCACTGCAATACCCGAACGACGAGGTGTAGACCTCTGTTGACAGGGTGCGGATTGCCAATCTGCACATAATAGCAAGCGACCGTAAAAACACCACCTCTCTGCTGACGCGCGAACCTGCCGAAAACACAAACCAGTGTGTAAAAAAGAGCGGCGTAGTAACTATCTGAACCGACAGACCAGAGAGTCAACGGCACACCCGGGCATGGGGGTTGGATGTTATCATCTGCGGCCTTGAACTATCGATGCGACACAACCTCCCGGACAGCACAAGAGCTCGCACGGTTCACGACACCTGGAATCGAGTGTCCGCGCAATCGCACAAGAAAATCACAACAATGCACGGTAGTTTGCCCCCGATCATTCGGACAGGTGGCAACATCCAAGAGCGCAGCGACGGGACCCGAGATCAGGCACGTGGTAGGTGTCTCATGAAACTCCGCCACCTCTCTGAAATCCTGCATTTGAAGCTAATTGTTGTGGGTGAATTGCTAGATATGACCCGGTACTCTGCAATTTGACGTATGCATGCGATTTTCCCCATGACGCTGGGCTCGTGTAGCGATGGCTATGCGGCATTCGTCCCCAACTAAATCGTTATTAATTTTGGTCTTACAGACGGTAGAACGTATTGTCGGTTTCTTGCGTGGACCTCAAGGTGTGGACGTTAGTGTTCTGTTTTATGCCGGAACCCTATTGTTCTTGGCCAGACAGTGTGCACGTCTTGCATCTTGTTTTTGCCAGGGTATACCACGGGTATTCCACGTATTGTATGTCGGTTCGGTGTCTCTTCGAGGAGCTTTGCGATGAGTTGAAGCCCCAACTAAGATGTAATTTGCAAAGGTACCGAACGCGTTATACTTCGAAGTATGTTTTTTTTTTTTTTTTTTTTTTCATCACTTTTACTTTCCAGCCCACTCGTAGGAGGTTTTACCCTCGACGATCTTCTGGACAAGCCGTGGTCACAGGTCCCTTCTCCCCCCCGGTACGTGCCTTTAGTTTTTATCGCGCATAGGGTTCAGCATTCCCACTGCTCGTCGATTTTCATCGAATGTACAGCTAACTCACGCTCTCGCGCTTTCCGCTAATTGGAAGATGTCGGATATAAATACAACTATAATTACGATTTTTGAGGTCGTTGTCACTTGCTAGCTCTTGGCAGACAGACCGACTGATAGACAGCTCTTCGCAAACAGCCCTTCTTCTTTGAAACAGCCGAACAGCCAAACAGCCAAACAACCTTTCTTCTTTCTTCTTCGCAAACTGCAACCAATAGACAGCTCTTCGCACAAAGCCTAGAAGAGGCGTCTCGCCTTCGACGAACGGCATCTACATGCAGCTGTAGGCGGCCAAGCTGCTTGCTGCTGTCGGTGGCGAACCTGCTGGTGCTGCAACCCCCGCCTCTCCCTTCTCTACGTCACCTCCCCCTCGTCGAGAGGCGCGTGGTCCTCGCCCTCTGGCAAGAGAGCGGCAACGACAAAGACCGACCTGGTGCCGACTATTGTTTGCGACCGGTGCACGGACCAGCACTTACTTACTTGCCCAAGAACTCCGCGCCTGGTGGCAAAAACGTGGCCTTCGCCACCTGCGAGGATCTCATGTGCGATGGTGGCGGGATCATCCTGTATTGGGCAACCAACTGCGAGTTATGTGCTCGCCCGATCAAGGAAGGAACTGTCTCGTACTCCCTCGAGACTGCTGACAGTGGTGAGTGTCTTGGGTCTATTGTTGAATGCTGTCTGTTGCCAGTACGTTTTTTTTGGGTGTTTTCACTTGCCTTTTTGCATACAAACCTACCTCAAAGCGTTTATTATTTTTTGGACTCATCCATGCTCGTTCTTTCCCCTTCGTGCGTTGCGTCGGCTCCTCTTACACAGTGCACGCGAACGCGCACATGCACAACTGTTTGCGGGACGTGAACGAAGGAACGGAGGATTCAGCTGTCGCCGTCACCGCTGCACCGAACGATGTGAGTGCTGCTGCTACTGTGGTGCATTTTCGGTGCACACGATTTCTATGTGTACATGTTTTGGTGACCCTACGTACCCCCTTTGCTCGTTTTCGGCTGCTGCTGCTGCTGCTGCACTGCTGCTGCTGCTGTCAGCGCCACGCCATGAGTGCTGCTGCTGTGCACCTGCTGCTCCTGTGCACTTGCTGCTGCTGTGCACTTGCTGCTGCTGTAGTGCTGCTGCGTTGTTGCCGTGCATCATGCTGGAAGTGTACATATTTTCGGATCGTCAATAAAATTCCGTAGGTTTCGCGATGGCGGCATACTAGGGTACATCATGCTTTTTTTCTTCCATATTTTCATATCGTTGCTATGCTGCTGCTGCTGCTGCTGCCAACGCTGCCAACGCTGCTGCTGCCAACGCTGCGGCGATTCATTGCAGCTTCTGCTGCTGCTAATGCTGTAGCTGCTTCTGCTGCTAATGCTGCCGCAATGTCCACTGAATGTTCGTATGTACTCGGATTATTGTTTTTATTGGTCGTTTTTGTACCCAAATGGTTCTTTTGATACGTGAAAAATATTTGTGTCGTTTTGCTCCTGCATTTTGCGTACGTACTGCTTTTTCTCGTTTTTGGCTTGATTTTTTTTCCTATCGTTGCTATGCTGCTGCTTGCTGCTGCTGTGGTGCTGCTGCGTTGTTGCCGTACATCATGCTGCACTTGTGTGTGTACATATTTCTGAATCGTCACTGAATTTCCGTAGGTTTTGCGATCGCGGCATACCAGGGTACATAGTTTTTTTCTTCCTTATTTTCATATCGTTGCTATGTTGCTGCTGCCAACGCGGATTATTGTTTTTGTTGGCCGTTTTTGTACCCAAATGTTTTATTTTATACGTAAAAAAAATGTTTTGGTCGTTTTGCTCCTGCATTTTGCGTACGAACTACTTTTTCTCGTATTTAGCTTGGTTCTTTTCGTATTATTGTTGCTATGCTGCTGCTGCGTTCTTGCCGTACAGCATGCGTGGGTGGGTCTATCTATAGTGAGGTACCAAAAATACTTTTCGGACGGACTCGGGGTACATACTTTTTTTCTTCCTTCTATTAATATCGTTGGTACGCTGCTGCTGCTGTTGCTGCTGCCAACGCTGTGGCGATCCGTTGCTGCTTCTGCTGCTGCTGCTAGTGGTGCCGCAATTTCACTGAATGTTCGTATGTACTCGGATAATTGTGTTTCTTGGTCGTTTTGTCGTTTTGTGGCGCTGCTGCGTTGTTCCCGTACACATCATGCTGGACATGATTTGTGTGCCTATTACACTTACTTGTGCGTTTGTACATATTTGTGTATCGTCAACGATTTTTTTTGTGGTGTTGCTGCGTTGTTGCCGTACATCATGCTGGACGTGATTTGTGTGTGTATTACTACACTCGTGTGTGGATATATTTCTGTATCGTCAATAATTACCGTACGTTTTGCGATTGCGGCAGACCAGGGTACATAGTTTTTTTCTTCCTTCTTTTCATATCGTTGCTATGCTGCTGCTGCAGCCAACGTTGCGGCGATCCGTTGCTGCTGCTGCTGCTAATGCTAATAATGCTGCCGCAAGATTCACTGGATGTTCGCATGTACTCGGATTATTGTTTTTCTTGATCGTTTTTGTACCTAAATGGTCGTTTGGGTACCTGGAAAAAATATTTTGGTCATTTTGCTGCTGCATTTTGCGTACGTACTGCTTTTTCTCTTTTTGGGCTTCGTTCTTTCCATATAGCTGCTACGCTGCTGTGGTACTTTGTTTCTTCTTTTTTATCATATCTTCGCTATGCCGCTACTGCTGCCAACGCTGCGGCGATCCATTTGCTGCTTCTGCTGCTGCTAATGTTTCTAATGCTGCCGCAACCACTGCTCGAAGCCGTTGCGGCTGCTGCTGCTGCTGCTGCTGCTGCTGCTGCTGATACTGCTAATGCTGGCTCAATATCCACTGATTGTTCTTATGTATTCGGATTACTGTTTTTCTTGGTCGTTTTTGCATCCAAATGGTCGTTTTGGTACGTTAAAAAAATATTTTGGCCGTTTTCCTGCTGCGTTTTACGCATGTACTTGTTGCTTCTTCTGCTGCTGCTGCCGTCGTATAGCAAGCGATTACGTACTGCTGTTGTGCCGCTGTAGAGCAGTACAAATAATGAACTCTGCCCCCCCCCCCCCCCCCCCCCCTTCCCCCTCCCCCGCCATTTCCTGCACGCCACTCCCGCCCCGCGCACCCTGTTTACTTCGACCAGGTCGGTGGCAAGTGCTATTACTGCCGCCTGACGGACTCCACCACCAAAGACGGAGACATCATCATCAAGCGCAAGAAGACTCCCTTCCATTTCGCCTGCTCCAGGGCTTCGCGGAATTCCGAAGCAGTATACGCCAAGCAGATTGTCTCCATCCAGGACGAATGAGAGGCAACAAATTGTTCCCACATTTCCCAAAATCACGATTATTTCTCCCTACACATACCCAACGGGTTCAACAGCGGACAGATCCACATTCTGGGCCTCCCGCCTCGTTACTACAGCAGCCTGGAAGACTATTTACATATCATGTCTCATCCAAACTCCTATGCTGGCTAAATCGAAATCGCGGCCGCCCAGCAACTATACAACATTTCCATAACCGTTGTCGTTGCCGGCACTGCTGCTTTCCCCTCTGTCCCGAACCTTCCTTGAAACAACAGCCTGTATGTTGTATATCATCCACATGCCATGCACCACTCCACTCTCTCCCCGCACTGATGAAAGATGTTATCCTTATTATTAGACGAATGCCATTCTTACTCTTGCGTCACCCGATCTTACGTTTCACATTACATTCACAAATAAACGCGATTATTACATCCTTCACCGTTTCTTACTCAAATACATTTATTACGGGGGTCCATAGTTAACGGGACGAAATTTTGTTAGTAAAAATAGTTAAATATATAGGTTTTTATGTACACCATAGATCCTGTTAACTATGGACCCCCGTAATAGTTTGGTTGGCTTTGGGTATTGCCCCAATTGCAATATAACTGCAATTAATTGGCGTCATAACATTTAGTTTGGTTGGCTTTGGGCTATTACAGTACCCCAATTGCAATATAACTGCAATTGGCGTCAAAGCCCAAAGCCAACCAAAACTGCAATTGGCGTCATAGCCCAAAGCCAACCAAACTAAATGTATTTCTACAAGAAACGAAGGAATACCTACTCCGAAGGAAAGCCTTGTAAATACAATTATAATTACGATTTTTGAGGTCGTTGTCACTTGCTAGCTCTTGGCAGACAGACCGACTGATAGACAGCTCTTCGCAAACAGCCCTTCTTCTTTGAAACAGCCGAACAGCCAAACAGCCAAACAACCCTTCTTCTTTCTTCTTCGCAAACTGCAACCAATAGACAGCTCTTCGCACAAAGCCTAGAAGAGGCGTCTCGCCTTCGACGAACGGCATCTACATGCAGCTGTAGGCGGCCAAGCTGCTTGCTGCTG
This sequence comes from Macrocystis pyrifera, assembly GCA_031763025.1. Taxonomy (NCBI): domain Eukaryota; class Phaeophyceae; order Laminariales; family Laminariaceae; genus Macrocystis; species Macrocystis pyrifera. The sequence goes on from JASSKH010000009.1 coordinate 14,573,955, forward strand.
TCGGTGGCGAACCTGCTGGTGCTGCAACCCCCGCCTCTCCCTTCTCTACGTCACCTCCCCCTCGTCGAGAGGCGCGTGGTCCTCGCCCTCTGGCAAGAGAGCGGCAACGACAAAGACCGACCTGGTGCCGACTGTTGTTTGCGACCGGTGCACGGACCAGCACTTACTTACTTGCCCAAGAACTCCGCGCCTGGTGGCAAAAACGTGGCCTTCGCCACCTGCGAGGATCTCATGTGCGAGGGTGGCGGGATCATCCTGTATTGGGCAACCAACTGCGAGTTATGTGCTCGCCCGATCAATGAAGGGACTGTCTCGTACTCCCTCGAGACTGCTGACAGTGGTGAGTGTCTTGGGTCTATTGTTGAATGCTGTCTGTTGCCAGTACGTTTTTTGGGTGTTTTCACTTGCCTTTTTGCATACAAACCTACCTCAAAGCGTTTATTATTTTTTGGATTCATCCATGCTCGTTCTTTCCCCTTCGTGCGTTGCGTCGGCTCCTCTTACACAGTGCACGCGAACGCGCACATGCACAACTGTTTGCGGGACGTGAACGAAGGAACGGAGGATTCAGCTGTCGCCGTCACCGCTGCACCGAACGATGTGAGTGCTGCTGCTACTGTGGTGCATTTTCGGTGCACACGATTTCTATGTGTACATGTTTTGGTGACCCTACGTACCCCCTTTGCTCGTTTTCGGCTGCTGCTGCTGCTGCTGCTGCTGCTGCTGCTGCTGCTGTCAGCGCCACGCCATGAGTGCTGCTGCTGTGCACCTGCTGCTCCTGTGCACTTGCTGCTGCTGTAGTGCTGCTGCGTTGTTGCCGTGCATCATGCTGGAAGTGTACATATTTTCGGATCGTCAATAAAATTCCGTAGGTTTCGCGATGGCGGCATACTAGGGTACATCATGCTTTTTTTCTTCCATATTTTCATATCGTTGCTATGCTGCTGCTGCTGCTGCTGCCAACGCTGCCAACGCTGCTGCTGCCAACGCTGCGGCGATTCATTGCAGCTTCTGCTGCTGCTAATGCTGTAGCTGCTTCTGCTGCTAATGCTGCCGCAATATCCACTGAATGTTCGTATGTACTCGGATTATTGTTTTTATTGGTCGTTTTTGTACCCAAATGGTTCTTTTGATACGTGAAAAATATTTGTGTCATTTTGCTCCTGCATTTTGCGTACGTACTGCTTTTGCTCGTTTTTGGCTTGATTTTTTTTCCTATCATTGCTATGCTGCTGCTTGCTGCTGCTGTGGTGCTGCTGCGTTGTTGCCGTACATCATGCTGGACTTGTGTGTGTACATATTTCGGTATCGTCACTGAATTTCCGTAGGTTTTGCGATTGCGGCATACCAGGGTACATAGTTTTTTTCTTCCTTATTTTCTTCCTTATTTTCATATCGTTGCTATGCTGCTGCTGCTGCCAACGCGGATTATTGTTTTTATTGGCCATTTTTGTACCCAAATGGTTTTTTTGATACGTAAAAAAATGTTTTGGTCGTTTTGCTCCTGCATTTTGCGTACGTACTACTTTTATTCGTATTTCGTATTGTTGCTATGCTGCTGCTGCGTTGTTGCCGTACAGCATGCGGAAAGTGAGGTACCAAAAATACTTTTCGGACGGCCTCGGGGTACATACTTTTTTTCTCCCTTCTTTTCATATCGTTGCTATGCTGCTGCTGCCAACGCTGTGGCGATCTGTTGCTGCTGCTGCTGCTGCTGCTGCTGCTGCTCTGCTTTTAGTGCTGCCGCAATATTCACTGAATGTTTGTATGTACTCGGATAATTGTGTTTCCTGGTCGTTTTGTGGCGCTGCTGCGTTGTTGCCGTACATCATGCTGGGCGTGATTTGTGTGTCTATTACATTTAAACTTGTGCGTGTGTACATGTTTCTGTATCGTCAATGTTTTTTTTTGTGGTGCTGCTGCGTTGTTGCCGTACATCATGCTGGACGTGATTTGTGTGTGTACTGTACTACACTTGTGTGTGTACATATTTCTGTATCGTCAATGAAATTACGTACTTGCTGCTTCTGCTGATGCTGCTGCTGCCGTCGTATAGCAAGCGATTACGTACTGCTGTTGTGCCGCTGTAGAGTAGTACAAATAATGAACTCTGCCCCCCCCCCCCCCCTTCCCCCTCCCCCGCCATTCCCTGCACGCCGCTCCCGCCCCGCGCACCCTATATGTTTACTTCGACCAGGTCCGTGGCAAGTGCTACAACTGCCGCCTGACGGACTCCACCATCAAAGACGGAGACATCATCATCAAGCGCAAAAAGACTCCCTTCCATTTCGCCTGCTCCAGGGCTTCGCGGGATTCCAAAGCAGTATACGCCAAGCAGATTGTCGTCATCTAGGACGAACGAAAGGAAACAAATTGTGTGCCACATTTCCCAAAATCACGATTATTTCTTCCTACACATATCCAACGGGTTCAACAGCGAACAGATCCACATTCTGGGCCTCCCGCCTCGTTACTACAGCATCCTGGAAGACTATTTACATATCATGTCTCATCCAAACTCCTATGCTGGCTACATCGAAATCGCGGCCGCCCAGCAACTATACAACATTTCCATAACCGTTGTCGTTGCCGGCACTGCTGCTTTTTCTCCTGTCCCAAACCTTCCTTTAAACAACAGCCTGTATGTTGTATATCATCCACATGCCAAGCACTACTCCACTCTCTCCCCACACTGATGAAATATGTTATTCTTATTATTAGACGAATGTCATTCTTACTCTTGCGTCACCCGATCTTACGTTTCACATTGCATTCATAAATAAACGCGATTATTACTACATACATCCTTCACCGTTTCTTACACAAATACATTTAGTTTGGTTGGCTTTGGGCTATGTCGCCAATTAATTGCAGTTATATGTACACGAAACAACGGAATACCCACTCCGAAGGAAAGCCTTGTATATATACATTTATATACATTTGAAGATGCCATGTGTTGTTGCCGGCTTATATCACTGTGCATTTTGAAGGCTGGAGAAATACGAAATGCTTCACAGGTGGCCACTGGAGTACCTTGAGAGCGTACTCTGGTGGACCTTGAGTAGAAACACCTTGAGCTACAAATCTCAAGGTCGATCATTGCCCAACGTCAACGTTCACAACGTGCCCGGATTGTCGAATGTACGCGTTACAATGTACTCAGGTCGGGAAACATACCAGGTCAAAGCGCTGTGTTTCTTGTTGCGACTGCTGCAGTATTTGACAGCACAAGCAGTTAAACAGAAATCGTAATCGAACCGAAAAAAACAAACCACAAAATGAAAACGACAAACAACAAAACAACAGCATAAAATCGGGGAAAAAAAACGAAACGCGATAAAGAACAAAATTTGAAGTAATCGGGAAAAAAATGATATGTACACGAAAAAAAGTATTAATTCAATTGGAGAAGACAGCATGATGCAAAGCATACACCCACAACAACAACTCACGACGTGTGGTATGGTCAACAATCAATGTGTTGTTTTTTCCTGTATTTATACCTTTTCTGGGTTCACCCGTTGTTTTGCACTGCACAAAACCGACGCCATATGCGAACACATGCTTTACACGCAAAAAACGCCCAAAACGTTTGTTGAAATTATGCAAAACGTATGAACCTTTCGCACATACCATTTTCAGGGAAGAACGTTTTGTACTATTTTCATATTTTTTGCATGAATTCCGCGTCTATTCTGCATTAAACGAAGGATCGCCAAGAATAAAACTACAGATATTTTGGTAAAAAATCGCGATCGACACTAACTCACCTCTTGTACGATGCAAACATCTGTGCAGATAAACTGGTAGACGGCAATTCGCCGTTTAACCAACTGCACCCATTGTCAACTTCACGCCCCTCTTCCTCACCCCTTCTTTTCAAACATGCCAACGATTCAGTGCACCTCCACCAACCCCAATTTCCTCCGTTCAATATTATGCCATGTTATATTTCGTCAAAATATGGTCCATGACAACACATATGGTATACGCAATTACTGTATTAATAGGGGTGAAATGTGTCATACGTGTTCGTAGGAGGAAAAAAAAGCTCAAACAATCGTTGCAAGAACATCCACAAACCTCACGACAACCAACGCCACACGCTATGCAAACTGCACGACAGGACGTCCCACAACCGAGGAACATTTGGTACGTTACGCAAGCGTTGCGGTATACGTTTTTCCTGTTGCCGCAACGTGCTAAGGTTGTGGTTTCGCTACAACGTCCCGCAACGTATCAAAGCGGTCACCTGTGTTGCGTGGTGTACTTAAAATAGTGCGTCTTTGACCCCTATGAAACTACCCTCAAGTTCTTGGCAACAATGCACGTGGAATTTGTCCGGGATGGAATGCTTTCGGCAATGAATGGGTTGATCAAGTGATTGCATTCGTGTAAATAGTGAATGGACCTGCTAAACTAACGGCAAAGCTTGAAAATGAACTTGATATCATGTTTCGGTAGCTGCACTATTGTACCCGCAGGAGATCCCCCAATAGCCGATATGTCGCGCAGGAACTGGTGCCTCACGCGTTTACAGCAGACTACACCAGTGCTGGATTGCATTTGTGGGGCGATTGCCCACCCCGAACGAACTTTGGGTTCAGGGCAGCACGGTGTGATCCGAAACAGGCTACCATCGTTTTCTCCCCCATTCCAGTTCTACCGTCTGGTTTTCAGTGATCCAATAATACTTGTCTCCTCTCCGTTCGATTTCCGCTGTCTGGGCAGCTGTGAAGTGGCCAAGATGAACGACTGATGCCGCAGTTAGATTCGCCCGACGAAGGGGGCCCTGGGTTTGCTGAGGCTAGCAATGCTTTCGTTTTTTGGTCTCTCATGATCAATCCAAGTGTACTCAAACTTTCTTGGCGTACATTACGTTATGGTTTGCGCTTAAACGTACGTTACAGCAGGAATGTGTTCCGCATTCGGTTCGTCGGCGTTGAGCCACAGACGGCTGTTTCATGCATCCTGACGGCCGCTTCGACTCTGCCCTCAACTTCTTTTCCGTGCGGAACCATTATTTCGACGGCAAGCTTGGAGATCGACACACGCGAGGTTATCCGTCGTGGACGCCCCTAATTTGAACAGTCTGAGCAACGGACGGACTTATGCAGTAGTTTCTCTACCTACCGCATACATTACCGTACATCACCCTGATGTCCAGTTGGTTCAAATATGCCTGTCGTTGGTTTGGTTTAACCCTGTACACTCTGTTAATACCTGCAGTCGTCGAACCGTGATTTGAATCGTCTCCCATACTGAGGTTCATGAGTAGAAGAACAGCTGTGTGTGGGCTCCTTGCTAGACGACCGCGTATATGCCACCCATGGGGGGGAGCCATTTCAAAGGTGGCAATGGACCGCCACTGATCCCGAAAACACAACAAATGGGCGATTATGCATTGGTCGCCCAAGAAAATATCGGCTCGGTACGTTATTTTTTTGTAATCACCACTTTTACTTTGGACCTCAATAGCAGCTTTTTTTTCCCTCCGCAGCCTCCTGGACAAGGCGTGGTCAAAGAAAAGTGTAATCACTTCTTCCCCTCAGAACATATGCGCCTTCGTTTTTTGTCGCTCAGAGGGTCCGACACTCAACATTCATGCTCGTCAAATTGCTAAAAGTTTGATAACTCGCGCTCTGGCACTTTCGGCGACGGCGGAAGACTCACAAAACGTTTTGTCTATAAATACACTAGTCGTGATTTGAACCCAAGCGCAGCCACCAGCAGGGATATAGGGGTCTACGGCTAGCCCAAAGTCAAACTTGCTAAATACCACCTGGTAAGGTTGGGTAGACCTCTGGTTTTTATTTTTGCTACGTACGCTCTAGAGGAGACCGAGTCATCCCGTGCCATGTTGGTTGAATTGTATCAGGCAGAAAGTGCAACTTTGTTCGTTCGCAAATAGTGTTGGTTGTGTTTTTCCGTGATCCGCAACCTCCCGCAAAGGAACCACCACGCAAGTCACGGAACGCTCCCTATACGTGACGTAGGGGAGATGATGCGCTAGTGAAGTATCTGTGTAGCACAAATCTGAAGGGTGGGAACACGAATAAAAAATAAAAACTCGTGAAAATCCAAACAAAAAAGCAGCAATCCTGGTTCAAAGCGGCAGGCGGCCATGGATGTCTGCCTCACAAGCTACAGCAGCGATCAACACCCGCGACATCGTGCACCAGCCTCTGTTTGGTGTGTGAGAGGAGCATTTCGCTCTGAACACTCGTCGTCGGCGGGCAGACATGATTCAATCGCTGATGGTGTGGTGTGGAGTTGCTTGTCTTTGCCGTATTTTGTGAGGCGAAAGCGCTCCGATTAGCAACCAACACGTTGGTCGCGACCCGGCGACCGCACGAGAGACATGCAACTCCTTACATGCTGTTGGGCTCGGCATGCAGAGTCCCCTTCCTCCTCATATCGTTTGAAAGCTACGTATGACTTCGTTGGTTTTGGACGTGGAGATGAGGGTTGAGCATAAAGGCCTCTTCGTATGGAGACCCGTGAAATGATATTCAAGGTACAGTGTCGAAAACGAAACAAAGCTGTTGACTTCAAAATCCCCTCTCGCGACCCTCGCCCCCCCTATAAGACCGTGGGTTTAGGCGAAGCATATTTTTTGTGTGTGTTGAGGTTTGCGTTGTTTTTGGGGAGTTCCTCCTGTATAAGTTGATAATCGAGTCACGGATTTTCAAAAACTTGTTCGGTCATAGCCCCACCGACGGTGCGGTGAAATACGAAAGCACTGAATGTTTACACGCAGATTTCAAGCCATGTCAGAAGCGAGGTCGCGTAGCATCGAAGTGAACTCCATATGTCCCAGGCATGACCGAGATGTTCACTGATAAATCGCATCATAACACCAGTCTTGAACCACCCCCTACCTGTGTGTCGCTACATGTTCTAGGCCTCTCAAACTGTGCTCACGTCTCTGATTTTGTTTTCTCTGCTGTTTGGCGCTTTGTGGACCCCTAAAATCACAACCACTAAACACTAGAACAGTGATTCCACCATCTCTTCCCAGGACAGACCTTGTAAACGTAGTACTCTTCCCACACACCACATAGCGGGTGATGTTCGATTACGCGCCGTTTTGGTTCTGCTGTGGATTGTGTGCATGTCATTTGTGGTCGCACAGGCCATTTTCAACAGCAGGCTTGTGTTTGGTGCTTTTTAAAATTGACATTTTTTTTCTGTTGTCCGAGCATATGACCTCCAGCCACACAGCTCTAGTCCCTAGAAGGTGGGGCGAAGCATCCGCACGTTCCATGGAGTACAACTTCTCCTGATTACACCTTGACGACAGGTAATATCGTCGCGGAAACATCCATCCATCCGCCCTATTATTGACATTTTTCAAGCCTACACTAGTACCGCGCACAGCCTAGATTGATACCCGACACGCATACAAGCGGTGTGCGCCAACGCTCGGCTTCTCCGAAGCCCTGTGCCTTGAGCCACGTGACTCACCCGAAAACCCAGGGTCCCAAATTCGCTCGTGCAGCAGTCGATACGAGGTACGCTCGAAGCATCTCGCGCAGATCATCGAGAAAAAGCTATGCGAGTTTCATCAATATTGCTTTTTTTCGCCTAACGGCATTCTCAAGTTCGATCCCCGCTGCTGGCAGCGGACCTCAAACGCTGACATGGCCGCTGCAGGAACACACGGGCATCGGCGTTGATAGCGCTTTGCGATGACTCGTTTTAGAAGGGGTGCTTAGGGCTCATGGCCCGTTGTTTCATTTCAAAGCAACACAAACATCACGCGACACCACACCGGCACTTGGACTCGAAAACAGCACAGGGCCACCAGCAGCCGCAATGTTGTTATACGGCATACCAGGTAGGCAACATCTTGTCAAGGGGCGTTGCCTCATTACAGCATACGTACTCGTGCTATATCATGCAGCAGCAGCAGGGCTGCTCGTAACCTCTCGTTTGGTGGAGGCTGGAGCTTTGTCCGAGTATTCCTAGCTTATGCTCCAATTTTGCAGAAATTTGCTCTCACACAGCAGCAGAACAAACACGCAATCTCACACGAACCACCTGATAATGAGTCCATCCAGCAGAACGAATCAAGCTCTCAACCACCTGAAGCTAACGTCAGCGGAACGAGTCCACCTCTCTACTCTCATCACCTGAAAATGAGCTCTCAACGCCTGACAATGAGTACAGCAGGACGGGTCCAGCTCTCATCACATCAGTACCTGGTATGAACGAAACACAACGTCATCTCACACAAACCACTTGTGAACAAGTCTAGCAAGACGAGCCCACAACATACAGGGAACCAAGGAATGGAAACCAACAAGGCCCAACAAACCAACAAGGCCGATTTCTATCCCGGTATACCGTTTTCTGTCGAATAACGTTACTCCACAACTGACAACTACCTGGTAACTAACTACGTAGACATATGAATTGATTTTTAGACGTATGCACAGTTGTTGCATTCATAGATACACTATACAGTAGCAAGGAGCAGTAATAGCGGCAGCCACAAACATCGCTATCAACCACAAGAGCAAGAACTGATAGTTGCAGAAATAAACAATCGCGACAAACAACAGCACGGGGCAACAGCAGACCACTCAGACACTTATCCAGATGTCAGGTCCCGGGCGCCTTTGGAGCAATCGCGTCCACCGACCACCAGCTCAAGGTGACTAATCAATATGCCATCACTATATCACACACTATCGCTGAGAACGAACCCCCAGTAGAATGAGTCCGTCTTTTATGCACAACAGCAGATATCAACACAAACTTCGCTTCTTCTGCAGTGGCATCCTCTGTCATATCAACTCACACAAACTGCCTGAGAACGAGTCTAGCAGAAAAAGCCCAGTTCTCATTACAGCGATAGGAAAAAAAACACAACACCACCTCTTGCGCACCACCTGATATCGAGTCAGCAGAACGAATCCACAGCAACGTCATCTCCTACGAACGAAGCGAGAACGACTCCCCACGATCGATTCCAGCTCTAATCACAGCAGAAGAAAGAACACACGTCATCATCTCGCGCATATCGCCTCATGAATAATCCAATAAAACGAGTCCAGCTCTCATCACAGTATTACGGGGGAGCATAGTAAATAGGACCTTCGGTACACACAAAAACACTATGGATTTCCCTATTTTTACTAACAATATTTGGTCCTCTTTACTATGGCCCCCCGCAGTAACAGAAAGAAAACCTAATAACCAGCAGTTTACACCACCAGCTACAACCTCCACTTCAATTATGTATACAAGAACACCCAGCAACCAGCAGTTTACACCGGCTACGTACAACCTCCAGTTTAGTTATATATATTATACACCACGAATGCTGTCTGCAAATCTGACACCCAAATGCGTGCATGGTTACTTGAATGTTTTTGAAGTGTTGAGAAGTTAGCGTGTCTTCGGCGGCTGGTATGCCAGGGTTCCACTATTTAATATAATCCGATACTGAGGCCGTCACATCCCACCGGCGTCCCCGGTGGCTTGGTAGGTGGTCCGCGTGCCTATCAAGATCAATTTCGTGGGTTCAAATCTCACCGAGTGCATGCTCGTAGGGACTTTTTCTTGCATAAAAAATTGATAACGGAAAGCGCGAGAGCGTGAGTTAGCTGGCGTCCCGGCTTGGTAGGTGGTCCGCGAGCCTATCAAGATCAATTTCATGAGTTCGAGTCTCACCGAGTGCATGCTCGTAGGGACTTTTTCTTGCATAAAATTGATTAGCGGAAAGCGCGAGAGCGTGAGTTAGCTGTACATTCGATGGAAGTCGACGAGCAGTGGGAATGCTGAACCCTATACGCGATAAAAACTAAAGGTACGTACGGGGGGGAGAAGGGACGACACCTGTGACCACGGCTTGTCCAGAAGATCGTCGAGGGTAAAACCTCCTACGAGTGGGCTGGAAAGTAAAAGTGATGATGAAAAAAAAAAAAAAAAAAAAATCGATGAAAATCGACGAGCAGTGGGAATGCTGAACCCTATGCGCGACAAAAAATAAAGGCACGTACCGGGGGGGAGAAGGGATGACACCTGTGACCACGGCTTGTCTAGAAGATCGTCGAGGGTATAACCTCCTACTAGTGGGCTGGAAAGTAAAAGTGATGAAGAAAAAAAAAGAAGAAAGTATGTTTTCCTCCTGTGCTACGAGTACGACTATTCAAAAGCCACACACACATGCGCAAAACACACAAGCCAACAATAATACCGAAACGAAACACGCTCAATGGTTCAATTATTAGTTGCAGGAACTGCAGATGTTTACGATTTCTGTAAGGCGGCACGTTGGAACCGTGCCGGAGCATCTTATTGCGCTGGAAATAATTCAAAAGAGTAGCGGCAGGGATTCGTTCTTCTTGCGGAAGTCGACGACAACCCCGTTCACGTCCAACCAGCCAACCGTCATAATTGAACGGTGGATTGGAAAATGAGAAACACCAGGGCAACGGGTATGGTTAGGGCTACGGGTATGGTTGGGGCTGCTCCCAATAAACCCACTCTGACGGGACCGCAGGGTTATGTTCATAATATGAATACCGTTTCTTCTTTGACCTGATACAACGGAGATACAGCAGTATCGAGAGTAATATTTGTTTGTTTATTTCATATAGGTAGAACATGCCTAAGGTTATCATCTACATGGGAAAAAAATGAAATCCCCGAGTTTTCGTTCAATTTTCTTTCGATTCCGATTCTAGAATCTTGCCAGAAGAAAAATACTATTTTTTAATCCTTTTTTATCCATATATTTTTTTCATCAATGCAGACACCGGAACCACGTACGAAGTTAGGTGTTGACCGTTCTATATAAATTTACAAATAATAGACTACGTACTACTCGACTGTCGAGGGAAACTGGTACACTGAAAATGCCAGCATTATTTCGTGACTTTTTTTTTAATAGGCTTTCTGGATCGGGAAGAAACTTGCGATACCGTAATTCCTATTAACTATGGTCCCCTGTAATAGTAAGGACATAAAAAAAAATGTTGGAAATACCTTGAACTGGAGCAATCGTGAGGCGAGCTCCGAGTGCCCTTGCTTGATGGGACCATGTCAAGGGTTGTTACTGCTGCTGTGTCATTCTGGATTATTTTTGCTTTGCTGTGGACTGCCAGCTCATAAAATACCAATCCTCGTACGAAAATAAAACAAATCCCAACTGCTGTGTGTATTCTCACCGAGATATTAGGGTTCTAATACCCTGACGGTCCCTACACTATGCACCCGAGTGGTATGTTTCAAACAGCGAGGGAACAGGGAACTATCATTATCTTCCGCCCGCAGCCTTTATGGCACAACCTATATATATATAATGGTAACATATATTTTTACAATTTTTATCCCGATATTTTTGCCGAAACATGATCCAAACTTTTTCTGACGAGAAACTGAGCATGCTATTTTGGTGTCTCCCGACCATGACATCCTTCATCATTAATCAAACCCCGTGCAGCAGCGAGCCGATAGCCGGCAGACGGGTTGCGCTCTATGTCGGGTAGATACGGGCACGAGTTTGGCAAGTACATATTGTCTTCCATGATATGCCCAGGTGGCAAATTGCTTGCTATTTCCCCCCGTAACTGTCAATAGCTGTTTCCTAAGGCCATGGCGCAATTTTGTTGCTCTTTGCGTGTCGTCACTCTCTTCAATAATGTACGACGCCCGCTACTACTGTCTGCATGTTTTGTACCATTATTTGACCTATTGTACCTAATCCGTACGAACTCTGCCTCCCTTTTATTTCCCCTTTTATTACCTATAAATTTATTCCAGCAACATTTTGTCCTCAAACACGTGTGTAAGGTTGGAAAAGGGTTCATACTCGTAGCAGGTTATACAGCAGATTTGTCGTCTAGACAGATGTTCGCGCGGCGAGCGCTTTGGGGTACAGGTACGATACTTCTACAGCAGTACTGGTACAAGGTATCTACTATTTAATATTATACGTACTCGCGAGAAATAAATGTGAATCCGGGCATATACCTGGTACTATATATACAGCAGTACTTGTCTAATACATATATTTCACCTTCTCGCCGGGCAAAAATCAAGCCGATTTTTTGTGGTTGTTTTTGAAATGAAATTTACTCTTTCCAGAAGGGACGACACCTGTGACCACGGCTTGTCCTGAAGAATGCTGAGGGTAAAACCTCGTACGAGTTGGACTGGAAAGTAAAAGTAGTGATAAAAAAAAAAGTATCATCGTTATGATGCTGGAACGTTTCGCTGCTACTGCAACAGCGGCGAGTAAAAGCGACGCGGCGATCAGACGGCGTCGGCGCTTCGCCGCAGGGGGGAAAGGTGCTTTCTTACTTTTATGAAGAGATCCATGCTGGATTAGTTCTCATGCCTCGAGAAATATCAGCTTGCCTTCCGTGTTCTATCCTGTTTCTTATTCGGTGCGCCGCAAGCGGGTATCCTGTACTGCTGTACCTGGTATAGCTATGAAGAGCAGAGCACAGCGAGCGGTAGTGAAACGCAAGTCACACGAGGGATTGGTGACCGACAAACTGGCGGAACGTCCTCTCTCGGATATGTTTGCTTCCAACTCTTGAGATCAGCAGTTGTTGCTGTTGTCTGACTTTGAGAACATAGTTCCATGGAGTTTGTTTTCCATCAATAGCTGTAGTACGTGGTGTATTCTACCTGGTACTGGTACATATTTGCCGATAGCCGGGGAAACCTGTGATATGTACGTTGGTCGTGAATACCGACAGCATCACCGGAGGTCCCTACTGGAGCCACCACCGAGGTATACTGTCTCCGGAGGCATCAGGTACGGTCTGCGTTTGTGTGTTGGTATGTTCCATAAGGGTTCCCTTCGGTCAACACCTAAGACGAGTCCTTGCGTCTTTAGAATACATATGATTTTCGTGTTACTTATAGCGGCAATATTTTTTTGGTACAATAACGACATATATATATCACGACTCCTTACCGAACACGGCATAATAGCTCCATTTCTACTGCTGTAGATTTGAGACCATCTCGCGATCAAATACGTATTGTCGTTGTTGTTGCTCTCACATTAACTCATCGCCGCAATGCAATAAATGCGATGCATTCTGTGGTCGCAGGATAGGCTCCAACAACTCTGGAGTGGAAGAATACCTCGGTGAAAATAGAAAACAAGGAAAGAATAATAAACATGATAATCCTATTAATAGCACATCTACATCTCAGTCAGGCCAAAATAAAAAGTGAGGTCCGCGCTCGTGCATATCAAGTACACGCGGTACGCTGTACAAGCCGCCAAGAAACCTACAAGACCGAATATACAAAAAACACAGCAGTTGTAGCGTGTTCGGGTTGGTCTCTATTAATGGGAGGTGTAGGAGCGCTTGGATCTGCAACGGGGGGCAACCATCGCTCTGTTTGCTCCACGAAACACAGCAGTAGCTCAGCAGCAAGAGTTTTCCTCATTCCAGAGCGCTCTTGTTTGATATCTACAGCAGTACACTCTGCCGTAGCCGCGTAGGACGCCACGGGCGGTCGAAGTGGAGGCCCAGGTAGGTTCGCCTAATGGTGCTCGGCGGTTCGACGAAATTCTTAATTCAAACAGCAGTATCAGCAGCGTGACAAACCTCCTTTTTTCACAGTCGTCCATGTGTGGGCAGCAGGGGTATTGGAGTCGATTTTTTTAAGTAAGATGCGCCTTTAGTGATGATGAAAGCGTCGGATCAATCTGACGCCTGTAAAAGAATCGTTTGCCTATGATATATTGTAGTATGACCTTCGCTTTCTCAAACTGCCGTGAGGGAGATGGTCTTGAGCTATTACGGAGGACCATAGTATATAGCACCTACGGTACACACAAAAACCTTTATATTTCCCTTTTTTTACTAACAAAAAGTTGTCCCATTTACGATGGTCCCTCGTAATAGAACTGGAGAAAAGTCGTTTTCGGTAGGGAATACCGGTAGTCAAATATCCAAATGTAGTCCACCGGAAAGTACCTTTTGACCTTGAAAACTAAGATATAATAGCTGCCCATTACGTGAACATGCTACTGTTGTACTATTAATATTAATACAATACGTACATAGTCGTGTTGAGAAATTATTCCCTAAAAACTGGCACCAGTAACCAGCTCTATCTATAATATTAATATTGATAGTAACTTACCACTACGTCGTATGCACCGGAGAATCGCGCGGGAGCCAACATGATGAAGATCCAAACTGCGAAGTCAAGTTGAGATCAAAACTAAGTCAAGTTTTTCAGCCAAGAACAAAACGTAAACATATGATCTGGCCTACCTTCCCCCTCCTCCGGCCTGCCCCGTCCTTGGGGTGGGCCGAGGAAGTCCGCAAGGATCTGCAGCGGTCTAACGACAGTCACACGAACATCGAGCTTCTGGCTGAGTAGAGAGGGTACCTTGCGCGGTCCGGCTGGTGGCCTGGTCGCTTTAAGGACCGCGTGGGGTGGTGGTGATGTTTTTTCTTCTTAACCCCGACGCCAAGGAGTTCATCCCTCTGGCGGGACGGGTACATCACCACAGCAGAGAGCGCTACACGGGCAGTCGGGGGAGTGGAGAGGCTGGCCACAGCGTGGGTATGCATGCACGACAGGAAGGATGGGAATGTCGGCGTTGGCTGGGACGGCTGCACCCAGCCAACGGAAACCAAGGCGCGTACCGGGCTACGAAACGGAGAGCCACTTTCGCCATAGAGAAAAAAAAAACAAAAGAAGGAAAAAAAAGGAGGCGGGGACGAGCCTCACGTCGGCTGGCAAAGAAAGCAGCACGCGAGGTTCGTAAGAGACAGAAGGAGGCACTGGTCGCGGTAGCGACCTACAATGTGCGCACCCTGGCTGTAAAGGGGAAGAACGGGTACGGACATGACGAGAGTGTACTGGCGAAGGGACGGCAACTCGGCTGTGACTTCATTGGCCTGCAGGAAACCCGGAGGACCGGTAGCACGACGTTTCGTGCGGCAGGGTATCGCGTTTTCTGTTCAGGTCAGGAAACAACAGCTGCTAGGCAAGGGCTGTACGGAGTAGGTCTAGCTGTAGAGGAATCGTTGTGCAGTAAGGCTGTGTACACTCATCAGTTCATTGACGAGCGGCTTATGTCTATGCGCTTTGAGCTGGCTAGCAAATACGAGGCAGTTAATTTCGTCGTCGCGTATGCTCCAACTGATTGTACCAAAGACGTTGGACTGAAACGTAGCTTCTGGCAGAAGCTGGAGGACTTGGTGGAAAAGATCCCGACGAAAGAGTGTCTGTTTGTACTGATGGATGCCAACGCGCGAACTGGACAGAGGATGGAAGGGTGTGGTGATGATGAAAATAGAGTGCTTGGAGCATATGGGCGTGATGCTCGTAATGATAATGGCAGACGACTCCTGTCGTTTGCCACCAATTGCAAGTTAGCTCTCACCAACACGTTTTTCAGCACGCGCAAGGGTGGGATTTCGCATACACACAACGGCACCAGCCCGAGTGACCGTAAGCGGATCGACTACATCCTAACCCGTCAAGCCCATCGACCTAGAGTACAAGATGTTAAAGTCGTCCCACAGCCTCCTGCCCCAGCTAAGGCTGACTCAGACCACAACATCTTGTATGTCAAAGTCCGACTCAGTGGTCACTTTGCGTCCAACAGACAAATACGTAGACCGACAAAACGCCGAGAGTTCGACAGGCAGCTTTTTATGTCCGATGGAAAGTGTCGTGAACGAGTAGTCGCGAGGGTCGTCTCCACTCTCAACCAGCCTAACCATCCCCGTAATACGTCTGGCATGGTTGAGTTTTTCACTGCGGCTATTATTGATGCGGTCGAAAAAGAGGTACCACCCCCTCCACGTCGCCACCGCAGACATGGATGGTGTGAGTCTGCCGAAACCGTGACCGCATTCATATTAGCATGGACAGCGAGGGAGGATGCACGGCAATTCTTGCGTGCCCACCCCCAGGATAGAACCGCGTGGAAGACACTGAGATCTGCGTGTGCGAACCTGCAGAAGGTGATTGCCGCAGGACTGCATGCGTACTTCGAAGCGTACCTCGCTGAAACCGAACGACTACTAGCGAACAACGACCAGAGAGGCTTTTACAAGCACCTTAAGAGTACGGTAGGATTGGAAGGGACTAAAGCGAGAAGCGAACAGTTCATTAGGGACGAGGATGGCACGCTGTTGCGGGATAAGGTGCGAATTCGTGAACGGTGGGGGAGGTTTTACCACAAACTTTTGAACACGAAATCGCTTAAACTCGATTCCACGATCATCGACCTCTTGCCACCACGACCGCTTAAACTGTCGCTCGGAGATGAACCATCCATGGACGAGATGACGGAAGCACTTAAGGGGATGTCAAACTGGAAAGCTGTCGGGCCAGATGGTCTCCCGGCCGAACTCCTGAAAATCGACCACCCCGCATTCGCCCAGTGCTTTCACAACATCCTTGTCAATGTTTGGGTAACAGGAGAAGTCCCCCAGCAATGGAAAGACGCGATCATCAAGGTCCTTCACAAAAAGAAGGACCGAACTGATTGCAACAACTACAGAGGGATTTCGCTGGTTGCCCACGCAGGCAAAGTCTTGTTGAAAATCGTCGCGTCGCGCCTCAGCAACTACTGCGAGACCGAGGAATTACTCCCGGAGGAACAGTGCGGCTTCCGCCCCGCACGATCAACGATTGATATGTTGTTCGTCGTGCGCCGGTTGCAAGAGCTTGGAAGACAGAGGAAAATCCCCCTGTACTTGTGCTTCATCGATCTGCAGAAAGCGTACGACTCTGTCGACCGAGAGCTGTTATGGGAAGTACTCACACGTTTTGGCGTACCAACCAAGATGCTGAGAATTATCCGTAATTTCCACGATGGCATGCGGGCTCGCGTGCGTACGGATGACGGCGAGCACTCGGAATGGTTTGCTGTCACGCAGGGGCTGCGGCAAGGCTGTGTGCTGTCACCGTTACTGTTCAACGTATTTTTCGCTGCTGCGTTGCACGTCGTACTAGTACGCTTTAGCCATGACGAAGCAATCGTAAGGGATTTGGTCCAACTTAGTGATGCTGGAGTAGCCGGGACGGAGGAGCAGGAGCCGTTGACGTACGTGCGAAGGGCTGTATGGGGCATGTTGTACGCCGATGACGCAGGGATTGTCTCGAAGTCGGCTGAAGGGCTCGCGAAAATGATGACAGTCATCGTGACTGTCTTCGAAGCAGCAGGCCTTACGGTGTCGGAAAAGAAGACAGAGACTATGCTTCTACAAACGCCAGACCAGAAAACCCTCGCACCACCGCTCGTTATCGAAGCAGCAGGCCAGAGGTATAAGCAGACGGCCCAGTTTTTGTACCTAGGCGGCGTTATCCACGAAAATGCTGACCTCTCGCTCGAAATCGACCGACGGATCCGTCTCATGCGAGCATGCCTCAAACGGTTCGGCCCGGAGCTGTATGATAGGACGACCGCCCCCCTTAGCCTGAAAGTCCGAATGCTGAAGGCCGAGGTGATTGAGACCCTGCTCTACGGGTGTGTGACGTGGACCCTCAGAGCGGAACACTTTGCCAAGCTTCGAACGGCTCACCACCAAGTTCTGTTGCGAGTCATTGGCTTCCAACGCCGACTTCGTACTGACCATGCCACCCTCTCGTACGCGAAGGCCCTCAAGATGACACGTTGCGAGAGCATCGAAACGACCATCCGCAAACGGCGTCTTCTTCGCGGGGGGGGTGGCACGGCAAAGCAAGGATCGATTACCTAGCCGGGTGATGTTCGGGACGATTGCTGGTGGGGAGAACCCGAGACCTGGCGGACAGGTTAAGACTTGGCATAGATGCGTAGTCGAAGACCTTAGGGAGTTCCGCGCCACCGAAGGGTCAACGGAACTTGCTCCCTTGGTGTTTGGAGTTGAGACCGCACTGTGGCCCACTGCTGCAAAAAAGGCGGGGAGGTGGTACCGGGGGATCCTGGAAGCAGCCGAACGGTTCATGGTGAGGTGGCACGAGGCTGAGGCTGAGCTGAGCAGGCAGCGCCGCGCATCCGCCGTGGGTGGTGTCCAAGGGAATGGGGGGAGGAGGGGCAACAAGAGGAGTAACAGAAAACCCGACCAAGGGAATGCGGAGAGGGGGGGGAAGAGGAGTAGCAGGGAAACTGCAGTGGACGAAAGTAGGAAGGAGATGGCAGATAGGGTAGCCAGGTACCGGGCAGACTAAGAAGTAGAATATGCCTATACTACTCGTACCACCAACTGGTGCAGCTGGCTCGAACGTGGTCTTCCTTTGTCTTCCTGTTGTTTTTGTTTATTTTTATTTCATTTTATTGTCTTCTTTGCGGTGACCCTATGTGATTTTCATTTCTTCCTTTCTCCGATTGATAAGCCTTATTGAAGGAGTCGTGTGGCGTGGGTGGATGACGAGCCTGCTCTGCTTGTTTCGTACTGTCTGACGCCGAGGGGCCGGGCATAGTTGACGAACGCTGGACGATGGTGGCAGACAGGGTAGCAAGGTACCAGGCGGGCCAGCAGGGATACCCTGGCTGTGCTACTCGTACCACAAACTGCTGCCGCTACCTGGAGCATGCCTTGTGCTTTGTTTGGTTTGACTGTTATTTTACCTTGGTTCTTAGTCTTACTCTGTTGACGACTAGTGGTGTTTTTTTCTTCTTTTTTTCTTTTTCTTTTTCCAGCTCGTTCTTTTCAAGTGTCTGCCACGTCCCCTACGTGGGGGTACGATGGTTTGTTGCTATACTGAAGTATGTACATATACCAGGTATATTTTAGTTTTTTTTTTTGTTTCTTTTCTCTTTCGAATTGTCTTTGTTTTTGTTTTGTTTTTTTTCTCTTTGTTTCGTTTTTGTTTTCTAAGTCATGGAATGTGTATGTCGTGCCTGTCGTACGCAGTATGATGACATGGCATTGCATTACATACGTGGCAACGTAGTATCTCTGTGGCGTAGCTTTGTGACCACAGAACTTGTATCTCTCTAGGTTTGAAGAATCGGCACGGACACTGGTTGTGCTGGATGTCGACGCGTAGAAAGAACGTTTAATGTGAAGAAAACAACAACAACAACAACTAAATACTGGTCGTGGGGTACTGTTTGCTGAACCTGGCAAGGAATAATTGGAACCCTTATTTTCGCTCACTGCTGTTTATTTCAATTTTATATTTGCCATGTTTCGCGATGCCACTGGCTTGTAGATGTACGATCAAAGACCTCGCCCTATTTAGTTTTCTACACATGAATTGCTCTGTTAGGCCAATTATTATGCAGTCGGAATTAGGATTGAAAAAGCCGGTTTCCGATCGGTTATTTTTCCAACCAGATTGGGAAAAGCTACCCTTCTTATCGTCCGTCAGATCGAATATAGAGTAGTGTTTGTATTTTTTCTGGAGACGTATGATGTACGAGTAAGGGAGGGACTTTCAGCTCCAAGAAAAAAGGGCAGGGCAGCCGGAATTCGGTTCGAAACTGCTTCGCCGTAATGCTCGTGGGGTCCAAGAGGTCTTCATCTTTCAGCAGCCGCGCCCAACCACACGTACATGCTCTGATGTCTCGCATCTTTCTCGAGCAGCGTGTGAGCTTCATACGCGGGGCGTTCTCCTCCATCTCGTTCTCGAGGCCATCGCGGCGCTGGATTTCTTCGAGAGTCGCCAAAGCTACAGCCAGCGCAGTAGTTGGCAAAAAGTCATCGATACCCCGCACTTTTCTCTTTGTTTCGTTTCGTTTCTCTAGGTCATGGAATGTGTTTGTCGTATCTGCCGTACGCAGTATGATGACATGGCATTGCATTGCGTAGGTGGCAACGTAGTATCTCTGTGGCGTAGCTTTGTGACCACAGAACTTGTATCTCTCTAGGATTGAAGAATCGGCACGGACACTGGTTGTGCTGGATGTCGACGGGTAGAAAGAACTGTTTAATGTGAAGAAAACAACAACAGCAACAACACTGCGGCCATCGGGTGCTGTCATGTGCTGCTGACGGGCGTAGATATGGATGTATCACGCTGACTCGCGCCGAGCATGCATAGCAGAAGTGACAGCAGCTAAACCAGCGTCGCCGATGTTGTGGTGTGGAGTCGTGTCTGTCGTATGTCGTGTTGTTGTGTGGGTGTGTGATGCTCGTACGAGTATGCGGCGGGACATTTCTAATATTTCCGATGCATGATTCCCACTGGCGAGTTGGATCGAAAATCTCAGTTTTTTCGACTGTCTGGTCCAGTTGGAAATCATAATCGAAAAATCTTGGATTGAAAAGGCGCTTTTTCCAACTGCGTACTGGCAATGTTTTACTATTTTTTTTGTCTCCGATCGGAAACCGGGTTTTTCAATCCATGTTTCCGACTGCATAAGAAGTGGCCTTACACACCTATTTTTGTAGAAAGCGAAATTTATTCGCCCTATGATGTCATTTTTTATTTTGTAGTTCCCTCAAGATCAAACCAGGTTCAGCTACTTCGGATGCTGCTGCATCGTCTTTCTCGTTACGTGGAGACAATGCATTTCACTGCTCGTCGGCCTTTGCACCCCACTGAACAAGCGGCGCTTTTATTCCAATCGCTATGTATCAGTAGTCTATGCTGCAAGCTGGTTCAAGCCTACCACCCCAACGTTTTTCAGGCACGAATGTCGATAGCAATATCTATTCGAGTGTCACATATGTAGGAGGTATAGTATGGGCCCGCCAACAAGAAATATATACGAGTAATCTGGGCAAGCCTGAGATTCTTTTTGGGGCGCCATCTTCAAACTTGAGCATAGGCTATTTTATAGGATTTAGTGTAGAGTGCACCACTGAGCCGTTTTTCCTAACCCAATTTTCTTTGCGTTCTTCAAGAAGTGACTACTCGTATTATGTTCTTAATGGGCACTTTCTTATTGGCGGGCCTGTACTATGTCATACTGACCGCTATGAACAGCGGAATACCATAACATATAAAGCCAGTTTTTCTAATCGAGGTCCCACAGCTGGCGCTAGCGGTGAAAAAGGTGACCCGACCAACCACGGGCCTCACAGTGTTTGGACAAAATGTTACGGGGAACCATAGTAAATAGGACCTACGGTACATACAACAACCTATATATTTTCCTTTTTTTACTCACAATATTTGGTCCTATTTACTATGGTCCCCCGTACTAGTACGTACTGCTGTAGTAGGCATCCCCGTAGGAATACATATTTATATACCAGCTATATTATGAAAGCACCGAGTCTAAGTAGGTACTCGTACTCCAAAGCATGTCTGTACAAAGTTTCGGGCAGATATTCGAAGAACTGATTGCCAGGTCATCTCAATTTTTGCGAGAATAGTTATACAACACTGACATTGAGTAATCACGCGGCAATGCCAATGTTTTTCCACTTTTACCACTCTAAAGTCCCAATGTCCACGCCGTTTTTTGCAGGTGGATCTTGAGATTTGGCCCACGTATTCTACGAGCCTCTGCCAAACCTTTGGCGATTTTTATATTTGTTCACTTTTTTCGCCGGAATATGTGGATGTTCTATGACCTAAATGTTCTTAAAAATAAAATAACAAAATATTAACTTGGCGAAAAGACGAAGGAACACACTACCAAACCCATCCGGTAGCGGGTTGGCAGGGATTCATAGAACACGTGTGTGCCAAATTTCATGGTCTGACCAAACAAATTGGCGTGGGCACTGGACCGAAGGAATTTGAGGCGATAGACTTAAAGCGGCTCTTATGTGCAGCTTGCATCGTATCAAATTGCCTTTGGAATGATGGGCCGATGGGTTTTTGTGCTTGACCAAGTTATTGCTCCAAAGTTTTGGTGCACGGGCTGCACTGTGTCCAGTGGCAACGTACGTCGAAAATCGAAGTACTACGTAAACACTTCGGTCTATGACTTCAAGTGCATTTACGTCGTTTTCACTCAAAAGCGCCGGCCATAGCAGTAAGAGAAAGTAGTCTCCCATCATCCTTTGTCCAGCGGTCGACGTGCCCCCTCTAGAGATCCAATTTTTCAGCAAGACGCCATCACTGAGGCACCCCGCATGGTCACTGCCCAGTGCAGGCGGTTGCTGGAAGTGGTTCTAAAATCATTTTTTCTGCTAGTACAGATTGCATCGGACTTTTGGTCAAGATGTACGCTACTGTTGGGCCTCGGTGTTCCGAGTAGTTGAAAAGAGTGTCCGTTCGATACTCACTGACCTTTACACGAGTACGACGTTTCATGTACCGGAGACAACTATCGGCCCTGAAGTCTGTACCCGACCTGTTGATAGACGTATGTAGAATTCGCGTATGTCAGCGAGAACCGTTGACTTGACAAGAGGAAGTTTCTGGAGGATCGACCTCCCCTATGTAATGATGTATACACCACATTTTCTTGGTATACATAGCAGATGGTTGTACAAGGGCAGCCAATCTTGCCGACGAACTGACTCATCGCCCAAGAATTGACGGGTCGTCCGGACATGCCACATAGGTTCGCCATACATAGTAGGTTGGAGGACCGCAGCGGAACCATTATGTCTCTATTAATACTACAGTTGTAGTCCGTTTACGTATGTCCTCTGCAAAATTGCGGCCAACCTTCACGTAGGTTTTGGCAGCCTTTTTGGTCACTTGCGCGAAAAGAACGGTCTCGCGTGCGGGTTTTCACTCATCCTCTCATCCTCTGATAAATACCCGGGTAAGAGGAATCAGTTTTTGAACCCGAGTTTATTTTTCAACCGCACACGGCGTTGTCCTCTCCTTTGATCAGCCGACAAGGTATTAATCTTGGCTGGGATCGGTAGTCGGAGAACGCTTCTTTACACGGTTTAGCGAGAATCCTCACACAGCCACACAGAGATCATCAAATGCTTGAAACATTCTGGTATGTTGCTCAGGGCTCATTTTTTGTGTGTTGGGATTTAGGAGGCGCTTACAATCAGCCATCGTTGCTGAATCTTCCATATAAATACAGTAGCTTCCCTCGCGACACGTACTCGCTCGTCGAACGTATCGATTTAAACAACACATCAGCATTTGTTACGCGAAGTTTCGATGTGTTATTCCCTCCAGCTGGATCATGGTGCCGGCAATACGCGCCTATGCGGTGGCTTGATTTGGCCATCCCGATATCAGCAATGACTGTGCTACTTTATCTTGTCCCTCTTTTATTTGTACATTAAGCGTGTGCCCATACAACCGTGTCAGTGATTTCCCCCCTCCTCGTTGTGAATTTGCGCAGAGCGTGGGCAGTCGTATTCATGAAAGTAGAACGGACGGGTGCCGGTAGCATATACGTATCCCATATGAACTTATACCATGAGTACCCACGAATTTGCGAAGTAGCAGCGCCCCCACGATGCTTTATGTTTGCGGTTTTTTTTTATTGCCCCGCTGGAAAACTCCACTTTGCAGGCGGTTATTTCAGTGAGTTTGGCTCTGATGCAGAGGCTGCCGTGACCAATATCTTGTCCAGCGCCTTGGCCACCACTCCATTTGTATACGAGCATCCGTGCGGGCTTGTATAATTGGTTTTCCATTAAGCACATCGTCTGCCTGGAGATGCACAGTCTCGTTTACTTCGCACAGAGGACCTCGAGCACGTGTTGAATCCCGACATCATAGTCTCTCATAAACGACCATCAATGCCGATAGGAAGATCGTGCGCAAAACGCCAATCGTCGGAATCACAAATGAGTCATTGGCAATAAGATCGGCAGACAGTTATGCTGTATAGCGCTACTAATTCCCAAACGCTCGGTAGCTAGACAACGGCATTGTTCGTCAACCATAAAGGCACGTTTCGGCGTTTCTGCGAATCGTTATTTACGGGCACTTCCATTCCGCTGCTTGCAACACGTTTGCGTTAGCAGATGCAGCAACGCAGGCTTCTACGCTTCTGATTGACGGGAGCACGTGGTGTCGACGGTCCCGTAGACGTTTTTCTCCATGTAGACGTGAAAGCCGTCGCAAGCAATAGGGTCTCCGTAAAATATGTGCGTTGATTTTGCGTCTGGGAACCTACAGGACTGCCCTAGCCCCAGCGAAAACAAGGATTTCATTGAGATGTACGGGATATTAGTTAGTTTCGTCTACCTGCATGAACCGGCCGTTGTCTTTGTGAGAAGGTCGGCCGGCCGGTCAACGCCCATTATATGACGGGTGATGGTCGGCTAGGATTTTATGTCTGATCCTTTTTCGAAATAGCATATAACAATTTTTTGACACCCCTCGTACCGAAACCATCATCGTTATACTACTCTGTTCGATATACGAGTATAATGTTGTATTATCTGTTATCGAAATCTGGCGTGTCACAGCAAGTCGTAGCTAGCCACTACTGTAGTGTATGTATATTATGACTACATTTGCGATCGTTGACTTGCTTGTCGTGTCTCTGCTCCGTACTTGCGTATGGTGTTCGGTAACTCTCTGCTTTCCCCCTGTGAATTCCCACGATCTGCTGTACCTCCTTTCGCACGAAATTTGCCGCATGTTGCAGGCGGAGGCGTCCCCAGGGGAGCTCGTTGGGCTTCAACTCATTTCCGCACCAAAAATAGACACCGTCTCGTCGCCTCAGGTACGCCGCTGAAAATTTTTTTTTTAGATCGGGGGAGTTGTTGAGGTAGGTGTTGTGTTGTGTTTTCATCTTCTTATAGTAAATTTAGTGAAGTTTGCTGCGATATACTGCAGTGGACGTCGCAGTACGTGTGATTGATGACGGACGGTAGTTTTCAATTTGCTGCCCACGTGCTGTTATCGACTATTTTGGTAGCATTTGCAACGAACGCGCATCCGCCCAGAAAAACATACTTTCGACCTGCGTTGCACAGAATCTTGTTCGATTTTTGAGCCCTTGCAACCACCACTTGCTACTGTAGAAATGGGAATTGTCGTACTCTGCTGTTCTCGCGTATTTTGAACAGGCGCTCAGGATTGGAAAGAAGCTGAAGTCCATGGATTCTAAGATGTATGGGGCCTATTGGTGCTCGCATTGCTTCAACCAGAAAGAGCTCCTGGGCCAGCAGGCGATGGCAAAGGTCAAATACGTGGAGTGGTGAGCATGCCGACAACATTTTGAGCCATTTTATAAACCCCTTGGATGTTGAGGGGGCGCTGGCTCACTCGGGAATGCGTTGCCAACTAGGGGGACACTGGCTCACTTGGGAATACGTTGTCAACTAGGCGGGCGTAGGCGTTTCGGCAACATAAACATACAGCATGCAAATATTTGTATCCGATTTATTTGAAACCAAGATGGGTATTTCGAAGTTTCCAAATAATTGGTGTACATAAACGATAATCCAGAGTTTCGTTTTGCCGTTCTCGCCCTGGTTTAGTCCCATAGCTCACTACCGATCATGGAAACGTAGTGTTGTTATCCGCAGCATCTTCGGATACGACCCAAGAAGCGATATATCGTCCGCCTGAAGAACAGCAATATTTTGGTGAACACCATTTCTCCATGGGTGATGTAGTCATTGTATTTTGCCCCCGCGCGTGGAGTGAAACACTTGAGCGATTTTGCCAGTTTCTTATGCTACCTGCCTTGCAACCTCGTGAGTCGTTTCTGGCTGCCTACGACTGATGTCTGGCGCACCCGAACGCCTCACACGCCCCGTCAGGAGCATCCCTCTATTTTGCAAGCTGTATTTTCCTGTGAGAAACTGTAGCTGTCCGCAAGTGAAGCGCAAACGTTCAATGGGGATTGTTCTGTTTCATTTTTTGCAACCCAATTTTCGGCCAATGTCGACCACTGCTGTACCTCCTTCTCGATGTGTAGGCCTCTCTTAAGAACCTGCGGAAGGGCGATTTCGAGAGAAGAAATCAAGCTGCTGTGATGATTTCCTTAGGTTACAGCCGCTCTCCGGTGGGCACTAGCCAGCCGAAGTTCTAAACGCAGCGTGTTGAAATATCTTCTTTTTTTTCTGGTCCGTTGAAACATCTAGAGATTACTGCAGAGCCACCGCATATCCGGCGTCGGGGAACGCCGTAGTGCCCCGCGTGGCCTTACGTCAGCGATCAGCAGTGTACTTCAAGCGTCCTGTCTATTAGCTATGACAGCGCTGACAGAGTGAGGCCTCATTGAGTGATGTTTTTTATCAGATCACCGTCGAAATGACAGCAGTACGAGAAACTGGAGCCAATTGCATACCTGATGTATACCAGTAAGATTCACAGTACTTGGTTATGAGCTATGTTTCCGTCTCGAGCAAAGTTGTGCGGCACGTGCCCTCCCACAGGCATTGTTTGCACTTTCTTGTCTTCTTGTTGGAAGCAGCTTCAAATGTCAACATCATTGCCGTACTATTTACCTAAAAAAAGGGTTTTATATCCTGAGAGCTTTATACCGTATCCCTGGTACCACGAAGCATGCTTTTTTTCTGGACCAAGATTGATTTTGACCATCTTACGCTTCACTTGGACCACCATAATTGCTGCAGCTCGAACCGGGGCGTCGACAACCAGGTGGAATTGTGCAAGGCCGCCAATATTCCGGGGTTTCCAACGTGGGAAATTGATGGGAAACTGTACCCAGGAGAGCAGACCCTGGAAGAGCTAGAGGAAATCGTGGGCTTGGATCCGTTCAAGGGATGATCGGTTTTGACGGTCGCAGGAAGCAGCAGAACGGGTCTTGAATCTGGCTGAAGTATCATGACCCTGCTTGGTAGTACCACTTTGTCTTTCAGTCGTTCACGAAAGAGCGATAGTGCTCCGTACGGACGGCCTCCCTTTTCTGATTTTTTAACATTTTAATCAACTTTTCTCCGACGTTGCAAGATTGGCAAGTGCAGGCCGTTGTTTGGAGGGTGACCTGTAATCTGTTGGCTTCGTGTGCTATTCGTGGCGTACGAGGGGGGGCATACAGTAAGTACTAAAATCAAAGCTATACGTGACATGAAAGGTTGAAGACGGGTCGTGTTGCCGCCGTGGATCGTAAAATATGCTACCATCCATCCACCCATTTCCTCCCGATCTCAATCAAGTACCCAGTAGACAATGCGCAACAGCGATCAACTCCGATACGACCCTCTCTGACCTCCGTGGCGAAAGGGCCTGGGCTGCACAGGACGGTGTCGAATAGCTTGACCCTCACAACTGTTGCCGACGAAAAGCGCTACAGGATAGGGTTGCCTTGGAGATGACCCGAGTGCTGACGGTCGTTCTACTCAGCTTACACTCCACCGATTGAAGCACGTCGGTTTCTCTTACGCTGACTGACCTGATCACTGTTTTTGTGACTTCTTCGGACTTGAGAACAGTCCCTTGCGTCCTTGATGAGTCCATTTGATTACAGACGTCTGACGTACCAGCCGAACTTCGTCTTTCACGTGCCGTTCTTTAGTCGCGTCAGTAGTCGCAAGGGACGACTGCAAACTCTTCAAAATTTTTCAATGATCATGATTTTTTAATGTAAGGAGGTTCCTGTTGTCGTGCGGAATCCTTTGCCAATGTAGCTACCTGGCACCATTAATGGTAGGCATATATTTTCCACGAAAGTATAGCATCTCTATTCCCTGTGTCCACCTAGAGTAATCTAAAAGCAAAACTAATTTCCTGCCCTAACGGAAAAATGACAAAAAACGGTACACCAGCGCTTTTTCGCCAGTTTACGGTACAAAAAACTCAACCCAGGCGATCAGGTTACATCAAACCCAAGTTGGATGGCATTTTCTGTCAAGGTATACCGCTTTCTGACATAAAAGAAATGTCCCGGTACAGTCTATATTTTCGAACAAAAACCGCGTTCGTTAATGGAAGCGCCTTCTTGTACTCGTGTTCATACCAGGTACGAGTCAAGCGTTGCTTTACATTTTATTTCGTTTCGTGCGCATGCGTGTACTCAGAACACGGTACCGCGGGCGAGCCCGGCGCCGCCGCGGGTGTCAGTGGGTGCTAGCAGGTAGTGGGGGTGTTGCAAGGAGCGCGATCGCCGTTTGCATGGCTAGGCGTCGCGTGTGCTTCGAGACACGTAGGAAGCACGAATGTGCTTTGTCTGGCCTGCTTGTGAGGCTCCGCTTGTACCTAATACGAGATATAAGGGTCGTTTTGATATGCAAAATAATATTCCAGCGATGCTTATTTTTGCGACCAAACTCAACGTTTAAGAGACTTTAATGCAGTGTGAGCACCAACTTTGTCGAAGTGGCGAAGAAGGGCCACGGTGAGCACCGGGCTTCACGCGAGGCGGGCGACGGGGCTCACTGTGGCAGAGAGGGAGGAAAACTTTATCCGGATCGAATCGGTGGTGAGGTGGCAGCGAGACGGGCGGGCGGCGTATAAGGCTAAGAGGGAAGCTCTGCTGTTCGTTTTTTTTTTTCCTTTTTGACCGGTGGAACGTGTTCCAATCAGGCAGAAAGTTATTACATAAGAGGAGACAGGGATTTTTTGCCTCTCTCTGCTTTTGCGCATCGCGATCGCACATGTTCATACGAATAGCCAGCAAGCATCGTGAGCTCTCCGAATGTTCTACTCAGTACGTGCACAATTACCTGCATTACTGTACAGTATGTGTATAAGTTTTATACGTGCAGTGCTGTTTTTTTGTGTCGAGACGATATCCAACGATGTGCGGCATGAAGGAAGAGTTTCGTCGTTCATCGCCCATAAAAATCCCCGGCAGGACAGAGGGAGAGTGTCTCTCCCAATGCTCTGCGTGCACAAGTATCTGTATCACAGAGTGTGTGTAGGTTTTATACGTGCAGTGCTGTCTTTTGTGTCGAGACGATATCCGACAATGTGCGGCATGAAGGAACAGGTTCGTCGTCCATCGCTCATAAAAATAATCCCCAAGACGAATGGCCACGTGGCTTGCGCGACGGCGTTCGTCAACTAGACGACTCCAAGACTGCTAATTTATCGCAGATCTCGTGCCTGGCGATTGGTACCCCTGACGTATTCAGCAAACAGTCCCGATATACGTCCTTCTCGGCGGGACGAACAACACCCACGCGGTAGTCGTGGACATCGAGTTCGACCCGCGAGGACCATACCTTCGTAATAAGGTCACCGGATATCATGTCATCGAACTACAGTATCCACCTAAGCCAGTGCTCATCCACATCAACGCCGCCGACAGAGCTGGGCTGAAACTGGACGGCCTTCCTCGAGGTGTCGTTGGCTGCTGTCCGGTTAACAGGAAGTTCTCCATCGTTAGTAAAGGCAGGCGGAAATCCACCATCGTCAACATAATGCAGGTGCCTCTAGAGTCTGTCTCTTGGTATTTTTTCCTCAGTCTATCGAGCGCAAGGCGAAACCATCCTTAAACTTGCTCGACATTCGTAAGCCAGCAGACGGCTATATGGACAGCGCTGCTGTCTACGTCGCTCTGTCCCGAGCGACCGATGCTAGCAAGCTGTTCTTGCTGTCGCCGGTTGCTCTCGACGATTTGACCCATCCACAGGACGACGGTGTAGCGGCTATGATCGACTACCCCGAACGCCTCGACGAGGCTACACTAGCCTTGTTCTTGGATGATCCCTCTACATTCCGACCGGCCACGACAAGTCCTCCGGCTAGTTATGCATCCCACACCAACGACGGACAAACAGACACCGGCTCCATCCGCCCTTTACCTTTTCTGCCGCCCAATGAGAACAACAATTGCTTCTTCAACGCCGCCATCGCCTCCGCTAGAGCTGCTTGGGAAGGACACCCTCCCCCCAGCCCAACCATGGCAACACCAGGTGGAGTCATCTTCTGCTCTCCACACTCTTCCGGCTGTGCCTGCCTGCATGTTCGACGGCAACCCTCTCCAACGCACCCTCTTGGTAAGTTCTTGCTTGTTTTGCTATCTACATCTCGTCGTAATAATACCCCCCAATACTTACCGGCGCCCGCAAGTACCCATATATATAAACTGCGTTGTGCTTTCATGGCCCTTCTTCTAAACGTTTTATTGGATCATTTCGTGCTATATGCGTCGCATTCTTTTGCGTAATGCAGGATTCTTTGGCTCAAGCACGTGACAAGATCCTTGGTAGTAGCGGCCTACCGGGTGCAGGATCCGTATTGGGAACGCCGGGCTCCATATACGAAGCGATCACCCTTCGACCTGATGATCAACTCCACCCCAACAGCGGATGGCCAGGTGACGTCGTGGAACCGCATGCTCGTATCATGTACACTCGGACGGCTCTCGGCTTCGACTGGCACTACACTACCGATTGCCATATCGAGGGCCATGGCCATATCGAGATAACCGCATCCCAATGTGCACGATGGCGAGATCCCGCACCGGTCTTGATTCCGCACTGACCACCCCAGTCACTCCAGGATTCAGTCAATGCCTTGTTCCTGACCGGAGCCGCCTCCGACTTCTTCTTTCCTAGACCTGCTCCGTGCCCCACCTGCGACAAGAGCTGCGCCCGGCACGTCAGCACATCTATATGGTCGATTCTTCTTTGGAGGGCGGACAACGCCTCAGATCGCGTTTTCTTCGCGTCTACACGTGTAGACATCTACGAGGACGGCGGAGAGCCGCCGGCGCCGTCACTTATTTTGATGATAGGCGTTGAGTACTGCCTCGTAGCTGTCATCTACTCCATTCCGAACCATTTCGTGACCCAGTTGCTTTCCAGGGGGCGGTGGTTAAACTATGATAGTATACTCGGGGTGAATACCACGTCTTACGACGATTTCGACAATGACTGGTATCATGGTTGCCAGCCTATGTACGTCGACCTTCGAAGTCTATGACCTTGTCTGTTCCCCAGGCACAAACGACAGCATACAGTAGTGCTAGCTACCATGAGCGCGCAAGCCAAGAACGCTCGGAGATAATCGAGGCAACTAGACAAGCACCGATCATGCCTCCGCCTTGCCGAAGTCCTGGCCACTACGACGTGGGGAGCGCAGCTGTGCCCTGCCGACTCGAGTCCGACGTATCTCCGTCTTGAGCGTCTCACGTGTTCTTCACATGTGTGTTGAAACGTTTTGATTTTTCGGGTGATATTGCTTCTTGATTAGGACTGCCTGCCTTCTTCCTTTCCTTATTTTGCTACAACGCATTTGGCAGAAATGTTGCACGTCGCGTCCAGCCTCTCTAGTTCTGCGCAGCTACATTTATATTATGTGTTTGGTCGATAGAGTGTTGTTTACGGGGTGCATGTATACGTAACGATCATCGGCGAAAAGTCTACTTGTATGCCTTTTGTCATCTTGGACTTTACGGCGGCGTTTTATTTGGTATGGGTGTGTTCGCGACACGTCGATGTCATCGCAATCTGCGCGATGCGACTGTGATATTATGTTTTGTTTTTTTGCTTCGAAATAGCGGCAACAGCAGCATCTTCAAACAAGTAAAATATTCTACGTAGCAAGCATCTTCGTCGCGATAGAATTTCCATACCTCCGTCCAACCTTTTATTATATGGTAACACCTAGGGAACAGCAGGGCAACCCTTGCCCTGCTTTACAATATATATAACATCGAAATATATAGGTATGTACGTAGCCCAACATGGCCGGCCATAGCCCGGGCCAAGAGCTTGGCTGGAACCCTGACCTTATGATGCTATTGTAATAGTCAATCTACAGAAGGCTCGCCGAATTTTCCACAATACCCAAACAATGTCGTAGCTCTTGGCTGAACTGTGCAACAAGGCTTCATTCCAGTAGTGGACAAACCTTGATAGTAGATCTTCCTGGGGTAGCTAATTAGGCACTCTGATTGGCTAGGGGTATGTTTTACGCGGCTTAATCAACTTTCGAGTCTTTCCCAGCCACAGCATCCCGAGTCATCCCGAGTCAACCTAGGGTCTTCCCAAGCTCAGCATCCACGCCGGCCGAGCCAACCTAGAGTCTTAACAAGCACAGCATCCCAGCACTGACCACTGGCATAGGGTTCGGGTTCGGGTTAGGGTTAGGGTTCGGGTCGGAGGGTCGGCTTCAGGCGTCCAACACAAAACCCCCATAAAAATCTACTATCAAGGTCTGTCCACCCCGCAAGTAAGAACATACGACAACCCAACCGTCGCCCCACCGCTCGTCAACGAAGCAGCAGACCAGAGATATAAACCGACTGCCCACTTATCATACCTGCGTAGGCTGCTTTATCGTCAAAACCGCTACCTCTCGCTCAAGATCGACCGACGTATCCTTCTCATGCGGGCATGCCTCAAGCGATTCGACCCGATGTTGTGTGATGGGACGACCCCCCCGCGTGGTCTGAAGGTCAGCATGTTCAAAACCGGGGTGATTGAGACCCTTTTATACTGGTGTGTGACGTGGACCCTCGGAGGGGAATTCTTTATCGAACTTCGAACGGTTCACCCACAAGTCCTCTTGCGAGTATCTGGCTTCCAGCTCTCGAACTTGAGGCCCTCAAGATGACATGTTGCGAGAGCATCGAAAAAAAACCATCCGTAACGGTGGCTCTTTTTTGCGGGGGCCGTGGCGCGGCAAATCAAGGAGCAAGGAGCGATTACCCAGTAGATTAATGGTGGGAACGATGGCTGGTGGTGAGAACTCGAGATCTGGCAGGCAACTGAAGACGTGCCATAGATGCATGGTCGAAGACCTTGGAGAGTTCCGAGGCACCGAACAATCAGCGCAACAGCCCCATTAGGTGTTTGGAGTTGAGACCGCCCTGGAGTCCTCGAAACAGCCGAACCGTTGATGAAGTGGCAAAATGATCAGGCACAGCTGATTATGCAGGGTCGCGCATCCACCGTGGGTGGTGCCCAAGGGAAAGGGGGCAGGGGGAGCAACTGGTCCATGGACTGGAATGCAGTCCTACAGAGAGAAGGTTGATTCAAGTAGTTGTCGTCAATGGACTACAAAAAACGGAGGTCGGAGTCTAGAGAGCACGCTCTGACACCAAAAACGCTCAATACTGAGGGCAACAGGGGGACTAGAAGGGAAAACGCAGAGGACGAAAGTGGGAAGGAGGCGGTCGACAGGGTAGCAAGGCACGAGGCTTTAATTTATTTTTTTATCCTCCGGCGGATTGGTAAAAATAAAGCTTAACGAAGCCGACTCTCAAGTGGGATCGGTACATCCTACGAACTCGAACCGCGAACTACGGCAGCTGGTTCGAACGCGATCTTGCTTTCTTTTCCTTTTGTATTTTGCTCCGGCAGTTTTTTTTTAATCAAATTTAATATCCTCCGGCGGATTGGTAAAAGTAAAGCTTGAGCTCAGCACACTTCCACGTTTTTTTTTTTTCTCTTCTATCTTTCCTCCTTGTCCTTATAAAAAAACAAGCCTAGTTTCGTGGGTGGATGACGAGCCTTCTTTGTTCTGTATCGCCTGACGCATCCTTTCCTGGGGTGGGGCATGGTTGACGAAAGCAGGGAGAACACGGCAGACAGGGTAGAAAGGTACCAGAAAATTAGTAGGTAGAGCCTGTCCATCGTACTCGTATCACACATGGCTGCGGCTGTCTGGAGTGTTTCTTGTGTGTGCTACGGTTTTCCTTCTGGTGCCCTCCGTTCCGAGTCTCACTCTGTTTAGCATGTATTACGAGGGTCTATAGTTAACAGGACCTATGGCATATAAAATCCTATATATTTGGGTATTTTTACTGACAATATTTGGTCCTGTTTACTATGGTCCCCCGTAATAGTATTGCTCCTGTATGAGGTCGCTCCTCCTGCACTGTCTGCCTTATCTCCTACAGGGGGGCACTACAATTTTCTGTTATTTGTTTCGATTTTTTTTAACGTTTTCTTCGTTTGTTCTCTGCCTTATATAAGAGGGGTACTGCTACTGTATGTCGTACCCGTTGTACCTGTCGTATCCACCACGATAACATGGCATTGCGTTGTCTACTTTGTTTACTCTGTATAATATTAATAGTGTTGTATCAATATTAATAGTATTTCGTCGCAGTATCAGCAATAGTTAACTTGTGTGACGAGGATTGAGGTATCGGACGGACCCTGGTTGTACTACGTAGATGTCGACGAGGTTTAAGGTGAAGAACCCACACACAACGATATTGTGTCGTGTGGTGGTCTCCACAATTAACCGTTTTTGCTACCCAACGTCATCCGATCACTACCAGTATTCGTCCTGGGATTCTTCATCCTAGAGAAATAAAAATTCTTTGGTGACATGCATGGTGACAGACCACAGACTGGAACACAGAGAAGAAACAAAGTATTGATATTCGCAGTTGAGACATACTATATACAAGGTTCCCCTCCGGGAGGTGCCGTATTAATAGGGGAGTGGCGTAAGAGCGAAAGAATAATACTCGTATGAAACCCTGCACACTTTTTTAGAAGTAGCACCTGCACCCACCCATCATTTTAACGTGAAGAACACACACATCATATTTTTGAGGACAGACTATGTTATACTGCTGTTCGCGGAAATAGTGTGGGATCATTAATTACTACAGTAACATATTATAGGGTATCGGTAAGTTGAGATATATTGATCCAGCTGACTCGCGGCGATTAATTCGTAAGTACATAAAAGTTGCGCAAGGTCGAGGTTGCGCCATAGTACTTTGTGACCGGCTGAGTAATAAGGTGCATCATATACATACATACTACAGGTACTACAATATATATGTTCCCCCAAAATAAATGTTTCTTGGTGCTCAGGGTATAATATCAAGGTTTCACACAGGTAAATGCTCGAGAACAAATCGTAGTCCGAGTACTGAGAGTATTGGAATACAGGCGGCAAAACTACTGCGAGTACTGAGAAAAGGCCTAAATACTGAGAGTAATGAGAGTGTGAGCAGTACCGAACCCCGAGAATACAGGTCGCTTGAAGTATGTACCCGCAGTAGTATCGAAACACGACATAAATACTTGGGGTAAAGGCAATATATGCGCACAGTACAGAACCTCGAGATACTGAGAGCATTCACAGCAGTCATGCATAATATTATATCGAAATACTGGCAGACTGCTTTGAGTGCTCAAGTTGTCTCCAGCGAAAGTAGTTTGCTCCAACTCCCACTCGTCTGGGACTATCTGGGTGTGTTTTGTGCCGAACGCTGGGCCTGAGACTTGTCGACACGGCGCACAAACGGTTGAAGTATACTTCACATACTCGAAGTATACTGGGTATTTCATAACTGCGAGTACTGAGTCTCGCAGAAGAAGCAGCAGTACGAACACTACCAATGGACGAAATACTGCTGTAGACTAGTACTTACTGGTATACTTGTAGTACCCGCCGTACAGAACCCCGAGATACTTGAAGCACAACAGGCGGTATCCATGCCAGCAGCAGTAGCGAACCCCGCATTACTGCGAGCGCGAAGCGAACCCCGCATTAATGCGAGCCCGAAGAAATTATACGCGGTAGTATCTACAGAACCTCAAAATACTGCGAGTACTCAGTATCTCGAGTACAAAAACCCCGAAATACTGCGAGTGTCCGAAGTACCTACGGTAATAGCAGCAGTATTTTCTCGAACATACTTTGCTTTATAAACTCCCGATTATTCGGAGTAGCTGTGAAATGTTGAGGTATGAACGCACGCCACACGCAAGCGCGCCGCTCAAACTCTTTAATTTGGGCTAAAACACACAAGTAGCATGTACTCTGTCACATTATACGTTCAGAAAAGCAAGGTGTGGACGAATGAATTATTATTACTACTGCTGTAGTACTCTGTTGTAGTTCTGTGGTACAAAAATAGTCAAAAGTGAGATTAAGAAAAAAGAACGGGGATGGCGCGAGTCGAACCTCGGAAACGAAAATGTTATCCAGCAAGTGCAGTTTAAACCTATACGCTAGAACAGCGCTCGTACAACTGGCATGTCGTGTTTTTTTACGCAATCTAAAACACTTTGCACGATCTTCTACAGCAGTACCGTAGAGTAGCTTGTACAGGTACGACAGCATATTCAGCAGTACTGCTGTAAAATGCAACGCGAGGAACGTACGTGTACTGATCCCCTTTCAGCTGGCTCTAGGATCTATCGATCATCAATGTAGGACACACTGCAATCAGAACTACTGTATGTGTATGTACCGCTGTAAGTATATTACGAACGCTGCAGCTGTACGAACGAGCCGCAGTACGATCATCCATACGCGCAAGGTGTGCTCGCTGCTGCTGCTGGGCAGCAGGGTTGGTTGTGGTGCTGTAGGAAGCTGGAGGTAAGCACGCTCTGTGCACTGCTGTGGGTATTGTTCTCTAGGAGGTGGTCCGTGCTCCGTCAACAACCCAAAAAAAATGTATGATGAGCCGGGGGGAGAAAACAGAGAGCATGACAATGTACCGATATACGTACGTACAAAATAAGGCCTCTTTACCGAAACCAGGGAAATCGTCTTATCCACTCCCGCCGAAAAAAAAAATTAAGCGCCTGCCACGCGCTTCAGAGTGCACGGATCGCGCCGAGACCTTGACCAATGTGTCCGGCAGGGCTTCCCGTGTCCGTGTACTTACTGTTTTGCCTAAAAGTGCTCGTGCGAAGAGAAAAGTTGGCAAAAGTGCGAAGATTTGACAAATATACGTATACATATAATGAATATTCGTAGATGAGTTTGTATATACATTTATGGTGCTCTGGTTGTTGTTGTTGTTGTTGTTGTTGTTGTTGTAGTTGTTGTCTTCACATTGAATCGTCCTTTCTACCCAGCTTCATCAATACAGTACACCCAGTGTCCGTCCTGATTCCTTATCCTGATTCTGTGTTCACGTACTGCTGTGAGACACGAGGAAGACCAACAAGAAAAAATAACCGCAAATTCAAGGGTCAAGCAAGTGAAGTGCCAGCGTACCGAGTAAAAGAACACACAACAACACAAGCAAGACCTCCCTAGGTACCTAGGGAATTCTATAGGTTTACCTGTTAGTAGGATATCTAGAGGTACCCAAGTTAGATGACATTTTACATCAAGGTGTACCGTCTTCTGATGAGACATCCATGTCCGTCCATCCCAGTCGCTAAAATGACAAAAACGGCACACAATTGTATTTTTGCCAGTTTTTACCGTACGAAAAAAAAACAAGGTTATCAGGGCACACCAAACTCAAGTTCGATAACGTTTTCTGGTAAGTGAAGTACACCGTTTTACGGTACAAAAGCAATGCCTGGTGTAGTAGCTGATAATTACGAACGAAAACCGCGTTCATGAATACAAGCGCCTTCTTGTACTCGTGTTCATTCGAACACACCAGATACGAGTCAATCGTAGCTTATGTTTTTGCAGAAAGTATATTTTGTTTCGTGCTCGCGCGTGTACTCAGAGCACGGCACCGCGGGTGAGCCCGGCGCCGTCGCGGATGTCAGCGGGTGCTGGCGGGTAGATGGGGGGTTACAAGGAGCGCCGCCACCGTTTTCGTGAGTAGGCGTCGCGTGTGCCTCGAGACACGAGAGAAACACGGATGGGTTCTGTCTGGCCTCCTTGTGAGGCTCCGCTTATACCATGTCCGATTCTGCAAGGGTCGTATCGATATGCAAAATATATTTTAAGCGGTGCTGATTTTTGTGACGAAACTGAAGTTCAAAGAGAGCGACACAGTCTGAGCGCCAGCTTTGTCGAGCTGGCGAACAAAAGGGTCACGGTGAGTACCGGGCTTCACGCGAAGTGGGCGACGGGGCTCTCTGTGCTCTCTGTGGCAGAGATGAAGGAAAGCTTTACCCGGACCAAATCGGCGGTGAGGTGGTCGCGAGACGGGAGGGCGGCGTACGAGGCTGGGAGAGCTCTGCACTGTTGGATTATTTCTTTTTGACCGGTCGGAGGTGTTCCAGTCAGGCAGAAAAAATGTTGCGTGAGAGGGGACGGGAAATTTTATTATTTCAGCGCTTTTTCGTACGTGCTCATTCGAATAGTCAAACGATTTCTGCGCTTTTTCGTACGTGTTCATTCGAATAGTCAAACGTAGCTTATATTTCTACAAATACCTCACAAACGAGAAAAATGCCTAAAAAGGACAAAACCGTGGAAAAACGTTTGGAATTGATTGGTAAAAAAATAAACACGAAAAAAATGCCGAAAAAATGGAAAAAAAAATGATCGACCTAAACCCCCCAAAAAGTGGAAAAAAATATGAGCTGACCGAGATATTTGCGAAAAACAGATAAGAGCGATGAAAAATCGCCAAACGGACGTTACCAAGAAAAGCGTCAAGAGTCGGCCAAAAAAACGAAAACGAAAACAAAAGAAAAAAATAAAATAAAATGATCAAAGCTCGAAAAAATAGAAACAAAACAAACTGAGCAAGATATTCGCCAAAAATTGATAAAAACGATGCAAAAATCGCAAAAATGGGGTAAACATCGTAACATATTTGAAAAACAAGCGGCGCCTTACGTGCGTCCTCTTCTACAACTCATACGATAAGTCAAGCGAAGCTTTTATTTCTGACAAGTACCTCACGGTTGACATGAATACCAAGAACGGACGAATAGAGGAAAACCTAAAGAACCGGAAAAAAACGAGAACGAACGGCAAAAAGCTTAAAATATCGAAAAAACAAAAAAGGAAAATAATAAAAACTGAGGGAAATAATCGCTGAAAACGGATAACAACGATGAAAAATCGCAAAAATGGGGTAAACGTCGTGAACTCTTCGAAAACGAACATGCAAGCGGTGCTCTACGTGTGTCCCCTTCAATAATTCCGGACCATACTTGCGTACTTCGAGCTCACATACGAACAACCACAAAAATGCAGGACGAGACTCTACGGAATAACGCTAAGAATCGGCAAAAATGCGAAAACTATCAGAAAACGAGAAAAAATAGGCGAAAACAAAATAAAAAAAAAACGATCGATCAAAACTCCAAAAAAAATTGAAAAATTAATCAAACTGAGCTAGTAAATCGCAAAAAACGATTGGAAACGATGAAACAATGGCCAATTGGGGGTAAACATCACGACTACGACTACTACTGCTGTACGTGTAAATGGATATTCTATTATACGTGCACACGTACGTTTATGTACCTGATATTTAAGTTTCGTGCAGGGTGTTGTACGTGTATTGATGTCTTGTGTTGAGACAACATTTAATATTACTGTCAGGTAAAAAACTACAGCAGTTAAGTGTCCATAGTGTCCTTCTAGTGAGGCTAGCACTTTTCCGCTCGACAATACATGCGGCATGAAGGAAGAGTTTCGTCGTCCATCGCTCATAAAAAACCCCAGGCAGAAAGGCTGAAGGGAAACGACAAATTATTCCAAGAAAACAAAGGCCGACTGCGACGAAAGATTTGAACGGCCCACGACAACAACGGCCTACAACAACAAAGGACGACAGACAACCTACCCTTCACACCAGGTAGAAACAAAAGAGACCACAGTAATATTACTCACTTATCTACGCCTACAACCCGCGGTACCTTTGTTGCATCCAAGCACAGGTCACTCCACTCCATAGCATAGCGTACGGGTAGGGTTAGGGTTCGGGTCTGGTGGTCAGCGTCTAGTGTACAAACATGCCTGGTATCTCCTGCTGCTATCACCTATATTCTGAAAACCCACGCAAGCAACAATAGATAGCGGCAACAACAGCATCTTTACACAAGTAAATTTCTACCTAGCAAATATCTATATCCCGAGAGAATTTACATACCTCCGTCCAACCTTGTATTAATTAAATTGCAACACCTTAGGAACAGGAGGGCAACCCTTGCCCTGCTCTACAATACCTGGCGAGAAATAAGAACAAAAAGACAATACGATATATAACAAAACAAATTCTGCTATGAAACGAAATGCAAATGACTCAAGGTGATTAGAAAAGCTGCTAGATTGAAAGCATACGTACTCAGGAAGGATCGGTAGCTGCCGCACGGACGAAGCAACACGAAGGAGAGGGACACACAGGCATGCGGACGGCGGGGTTGGGAAAGGACACAAAGGGAGACAAGGCGAAAAACAAGATGGAAGGAAGAGAGAAGGGTGAAAAGGAGAACATCGTACATCAGACGGTGATAGAAACATGGGTGCCCGTCTGCCCTAGAAAATCGTTTCGGGGACCTAGCCACCCCCTTTGCCATCTCCTTCCTACCCTCGTCAATAGCTCAATAGCGGTGCAAAGTGTCAGTACTGCTGCTGTCGCGCTCTCCCCCCCATTAAACAGTTCAACAAGAAACATACAAAACTCTGCTAGACTTCAAGAGCTAGTCGAAACGACACCTAGCCACCCGATCTATCATTTCGTTTCTGCATTCGTCGACAGCTGCACGGCTGCCTCCCCCCCCGCCCCCTCTCTTTGTCGTGTTCTTGGCTCCCTCAGCTGCATGGTGCAGCCGGCTTCTCTGCGCTTCGTCTCTGTGCCACCTCGCCATGAAACAGTCCGCCGCTTCGACGACCCCCCGGTACCATTTCCCGCATTTTGTAGCCGCCCTCGGCCATAACACCGTATCTACTCCGAACAGCAAAGGGGAGCTTCCCGTGGACCCCTCGGTGGCTTAAAAATCCCTGACATTGGCCCAGTGCTTATTTTGGTCAACCAGATCCTGGGTTCTTCCCACCAGATATCGTCCCAAACATCACCTGGCGGGTCAGGCGCTCGTTGTTCGTCCGCTGTACGACACCCGCAAAGAGGAGGCGTCCTTCGTGGGTGGTCGTCTCAACGCTCTTGCAGGGTGCTTTTTTGAAGGCTCTGGCGTACGTTATGAGGCGGTCAGTACGTCGTCGGCGCTAGAAGCCAATGATCCGTAGGAGGAGTTTGTGGTGTGCCGTTCGGAGCTCAGCGAAGTGTTCCTGGCCAAGAATCCACCTCACGCATCCGTGCAGAAGGCCTCCACCACCGTGCAGAAGGCCTCCACCACCTCGGCCTTTAGCATGCGCACTTTTAGAGTGAACGGGGCATCCTCCATATCTTACAGCTCCCGTTTGAACCGATTGTAGCATGTCCATGCGAGTCGGATTCGTCGTGTGATCTCTGGAATCATGTCAGCGCTTGCGAAGACAGGACAGCCCAGGTACAAAGAACCGCATCGTCTGTCTATACAAGTAAGTTGTGGAAGTACCGGATGACTTCGGGGTGGTCGATTTCCAGTAACTCCGCCGGAAGGGAGTCTGGTCCCACCGCTTTCCAGTTTGGCATACCCCGGACTACCGCCATCATGCCATCCATGGTTGTCTCCAAGCGATGGTGCCAACGGACGTTTTGGAAATAGCGCGCTGATGGTTGGGTTAAGCTTGAGTGATTTCGTGATCAGAAGGGTGCCGAAAACCTCGCCCATCGTTCAAGGATATGCACCTTTTCCTTTAGTAGCGTGCCAACCTCGTCCTGGGTGATCTGCTTGCTTCTCGCCTTTCGACCGTCCAACCCCACCGTGCCTTTCATGTGTTTGTAGAAACTCCACTGGACGTTGTCGGCGAGGAGTCTCTCCGTTTCAGCAAAGTACCGTTCGAAGTAGGCGTGCAACGCAGCGTCAATCCCCTTTCGAAGATTCACGCACGCCATCGTCAGTGTCTTCCACGCGGTTTTGTCCTTCTTGATGCGCATGACTCGTCGGGCATCCTCCCTCGCATCCCATGCTATTGTGTTAAGCGGCTGAGATTTCCGCGGTCTCGCACTACCTGGGTGTATGTGAGTGCCGTGGTTGGCGAGATACTTCTTCCGCTACTGCATCAAGAATATCATCGGCAAAGGATTCAGCCATCTCAGAGATACTGTTTGGTTGCGCGGGATGGAAAGGAATCTTGGAGAGGATTCGCGCCTCTACTTGCTGCCTGCATTCTCTGTCGGGGCGAAAATTCTGCAGCGAATTTTATTTATTCGCTCGTACGTGTCTACTGGGTGCGAAAAGACCGCTGAGGCGAACCATGGAACATACAATATTGCGATGTGAATCCGCCTTAGCTGGGGGCGGAGGCTGGGAGTGGATCTTAACATCATGCACGCGAGATTGGTGTGCGTGGAAGGTGAGGATATAGTCAATTCGGTTTTGGTCGTTGCGGCTGCTGATGCCGTTGAACGTATGAGAGATTCCACCCTTGGGAGCGCTAGAAAACGTGTTCGTAAGAGCGACTACTGCCTGGTAAAAAATCAGAAACAGACGGTGACTGCTGCTCTCGTAATGGTGTGCGCCCTTGTTGTGGGTCTCCGTGTGCCGCCCTGCTGCCGTTCTCCTTGGCCGCTTCATCGCCTTAGCCTAGTCGGTTCAATCCTTCACACGTGCTCTCGTTGCCCCTTCCCTCCAGTCGGTACCCCTTCTCCTCCGTCCCAAAACAGGAATGCTCCTCGCACTTGCTGTTCTGATCTAGAAAATTGTAGTTCTCGCGCAGGTTGGTTTCAATTCGTCTCTTTCCCACTCGTCGGTTTTGTCTATCTCCTTCTCCGTCGTCGAATCCATCCTTCTGGCGGCACACATAGACTGTGTCTTAGTTTGGCCTGTGGTGGCGCCTGCCTTTGTGCACGGACATTTCGATTAAGTGTTGCTGCTCTGCCGCTGCCGCCTAAAAATGACGCGCGATCTTAGGTGCCCGTGGCT
This sequence comes from Macrocystis pyrifera, assembly GCA_031763025.1. Taxonomy (NCBI): domain Eukaryota; class Phaeophyceae; order Laminariales; family Laminariaceae; genus Macrocystis; species Macrocystis pyrifera. The sequence goes on from JASSKH010000009.1 coordinate 14,616,242, forward strand.
GACGTACCACGTACGACCCAACTCTGCCATTCCCAAGCCTCGTGGCCACATGTACAAGTAGCAGCAAGGGTGTATCACTCTTTGAGGGTGAGTCCAGCCTTGCACCCCCCAGAAATACCGTCCCCACTCGATATAAGCCCGATAGGGCATACTTTACAGTAGCATGCCTTGGCGATGCAGCGAGGGGAACGGAGAATAGGGTGAGGGTACTCGTACTGTATGTGTCTTTGATAAGAGCCGCAAGCTTCTGGAAGAAACAACAAACGAGAGCTCTCGATAGTATCTTGTGCATGTTGTTAATAGTTGGCAAGCAGATAGCGGACGGCCGAGTGACGAATCTTGAATCTAAATAAAGATATTTTCCAAACTTTGATTGTGGTCTGTCCTCCCCTTCCTCTTGCGTCCGGCAACGGCACGGGTCGGCTCAATATTGACTTTGTACATTATCTATTTGTCTTACTATGTACACGACCAGCTCCCTCCTGCAGCTAGTATTAATAGTCGTAACTCAGATCCGGGGTCACATAGCGGGCAATCCTTCCTCCCCCCCCTCTACGAGGACGTCATACACGTTTCTTTCATTTTCCTCGCAAGAAGCGTTCCGCTTTATGCCCTGTTGCTATATATAGGGTTCGAGCACCTCCAACCTGATTAATACACCTTGAGTTCTTGATGTAACCGACTGAGAGCGAAACAAAAGCCTAACATAAAATAATTTGGTTTTCGTTGCGACACGCTGGGTATAGAACATGGGTATAAGATCTCCCCATGATGAGAAATATATGAAGTAAATGGTTGATTTTCTTTGTTTGGGTGGTACGTAGTGATGACGTGTTCTTGGATTGCATCTTGTTGATATTTTCCCCACGAGTTGCGACGGGTATCAAGATTGTGTGTGTAGATGTTGTGCCTTTCGTACCCCAGACGATGACATGATCGATATTGCTGCATTTCGATGGGATGTCTCTGTCTCGTGGTTTTCTGACTACAGAGGAGCTTTTATCTCTCAAGGATAAAACATCGGCACGGACGGTGGGTGTGCTTTTTTTCGGTAAACGTTTTCTTTCATGAACATATTTTACGAGTACGACACATACCTCTTTTTGCAGACTGCAGCGCTCACTGCATGCTAACCATCATAACAATGCAGTGACTGTGTCGTACCTCGTACTCAATATGTGGTTGTGTGTAAACTAACGTCAAGCGCCAATATTAGGTACCTAAGACGTTTGAGCTGTTTGAACGTACACGGTGTATTGCACTCTGGGAAAGCTTCTTGGACCCCTCGGTGACTATTCAAGGTGGGCTTCACCTATTTTTTTCTTCAAGTATACCAACAAATGGCTCGGACGATCCTTTTGTGCCAGTCGAAATACGGGCGGTCGCTCGCACAAGAAAGCGGGACTGTCAGCCTGGTGCCCACAACCGTCGCAGCAAACGCCCGGACAGACTAGGAAAAGCTACGAACGCACGACGAACGCAGCTTGTGATGGAGACAGCACAAATCCTGCACCATAAGAACTCACTGGTTGAAGAGTAACCCATTTTGAATTTCGTACATAGGAAACGAAGGTGTGCCACACTACCCCATTATCGCGGCTTTTATACAGTTTTCCCATCAATAGATGTATTCTGGTCTATTAGACTGGATGTGATATATATGCTATACTACTACAGTTGGAGTTCGTCTGACGCTAAAAAACAAATACCGTACGAGGGATCAAAAAAATGATCTTATATCCCATTTTTCTAAGTAACGATTTAGAATGGAGCGGATGGCTTGGTGGGTGCTCCGCGTGCCTATCAACATCAATTTCGTGAGTTCGAGTGTCACTGAGTGCATGCTCGTAGGGAATATTTCTTGAGTGAAAAATTGAATACCGGAAAATGCGCGAGAACGTGAGTTTTGTAGAAGCTACATTCGATGAAAATCGACGAGCAGTGGGAGTGCTGAATGACCCCTATGCGCGACAAAAAAAATATCGGCACGCACTGGGGGAGAGAAGGGACAATATCCAGAAGATCGCTGATGGTAAAACCTCCTACCAGGTACGAGATAGACAGGAAAGTAAAGGAGATTCAAAATACTAATACGGGGGACCATAGTAAATAGGACCTACGGTACACACAAAAACCGATATGTTTCCCTATTTTTACTAACAGTATTTGGTCCTCTTTGCTATGGTACCCTGAAATACGATACGTTCCGGTTTTCCCCCCACACACATGCAAAACGCTCGCTTCCCCTTACGCCCCATGCCCGGCACCGTCTTTTCCCGTCGCAGGTTAGGATATTATAACTCGTGCTTGCGACGTGCTTGTCATCGTGGCCAAAGCGATTTGCGGCTGCTCTATAGCAGCAGTGCGGTTGCTGCCCCAAAAACATATTCTCAGATTGTACCGTTCCCCCACGCTTATCCACTCGTATCATATGATACGCACGCCGTCTTGTCACCGTGTGCGGCGAAAAACCAACGATTTCGAAACAGGCGGGAGCCTTTGCGGGCGCCCCCAAACAGCATATTCATCTTCCCCTGCTCGTCTCTAAAGCCGTCCCGGGTTCGTGACGCTTGGTCTTGTTGAATGATTTACTTTCTAGGTGCCAGGGGTCTTGGGAAAAGCAAAAGCGTACATGCGTACGTATCTCGCCGCATACGGCTACCAGGTAGCAGATACCAGAGACCACCACAGCAACTATCCTGGTCATCGCGAAGCAGGGCAAGACGACGCACGTCAACTTACCGCACCGATGCTAAACGGATGAAAGCCTGTCGATGCCGCGGCGTTAGAAATACAGCAAACGCCAGTTGCAGGATGTGTCAGTATGTCATTACCTCGTAGATTCGTAACGGAACTAAATATCTTGTGCGATGGTATGGTCACCCTGCAGAGGTGGTGGGAGTAGAATGGAGCCGTGGAGCAGCGTGGGAGCTGCTGGAGGACGTGAGCTGGCTGGGGAGTGGCAGCGGGACGGAAATGTAGGGGGGTAGGTAGATATTAGGGTGGTTGAGCTGCTTGGCGTGTGATTAGAGCACCACCACCACCACCAGCTGGGCACCAGCAGAAGCAAAAGCTTGACGCCGCTGGTGGTGATGCCTTTGGTGGTGGTGGTGGTGGCGAGGGGCGTCTATGTGTCGCCGTTATTCTTATTATCATTGCCAATTTCCACCTGATATGTGTGATATGAATACGTACTTGGGACCAGATATAACGCTTGTGCGCTGACGCGCATCGCTTACGCGCATCGCTTAACCACGAAAGCTATATCCGAAGACTATTGCGCAATTAACAGGGTTACCTGAATGCGTTTGCTTCTGGGGGGTGTACTAAAGCCATGTAAATAAGGAAACGAATGTTTTCTAATACCACAGGTAGTTGCAGTCTCTCTTCAATCACTATGAACCACCACATATCCCCATTTCCCTTCTTGAAGGCGTCTGCTTGCACCTTTCTCCCTTGGCAAACCCTTTCACCCTAGTCTTCGTCAGTGTCCCCCCCCCCGTCAATGGCAGCAGCGCTCCGATTTCGTCCCTCCTCCCCCTACGAGTGTTGTTGTTGTTGTTGTTGTTGGCCTCTTGACTAGAAGGGGAATATTGCGTGTGTTCTTGCTGTTCCACACTAATCCCAAGTAACTTGTCTTGTCATATTTATTTTTAGATCATTATTTTTGTTGGATTGCTGGTTTATGCCGCTTTGTTTGTTGGCCTAACGTGGGGGTATTACGTGTGCTGTTTATGTCCTACACTACTTCGAAGCATGTTTTCCAACAAACATGGGAGTAGCAATAAAAGGGGTTACTACAAGAACGATAGGAATGAGGCGCGTGACGTATATATTCTCCAAACTGGTCAAGCTCAACACGTATCATACAACGTTTATGCCCAATGGAGTAACCGCCAACAACGCTGTAGGTTATTGCCGTTAGGAGTTTGACTACGTCAAGGCACCGGCCACGCTTCTCATTCCAGCACTTCTATTGCGCATACAGTAGATACTACTCGCAGTGTTTCGTCTGTTAGGGTTACTTATGTATTCCAACACCCCATACTCCAGAGGCTGGAGAGGGCCAAGTGTGGGTCGTCAATTTCGATTCTACTGTAGGCGACAATTATTTTTTTCACTCAGGCCAACCAAAACAAAATGTTGACAGCAGTCATACACAAGAACGCCGGCCACACTCGTATTTTCCACTGCTACAATAGTACCGTAGGGCAAGATAACCGGGATCCTATCACAGACCTGCCGAGATCGCCTTCTCGGCTGAACGATCACATGTGTGATCTGGTTGCAACAAGTAGTGCCAGTTTGAGCAGAAATTCAGGAAGCACAGATAAGCATGTATTGGTGCACAGGCCTCTAGCAGCATGGAAGCAGGGTTACGCCAGGTAAAAAATCCAAAGCATGATTGGGCGGAGGCGTGAAATGAAAAAATGCTAGTGGGAGAAAAATGAAGACGCCTTGCCCTTGAGACTTGCTTTTTTCCCATGTATTTCTGTCACGTAGAATACACACCAGGTGTATTTTTGTATCGCCCATAATTACTCCGCCAGCCCGTCTCTGCCCCCAAACAATGTGTCTTTCCAATTTTTTTTCGAGCCTGTGGATTTACACGAAATCCGGCCACCCGCGTTTGCTTCAGAACTGCTTCCTTCATTGTGGTCCTACCGCCGTGGGGGCCGGTGTTGGGCGGGGGGGGGGGGGGCGTACTCGATATTATGTACGGTCCAAGTCATTCGATCACAGACCCTCGGGTCCCTACAACGCCGGGACAGTGAATGTAGAGTCTTCACCGACCACGCAGACACGGATTGCACAGAATGCGAAGTTCCGTGAGGTGTTCGACGAGTTGCATGCAGGGTGAGCTGCATCCTACTGAGTACCGCTGGTGACGCGGACTTTCGTATGGATGACAGCTCCCCTGACTTCACTAATATTCCGGGGTGGCCACTTCCAGAGACAGCAATGGAGGTACTATGTAACTGCCTAATGGATGCCTTACCATAAACACCACGTGATGCTATCACTCTATGTGAAGACTATGGTTCTCCACCCCGCGCAACTATTTATGACTCGATCGCCGGCTGTGACCGACAGCCAAAAAGAGTAAACAAACAGACGAACTGTACTCTGGTTGTCTAGCACACGTACCAAGCGTAATAATTTACGGCGTCGTTGCCAACTGACGCCAACCCAACCTATATATTGTACATAGGGGGTGGGAGACGGTGTACTCGATATTATGCACGGCCGCAGTCGCATGACCATAGACCCTTGCATCCCTGTATTGATAGGACCGAGCAACGTCGGGTATTTCCGACCAGGTAAACATTGCTTGCACCAACCGCGAAGCGCCGTGAGGTATTTGGCGAGTCGCATGAAGAGTGAGCTGCATCCTACAAAGAACTGCTTGTGAGGCGGGCTTGCAATATAGATGGCAGCTTCACTGAGTTTTTTGTTCCCGGTGTGGCCACTTTAGAGGCAGCAATTGAGGTACAATGAAACTGCGTCGTGGGTAAAATACATAGAGAATAAGTGATGCGATCATCTCCCTTTAGCGAAGTGAAGGCTTTCCACCCCTCATAAACGATCTAACTCGATCGTGAGCTGCGATTGAACGACAAAATGAAAAAACAAATGTGCCCTGGTAGGTAGTCTTGCTTACGCAGTAGAGAGCGGCATGCTTTACAATGTCGTTGCCAACCGACGCCAACCTAAACGATATAAAATACACACTGGTGGGAGGTGGGGGGGTGCTTTTCCCAACTATAGTTTCTAATATTTCACGGGAAGCTTCGTATGACGGCCACATTCCTATTAACAGTAGTGGCTGGCGGGTGCCCTCGCGAATACTCTTCTTATGATATTGACCCACGTCAAATCACACTTCGTCCCGCCGTCGCTGCGCGTCATACCGTGGCCACCACGAACCGACTTCACATCATGTGCCCTTTCCCGAGTTTGGACATCCTCGAGTGTTGGGGGCGGGATTGGCCGCGAGTCGCAAAGCTAAATTTTCATAACCGCACGTCGTCGCTCGTATTGTGAGTCTTGTTAGTACTGTGGTATTTTCCCGCACTGTCGTATTCGTATGACATCATTATTGTGTGTCTGGTGCATGGAGACCTGACCTCGTGATAATAGTCAATTCCATTTTCGACTTGATACTGATGGAACTACTCGACCTTTTTGACCATAAATGTGGCATGTGCCAGTACCAGTAATCATTGTATATCTATACGATAATAATCAGCGCGGCCACTGCGGGTGGCCAGGGATTGGGTATCATACACCTAATTACCCCCCTCCCCCCCCCCTCGGAGGGACCGAAAACAATATTTTCCCGTTTTTTGTTGTATATATGTGGTGGGTGTGGTGGGTGTTGTCTCATTTGTGCGACGGTAAATTATAAACGAGAAGCGTATACCACTCTCACATCAATTCGAACAACGTGTAATCGCATCACATCTGTCGTGCAACATACATATATATATTAAGGTGCCTGCTGTTATTTTGCTTTGCTTCTTTGTTGAACACTGCGTGATCATGTGGTTCACGAGGATGCAATACTGGCATTCACTCGTAGTTCAGCGCAGTCTTACCATACAGAGCCAGGCATCCCATGATGTAATACTTAAGTGCCCAACATTGTTCGCGATTTTTCCGACAGTGGCGTACAGGACACGTTCAGAAGCAGGCAGGCAGACAGGCGACGTGTCATTGGCACCAGGTGGTGCGGTCAGCGCTCAGTTTTTATGATGGAATATCGTTGCAAGGGTATACGCAGTGGAGGATTCCTGGGGTATATTGATCTATATGCTCGAGTGCTTACCTAGCCACCGCCGCCGATCCCACGGCCCTCCGGGGCCTTCTGACCCGCCTTCGAGCGAGCTCAACTACTCCTTTGTACCTTTCACTACTGCTGTAGGCACCGTCACTACGAAGCTGTGGCCTATCGGTCGTCGCGCAGTAGTATTATAGCACTGTGGAAGCCTTTGTATCAAGGAGTGGGAGGGGGTCTCTACGGTCCCCTGTGTTCAGTTTTGTATAGATACTGTTCAGGTGTAGAGAACGGGGACGGTATCAGGTACCTCCCACCCCTCCTTGTCGGGAGGATCGAACTTATATAGTTGAACCTAATGAATAAGGTGTCGAAACATTTACATTCGACCACCCTTGCGGCCGCTACTGTGGGTGTGCTCGATGTGTGTGTGTGTGTTCGTTATTTCTCCCCGTTGACACCCAACGCACCTACTACTGCTGTATGTAGTATCCGTGCTGATTATTCGTCCTTGAAAAATGCAAGCTCTGTGGTCACCAAATTACCATACAACTGAGATACTACACATATAGGATTGCGGCAAGGACATAATACCTTGCATATCGTATGCTACGGATGGGATCTATAGTACAGTATATAGGTGAAACAACTATGAACACTGACAACCAATACCGTCATGCCAGAGAGTATGGCAGGCTGTCATCATCAATCAGTAGAGGTTGGCACTGTGGACGAGACAAGCGAAATATCGCCAGCCAATGCTTGGTTGGGTCTGATAGGTCAGCTATTTGCTCGAAAATGTGGTAAGCTGCCGTCTCATTAGTTGCGGCAAATATCGTTGAACTCGTCCGCTGTTTGGTCTTTGCTCGCGGTCGAGATGCTTTGTCGCCGCCGTTGGGTTGTAGCTGAGAACCGGTCGGCACCGTTGTCCCCAAAACAACGGGAGGGGCGTACCATGAACGCCACCACAGTATACCGTGGAAGATACCGTGGATGATTTTTCCGGGGGGTGTGGTGCCACGGGATGCCACGGCATGTCGCGAAAAAGGACAATAATGTACACGACTATAGTACTGCGTCGAGGTAAGCCTCTGTTTAGAACCTGCGGGAGATCAATCTTGAGAGAACAGCAGCTGCTGTGATGTTTTTTTTTCAAGTCACCGTCGCTCCCCGGTATGCGTGAAGTAGCCGACGTTCTAAACACAGCGTGTTAAAACAACGACGTTTTTTTAGGTTATTGTCTTTTTTCGCGACATGCCGTGGCATGCTGTGGCACCACCTGCGGCAAAACCTTCCACGGTATCTTCCACGGCATACCACGGAACCTTCCACGGACCTCCACGGCATACCATGGGACCCTGATCCTGACCCTAACCCCAACCCTAACCCCAACCCTAACCCCAACCCTGTTCCCAACCCTAACCCCAACCCTAACCCCAACCTAGGTGCCGTGGACATTGGGGTGCCGTGGGGGTTGCCATGACATGCCGTGGGGTTGTCATGGAGTGCCGTAGCGGTAGCCGCGGGGGTTGCCATGGTACTACCCATGGCATACCACGGCACCCCCCACGGCGTGCCATGGAATCCTGTGCCACACCATGGGATGCCGTGGTGATGCCATGGTATGCCATGGGCGGTACCATGGCAATGCCACGGCATGCCCACGACAAGGTCAAATAGTGTAGAACCCTGCGCTTGATTGCCAGCGTGGCCTCAACAGTCACAGCGGGATCAAGTTAGAAAATCTCGTCTTCAGGTGCGGACGAAGGTCCGTATTTCGGCTACCATAAAAGGGGTCATAGAGCTGTTCATAGGTGCGCTTCACGACAAAAATAGGTGAGTCCATTTTGAACAGTCGGCAAGAGGTGTGCCCACCAGAGATATAGTTCATGGTCCGGTCTCTGTTGCCCGCAGCGCAACACGGGCCGCAGGTGTGCAAGCTCCCCGCAGGGGCCTGTGATGGTATTACCTACTGAGCTATAGGAGTAAAAGATCGATCGATCACCCAGCCCAGGGTAATCTTTATAGCAATCTCCTCCCTCTGAATAGCAGTATCTTTGGACGTCTGAGCCGTACACGTCTGTACGCTGACCTACCCGCGTCGCTTCATTACCTGGGGAACCAGGGAAATATGGGCTTTTTTTAGGCAGGCGCAAGCGTTTCTGTAAAAGAAATGTTCGAAGTGAGGTTCGAACCCGTGACCTAGACGACGTCAAATGTGAAAGTGTTATTTACCGAGCTATAGGGGTAAAAGGCCGGTTTGATTTCCCAGCCCAGGGTAATTCTTACAAAGGTCGATCGATTACCCAGCCCAGGGTAATCCTTGTAACAGGCCCCTCGGAAGGACCGCCGGAGGTAAAAAAAAATACTATATATTCGCAAACATATGCCCGAAAACCAAGTAACAAAGTGCGTTTAAACGCCTCCCGAATCTCGAAAAGGCGTGCAATGGGATCAGAAGTTATTTTCTGCCGTTTCTCCTCAAGGCGACTAGAAAAAGGACCTAAAAACAAAAAAATCGGCGGATTTATAAAGGGGGCTCAATTTTGTTTTTGCGCCGATGGAGAATTTGAAAACAGTGTTTCAACATATTTTTGTTCGCTTACGGCGAACCAAAAGGGCGACAACTTTATTTACGGCCACGAAAGTTGCGCGCCCAAAATCGCGTGTTGCGCCGCGGGCAACCAGACCCTCCGCGGCTGCTGCGGAAAACGGCTACTTTGATCAAAATGGTGCGCTACCGCAACACGCAACAGCTAATCAGATCCGTGGTGCCCACTAGGCTGAGCCTCCACCTAAGTTGTTTTATTGTGCGTTTTTGCGTTTTTTGTCTTCAGAAAAAAACGGCCTGTTCCTTTGTCGCTGGAATCTCCATATTCAAAACAAAAAATTGGCTCTAACGAAACAAACGGCAGACATCGAAAACACCACGGTACTTCTCTGGCTGTTTCAGCTCCAAAAAATCAGTTTTTGGTTTTTTTTCGGCTCGAATATTTTCAAATCTGCTTGTTCACGCGGAAATGGGCTTGTGTGATCGAGTAGCATATCTACCTTGTAGGAACGTAAATACCCGTTTGCGAATCTTACGCGGTCACGCGTGACGTTTTGGGAACATCCAGTATGCGAATCTTGCATGGTTATACGCACGTAGCGCTTTGGGAATGTTCTGTATGGGAATACTCGTATCTGCATACCAGGTTAGTTTTGGTCGGCATTTGGGCTGAGTTGTGTCCCAGATGAAGCCCACCCTCGCTCACCCGAGTCCTCTCTATCCCTCAAGTCACTCGTGGAGCAACAGTAAGAAGTTCGTGAAACAAAACAGCGTGCTCTATCTAGCATCGACATCCCTGTGCCCCTTACCAGCTTATATCTCTGCACCCTCTTCACATTTGACGTCGTCGGCAGGACTCGCCACCACTGAGCTAGACCCACCTGATTCTGACAGCTTTCTTCTACCCTCCCCGACTCCTGTCACCCTGTGAGCAATATCATGAGAGGCTTTCTATGTTTGAGTTCCGAGTCATTTTTTTTGTAGACCCCGATTTATTTCATTTTTTTTCTCTTTCAAGTTTTGCGGCGGTCTTCCCGCTACCGTATTTTGCCTTCGCTTTTCTTTGCGCCCGTGCTCCTTATCTGATTTCCTTTGTTTTGCTTTTTCTCCTTCCGGATAGCCGCTTGCCGGTATTTCTTGAGTGAGGCTTTGAAGCCTTTCACTATGTGTGGGGTAAGTCTATCACCTCATTTTTGTGTTGAATAGCCGCATCTTCGATCTCTCTTCCCGATTTTGTGATGATATTGTAATCATCTTTTATCGTCGAGTGATCTGCATCTACTACTATTCAGGGTGGGCTAATGTGACGGATTAGCACATCCACAGTAGTATAGCAACGTAAATAATCGTTTGCAAATCTTATACGGTTATACGCAGAGTTTTGGGATAATCCCGTATGCGAATCTTGTGTGGCTACACGCACGTAGCGCTTTGGGAATCTTCTGTATGGGAATGCTCGTATCTGCGTACCGGGTTAGTTTTGGTCGGCATTTGGGCTGAATTGTGTCACAGAGACGAAGCCTACCTTCGCTCACTCGAGTTATCTCTTTCTCTCAACTCACCTGTGGATCAATAATAATAAGATACTGAACTACAAGCAGCGTGCTCTACCAGCATCGACATCCCTGTGCCCCTTACCATCTCATTATATATATGCACTCCTCTTCACACTTTATTCCGTTGAAGGCGGTCTCGATCGTCTTGCATTCTCAGCAGAGCGCTGCCCACATCGGCTGTCAGGGGTCAGGAATCCGTAATGCAGTTCCCATGGTGCATTTTCCATTTTATTTTGTTAATAGTTCGAAATAACAGCTATATTATTATTACTGCAATAATAAATAGGTGCTGTATGCAGTAGACGAGTGAAAATTGACTGTAACTGCAGCAGAATTTGGCTCCCGGGACTCCAAATCGGCCCTCTCTCCCTGCAATCAGCTCGAGATTTTTTATTTTTTATTTTTTTAGTTCCTGGGCTTCTTTACCCCAACATTGGCCTTTTCAGTATTGTCGGCAAGAAGAGCTGGTAGAGGCTCAACATCCTAGTGCCCACGCCTTTTGCGGCGTTTGCACGTAGGAGGAGGCGTTGGTCAATCACAGGGGGGCCCAGGAAGACCGCAGCGTGCAATGCGTCGTATACCTAGAAGTGGCTCCAAAGGGGTAAGTATACCAATTTTCGGCTTTTTTTTATCTTGAACGATTGTGACGACGACGTATGTACGTACGCACGACCTCTATTAATAGTAGAAACATTGAGAAAAGGACATCATCAGCGTTCTTCGTGTATACTACCGGTACGTTTTCACTCGTTCGTACCAATGAATGCTGTTGCCAACATTGTGTTACTACTCGTACTGCTTCTGTGTTCTAACTCCGAGTACTTACTGCTGCTGCCTGTGTAGTACCGGAACTACTTACAGCAGTAGTGTATGGCTGTTGCCGTACTACTACTACCGTACGTAACCGTTGTGTCAGATACAAGACATGTAGGTTTTGTTCCCCAAAGACCTATATTCACAGATAGATGTTCCATACTTCTCCTGTTCATACAGTAGTTTATACTTCATACTCTTAGAGAGTGGCTGAGGCTGTAAAAAAAAATGAGTGAGTTTGAAGTCTTGACAACCAGAGATTATTTTTGTTTCAAGCTAAGGTATGTTTCTACTAGTAGTCTTACTTTCCGCCTACGACTGTTCGATGCGAGATCTCTTCCATTCAGTCCTTTCCACGAGGCTGCGAGGAGGCACATACGTTTTGAGCAGGAAGAATTCCAAAGCCCGTTGTTGTGTCAAGCAAAAATATCAAGTTACAGAGTCGAATGCACACACACGTACGAAGGCCAAGTTTTGCTATAATATTATTATATTATAAATATTAATTGTATGCAACTTTAGTCCCACTACTGCTGCTGCTGTTGTAGGAGTCAATATTTTCTTGGGTCTACTGGTATGTTATTATTGTTGTTTATGTCCAAAATATAGAGTCCGTGGTCACAGGACAGGCTCCAAAAACTGAGCAAAATACCATATGATCGTTTTGCGTGAGGTTATCTACCGGGTACATCCCGCTCTCCAGCAAGCGAGGTTACGTCCTTTCGCACAGGGCATTTACTACGACTGATAATCTAGAGGTGTTGCGTGCTGCTGGCTACACGTACAATTTAGTCTATGATAGCTACAATTATCACTGCGGCAATGGCTGTACCTACTAGGTGACTGCTCGTTTTCCACCTCATCGCATCATATAGCTGATAGTCACCACTTGAGGACGCCCCGAACAGTTTTGTTTTACATATCACATGAATTTCTGTTATCCTGGCCGCCCTCGCTCGATACGTTCGAGTAAGTACTTCGAGTTCCATCACAAGGTCCCTTTGTGTGTGCGTGTGATCTTTCCACCCGACCGAGTGCTGTCATTGGAACAACCCTTCCTTACGACTGTAATACCGACACTAAGCAGCATACATACTGGAATAGAGAGTTGGTAGAACCTATTTCACGTCACCACCATAATATCCAGCTAGCTGCTGGTAATTTTTTCCCCTAAATCAAATAACTTTGCATACAGCACCACACAGACGTACCGCTGCTGCTGTAAACAGCATACCTGGTATGGTACAACACATATATGCCCAATGAGCAGACAAACTTAATTATTCTGCCAGTGACATCCATTGCAACGAGCAACCCAGATGGAGAAGGGGTCTTTCGCGACGAGGAAGGGCCGTGGCAATTACCAAGCTGTATTTAAGAGGCAGCAAATCTGCCAGAAACCCGCCCTTACAGCAGTCGGTCACGAGCGCATTCCCCGCACATGCATGCGAAAAAGCAGTGAACCCCGCCCGTGCTTGTTTTTCGTTCTGTTTGTCAGTTGTTGCGATGAAGTACATGTACCGCCGTATCATACGTATGTACTGCTGTACGTTCAATGTATAAATGAATAGTTGTTTTTACCTGTCGGCAGCATCAAAACGAAAATAACGCATCTTTAGGCGGATATTGATGAGACATATGGCCGGAGCTGATTGGCCAAGTAAATATTGAAAAGGTCGAATAACCAAGTTCGCCTGCTATGGGGCGCGCACACAGACTCGGGGCTCGGGTCGGGTCGTACATCGTACACCAGCCGCCCGATCAGCAGAAGAGCGAGGCAACTGCTGTACGAAGCAGCAGGGAGACCCTCAGAGCCCAGCAGTCATTGTGCCATCTGCCGCTGCGAGATTACCCACCCAAACCGTGTCACTTCGTGTTTCTTCCAAGTGGTTTGAAGTGTGGACCCCTGTGGTGTGAAGTGTGGACCCTTTGCTCGAGAGGCACGCGCGGCACGCTTGGCAAGCGATATGAAGTGCAGAGTTCGAGGACCCCGATCGCGATGGGTGGGGCCACCCGTGTCGGCCCCTAAGAGCGAGCTTAGTCGGTCTCCAAGCGGACGTCAGAGACATTACGGCGCTGTCGAGCTCGCGGGGGCAGGAGACCAAGTGAACGTGAATGATGTCGTCGAGGTCACGGAAATCAAGCGCGAAGAACAGGAAACTTCACAGCGACATCCGGTCTTAGTTCAGGTTCGTTTGGACCATACATACGTCTGCCTGGTTCAGAATGGCAACAACAACAAACAGCCTGCCAGCCAGCCGGAATTAACCAAAAACTGACCGTGACCCCTTCTCCCATATCACGTCAGTCATTGTTGTGCCCAAATATAGCGTGAATACGAGTTGGTGCACCTGTTCATTATGCCCCTGCACCGACATCGTCGGTTTGGTATAGCAGCAGTACCACAGGTACTATTAATTATATATTAGGTTGTTGTACGGAGATTCTGTCCTGGACCCTACGCACGGACATTATCGACATATCTGGTCGCAGCAGAACTTTCGGAATTTTGCTGACGATCATGGTTATAATATTTTTTTTTGTTTTTTAGGCTCGATGATGGTTTGTGATCTGCATTTGAAGTTGATACGTGAGTAGTTATTTCCAGCAGAGTGACCACGGATCCTATATTTTGTAGTGGAACAACAAAAACAACAACAATAACAATGACAAAATATACCAACATGCGCGTATTCATTTGCACCACATATATCAATCGGTTTAATATATTAAATTGTCCGCCAGGGGTCCCTGCCAGAGCAGAGTGACGAGGCGAACTCGGCGTGCAAACGTCACTTTTGGCTTCGTGCGGCAGCATACATGGCTCGAAGAAGGAATGCCTTGGTAGACGAAGCAAAGACGTGCATATACAGCAGTATATGTTTGTCGTTTCACCCCCACGACTTATCGTACGCAAATAGACTTATCGTACGTAGCTCGTTGGCGGCAGTCATTCGCCTTGGAATGCGTACTCGTATCATAAAGCAGCAGTCCAGCAGCACGCACAAAAATCCCCTACTTCAAGTAAAACTTATGACTCACTTTTTTAGCTAACAAATGCCAGGTTCAACGTAGCTGGTGTAAAATAAGAAATTGTGATCAGCGGCAAGAGGTACACCAAATACCATACGATACAATTTGCGTAAGGGATTTCAAGGATCGTGTTGCGATGTCAAGGCTTGCTTTGAGTATTTGTTTCTTGCTGGCGACACTGCTGTACAACACTATCAATATTAATATTAATAGTATTGTTTGGGAACGACACTGCCCCCAGGCTCTCATTGCCTTCTTTGCTAATATTATTTAGAGCATCTGCGCGCGATTTTCTGAAACCATTCTGAAGAAACAAACTGCATCACAACCTAAGCCCCCTGGCAGCACCCAGCACGACCTGCTACTCAGGAGCATCCTGACTGGCCAGACCGTGGCTCCCCAACTACGGCTCTTTCCGCTGTCGCGTTTACGTATGTGCGAGTACATCATGAATACATGGACTTCAAAAAGCGGACCGAAATGACGTAATTATGTAATTTTCTTCTTAACTCCTTCCTCGTTTGCACCATTTCTTCGCAGACTCTCAACTCTCAACAAACGAATGGACTTTAATATTAACCCAAAGACACACACCACTTGAGCACCGCAGACTGTGTGCTGGTCGTTTGGTTGTGTGTTTGAGAGGCAGACTGTGTTGGTCGTTTGGTTGTGTGTTTGAGAGTCACCCCATAGGCCAAAGTATAAAATCCCCGCGACAAGGCTCGGAATCGATATTTAATAAAACGGTGCTGGTTTATAGCAGATACTAGGTACCAGGTGCCATGTATTTACGTCTTAAGTGGTACCAGGAAAATATATGTACGAGTGTAATATGTCGTACGTACTGCTGTGTTGTGATACCAGGTACCTTATTATTGACAGTAGTAGCTGCCACGGACAGCATTAATAGTAGTATGGGTGTAACGGGGAAACGTTTTGAAGCCCGATGAGGACGTACATTGTTTTTGGTACTAATAGCAAAGGTGGGCATTGGACCGATAGTCGATTATTACCGGTTATCGCGATCCGGTTATCAATAACCGAAGCCGGCATTTCTAATCCGGTAATTCGGTTATTGAACAATAGGCAACCGGACATAATAACCGGATCGGTTGCTTTCGGCCGGTTTTTGCGTCATCCCATCCACTACCCAATATAAAACCTTTGTATATATGTATGGAAACCCATATTCCTAACGTGATGGAAATATATTTTATAAGCCTTAAGATCGGGTGGCGTTTGTTCCGTACTGGTAACATGTTTAGTCTTCACTTCCCTACAAATGGCGTCGTCGGCAGGACGTAAGATTATGAAGAGCGAGGTCCGTGGTTGGATTCTCGCCTTCATCCCCCAAGATAAATGAAAAAAGGCGGATATCTTATGTTCAAGAACCTGTAAAACTCACTTACTTAGAAATCTCCCAGGAAGGAATGATGAGAGCAATGTGATGGGATCATTGCATACTGAGTCCGGTACCGAAAAGCCGGAGGAAAAAAATGGGATGCTCGGAGTCTCATCGGGTTCCTGACTTACTCGCAATAATAAAGAAGTCAGATTTAGTGAGGGAGAGTGTGATGGAAAACGAGTCCATGAGCCTTAAACTCGGGTAGCGTTTGTAGCGTAGCATTTTAATCTACATTTCCCTACACTCAGCGAAACCAGCACAGCGCACACCAGTCGCCATAGCAACATCATGACATTGTAGCTGTGTATATAGCGGAACAGCAGAAAAAAATGGTGAGACAATGGCCAGCAGCGTCGAATCCGTTGACCTGGCTAAAGGCAGTGACAATGACGGGAATGTACGCGAAATCGACTGCGCTGCGACGTTGAGGCAGATGGTCGGCGAGAGTCGTCATGGCGAGGCTCGTCTCGGCGACCCCAATCCCGCCGAGCGCAACGACGGTCTTGTCGACAGCAAGCACTTGCTCTGTGCGCTGCACAAGGAAATCGGCTGGCCCAGCCATTAGAGTAAGGACCATGCGAACGACAAAACAATATATATATATATATATGTACGGTTTTATCGTCAACCTCAACGTGATTCATGTCTTACGTCAGGCGTCTTGCCACGCGTGTAATATGACTACCACAATGTCATGGTGTTATGCTGATGTAACGACCGACGCGCGCTATTTTTTTTCTTGTTGTTCCTCCCTGGGGTACGAACGTAGCGCGAAATAGCCACAATAGTGTCATGACCGACCGGATTACCGAACGCAAAGTGCTTGGTTGGGTTTGGTTTGTTTCGAGAAATAAACAAATAACCGGAAGTAACTTTTAGTCGGTTATCAATAACCGACCGGACTAAAAAAAGTCTTGGATGCCCAGCTCCGTTTGTGAGACATTTTTTACACAAGACTCGTATATATACTGGTATTGCACTATTGATAGGTATGCTACGCATTTAATTCACCAGTCTTCACTGGTACTTTCCATGAGAGGGGAGGACTCCCGGTTCGACTCGACATCGATGGCACTTTCCCTTTCGTGGGGGGTAGCGTGTAGAGCACGCCAGATTTTGGGATAGGATCGGTACGGACGATTACACTAAACGACCATCAGCCATGATGGAGAGAATATCATGTGCGTGTGAGGCATAGCTCTCGCATTTCAATGTGCAGTGAATATTTGTCGCGGCACAATGTCGCTACTGATGATGAGCCAGGGAACATGGGTGACCACAGCAGTCGGACAACGGGATACTGATATCCACGACCTCGGCGAATGATGGGATCTACGCGGGACAAAATCCATGCGACGGTTGAGTCGATAACCTGGAAACCACATCACCCACGGCATTTCCTCCTCACTGATACCTGGTAGAAAAATGAAGATATTAACTTTTTTTCCTCCATGGGCCCTGTTAATAGCGACCTGTTTATCCTCGGAACGTTGTGCCCATAAGATACGCCCATGCACGGTAGTCTGAATGCCGGCTATCCTGCTAGAACTGTGCCCACCGCACGTGCAACATCACTACCACCAGAGTTGCTATTACAAGACAACAAGCTACTGTATGTGAAAACACAGTAGCCAGTCGGATCCACGGATGCACGCTTGCCTCTGCAATACATCACCCACATTGGTTGGCGAGGGGCTACGGCTACACATCATACGTTACCGTACCTGAAAATGTTACCTTGGTTTTGAGTCATAATGGACTCCAACTGCTGGCTGATCTGACCTATGGACCGCCATGCGTAGTAGCTATTGCACTACGGTCACAGGGGAGGCAGTTAGGCGAGCGATCGCTTGGTACCCAAGTGCAACACGTGCTTTGTGTTGAGCAACATCAAATGGTATGTAAGCACACATGTTACTTGCTTAAAGTTAGAGCTAACTAGAAAAAAGGACAGCGGAGCCACCAGGAGACGACGGCATGCAGGCTCATGATACACGTGCTTTGTGTTGAGCAACACCAAACTGTGTTCACGCACACAGGTTACTCGCATTAAGTTAGAGCCAACTAAAAGAAAGGACAGCAGGGCCGCTGGGCGATGATGGCATGCAGACTCATGCTTCGGAGCTCGTCCGTCCCTTCGTGTTTTCCCGTAAGAGTGTGTGAAAATGTCCCGTTGGGTGCTTGGCGGCGCCTGTCCGTGTCCTCGGTAGTCTTGAACGGTTACTCGATGCATTGTTTTTGGGGATAGTTTTCACACGACATGGCCGAACGGGTTGTTTGTTTCGACGTCCGAAACTTTTCACCACGCATCATGTTGCATCCGCAGTAGCCGCCACAGCAGTGTGTATGTTTTTCGTTCATAGTTGCAGATGAGACATTTCAAAAAGTTGGGTTCATTCATGCATTGCGGGTACTGCTGTTCAGACGCAATGTTTTGTGCCCGCATCTGTTTCCAATCATGTGACCGCGTTTCTTCCAATTTCTTGGGTGAAGAACGAGCATGCCATATGGGCATGCTGAACGTTGCTGGGCGGAAAGGACAGTTGAATCCCTATTTCAGGCAACACACACGTCATCAAGCGTCAACGATACCTCATTATAATGCTAGTTTATATTGACTCCATTTGCTATCAATTTCAATGCCTACATTTTTACGGGTTATTCCTCCATGTCTCCGACCTCGTACCCACAGCAGCCGTATTTATTGTGGTATTTGTCTGTTAAATAATTTCATGATTTTGCCGAATGGCACTTCATGATGGCATCTTACCGAGGTCATTGCCACGTTAGATCCGAAATTCGGTCAATTTATGACACAGAACAGACTTTGATAGTTCTAACAATATATTGTTTTATATATCGAACGTCCCAAATCAACGACGCCACGGATGCTGCAATATTCTGTCATCTGGTTGCGCTTAGCCCGCATCTCAGACATACTTTACCATGTTACTATTAGTATTACGTGCAAGCAGTGTTGTGATTTTTGGAGTGTTTTGCCCGCTCATCCCCCCAACAAGATGCGCATTAGCGATATCCCCGGCAACATATTCACCGAGCTCTTTCGCACCGTTTTGGCGTAGTCCCAGTTTTTTCAGGGAGCAAAATTGCCGAGGTTCAGCTTCTGTCATCCGTTGAACGCCAACACATTTTCGACCCTTTCATTACTCGTACATCTCGACGATCCCCTGTAGAACCACGGATACGGTGCTAAACGTAGTCTAGCTACCCCCCCTGTAATGTCAAAGGTAACTTGTCCAGTACCGCACTACTCTGTCTTGCTTTGTGTTATGTTCCAGCGGTACTTTATGCGCAAGCAAGCGTGTCGTCGTTGATCTCGTGTTATATATTTTTTTGTGTGTACGGTTAAATATTTTACGACATATTTTTCAGGTCTATGTTATACATGTCAGATGTAAACTATGCGAAGAAACTCTACGGGCCCCCGGACTTGTCAGAATACCTGTGTTTGTCGTAAACTACTCGGGCTTTCAAAACTGTACACACCGATGTTTCGCATTTGAATCAAACTGGGGAATGTACATATCACCTGACTTTTCTAAGCTACCCAACGCGGCATATGCGTATAGCCTAGGCATAGCATGCCAGACGCCAATCCATCAAGAATCACGCCTGAGACGCTCATTAGGTATGCCAGCACACACGGGTACCTATATATATATATATATATCGTCTGACGTTGATTATACACTGTTCCTTGATAAGGTTTGGCCGGTCACCCTGTTGTGCTACTGTGATGATCGTACAGGTATTGTCTATGTGGGAAGATACGTTCACAGGCGTATTCAAGTTTCGGGCACGCTGGCTGGTTCAAGCTTCGGACCTTCCTGCAGACGCCTTGCCGCGGCTACGAACGACCCGTGAAGCCGCCGCGAACAACCGCAGCGCGAACACGGGCGAGACGATCTTGGGCAAAGATCAAGATGGGACCGACGAGGTTTTCCTAACCAACAGAGTGAAGGACCTCGAAGTGCGTTCTATCGTGAAGCCGATCACCTTGTGTGTCAGCACAAGCGGGACAACGGAGGTATCTCCCGAGAAGAAACACGAATTTGGGCCGCGTCTCACGCACGCATTTTGCAACGCCTCTGGGCATTTCCACCCTCTGGAGGGCACAGATCCCATCCTCAAGCGCGCCCGAGTTCGGCAAGCGAATGCCGTTGCCCTCGCCTCCAGGGCCGACCAGGAACATGAAGCTGCTAAAAGTGGCAAACCAATAGTGAAAAGCAACGGTTGGTTACTCCCGAAGAGAGGGGCTTTCGAACGACGGGGTAAGCGGAGCGCTGGTCGTGGGGCAGGGGGTGGAGTCGAGGTCGTGGCACCACCGCCCAACAGCATAAGCAATCATGTACGCTCCAGATTGCCCGGCGTAGACCTTGAAGAAACGTCTGATGACAGTGGGCCCGACGAACCTCCTCCGTCGGAGGATGACGAGTGGAAAGAGGGTGAAGACGAAGTCGCCACCGATAGCGACTCCGACTCCCCGGGAATATCACAACCGACCGTCGACGAAGGCTTCACGCAGAGAAAGTCGGCCCGTCAGCACAAGTCACAGCTGTCGCCGGCTCCCGAGTCGGAGGTGGTAGAGGATTGCCTCGAACAAAAATCAGAAGAAAAACCCTGTACTGTTCCTCCCATTGTCGGTCCCACGTTCCAGAGACGTGGCCGTGCACCTTCCAAGAAGCGCCAGGGGCCACTCCCTCCCCGATCTCGGCGTTTGGCCATGCCGCCCATGGCAGAGGAGCCTCTGGTCGCTCACGTTTGTCAGGCGCCTCCCCTCGCTAGCGCGAAGTCACCCGTGGCGGTCAAAGTTGTGCGTCCTGCTAGGACGCGCATGTCGCTTGGATTGAGGCCAAAACCTTCCTTAGCACTTCCTCGCAGCGCTTCGATCGAGGACGTTGGCAAGGCCTCCGCGCAGTTTTCAATTTCAGCAAAACGGAAGCGGAGTGTTGCAAACAAGACAGCGCAAGGAGCAAACCGATCAGAGCACCCCCCTTTGCGCACTCTGGTGGGGAAAGAGTATCAGACGGACATCCCCGACTTGTTGTCGGCTGACGAGAGGAAACGACCACACACAGGGCCTGGAGCCAAAATGGTGGGTGGCGATGCGACGTTCTGCTAGGTCTCACAAGGATTCTTCGTTGTACCTAAATTCATTCCTCGTAATACGGTAGTTGCAATATCATCGTCGCCAACGTACCCAGGGTATACACTAAAGCTGGTAGGCGCACGGACCCAAGCGACAGAACAGTTCGTGCATGTTCGTAGCACATCTTCGTCCCAGGTACATTATTGTTCTTGGGTGTATTTGATACTAGTCGTTTCCTGCTAAACATTTCTCCGCAAGTGTTTTTATATTGTTCGGGGCCGGCAAACCGGGTGCGTAGGCAGAAGTATCTAAACCATCGTCACCTGCGAACCTGGAGCGTAATACGCGTAGTATGTTCACCCCACGTGAACGCTTCACTGGACTTATGGTGAACGGGGCATCACACTAACGGCAGGTCTGGCGAAGCGTGCAAGACTGGGACCTGCAATCCCGGGGGATGTTGGCGAACTACCTTCGTGCAGCCAAGGGGGTTGTCGAGGATAAGCAGGCCCGCCCTGGTGTCGCTGTTCACGTGCGACTCGGTGGCAAAAAATCCAGCAGTGGTGTCGACAAGGACGACAGTACGGACATTGCCAGTAGCTACGCCGTGTGGGCCATTTCTTCTGGTCGCGAGTCCTGCGGGAAAGTCCGAGTTGCGTGTTCGGAAATGGCTCAAACAGACATTCCGGGCTATGCCATCCAACGAGTGCAGGTAAGACAAATCCCCACAGGTTTATATCACATTGTGCTATTTCCCTGTTGTAGGTGCGAGTGGGAATGTGACCGTTTTTTAAACCTACACGTTAGTACACCTCTTTCGAGAGTGATAAAAAAACACCGCAAGCAACAGGTTCTAGGGCACGAGCGTGCCTTGACGGCCGTTGACTATCGCTGCGCTTGATAGGACGAGCCAAGGTTTGTAAGGTTTGTAAAAACAGCTATCGTGGGGGTATGTCTGTGACGGTTGGGCCCGTCTGCTGTGTCGACGTGTTTAATTGTGTATTAGGTTGCATGTACGTTTGTCATGGTTTTGATCTTATCAAAGATTTTCATGGGCTACTGACGGTACCGTATTGGAGAGAACGACGGGGCGGTAAAAACGTCAAAATCGAATCGTTGTCCTGTCCCGTTTCGTCGACAGTTTCACAAACCGTTGACTCGTACCATGAAGTCCAGCCAGGGTTTTTCTCTCCCGTTGCATTTTACCGTCCCGTCCCATCGACAAATCTCCTCTTACCAACCCGTCCCGCGTCAAACCCTCCTCCTGCCCGCCCGTCTCGCCATTTCCGTCACTGCTTCCCGCCAAGATACCCTTGATACCGGTTGCTCCCTTTGCCCGTCAAAGATGTCGAAAGAGGGCAGCTGTGCCAGACGGCCGTCCTGACTTTACGTAACATGAAATTCGATCATATTTGTAAGATTGTCAAGGAAATCATGCAATATGACAAAAAAATAGGCACTAAAAACTAGGACGCTACCTTTTTTGGGAATCCTAGATTTTGAACTCACAAATTGGGAGGTTGAACGCGAGAAGTGTTGGGCTCGTGGTGCGGGAACTCAATGTTGATATACTTCATGAAAGGCATGTTTGGTTGGGGGAAAGAGAACGAGCTAAAATTACCGGTGTATAACCTCGCACATCATACACAAGAGACTACACAACAAGCACCAAATACCACACAACGAACACCGTTTACCTTCAGGACCGCCACCAGCACCGCCGTGCTCTACACCGGCACAGTTAGCGAATACCTCACAGGCTGGCCGACCAACCACAACCACCAACCACAACCGAAACAAGCACAGCCACGAGGCAAGCAGGGACGACCGACCCGTCCCGCCAAGACAAAAATACGGTCCAGTCCTGTCGAGAAGCGAATCGTGTGCCGCTTCGTCCCATCATGAACCAAATGCACCTCGTCCCGACCTGAGCTATACTCACTGTACCGTCCTGCCCCGTCGACAGATTCAACATGAACCGTCCCGTCCTTTTCAGCCTACTTTTTTCATGCTTCAACCCTTTCCCGCCAAACATGTCAAAACAGTCCCGCCCCGTCCCGCCTCAAATATTTCCTGCCATGACGAAGCTCGACCTTGAACCCTGTCTGCGTTCGAACAAAATCACACATCGTATAAGCCGGCCTGGTTTCTAAAGGAAGTTGCAACCGGAGTGGGTGCATTTTATTGTGCTTTTATCTGAGTTTTTAATACGGGATTCGAGGCTCGGCAGTTCCGTTTACTGTATTGTTCGGTTATCTTTATACGACCCAAGCATACTTTACTGTCACTTGTCTGTGAATTTTTGACATTTAGGGCCCTTTTTACAGACGAAAAGAAAAATTCAAATTATAGCATGTGTTTCTAATTTAGATTTGATGTACAAAAACAACGGGTGTCTGCGTCTTATCGAGAAAAATGTTGTCTTTGCTACATAATTTCTGGAATCGTAGTAAAGCAGCAGGTCCCATACCGTCCTGCTGACAAACTCTGACAAAAGTAGACGAGAGCGAAGGCATGCGCCGGTGCGTGCGCACCGCCGTCATTCTCTTTATTTCGACGTCGCAGTCCGGGGATCTCGAGATTCGCGCGTAGGATAGAGACGGCGACGCAGCTATCACATTCTTGAGCATACCCTATGGTTTTTTGGGTCGATCACTCGTTTCTCTGTGGGGTTTACCGCATCGAGCTGGTTGGAAATTTGGATTGCGGACGCCATGACTTTGAGGCGCCACACCGCTGTGGTACGCAGCGGCATTCTGGTTTGAAGGCGTGGGCGCGGCTGTTGTCTCGGCCCCCCCGCGTTGTGGTTCGCGTTGTGTCGCCTCGGTCGTGTTCATCGCTGCGATCACGAAATGCACCGAGATGTCCCTGGGGCGTTGTCCCACCGTGAACGTACCGGTCTAAGTCGGGGCAACTCCCTAATTGGAATTTGATTCACAACGGAAAAATGTACTGTGATTTTTTGTTTTCGTCCAATAATTTCATATATCCCAAAATCCTTATCAGGTATCTCTGGTGCGTGTTCAGACCAATGAAAAGCAAATTCGATGTTTTTTCCTATTACGGGGGTCCATAGTTAGTAGCACATATGCTTTACCTAAAAACCTATATTTTTACCTATTTTTACTAACAGAATTTGTTCCCATTAACTATTGACCCCCGTAATAGTTGGAATTCATATTTCCTTCATATTGCGGACCCTCACAGGTTTTGTCCACTTAAAATCCGTTAGATGCTTGGATACTGAATACTGATTGCTACAGCTGTTTTATTTGCACGCGCGAGCAGCGCGGCTGATGCTGTACCCCAGGTGTATTTCAATTTCGGCTGCCGTACTGCTGCTGCCGTCATGCGACGAGTAGTAGGAGCAGTATACTATGTTGAGAAATACGCTCAAAAAGGCACAAATGATCAAGACATGAAGGAAGTTGGGTCACGAAACGCGGCTCAAAATGAGCCAACCTATTAAAAACAGACATGCAAGTAACACAAGCGATCGCCGGCTGCCCAAGATGAGCAACGCGGCCGATCCGCACTTGAACGACAAACGCAACAAATACCACAATGTTTCAGCGGTGTTGCCATCTAGAAACCTGCTGTGCAATATTATTGCGCTTACGATCTGTTGACTATGGGTTGAGTGTTGTATCCCCTGCTTCCAGAAACAAAACTCTAAAAACTCCACAACATTTACGAGTGCAGAAGTGCTTTGCTTTTTTATCGCATTTTTTACACGGTTTTCGCGATACACGAGAAAATAACATACATGAAACGCTGAAGTTATTGAATCTTGGGCCGGGAAAATAAACTACCAGGTATGACACATGCAATGTAGCTAATGCCTCACAAAGTTAAAGCTCATAACCTGCACGCCAAACTGGCGTTTCTCAACACCGAGCTCCCTCTGAAGGGCTGCTGCTGTAAGAACGTTGATGTTTTAGTGCACCCCTTGGCTCTAATGTCGCGTTTACCCCCTCTATTTACCTATGACATCTTCGGCTATTTCGGGCATGAGCGAACACGCAAGTGGGCGTCAGCCTGTCACGGAGAAGTCCCCCTCGTATGCATCCATGTTTTCATCCCGTTTATTGTGGTTGCCCTTCTCTTCTCTCTCTCCTACAGTATTGGTAGTCGTAACTATCCTGGGCCACCGGCGTCCCCGGTGGCTTGGTAGGTGGTCCGCGTGCCTGTCAAGATCAATTTCGTGGGTTCAAGTCTCACCGAGTGCATCTCATATCGACTTTTTTTTGCATAAAAAAATGATGAGCGGAAAGCGCGAAAGCGTGAGTTGGCTACATTCGATGAAAATCGACGAGCAGTGGGAATGCTGAACCCTATGCGCGACAAAAAATAGAGGCACGTACCGGGAGGGAGAAGGGACGGCACCTGTGACCACGGCTTGTCCAGAAGATCGTCGAGGGTAGAACCTCCTACGAGTGGGCTGGAAAGTAAAAGTGATCAATAAAAAAAACAAAACAAAAAACACAGAGGGCTTTTTTTCCCCCTCTCCACTACGGTTCGTGCCTCCTTTTTTGTTGTCGCGAGAAAGTTTTACGCAGCTCTTACTTTCCTTCTCGACCCGCGCCGAATTGCGCCTACTACGCGCTACAGCAGTTGGTTATTGATTCCTTATTCATATTAATAGTAGGTTTTGCAACTATGGTCGAACTCTCACCACAGCAATAGTGGGATTCGAACACAAGCATCAACTTCTGAATCCAGGAGCATTGGAGGGTTGGAGGGTACCCGTACCCGCTATTAATAGTATCAATAGACTACCGGGGCGACCGGATATACCAGGTAACCAAGGTATGCAGAATGACTTCAATACTCGTGTAAAAGTGTTGCAGAAATATTGAAACAATATTCACACGAGAATACTCATGATATTTCACTCAAAAAATGTCTCGATAAGTGTAAGCTGTGCGAGATCACACGATGAAATCGATACCTGTATCATTTTCGTCCTGAATAAGCCTATTATTACTAATAAGATTTCGTTCATAAGATACATCTTTGTATGAAACACTATGTATTTCCTTTCGTTCTAAGTCTTGAACTTGTTCACTGACTTGTATTCTTTAGTTTGTTTTTATGGTGACCGCAAAACTTGTATCTCTCTAAGATTGAATAATCGGCAGACGCAGGTTGTGCTGGATGTCAACGCGTAGAAAGAACGGTTTAATGTCAAGAGCACTACATGATCGTTTTGTCTGCTACATTTCCTACACACACAATTATGTTGTTGTTTTCTTCACATTAAACCGTTCTTTCTACCCGTCGACATCCAGCACAACCAGTGTGAGCCGATTCTTTATCTTTAATCCTAGAGAGATACAAGTTCTGTGGTCACAAAGCTACGCCACAGATATAGAGATACTACGTTGCCACGTATGCAATGCAATGCCATGTCATCATACTGCGTACGACAGGCACGACATTCCCATTCCATGACCTAGAGAAACTAAAATACAACATGATATATCATGCATAAATGTACTATTAATAGGCATATTTCATTTCGGCTTGCTATTCTTCGTTTTTGTCGACTTTTCTCTCTTTCAACGTAGAATAGAATATCCATGCATGTCGTGCCTGTCGCATGCTGTACAATGACGTGGTATCGCAATGTCTACTCTGTTTACAGCATCCCCTTTGGTACAACATAGTATTTCTGTGTCGTTGTTTTGCGACCAGAGCTTGCGACGTTCTATTAGGGGATTGAAGAATCGTCACGGAGGCTGGGTGTGCGGGATGTCGACGGCTAAAAAGAGCGGTTAAATGTGAAAACCACACACACAACCACGGGTCGGGGGTATCTGGTATATCCGAGCAGGCGGCGGTTATTCCAGATTATGTACTGTTTACTCGTGGGCAGAAAACCGATAAAAATACGGGCTGCGAGTACGTTCCTATTTATAGACCCTCTCGTGTGTTGTTCGATCTTTCGGTGCCCCCGTATATGGTATTGATAGTGTTACGCGGTGAGGTGTGTGCTTTTCTGCGTTGACTGATGACTGCTACGAGTACTGCCGGTGTACAAGACCAAGGATACGATCGAAGGTGCATGCTGAGGAGTTCTCCATCTTTATATTCATGACAATTATGGGCCTAGATTGTGTTTGCGCTTCTACGTCCATGTAGATGGTTGATGGCGACATCGGCATTGGGTGTGCCGGGTGCCGATGGGTAGAAAGAGCGGTTTAATGCGAGCAATACGCGCACACACTGGTGTTTGGTATGTTCGAGCACGTGGATGCAGATGTTTTGCTTTGTACTCGATGGTAAAAAAAAAGATGAAAACAGGTGCTACGAGTACGTTCCTCATCCTTTTTAGTGTCGCTCGACCGCTCGGTGCACCCGTATATGATGATAGGTTAAGCTCGCTGTGAGGATTGTGTTTTTGGGCGTTTTTCTGATGGCCGCTGTTGCCGTGCGACAAGATCAAGGATACGGCCGAGCGTACATGCTGATGAGTTAGTTATTCACGATGTGTATCGGCTCAGGTTTTTGCTTGCGTTTTGGTTTATATTGATAATTTATGGTGGCGTCTGTGGCAATTTCTCGTTGCACAGAATCAGCGATTGGTTTGGTTTTTTTATATGCTGTAGCTTGACCTCGTGCAGCTTCGCCGAACGTTGGAAGTTTGTACGAACATAAGACAGATCTGGGCGGTGGGCGTTGTGCTCTCCTGCGTTCGCGTGACGGCTGCTGCTAAAGAGTGATGGGGTCAGAGACATGAACGGTCGAGCCTTGGCCGTCGACTGCCCTATTGCTCACAAGAAAGTGTTAAGCGCTATGCGCGTGATGATATTCCTTTTGTTGCAAGTGAACACACGGTGAACAAACAATCAGGGTGAACAAGCCATGAGCCAACTGGTGAGCAAGATGATCCATGCTTGCCATGCATGCTTTCATTGTTGGGTTGCCCAGGCAGTATTGATTCCAAGTCTTCCATTCGTTGGATCGGTTTCCAAGAACAGGGACAGGCATGAGGAGTCTCATCATCTCATACACATGCATGCTCAGACGTCAGTGTCTAAATATTTCATATTTGGCCGATACCCCAAACCGGCAACGTAGCCGTCGAGGGGTGGACATACCTTGATAGTAGATCTTTATGGGGGTTTTGTGTTGGACGCCTGAAGCCGACCCCCCGACCCGAACCCGAACCCTAATGCCATTGGGCAGTGCTGGGATGCTGTGCTTGTTAAGACTCTAGGTTGGCTCGGCCGGCGTAGATGCTGAGCTTGGGAAGACTCTAGGTTGACTCGGAATGACTCGGGATGCTGTGGCTGGGAAAGACTCGAAAGTTGATTAAGCCGCGTAAAACATACCCCTAGCCAATCAGAGTGCCTAATTAGCTACCCCAGGAAGATCTACTATCAAGGTTTGTCCACTACTGTAGCTGTCGCTGTCAAGAGACCAACCAACACCCCTAGAGCTTTTGAAGACATTGACGACGGTGTGGCAATTCGACGATCGTAGTATCAACTCTGTCACCTATGTCAACAGAAGTAGTAGCAAGAGGAAACCCGTCCCAACGAGCGAAAGCCTGTTCCGAACTCCTACTTCAAACTATTGCATGCACAGAAGGGACCATTGATACAACAGTGTTGTCGACAACAAAAAACTATTAAAATATTATATATCAGAGAGCGCAGGGTTACCCGGACTAAAACCTCCTTTTGTCCGCCATATAGACACCGATCGCAACGATAAAACGAGATATAGCATGTATTCGTCTCCGCATGGCATATATTTTACCCGGCGCCCAAAATTGCTTTAGTCCTCCCAGCAACAGAAAGTACCCAACCATCCGCAAGCCACTGCGTTTCATTGCTTGAAAGAAATTCGAAACAGTTTGCTTGGGAATTGATGGAACCTTACAAATACTCCGTATTTTGTATTCTCGAACAAGAATCTGACCGTGTATCAAATGCAGCGAAAAACATCCATTCATCCACCTTTGTCGGGAAAATATGTTTGTTGTAGTAAAACCAACCGTGATTATCTGCACCTTGCCTCATTCTGCCACCTAAATGTCCTGCATGGTCAAGGGCCTCCTTTCCCGCTCATTAGCATATGTAGGCAGCCATAAACCAAGAGATGCAAGCATAGCCAATGAATCAGTACAACCAATCATGCCCTTACACCAGAAATACACCACGGCGTACCAACGCTTCCCCCCCCCCCCCGTAAACCATGAATTTTGATTTTAGTCCCATCCGTCTCCTCTGATCCTATCTACTTCGCCAAATCACGATCCCCTTCAGGAACGCCACGAGGCTCGTTGGATTTAGGCGACAAGTTAGACACCGACATTTTCACTGTTCAGTCTGAATACACCAACTACCGTCCCCTTCAGGGCACGGCACGAGGTGTGTAGGATAGAATCGACAATTTTTCGACCTAAAATATCCTTCCAACAGCAACGTATTTCCTACCATTCTCGCATTACCCGAGGCATACGATCTGGACAGCCCTCGTCGCGGACGATAAATATCTTGTCATTTAGTAATTACGTGGAACGAACGAAAGACTTCATACCATTCAGACCACTCTTGTTGCAAATAATATATGACTTATCATCCACGACTTGCCCGGACACTTTCTACCATTCAAGAAACCAACCCTAGTCGCAAACAATACACGTGCCATTCCCCACAACATACCCGCAACGAATCCAACCCCACGAGGTAGTCGCAAACGATGAACTTTTAATACACGATCACAAACATCATGGTTTCAATCGAACTGATGTGTCCATCGCAAGGAAATTCATTTTCCCTACAAAACTCTCACCGATTAGGACTAGATGTCCCCTCTCGGCCTTCGATATTGCCGGAACCATTAATAGTCCAGCTGACGATACGACCGTGTCTACACCCGTCACGACCCCCAGCTTCCTTTGCTGCAATCGTGGAGAGACGTGGTCACACCGCGCGACGTATTTACTCGACAGGCGTGCCTCCTCTCGTTTTTGGTGCTGCTGCAGACAACTCGCAATCCCCTCACGCCCGGTATTTATACCTTCACCACTGATCCCCCCAGCAATAGAGTGCATGCGGCCATGCCACAGGGCTTTTACCTCACCGTTTCACATGTACGGCCAGATGTACATAGCTATGCGTCGACCATGCGACTGTTTGCGGATTGTGCAAACATGTTCCCCTCGCTTTGCTTTTTTCCCGATATCTATTGCCACCACAACCAGCCTCTCCGTGGATGCGCACGGGCATACATCTGTCGTACGACTTGACGCCTCCGTGTCGCAACGCCTCTTCACGCCTCCGTAGAGGCTTTAGCTACTGCTTTGAAGCAGTATCTGTGCACTTGAACGAAAATTTCTCCGCCGCATCGTTCATCTTCCACCATTACTCTCTCCTAAATGAAGCATGGGCGGGTACGTAATACGATCGCCCCACCGCTGAAAAGGAGATGAGGGTGCCCAACGGTAAAACCCTTCAGCTTTTTGTTTCTGCTATACGCCCCCCCTCCCCCCTCTGCGCGGCAGGGGTGCTTACGATTATGTTCCCACCGTATGTAGGGCGTGGCTGATGAGCTGCTGCTGCCCACGGTTATCTCTATATGTTCTGGCCCAAAAATGACGTGGGTCGCCCCGCGGTTTCGATGGACCGGCTCATGGGCCGGCCTAAGTGTTGTCCGGTACGATAAGGTGCACAAGAACAAGCTGACGTCATATATTTTACATGGCTGATTTTGTTTTTTCCCCCGTCGGGGTTCCATAGGGCGGGCGCTTCTGCCCATGGGACACATAACCAGTAAGTACCCATGATGTACTCGTACAAATCTTCGCCAACGACCCGGTTGGATGGCGCCCGTCTCGACGATAGACCATCACCTCCTCGTGCTGCTGCAACACACGCTGCTGCAGCACGTACTATCGAGAAAATGTAAGGCCAACACAAGCAGTGATTTGTCGGTAGGGGCTTCCCACGGTACTACAGTAACAGCAGCAGCAGCAGCAGCAGCATCAGCAGCACCTTTCGTCTGCGGTTCGCCGACGCACATGTAGATGAGTGTCGCTGCAAATTCCAGTAAAACAATGTCCCTGGTCTGGGCCTACTTCATGACGTTGCACTGGTGGTTCCGTCCATAAGACGAACTAGAGAAATAATGCCATGCTTCCTTCGTCGCGGAGATGACAATGATTGTCGTCTGTACGCTCACAACGGCACCAAGGCTTTCATCCCGCATTTGCACAAGGCATCGTATACATAGTATATCACCCACCCGAGGCAATTTGGCACAAAAGCATATTATTAACGTAGCTGTAGTACGCCACATGTCATGGGCCGCGACCAAGGCCGGCCCGTCAAAACGTGTAGAGCCGGGCGCAGCGGCCCTTGTAGAGTTCACATTTCATAGGCCAGGGTCTGGCCCGACCCATTAAGTTACTGTTAATATGAGGATAAGCTGCGGCCCCATCCAGCCCATTTAATTTTGAATTTCTCACCGGCCGGCCCGGCCCGTCACTAGTTTTAATACCTGGTGTACCGTACGCGGCTGCTCCCCGGCCGGGGTGGAGCTTCGGCCAGCGGGTTGCCCAACATGTGCTAGAGCCCCCAGTGGAGCGCGGCGTAGACCTTGCTTGTGCATCTAACTAGCGTGCAAGCATGGTCAATCCGGCGGTGATGGCCAGCGACATGGCGGAATTGTTCCTCGCGGATGTTTTCCACGCGGCAGTATTGCCTGTAGCCGTGTCGCATCACCGTCGCGGAAAGCGTGGAACTCGTAGCGAGCGAAGAAAAGCTAGGACCCACGTGAGTAAGCACCATATCTGGCGTCATCGAGGAGATGATGATGGGCGTCGAGGCACGAACTGGTCCGGGCAAAAAAACACGGAACGGAAGAAACCCACCGCCTGGGGAAAGCAGAGAGTAGAGGAGAAACAAACAATACACAGCACAGAAGAAGCGGAGGCAAGGTCTGGAAGGTCGCAGAGAAGCTCGAAAGCTACGCTCAGATGCTAAGGCTAGGTTCAGAGCTAGGGGACTCGTCGTGGGTACGTTCAATGTTCGCACACGCATTCAACAACAAGAACGGCATCGGCCACAGCGAGGTCACCATGAAGGTATGCCAGGGACTAGGATGCGATGTCGTAGGTCTCCAACAGGCTAGGCGAGGTGGGCATAGCACGTTCACAGCTGCTGGATACACGATTTTTGCTCCGGGGCAGACGGCAGCAGATATGAGAGGAAGGTCAACCATGGTGTAGAACTAGCTGTCGGAGAGTCTACTGTGCCAGGGGTGGGTGAGGATAGTCTCGTGGTAGAGTGCGCTAGTACCAGACTGATGAACGTTCGCATTCAACTCGAGGGAAAATCGAATGTTGTGTATTTTCTTGTCGGCTATGCGCCTATACTGGATGCACCCGTTCGCAACAAAAATCGCTTTTGGAACGAACTCAACAACGTCGTCTCCGGGCTACCCAGTGGGGATCACCTACTTGTGCTCATGGATGCGAATGCTCGCACCGGCAAGCAGGAGAGTGGATGTGCTGGGTACATACTTCCGTGATAATTGAACAACGGAGAGAGATTACTCCTGCACGCAGCTGGCAACAGGCTTGCGCTCCTCAATATATATGCTATTTGCCACAGCTACTTGCGGTGTCGTATACTTGCCAATCTCCAAACCCGGGAAAGGTCAGTGTAGCCTAGACTACTTCCTTACTCGACAAGTTGATCGACGCCTGGTCCGCAACATGACAGTACGGAAACCACCAGAGGATCGACATGAATGAGACCACAACCTCGTGGTCCGCAATATTCGCGTCTTGGGCCCTTATCCGCTGAATCGTAGGGTAAAAACAGGCAGGTGAAAGCGAGCTTTTGATCTACAACAGTTGAGGGCAGACCTCGGTCTCTGAGCGGACCTCCAAAGGGACATTACCAAGCTCATCCCCCCACCGCCAAGGACAATTGGTAGCGTCGATGATAGGGCAACTGCATTAGTCGAGACCGTGCTGTCGACTGCTCCCAAACTATCGCCGCGCGAGCAAAGGCCGCTGGGTCGGTGTACGCCGGAAGATGTATAAGCAAAGGTGCACTCGCGATGGCAGGAAGGAATATACGAGGACGCAACTATGTGATAACCCGAAGGACAAAAGTCTACGGAAATCTTTGAAGGTTGCCACGCAACAACTCAAACGTGCATTGACGGACGGAGGGCACTAGGTCTTCGAAGAATACACCAGTCAACTCGAACGGCGTATCCAAGAAAGCCATTAGTTCGGGTTTTACGGGCACCTCAAAGGAATGGATGTAGAAGGGAAGAGGACCTTCAATTCGCAGTACATCAGGGATGAGGAGGGTAGAATGCTGCGGGATATCGGCCTCACCCGGGAGCAATAGGTGAGGTGGTTCCACAAGCTGATAAACACCAAGTCATCGACCCTCGATCCGACTATCGTCGACGAGCTCAAGGTCTGGCCCTCGTGCAATACGCTGGATGACGTCCCGTCTAGGTACGAGGAGAAATACGCGATCCGGGCAA
This sequence comes from Macrocystis pyrifera, assembly GCA_031763025.1. Lineage (NCBI taxonomy): Eukaryota > Phaeophyceae > Laminariales > Laminariaceae > Macrocystis > Macrocystis pyrifera. The sequence goes on from JASSKH010000009.1 coordinate 14,650,010, forward strand.
TGGCAAACCACAAGGCGGTTGGGTCTGATGGTCTCCCAGCCGAACTCCTGAAAGCCCTGACCGAGGAAGGAGACTCGGGCATATTAGGAAGCTTCTACGAGATCATCATCGCTGTGTGGATGGAACGGGTCGTGCCGCAGCAATGGAAGAATGCATCGAATAAGGTGCTGCACAACCAGAAATACAGGATAGAGTGTCGTAAGTATCGTGGCCTTTTCCTTGTCGCGCATGCCGGCAAAGTACTCCTCAAAGTCATCACATGCCCCCCCTGCGATTACTGCCATCTGGAAGGCATCCTGCCAGAGGATCAGTGTGACTTTACATAGGCCCGAACGTTCGACGGTCGACATGATGGTAGTGGTGCGATGCTTGCAGGAATTGACCAGGAAGGACACCCCGCTGTTCATGTCCTTTGTCGACGTTGCCAAAGCCTATGACTCCGTCGACCCAACCCTCTTGTGGACTGTTGTGGCGCGCTTTGGCGTGTCACCTAAAATGCTCGCCGTTATCCGCCAACTCTACGACGGCATGCGAGCATGCGTGCAACTGGATGATGTTGAGTGCTCAGATATGTTCGACGTGGAACAGGGTCTTCGGCAAGGGTGCGTGCTGCCGCCATTGCTGTTCAACATATATTTCACAGCGGTGCTGCGCGCGGTGGAGAAACCCTTCGCCGATGATACAGCCATCACGGACAGCATGGTGCAACTCCAACGAAAGAAGGAAAAGGCGAAAAAAAAGGAGAGGGGAAACGCACGGGCCGGACCAGCCGACGGACAGGGACATGATAAAGAGACCCAGACTTACAATGCTGTATGCTGACGATGCGGGCATTGTATCGCGATCACCTAACGGCCTGAAGAGGATGATGACGGTGATCGCGACTGCGTGTGTAGCATCCGGCCTGACAGTCTCGGATGCCAAGACGGAGCTAATGTGTCTGCAAACAAAATATGTGGGGAACGTGCTGTTCACCGTCACCGCAACCGGACATTTGTACAAACACTCGAGTTTGTGTGTTTGGGCGGGGTTTTCAGCGATGGTTAAACAAGCAAAAGTGTCGAGTAACGCGCCGGCTCCATAGGACATGGGCGTGCTTGAGGGGGTATAAGACGGGAATCTATGACCATCCGGGTATGAGCCTACGCCTGAAGGTGCGGATGCTGAGAGCCGAGGTGACCGAATCGTTGCTCTGCGGATGCGTTACTTGGAGCCCGAGCAAAACTGATGACGGCAGACTACGGGAGGTCCACACAAGATGCTCCTCCGATGCATCGGCTGGCGAAAACGAAAGCGCGAATATCACATCCTCTAATTTCCCAGCGCACTTGTCAGGGCAAACTCCGAAGGCGTTGAGACGACAGTACGCAGGCGTAGGCTATTGTTTGCGGGCTTTGTGACACGCATGGGAGAGGAGCGTCTGCCGAAGAGAGTGATGTTTGGCGAGATGGTCGGGGGTAAGAGCTACTCTGGAGGATAGGAGTGGGACTGGATGAGGTATCTTGAGAGCCTCGAGGAGCTCGGCATCAAGCTCGACGGGTGTCGCGAGGCAGCACAGAATGGCGGCACATGATCCCGACGGGTCGATGAAGGGGCGGAGATCCTTTTGCGGAAATAGCATGAAGGATGAGAAGGAGGAAATCGGCAGAGCGGCACAAGATGGCTGCAGCCGCGACTACAACCGTTGACGTTCATGAACGTGCGCAGAATATCAGGGAAGAGGTGGAGCGCGAAACGGGGCGGAGGGGGAAGGGGGTTACTGGGGGGGGGGGGGGGGGTGGGGCGGGAGGCGGTCTGCCCAACAGACTGACGCCTGGGTATGGCCATCATCGTCATGATGCGCTCCTTTCTTTGGGACCCAAGTAACTATTAATATCATGATGCCGCCCAGGCAACTTTGCGTGTCTGTATGCACCAGTGCCTGCCTTTCGTATTATCCTTCCCCGCCCCCTTTTTGTCCCTTATTGTCCCTTTTTTGCCTTCTCTTTTCTGTTTTGCTCTTTCCGTTTTATAGTTTACCCCTCTTTGTGTCTCTTTCTGTAATATTTATTTTTTCTTTTTGCTATCCACCCTTTTTTTCGGCTTTGTTTCGTTGTCTTCCTTTTCGTTTTTTTTTGTGTATAATTAGTTGATTTTCACTTGCCCGATGTTTTGTAGTAGCGCAGTAAGTATGCTCGTTTTCTGGCTCTTATCTCTGTTGTACACCCCTCGCATAGCTTGCGAGCCTGCAATCTGCGAAAATTTGCGCATCCTCTTGTGTTTTTCCTTTCTTGCTTTCTTGCTTTTTTACTTGAATTGAACTTTAATTTCTCTCTCCCCTTTTTCGATTTTTGATCTTTTCGCGTTTGGTTTTGATTTTTCGACGTTGGATTGTTTTGTTTCATTCGGTCTATTTGTCTGGGAAGTACGCGGTCTTCTCGGTTTTAGTGGCGACTTGTACAACGTACCGCATGCACCTGGTGCGTACGTGCGCGTACCTCATTTGTTTCTTTCTGTCTGAGGTGTAGACGTGCTTCAGTTTTCACGTGTACTATTCTTTGCTTGTTTTCATTTTTACCGAGGTATTCTTCAACTCCAGAGTTATTAGAGCCTCTGCTGCGACCACGGACTGCAATGTGTTGTGGCGATGAGTTATTGTTAGAACAATAAGTTTCACATCGACCCCGCCAGATTGGGACCAGCGGCCTATGACAAACCCTGAACAGTGGCTGACCACCTTGTGTGTTACAGGACCCCTCACATAAGGGCCTCCCTATCGGCTTCCGCAGCCACCATCGAAGAGTTTGGACTATGTTGTTGTAGCACCCCCTCCCTGCTGTACCAACAATGATTAGCTGTTGCTCTCCACTAGACTCATGCTGCAGCTTGGGTCGATGTGTTGTTGAATCTCTCCCTGCTGTACCAGCAATGGTTAGCTATTGCTTTCCACCGGACTCACGCTGCACCTTGGGTCGATGTGTTGTGGAAGAGCGCAGCCCCAATCCCCAGTCTTCTTGTGGGGTGTGTCTCGCTCCATTGCGTCTGTATTTCTGTTCTCAACTCCTCAAGATCATGGCTCATCTCCAATACGGTTGCCCGTACATCCCTATCCCCCTCCGCCCCCCCGCCCCCCCCCCCCCCCCCCCCCCCCCCCCCCCCCCCCCCCCCCCCCCCCCCCCCATCATGAGCCTGGTTACCGAGACTCTACTGTAGAGTGTTCCTGACCCCCCGGCGAGATCGGTTTCAGGCCTTGTATTATGGCATCGGTCTCCAACCCCAGGGAAAGGCTAAAGGAGGGGCCTCTCGGGCCATCACTCACAAGCTCGGAAGTCAATGCCTGATGAACTCACCATGGGCGAATATATCGAAATTGTACGCGGCAGTCGTTGTGGAGAGACCAGATCATGGTCAACGTCGATTACGGTGGGTATGCCGGCTTGACCGAGGAATAATTCGGGCGTAACGTATCCCTCTACGCGAGCGTTTTCTTTTGTCCCGACGTAAGAGGAGTCCTTTTCTCCAAACCCCAATTCTACTTTTGACGGGGATCCTGTTTAGTTAATGTGACAAGTATGACAATAGACACACCAAACAGCCTCGGTTGCTGTGTTACGAGATGCGCCCGCTTTGAAGTAGGAGGGATATGTATGACATACGGCAAGTATGTCGATTGATGATACGTTGCATTCTGTACATAGGTCCCACACCATGTACTATTATTGTAGGTTTGTTCTTTGTGCGGCCATCTTGCTGCACTACTGCTAGACCTTTCTCCAAGTAGTTGTATCTCTATTCTGCTTGCTATACCCACTAAAGGTCCTATATCCGCACCTCATACAGTGCTTCGTTCGTTCGGACGTACTGCTAAACCCAAGCTTCGGCTTATCCGCCATTGGGGCTGCGAGGCCGATTCTTGTGCCTCGTACCTGGTACGTGCTTTCTTTAGAAGTCGGGAATAACGCCGTACAACACGCCAATGACTGCGTGAGCCAGGCAACCAGAGTACCGTGTTGTGTTTTATTTTGTTTTGGTGGTCACCATCGCTGGGGGTCGAGTTAGATAATTTGCCCAGGTGGAGAACTTAAGCTACGCCTGGGAGGGGGTATCGTATGATGTATCTGTATACCAGGCATTTCGATATGGTATGGTGCGCACGAAGCAGTTGGATAGTGTAGCCATTGCTGTCTCTAGAAGTGGCCAGGCCAGAGAACATGTGAATTGATTTGACACTGTCATCCATATGTAAGAAAGTTCGCCTCACAAGCGATTCTTGGTAGGATGCAGTTCACCCTTCATGCTACCCACCGAAAAAAACTGTCGGCGCTCCGTGCTCGGTGAAAGCAATATCTGTTTGGTAGGTGGTGAAAACTCGATGTGTTTCGTCCCGGCACTGTAGGGGGACGACGGTGTATGATCATACGTATATGGCCATGCATAACATGAGTACACCCCCGGTCTCCCCCTCCCCGCCAACTTGTGCGTTCTCTTGTCAATTGCATGGATCGCGGATGTCGCACTATCAGTGTGCATTCTCGGTTGTAATATTTGTTTGCGACTTTTTCAAGTCGGAACTCGACAGTGCTTGGTATCGTCTTGTGGGTTATGATTCCGGCAACTCCATAGGTCGGACCAAGAAGACGTTTCGTGTCTCCTCACAATGTCGTTTCTCAAGAAAACTGTAGCTTCTAACAAGGTACCGGGTTTGCATGAGAGTCGCTTTCAACCTTAACGAAGGCCTTGTTGCCGAAAAGGGCTAATCGAACTCATGGATGTGTCGATACTGCATGTTTTAGTGGATAGCCGCATAGGTATTAGACACAGGCTTGTCCTGACACTACAAGGATTTACGGTGTACACACGTTCAGAGCAACGACGCCAACTTTTTCAAATAATCAAAATTCGTTTGCGCACGCCCGAGCAGAGCCAAGAGCAGGGTCTATCTGCGTTGGTCAAGGCAAGGTGTGTTCTGGACAATTTCGAGCCAGCCCTTGAAATGCTCGCCGGCGACCAGGGATCACCAGAGAGCATCGAGCCTTGGACACTCAAACAGGTATGTTTGAAACGGCGTCTTGGCTCTCCGTATATGTGCGTATTTTCCAGTTCTGACATAAGCAAGCAGGTACTCCTGTCCTTTGTATGGAGAGCGCTAGCAGACTGTCTACGCCGAACCTGGTTGCGGAATTAACATTTCCGGTCGCCTGCTATGCTGTAGGTTAGAATCCTGGAGAAGGCTCTCGTAAAGGAATACGACCCAAACAGGAGGTTGCATGGCTGGGCTCGACCCGGAATGGAAATGGACCGCGAGGACTTCATCGACCTGGCCAAGGTCAGCGAGGAGGTTCCCGGCAAAACTCCGTCTCAGGTTCGTTCAGATACCTAGCGCCTCCCGTGGGCGGTACAGAGTACTCCGCTAGACCTGTGCGAACCTCCGAGCATGGGAAATGGTACATTGTTACCACGCTGACATTTCGGTATTCCCACTCTTTGCAGGTTGAGCACGTGAACGACGAACGTTTTCGTGCACACTCGTGAGCATGTGGTGCCACTTACATGCACGCCTTACTCGAATCTTGTATTACATGAGAAAGGACATAAGCTGGCCTTTCATACGGTCTGCACTATCCGGGTTTTCTCATATCCATGCCGCTTGAGCAAGTCAGCCGGCAGGTCGACCTGATGGCAACTTGATGTATTACGTCTCGGTTCATTCACCATCCTAGACCCTTTCCGTTCGATATTAATATGTCCTGCCTGAGCGATGCGATCTTGGTTTTATTTTGCCGGTTGTTGCTAGCGCTGATTCATGGTCTCTTGTGTGGGTGGTGGTAGAATTGTTCGGTTCTAGCGTTCACACGACTCTTCGTTGCTGGCTTCTTTGCCTGCGTTCGGTGACCATCTGCTACGCAGGTGCTCTCCTTCTACTACAGGTACCTGGCATTTGCCGAGCCTCTCACGGACGTTGTTTACGGGCCTGAGGTGCGTATCGCGTTTCGCTTTGTCCTCTCCTATGTGCTATAGCCTCATCGAAATGACACACTCTACTCCTGTAGTAGGGTCCCATCAGAATGTTCATTTCGCCGCGGATAATCAAATCGTGCAATGTCGTGAGTGCACTGAACCCTAGTTATCGTTCACACGTGTCCCTTTGCTGTCTCCCCGCGTGCTCACAGGCTGCGAAAGCTCGAATGCAGGAGCCTATCTCCCCTGTCTCATCTACACATGCTGCCGACGTTCCCAGCAATAGCCGACACTCTCGAAGTAGCGCCAACACCACAAACCCCAAGATGCCTGCCAGGCAAGTGTCGCCTGGGCTGGCTAAAGCCAGTGCTCCTAACAATTCTGGTAAAGCCGTCGAGTCAGCACCCAAACCCAAACCTCGACTCATTCGTCTGTCTGCCCCGAAACGGGTCGAGTACCCGATGGTGAATAACGAACCGAACGTTGGCCCCACTCTCGACAGCGTACCGAAAGACGCTGCGCCGACAAAGCGGGTGCTCTCTTCACCAACCTGTGACGCGGTTTACTCCGCTTCAGAAGCCATCTCCACTTCCCATTCACCGACTCTGTCTAAGCATGCCATCAACGAGGCCACTTCTGGTGGCGACCAGCGCCCTGCCAAAGCCGATCATGTACTGGGTAGAAAGCTTCCTGAAGGCGGTCGTGTGACGGGTAGAGCTGGTGATCGGCAGGGTGGAGGAGGTTGGGGCCTTGGCGGCGCCAGTGAATACTTGGGCCCGCAGCGACGGCCTGCAGTGCGACTGAGAGAGGTGACGAGGGCCCTTCCTCTTCCTCCTGACGCTGAGGTGTTAGAGGTGAGATTTTGTTGGTCTCGTGATTTGCGGTAGTTGTTGGGCCTTTTTCACCGGTATTATTTCTAGTGCATAGGGGAAGCAAAGGCATATCGATCTGCGATATACCCAGAATTTGTACTACCCAAGATGCAAATATATGTCGTGATTACATTGGCCAGAATCAGACGCTTCAAGGATTGGGTAAAATATAGTGCAGACGGTAGCGCCCCCTGTGTTGTACGCCTCCGGCCTGATCAGCATCATCTCGGTCATTCCATGTGTACTTGTCAGCATTTTCTCGGTTGTTTCACGTGTAGGACGTTCGGGCGTATTAGCAACCTTGGTTGAACGTAAACGCAGAAGGCTTCAACGGCGTATGTTGTTTCCAGTATTCCTTCATTTCAAGGTTTCCAAGAAGGTTTGAGAGTCACCCCGTCACCTTCATAGACGATGCATAACCTGGATGTCAATCTAGCGGGGTGCTTCGATGGGCTAGGACGTATTAGTCAATGTGGGGATGCCTCTTGTGTATCTGCAGAGCTTTGTCTCGGCTTTCCATATGTGCCAATTGACGTTCGAGATACATTTCTACCACCATCGTGGGATAACTGTACTAAGGATGTCCTGCAATGGTGCCTATTGGTTTACGTTTTACACAAGGCTACGCTGAGCATTATTTTCTTGAAGATTCCTCACATTGGACTTCGCGGAAAATGCAGTGTTTGAGCACGTGTGGTCCGCCTGGTGTTGTTTCGGCGGTTAACCCACCGTCGGCACGTTATTTGGCCTATCATCATTTACGCAATAGGTGGATGACAGCGACGACGTTGATGAAGGTGGTGCCAGTCTGAATTCAGCGGTATCGGCAGCAGGTGGTGGGGAGCCTGATCGACTATCCGATGTGGAGGCTGCCCGGCACAATTTCAAGATTGGGCCAGCTGGACTATCGTGGACGGCGCGGGAAATTCGTCGGCAAGCAGCTCCAGCAGTAGGTGGGAGGTTGAGCTTTGCATTGTCCCCTCGACTTCAGCGGCCACAACATTGGACCAGAATTGCTTCATGTTTACTCGTTTGCGTTGTGTGGGGCGGTGTTGCACCGTGAGGTCCGAGACGCGTTGCTCGGTCCGTTTTTGATGGATGCCAAATGACGGAACCGCGACATGTTTTTAACTCGATTCAGCATGACCAATGGGAACTATTGTTCTTTTTCTCCCGCCCCCTGCCAGTACTGCGATCTCAACCAAGCGCGGTACCGCCGATGACGCCACGTCCGGTCCGCTGCAATAGCGATATCATCGACGGGCAGAGGGCAGGCTCTGACGATGTGCGGGATGGCTTCCGCAGAGAGGCCCCCGATTTTCCGAGTGCTGAAAGAGAGCCGCGGTGGGAGCACCCGCCGTCTCACTCCGTCTGCCAAGAAGAGCACGAGTTTCACTTCGATGATCGATCTAGCGGTGGCCAAGTCGAACGTGATGGTATTCCCAGCAGTGAATTTGGTGGCCCCGGGTACCGTGGCCGGAGAAACGGCCGCGTGGGATCAGAGCCGGAATCAAAAGACGACATGTTTGGGTCCATGGCCCCTTGTTGGAGGCTGCTAGAGCGTGCTAAGGGCTACATGGACAAGGTATGTACGTTGCTTACAACTTTTGAAGTAAGTGGAAAGCACCCTCAGATTAAAGTGTTGGACTTCTTTATCGAAGGTGTCACGTGTTGGATATCAAGTGAAGGCATGGAAAAACTTGGTTCAGGGCGATTGCCTTTGACGCACTTAATAACGCCCCAACGCTAAGCATGTTTCAATTAGTGAGAGATTGGTTTCCGAGGTTGGTGGACGTATCTCACCCTTGCTGTTACCTCTTCGTTCAAACGGTGTCCTAAACCTGCAGGATCAGCTTGAGTACATGAAGGGTCTCATTCTCACGCACGTCAGGAGGCCCATGTCTAGAGACCAGGTGAATCACCGACGTATGATATCCTTATATTGCGATAGTGTTTAGGTATATCGTACATACGTGCACTTTGCACATGAGGAGATATTGACGCTCTTCTCTGTGTTGAGTTCACGCTAAAAGACCTGCATACGAGTAGTGTCAGATGGAACGAGATGTCGCAATAGCACGAAAATGCATAGCCAAGTCCTATGGACTTTGTTCCTGTTATATCCTAATCGCGACGGTAGTATATCGTTGCAGATAGCAAAACAGCCTATGTTCCCACCCACGCCCTCCCTTCCCGCCGATACCAGCTGCTGGAGAGAGCCGAGAGCTGCCTACAAGAACAAGACAAAATACTGGCCGCGTTTGTAAAGTGAGGGACGCTCTTGATGCATGGCGTGTCACCTATTTCGCGCTACGAGCTGGGTCAGCCTTAGAACGGAAATATTTTCTGAGGCTCTAGCGCCACCACTTTTGCGACTTAGGACGTGACAATTAGTAGCCATGGTCCTGGCATATAAATAAAGATGTAACAAACTAAGTTCATGACTTTGTTCGAGGTCCGACTCGACCTTGTCGAGATTTCCGCGAAAAATCTAAAACACCATTTTTTTCGATATTTTACCTATATCGGGTATGTTCACACTAAATTCTTGCGAGAATAGCGGCTCGAAAATCTGTCTTCTCCGATCAGAGCGAAATATATTGTTGATAGGCCGGAGACACAGGACGATCGATTCAAGTTGCGTTGCCCAATTTATCACCGCCAAGGGATACACCAATTTACGATTTAATACTATGATAGAAGTAACAACGGGAATGTTATTGTTTCTGCTATGCCCCGCTCAATTTTGCAAATTTCGGACTAAGTTTTCCATTTCTTGCACACCACTCGTGCGGAGGTATTCCGAATTATCCCTTTTTCGTTTCGTTTTTTTCACGATAGTTAAGGCCACATATTGATTTAATGAGTATTTAGATCGGTCACACGTTTTGGGGACAACTCCTGAAGAAACACAAGAGCATCTCAAAGCTTTGTCGGGACCTTAATAACACTGTGTAAAAAAATCACGTCTAAATGCGTACTATCGAGCAATGCATGGCCAATCTGTCCCTCTGGCAGGAGCACCTTGGCCGGCGCAGCTCGTACGCGGACCTACTCGTCCGTTATTTCATGACATGCTAGTGAGCAATGCCGCTTTGGGTTACGACGAGCAAGCGATTGACCAATGATTTGTCAATTGTCCACTGAGGGCAAGCACTACTGTTACGACAGGCCATCTCTGTATGCCCACCCATTATGTTCGCAATTCTGCACGTCGCGTATCGTGTACCCCAGGATGTTCGACCACATCGACCAGCCACCTCAAGTGCCCCTTTACCCGGCGAAGAGACCACTCCACCCTCGGGCTCAGTGGATGTCGTATAGTGTGGGACACTCGCCAGGCTCAGACCCCAGTCACGCCAGCCCCCACAGATTACCCCCGTCCAAGACACCACCGCCTCGCACCTTCAAGGCCCAAGAAGAGAATCCCTATTTATTATCTTCCATCAACGACGTCGGCGAACGTAGAATTCCCGTGAACACCTCATCTCGGCCTTATGCCCGCGTGGGCCTACCGGTAAGTGATCGCGTGGAGGCCAGACGATCCATCCACCATTATGATAGCAATGGTGTTAGCGGGTGGCGAGCCAGCGAAGTTGGAAGCACTGCAGGGAATGATGCTGTGGGAACCCGAGCGGAGCTTCAGCCTCATGACTCCTCCCTTGGCCTGCACCCATCGGAGCTTGATGTGCACCCAGCGAGATGCCCGCAACGTCAGCCTGTCACAGGTCACGGTGGTAGGGCCAGGGTGCGAAACATTTGGACACAGCAAGCCCCAGGCGAGTGGGACACCGACGGAGGCTCTTCGGCGACAGCAGCAGCTGCACCTGCTGCACCCGGCGGTACGACCTGGAGTATCAGTGGAGGGCCGGCGTGGGGAGGGGGCGGGGGAGGCGCATGGAACTAAAAATAAAATAATCAATTTCAATGGGCATGCATCTAGTTGTTCTATAATCGATAACACACTAGGGGGATGCCGTTCCTTTTTTGAGGGGTAGCGTGCTCTGGGCGCAACACCTTCGGTTAGTGCTATTACGCTAGGGAGGTCATAATCATCACATGCGGAACTGGCCGTTGTATTTTTGCATTCGATATTTATTCAGGGCCCAGTCAGTGTTTTGGCACAGGGTGCACCGTCGCTGCAACTGTCGGCAGTATAAAAGAAGAGCCGGTCGATTTTGGGTTTCTCGTTGATGCCGGTATCGAGCAAACGCATCCGCAGGAAGGGATCATAGTTGGAGAAATTGTCGAGGTAAGGAGCCTTTGGGATGGTCAGTTGATACTCTTAGTTTACGGCATTGGTCCTTGCTTGTGTTGTCATTTGTTGGGCGCATAGCTGCTGTTTTCGATGCGTTGGTGTTTTCCTAGTCGTCGTCTTCATAGTCGTTTCCATTGCACTGTACGGCTTTCATACGTGACTCGTTGCGTAATGTTCGGATGTACCGAAGAGGTGTGCTATGTTGATGAATCCATGGCCTGGGGTGCATGGTGGGTTCTGTACGGGTTTCGTTGTAAAGGAGTGGCGGAGCAAATCACTTCTTCTTTACACAGAGCTTCTACCGTAGGAACGCTTGACTGAGGAGCTCTCTACACTGCTCAAATGGCCCGCTCGGGGCTATGTGTATGCCTTGGGCAACGGCTGCCTCTAATTCTAAGTGTTTGAAGAATGGCTTTGTTCTGCCAAACCTCGACCTAGTCTAGTGCGTGCGCTGACCGTTGCACATATTCCGGTGGGTTGACAGCCTGTGGAGCTCTCATGTTCGACGCTCTGCACTGACGGCCGTTCTCGCTGTAAGCGGCTGTAATCTAGTGTAAATATTGTATCGGTGGCTACTCGTGCTTGCTGATGATTTGCGGCGCGGTTACGGGATAACCTGTACTCCGTGTACGTCTTGCGTTTATAGGGTTTCTAATATTTTTCATCGTTGCAGCACGACCAAACGCTCTCGAAGCTTGACACACAATGCTTGCGAAGAATATATGCTGTACATATAAATGTGTATATGCCAGTTGCTTGTCTTCGGTGCCTTGTGAAGTCGTCGGTCATTGGGTCGTCGCGTCGCATCAACGTTGTATTTGTGACCGGGCGCTGGATGCGTTGTCGTCGGGGCGATGTCGAACACTCCTGACAGTTCCGCAATTCACAATATGCATGCAATCAGGACTTTCGTATCAGAGACTGCTCTCGCAAGAGTAGAGGTCGTGGCATCAGCCCATGTACGCATTTTTTATCGTATCGCGTACACTACATTCATCTATACAACTACACATCGAGGTCGAGTGGCTCTTCGTGCCAACGCCTCGTGTGTTGTTGGCGGCAGGCGATAAGAAGCAAATTGGGACTCCCATCGTTTCCGCATCCCATTCTATGCCCGCCTAACCCTAAAATATAAGCACAAACTTTCATTATACTGTTTTAACCCACAGTACCGTATCACTATGCATAGGCTCTCTTGTAGTAACCTTATTTCTCCTGTCAATGGCCTATGTAGAAAACTGTTTTTGCACTATAGTCAGCTGTCTGCTGCCTTGTCCCCCATACCAAGCACGCATGCACCTGGATATGTCCATTTCGGCACTTCCAGCAAGCAGCAGCAGCAGGAACAGCAGCAACATGGTATTCAGCGTGATCCGGCCGACGTTAGTTACGCACAGCAAGTAGAAGTTAGCGCAGAAGAGAGAGGAGTACCAGCCCAGGAGAGTAACACCCTACCATCAAGCGAAACACCTTTGACTGCGATTTCGTCGAGCGAAAAATCGGGTGCAGGGCATGCAGCGGAGTTATTGTCCGCGTTCCCGACCCTGTCTGTGGAAGACCGCAAAGCGATTGAAGACTACGTCATGAAGGCGATACGTAAAGCCCGAGAAAAAGAGCGCTCAGCGGCAAGGGAGCATGCGACCGCGACCCCACAAGAGGAAGAATGCACGAAGGAGGGAGCACAAGCCCAGGGCAAGGAGTCCAGGAACAGCGAGAACCCATCCCATGCCAACCCACTGCAGGTCCCGGCAGCATCCCGCCCTCACCACGCTACTTGTACCACACAGGCAGGCACTTCTCACATCAGCCGTACTAGCAGCCTGCCAGCTGAGCGCGAGGGAATGCAAGGTTGGGAGGACAAGGTTTTGGGCCATTGGGGGGGTTGACGGTCGCAAGATGCCCGATTTCGGACTGATGGAGGGACACAGCCAGTCGCAGTAGCAGCAACGACGTCAGGAGGAGCTACCAGCTTGGACTTCGCCCGCGCCGTGGCCGCCCCCATTGCCCAAGTTGACGGTGGGCAAGATGCCCGACGTCGGACTGATGGAGGGACACAGCCAGCCGCCGCAGCAGCAGGAGGAGCCACCAGCTTCGACATCTCCCGCACCATGGCCGCCCCGATTGCCCAATGAGCGCGAGGACGAGCAAGGTGTGAGTGGATTTTGTTTTTTCAGCAGTATCGTGGGCTGAGGCACGGAGCCGGGACGTCGGCATCTTACGCGGCCGAGGACGCGAGTACGCGAGAAAACCGAGGTCACCGCCTCGTACAAGGTAGGGTAAGGAATGTATTATTTATTTTTCTCTGATCTGATTTTTATTTTTTTTTGGATTTCTGCGTTTTGAATCGGTGGCAGTATACTACTTGTAGTGCCACGACGACAGCACCATCTATGTGTTGGATGCATGTATAACCGCAGTAGTACGGCATTGCCACTATGCTCATGACAGTGTGCCGCGAATGTGGAGGCTGTAAGATCATAGCAGTTGTTGGCCGGCAGTCGATCAAAAGTCTGATGTAGTCTGATTGGTTGATTGGTGTGATTGATGTAGCTGCAAATTGTCCAAGGGGCAAATACGGTGGGTTTTACGCAACCCTTGGGACTATTTGCACCTACAAGAATCACGCCAATCAACCACTCAGAATACATCTGACATTTACCCGACTACCCGCGAACAACCGCTATGTTCTTACAGCCTCCCCATTCGCAGCACACTGTCATCATCATAGTGTCAATGCCGTAATGCTGTGGGTATACACTCATCCAACACATACATAGGTGCTGCTATTGTGGCACTACAAGTAGTATACTGCCACCAATTCAAACACAGAAATCCCAAAATCCATAAAACAGCTGCCTCGCTGCTAAGCCATTACCAAACTCATCCAGAATCCAAAAAATCAAATTCAATGCAAATTTCCAAACCATACTTGTACTGTACTGGCGTAAGCCTCAACAATCTCCCAAACACTCAACTGATAGATGTAACTACGGACATCTGTCCGCGATATCCAAACGGTCATCAGTTGAAAACCTACTATCAATACACGCGCACAACCAAATACTTAACTGCCGTAACTACGCACGTCTGTCTGCGATATCCAAACGGTCATCAGTTGATAACTACTACACATGCACAACCGTCTCCCGGCTTCCACTAACTCAACAAAATTCAAAATATCCTTCTGCTCGAGGTCAGTATATTCAATAAAATTCAAAGCATCTTACTCCTTCAAGGAAAATATAACACCACTGGAATCTCTTGACGGAGAAAACCTATGTTTTCCCTATGAACCAACCACTAAAAGCACATTCCATTGCAAACAACAAAAAATAAAACAGTGTTAAACAATGCATAGGTACGCGCACGGGCGTAGTATAGTAGTACCATACTCATAGCTCCGCCCCACGTATATATTCGTACTTTGTGCAGTAAAATCAATATAACAGTATTACCCAAACACTGCATAACGGGGGGGGGGGTTACAAAACAATTAAGTTGCTTCTAACTAGATCGGCCAACTCTAGGTCACCCAGCTTCAAAATTCAAACTCCGACACCCAGCAAACAACAAATTCATGGGTCTCGACTCCAAGCATGTCCGTACACACACACGTGCATCATCCCTCCCTTTGGCTGAGACGGATGCCTTCGCCGCGACCTTCGTTCTTCAATCTGATCTCCGGCCGCGGCTCAGGTCATCTCGTCTGCCTGGGCGATAGCACTGTCGCTCCCGAAGGATTGAACTCAACGAAAGCATGGGGCAGATACCGTAGGGACACCTGAGCACCATACACTCGTTTTTGCTGATGCAGTATATCAATAGCAAGATATCCGGTGACTTTCGAGTATATCATGCTACAGCAGCAATAATATGTAAATTATTCCTATCCTATAGGTAGTATATGCTGCTGCTGTCCTTGCTCCCTACTCTTGCTTTGGTTTAAACCTACTCCAAAACCAGTATAAAAATTATGAAAAATACACCAGATACGTTGTACGGAAGTTCCACTGGAAAAATCTACGCGCATTCCATCCAGAGAGAGTGCGTACGTATAACATGCCAGGTTCATCAGTTTAGTGCGGTCGACTTCCTTCGAAAACAACAGATTTCAAATCCGCATTACAGATTTCAGATTTCCTGCTACATGTAACAGCAGTCTTCCAACATTGCATGGCCCCCCTTATGCCGTAATGGGCATTGCAAACAGCAGGGGGAGCGGAGGGGTGGGTAAGTACTCGATGTCATGCATAGCCGCTCTTCTATCATGCCTATAGGATCTTGCATCGCTCCAATGCCGGGACGGAGCACGCCGGATTGTTACCGATGACATACGCATAAAACAACTCCGTACAGCCGCCTGTTGCTGCGGCCGTGTATATACGTATCAGTATCATGGCTAAAAACCAGATTTCCAGAAATGACGCATTCAGCTATAAACTTTCATATCAACCATTACTCTACAGGTACTTGAATAGAACAAACCTGAAAAGCACTCCTATCTTACCACAAATGACTTGGTTTAGTGCTAAAGATCCTAATTTCGAACATCATCAAATAGGGATCAAGCCCACGACCAAAACTGCAAAATGCATCTCCTCGTCACCTATGTCCTCCTCAAAATATCAAAGCAAATAAACAGCACAGCAGTAATAATATAGCTACACTCGTCTGGGCACGGCAGTAGGCTACCGCAAAGCTACTTCTGACGCGCATCGCAAACTCTACCAACCGCTGATTCACTCATAAACAGGTCAACCTCAACAACGCGCAAGGGGGGCGGGGTTGGGCGTAAGGAGGGGGGCAAGATACAGCAGTCATCAAAAACATACCGCTGACAAAAAACAAGCCCATCGTATCTCAAAATGACGGACCGAAAACAATACGCGTGCGGTACAGTAAAACCAAATCATCCAACCAAACCGAACAAACCAAGCAAACTGAAATACAACCTGTAATTTCCATCCAGCTCCCAGCTTCCAACTAACTCTCGGTCTCCATGTTTTTCTCTTTAACTCGTGTCCGCTTCGTTGTCGTCCTCCGCCGCAGCCTGTTCTGTCGCTCTCGGTCAGCCATGCGGGCTCTCCATCCATTGCCCCTCTCCCGCCTTGGTCTCCGCCTCCCTGTAGGCGTCCTTGGCTCCGGGCACCCCTCCATCACCTCGTGGGTCCTCGTTTCCTCCACGCTGTTTTCTGCACCGGATTCGTCCGACGGCTCCTCTTCGGGTGCAAGCACAACAGCGATGGTGTACTTGCTCCGATGCGCATCGCTTGTAACCCCTCGTGTTGTCTCTCCTATGCTCGTAGGCGACGGCTCCTGCCGGTCATGCAGGCGTCCTTGCTCACGCGTACCCTCTGGTGCGATCTCTCTCGCGCCCGGGGAAGTCCCTCCCGCGTCGTCGATGATCGGCAAGGTTGGAGCAGCATTTATTTATCTCATTCAACTGCCTCTGCATCGCCCGCATGTTGTACTCCATTACTTCCGCGCCGTGTGTACCATCTGGCACATGTTTTCTCGCGTTCGGGGAAATCGCTCCCGCCGCGATAGTCGGCCGACTTGGAAGACCATTCCGCTCTGTCTCACCGGGCAACTGCCTCTGCATCGCCCGCGTGTTATTGTCCAGCCTCTCAGCCACCTCCTCCCTCTGTCCCTCTCCCTCGTTCTCATTTCCACACGTTCTCTTCGAAAAACCATCTGCCCGGCGTTCCACAGGAGGCGTACAAGAAGCAGAATTATACTGGCATGGGAACTGCTCGTTCGCACCTCCCGCGGTCACAGTCGCCTCCGATCTGCGACCCACTGCTGCGGTGGCAGGGATGCCAGCTCGGCACTGGTGACGACACGCTAATAATACTAAATTTTGAAGTCAAAAACACCCCTAAGGATCCTATCTCCCAGATTGCTTAAAAACTTATTCAAAAAGAAAGCACATCACGGCAACACGCGTCAAGAGGTCGTTTTATAATGTGTGAGCTCGGATCTTCAGGTTGGTAAGCTGTTTAGGTTTTTTGGTTCCTGTCGGGATCGCGGTACAGGCGAAGACCCGACCCAACCCCTGTTCCTAACCCTAACCTTGACCCCAAACCGCAGCCAAAACGGGCTAAAACCAATAGAAAAACGCGGCTGCGTTGCGTTTGCATCGAACCAGGAATTTTCGTAATTTGAGAGTTTCGGGAAAAAAAACACAAAAACAAGCGCTCAGGGTCAGGGTTTGTCGAAGCCTCTCCGCATAAAGGACGTTGACGGCTACTTTTCACCCTGAGCGGATTTTTTTTTCTTCCAGATGCTCAGGGTTACGGGCTGCAAAACAGGGTTTTACCCTGAGCAAAGAAGCTGCTCAGGGTAACGGTCATGGCACAAAGCACAGGCAGTAAAGGATGCCTGTTCCGTCACACAAGCAGCCCGGGACTGACACTGACTCGCCGCAATAGCTTAGGGCGACAAGGCGTGCCATCTCGCCGAACCAGTCGTCGTTTGGTTCGTGATTTTGGCGGCGAGGAAGTACAGAGTAGCGTTGGCAGTCTCAAGCAGGCAAGGAGGTGGAACATGCATCATCTATCTTTCCTTTATAAAAAAATGAATACAATAAACCTAGCAACCTCACGCGGCGTGACGGTGAGGAGGGCGGTGATGGCGTGGAAGGTACACGAGGCGGACGACCACTCGCCAAAGCGTTGGGGCAACCGGGCGCACCACCTCCTCCACCAGTAGGCGGTTTGGTGTGTGTGATGGGGCTACAAGTACTAATGCTGTAATCGCAGCAAGCGAGGCTAAGTGAGCAGGAGCAGCTCGATAAATTATAGAAGAAGCACATCACGCTGCCCACGAAAACGAAGACACGCAACCTCTAGCTGGGTGGCGGCTTGGAGGAGAGCGACGGTGGAGATCGTGTTATCATAGTGATGGAGGAGCGGGAGGGGCAGGTCCGGACGAAAGGTGGTTGAACACGCGGCGGTCGACTGCACGATGCTCGAAGCTTACTGTGAAAAGTGGGGAAGCTTGTTGAACGCAGGTCCACGTCATTTTTATTCCTCTTCCCACCCTAGCATTTTTTTTTTTTTTTTGATTTTTTTCAAATCCTGGAAGCACCAACCATGGGCACCAACCATGAGCACCCCACCCTGAGCAAAGTTTTTTCCCCCCTATTTTTCCGACACGCTCTATTATTCATTACGGAAACGAAAATAGGGCAATTTACTAGCAGTGGGGCCTGGAAGAGGCGAAAAAAGAGGAGAGGGAAACATTTCCAAGGCTTGCGCAGGCATTCTCGATACGGGTCGCTCAAGTTTTCGAGTTGTGTGTTGTTGCCCGTGCCATGTATGTGCTCTCTGCTGCGACGCCACCACGAGAGCGCTGTAGTTGGAACCTCGCCGTGAAAATAGCCACATTCGAAAGATCTTGTGTAGAACTACATCATAGGCATTTAAACCACCTCAATTCGTCGGAGCATGGGGGATATTTATAAATGGCCCCAGCCATCCACGACGCTGATGCGCCATTCTGATGCAATAATGTAACGACCGTTTGGTCTTCATATTTATGCCCCAACGGTCCTTACAATTCTGCCACGCTCTTCCCAAAGCCCCTCCCTCGTCTCTTCTCATGTTCGGATTTGGGGGAGTAGGCGCTCTCTCTCTACGACAATAACAAACAGCTGCTGCACAGACGCTGCAATAACAGCAGCAACGACATAGCTAGTCCCTGTGATCGTACGAGTTCCAACAACAGATGTATATGCTTGCTGTCGGGGTGTCGAGGTGGATCTGCCTCTCGTTTATACGTGTGGATTTTTTTGTTCTCGCTCGCAACCGCTTGTCGAGCTTTGCCATCGCTCTACTGGGCATGCTGCTGCTGTGATCTGTGTCTCCGGTCTCGGGTTGTCCGGTGGCATCCACGATTGTGGGCGGCGTGCTTGCTGCGTGTCGCAGCTGCTACCTGCTTGCTGCGCGGTCGTCAGATGCTCCCTCCATCGAGCAGAGCTTTCTATCTGTCATGAGGCGCTTCTCCTGCAGACACTGCTGCTGTGGCAGGTGTGCCGTGCTGCGATGGGCGGCGGAATTGACAAGCTAGGTTCTTCAAGTCATCATCCAATCAGCGTACGAATTCTGTCACAATTTGGTTGGTTTTAGTGTGTGTGATTGGCCTACGTCACAAAGGTTTCAGGCCCCAACACTGCGAAATTGCCTCTACCGAAAATAGTATAAAAACAATTCCCGTCCCCTCTGATGTAATTATTTTCCGCCTGAATGCAACACCTCACGCCGGGAGGTCCCTTACAATTATGTATTACGGACGATGATTCCGAAGTGCAGACCACGCTACATAAGCGATTTTTATGTCATATAACACCCCTGAAGATCCGAGCTTAACTCCCTCCGAAGCACATGGGAACGAGTGCAACGGACGAGGCTGTTCGTGGTCATTCGTTCCGTGCCTGTGTAAAAAAACGTGTTTGAAGTCCATGCAGAATCCTGGGCCTCGTCAGCCGAATCAGTACGAACGGTATCTTTTGAACATGCCGGAGTACATTGGTGTCCACATCCATCTTCGGGGGTGTCCATCTACATCAAATAAGATCCTATATGTTCCCGTTCGGTCGCGTTGTTCGGTTCTCCCAAACAAGAAAAAGGGGTGCAACACTTCTTCCCCTTCCTAGATATACAGTTTTTCTCGGGCTGCACTGAATCTATTCGTTTCCCACAACCGATCAGCATCAATTCATGCGGCAAATAATATTCCATCCGGTTCGTTCCAATGATCTCTGGGGGGGGTAAAGACACACCCTCGAACACGTTTTTTTTTTACACAAGGCTGGGCACGGAACGATAACACGTACACCGGGTGTGGCGCTGCTCGACCTTACCATGAGGTGAGGGAGCAAAAGAAGAAGATATGGTGTTGTTGTTGTTGATGCTTTCGTCGATTAGTTGCGAGGTCCATGGGGCTCTCATCCCTGTTCCCCGTGACCCTAGAAAACCATCCAAATATATTTTTATGCAACCCACTCGGGAAAACATAATTCCCACCGCATATTTCCGTCGGTCAATTTGCCGTTACATAAATTCAAAGTGTCAGTTCAATCAGACTTTGGTACGAGCAAATCCCACATTCCCCCTGCTCGTTGCAGAGTCATGATTATCTGCCTACATTCATAACTAAAAAAAAAGGCAAAAAAAACAATCAAAACCTCAAGGTAAAAAAACCTAAATACAAAAAGAACAGTTGAACTAAAATCTCAGATAGTCAAAATTCAGTGGACATAAAACCCAGATAGCCAAAAATCAGTGTCTAAAGGTCAAAAACCGATAAAACCAAAAACCCGTGCCGAAAAGTAAACACAAAATCAATCGAACCAAAACTCCGAAGGACAAAAAAGCACCCCAAAATTAGAACTCCCTGCGTCACACATTCAGCTTTCCAGCAGGAAAATCACCATAATTTCATCGCAAGGCTACGATGAAACTCGGAATACTCCCTTGATATCGCTTTGGTCAGGAAATCCGCATGCTGAAAAGGGGATGGTACGTGGGTAATCGATATCTCTTTTCTCCCAACCAGTTCCCTGAGGAAGTGGTGTCGCACGTTAATGTGCTTGGAGTTGGAGGTAGAAACGGGGTTCTGCGCAAGCTGCACCGCACCCTGATTGTCCTCGAACACCGGTATGCAAGGCATTCCCACCTCAGGTAACATGAAACGCCTAACCTGCCTCAAAAACAACACTTCCTTGGTCACGTCAGCAAGCGCCACGTACTCTGCCTCCGTAGTGGAGAGTGTGACGCACTTCTGAGTCCTAGAAAACCAAGACACGCAGGCACCCCCACACATCACCAATCCTCCTGACACTGACCTTCTGTCAGTCGCCTTGCTTGCGTAGTCCACGTCAGCAAACACCTGCAAGCGCAATCCCCCTGTTATAGCTCTCTGAAAAGTAATTATGAAGGAACTAGTTCGTCTTGCGTACACTAAAATACCAAGTGCTGCCCTCCAGTGCACCAACTTTGGTGCAGCGCAGTACCTTGCTACTGCTCTTACGGCATTGGAGATGTCTGGTCGAGTCTGGGTTGATAGCCACATAGATGAGCCTACCAACTCGCGAAACCGCCAGTCTCGCGGTGCTTCATTCTTGTCGAATTCCGCAAGTTTCGTGCCAACAGGAAGCGGAACACTCTTGCCAAACTCTATCCCGTACTCATCCGCCTATTGTTCGGCCATGTCTGCTGTGAATTCTTGAGCACCGTCTTCTCCCAATCCCTCTCGTAAAAAACGCCCCGAATATCAACGTAATTCTCCCAGGTTCTTAACCGGAACCATTTGGTCGAGGTCTCTGCCAAACTGGTCGCACCTTGCCCTCTTCCCTACTGCAAACATTTTATCCACATGCACTACTGTAGTCATCACTACTCTCCCCTCATCCATCAAACGACACACGCATGCATCTGCCAGGCATTGTGCAAACTCCAGAATCAACAGGCACCTGGTAAGATGTGCATACCATTGCCTTGAAGCCTGCTTCAAACTGTACACACTCTTGTTCAGTTTTACTATCTTCTCCGACAGTCTACCGCAACTCTGAGGCAAACACATGAATGCGTTTTCCTCTAGGTCAGATTGCACGAAAGCCTGCTCAATGTCGAAATGGCACAAGTCAAGATCCAGTTCGCACGCCATCGCTGTCAACACCCGAACACCCGAAACAGCAACAGCAGGCGCAAACAACTCCCCGAAATCAATGTTAGTTCTCTGCTCATCCCCCCGCGTTGCTAGTCTCGCCTTAGTCTTTGTGGGCCAACCGTACTCATTAGCCTTCCAGTCAAGCACCCACATTGCGTTGATATAGTTGTCCACTGGTTGCTACACTTGCTCAAACGTCCCCGCATCCAGCTATCCGTAAACCTCCCGCCCCGTCGAGTCCTCCCAAAGATGAGCGTACTCCGACCGCATGACCTCCTTGTGGCTTCGTGGAACCTTGAGGTCAGAGACGTAGCATTGCGGCAAATCCGAAGGCTTGTAGGGCGGCCGTTGGTTCCTCAGGGTGTTGTCGATGTCCTCCCGAGTGGCAAGCCTTCTCGCGAACGCGCACGGTATCCCCCCGGGCCCCCTTGTTGGCGATGTTTCCTCGCGATTTCCTCTGGTCAGCCTATTGCCGCGACTTGCGTCGACGACATCCCGTGTATCGAACATCGACAACAGCGCCGTCTTATCCATCATTGACAGAAGTCCGACGTTATGGTGAAGGCCTTGGTCGCGGCTTACTGGCGACGGCGGGGGTGGCTCCTCTGGAGTTGCTGAGCGCTGAACGTCCGGTGTGGCGGAGAACTGAACCGTCTTCGAACGGGTACGGCCGGATATCCTTTGCGGCTCCGGCGGAAGTGGCTGAAGCGGCGGTGGCGGCGACTGAAGCGGCGGTGGCGGCGACTGAAGCGGTGGTTGCGGCGACTGAAGCGGCGGTGGCACGTACGTAATTCTGAAACCCGGTATTGCTGGCGCGGCGGCGTACGCTGAACCCCCCGCGTCCAGCGGCGCCGGCACGGGCATGATGGGCGCACGCGAGACCGTCCACACCACGTCGCTGGTGTAGCAGATGCGCCTTGATGAGTTTCACAGCGGACGACGGATGGTTGTACCCGTTGTTCACGAAGTAGCATGGTACCGCCTGTACGTCGGAGTTGGACCTACGGTCCACCCGCATTATGCCTTCTTGGAAGAAGTGCGCCACCTGCAGATCCGGCAGTCGCGAGTAGAATACCTCGTATGGTGACCGCCACCCGGTGTTGGTCTTGGTCGCGGACCGGTTGAAACAATCGGCGGCCGAAAGGACAGCTTCCAACCACAGGCGGTTGCCATCGGCCCCGACATGGAGAATCCGGGCGAGGTCGACGCTCGGAAATAGCCGTCGAATCTCGCGGCGAGCCGCATGGCAACCCTTCATGACCCGCGAGATCGCGCTCTCGACAACGGCGTTCTGCTGCGGCTTGCCCGGGACCGTGTACTCACGTCGAATCCCGGCAGCGTCGCAGAGCTCGATGAAGCTGCGGTCGGTGAACTCCCCACCGTTGTCCGTGCGAAAGCAGAGTGGTCGCCCCGTGGCGTTGGTGTCGGCGAGAAATTCCTGGACGTACACGGTGGTCTCCGACTTGGTCCTCATCCCGTACGGCCGCATCCACCGCGAAGCGCTGTCGACGAACATGATCAGATAGTGAAACCCGCCCATGGACGCCTCGGAGGGGCCGGCCAGGTCGATGTGCACCGTCTCCATAGGCCTCCTTGGGCGCGATGTCGTCCTCTGCAGTACTCCCGCCCGCACACCCTTCGCTTCCAAACATCCACCACACGGATGCAGCACTCCCGTGAGGGTGATACCGTGCTGCCCAGCCGTTTCTCTCAACAGACGTTCGTTCAGGTGGGCGGAGGAGACGTGAAAGTGGTTAATGTCAAAAAACTTGTCACGTTTCCCAACAGTGAATGGACGCCTACCCGGAGCAAGCACAGGTGCAGCAGTCATGCCTACGTGCCTAACATCAACGTCTGTCCGATCCGACTCTGTCAGGGCTTGAACTGCGGCCTTATGAAGGGGGGTGGGAAAAAAATCGGTAGACACAGTGTCATCCTGACCGTCCATGAGCCGAGTATCGGTGAACACACTCATGTCTGGCATCCCGGGGGCGGCGACCATTAGTCTAGTCCTCATCACGGGATCCTCTATTCCTACGGCCGATCCTACATCTGCTTCGCCAGGAGCCGGGGGGGGGGGGGGGGGGGGGGGTAAACAAGAAGCCGTAGGCACTACACCGCTGTCGGTGGGCTGGAAACTTGAATCCTGAGGTACTACGCCGTTAAAGACGGGCGGGAAACCATCATCCGTAGTCACTACCCCTTCTACACTATGGTGGGACAAGGGGTGGGAGTCAGACGCCGAGGGTCCTGCCCTATCTACGTTAAAGAGGGGCGGGGGGGGCCAAGGGGGGAGCAAGTGAGACACCAGATGCTGAAGTATACCCGGGCTTACCAAATTAACAGGCCTGAAACACCAGACATGGCAGGTACAGCAGTAAGTCCTGCAGTGGGGTTCGGGTCTGTCTGCTCTATGCGAGTTGCGTACAAACGTGATCCGACCGAATCACGGGTGAAGGTCAGACGGTTATCGAACAAGTGCACACCATCCTTGTCCATGATGATTCTTTGCCGGCCCTGGGCCTCGTGTAAGGAAAAAAGGTTGTACTGGATACGCTCTGTTCAATACCCTCTCAACTTCACATTAAAGTCTGTCTTCGAGCGCAACTTCAGGTTGAGGCTACCTATTCCTAGCACATTCATCTCCTTCCCATCACCAATCAGAACCTTCTCCTGCCCAGGGGGAATCTTCACAAAGTCATACATGCACCGAGAGTCACTGGTAACATGGTTAGTGGCCCCGTTCTCGGAAACCCATATCTCACTACCGGGTGGACGTCTGCCACGTCTCTCAACAGTCTCATTATCAGTCTGGCCTGCAAGCGCCATCCCAGCTCCTTCTACGCTACTAACACTCGATTCCGACTCGCCTTTGGGCACTTAACGTGCCATCAGAAGATGTAGGGCGCTCAGGGGAGATGTAGATGCTCCGGGAGGAGGGGCCGAGGAAGAGGGCGGGACATGGCTGGGAGGTCGCTGAGGATGCTGTGGCGGCGGTGGTGGTAGTTGGTACGGCTGCGAAGGCGGTGGTTGGTACTGCTGCGAAGGCTGGTACTGCTGCGAAGGGGCTTGCTGGTACTGCTCCGAAGGCTCTTCCTCGTAGTAGTGCCCGTGGTCGTCGTCGTAGAAGCTGCCGTCCCCGGCAGTGGTGGCAGCGTCAGCATCATGAGAATACGGGGCGTCGTCGTAGGCGGTGGCGACGACGGCAGTGGCAGCGGTGGCGGCGGTGATATTTGCTTGACCGTATGAGTGCGCCCCCGGCTGCTGCCGACTCCTGGGATCAGCCCCCTGCACCGGCGGCTGATTCCCAGTTGGACGGGGGTACCGGGAATAATCGTAGCCACCGGGTGGAGCGGGGTTCGAAGGCTAACCTCTCCCCCTATCTCCTACTGTTTGCGCACGACCGCCCCCATACCTTCCTATGCCGCCCCTGCCGCCAGGTCCTCTGCCTCCAGTGCCCCACTGCTGTGACGCTCCGCTCCAACCGCGTCCTCCCCGATCGTTGGCGTACTGGTGCTGATGGTGCTGCTGCGCCCGTACTGCTGGTGCTGGTACGGCTGCTGATGCTGCCGGTACGGCTGCTGATGCTGCTGTTGCTGCTGGTGCGGCTGATGCCGCTGCTGCTGCTGCTGGTACGGCTGCTGTTGCTGCTGCTGCTGCCGCTGCCGCTGTCCACCTCTGTTATCGTTCTTCCTGTTCTTCCCCCGTCCGTCTCGTCCACCTCTTCCACCATGTTGAGTACCCTCATTGCCCCGCCCTCATTGCCCCGAGCCTCATTGGCAACAACGAGGGCGTGTCCCGTCCCGTTCCTCAGCTCCTGCTCTCTCGACATCTCCATTCCCCCGTACGCGCCGAGCGCCACATCTTCTAGGACTTGATATGTCAATTCTGCATTGGTGAGCAAAATGCTCTTTTGTACTGCAAAAGCGGGGGAAAGGTTACGCGCAAAGTGTTAAACAGCGTCAACCTCGGGAAAAATCATTCCATGAGCACAGAGTCTGCTCCTGAGCACACAGCCCCTCGAAAAGTACTGATTGTGGGTTTCCCCATCCTTCATGCGAAAACTATACCATGCCTGGGTCAGCCTGGCCTTGTCTGCGGCTGCCTGAGGCTGGTAATACCTCTTGAAAGCATCCCACGCCTCACGCGGACTACCTTCTGCAGCTACCAGAGGTGCAACTGCGGGCATGTTATTTGACGAAGGAGAATGCCCCAAGCCCTGCTTGCCTTTGCCACCATCTCTCTCCCAAACTCTGCAATCAACGCCTCTCGACTCGATTCTTTGAGACCTACTCTAATAGGTCTAGCAGTCTCTACTGCCTCTAGACAATCCATCTCCTAAAAATGAGCATCCATCTGCCTCTCAAACAACATAGCTTTTCTCCTCTCTCTGTTTAAAACAACCGTAAAAAACTGGTGGCCTTACGGGGCTACTAGTATGGCTTATGTGGAACGTGCCTGCCTGTGTAGTAGAAGTAGCGGGGTGCGGGAGGGATGCTGTCGGGACCTGCAGTGGGTTGGCTTGGAGTTGGCTTGGAATGGGTTCTTGCTGCTCCTGGGCTCCTTGCCCTGGGCCTGCGCACCCTCCTTCGCGCCTTCTTCCTCTTCTGGGGTCGCGGTCTCCTTTGCCGCTACGCGCTCGTCTTCTCGGGCTTCACGGTCCACCTTCATTACGTATTCTTCGAGTTTTTGACGTTGTTCCACAGACAGCGACGAGAAGGAGGAATAATCCATGGCGCACCCTGCGTAAGAGCCACCGTGACTTTTAAGCCTAAGGTCGGGTTTTCCCGGAAACCTTACAACGCTAGCGTAAGAGGATTGCACGTACACCGGGTGTGGCGCCCCTCGACCTTACCATGAGGCGAGGGAGCAAAAGAAGAACAGCTTGTGTTGTTGTTGTTGATATTTTCGGCGATGAGTTGTGAGGTCACAGGGGATCTCATCCCTGTTCCCCGTGACCCTAGAAAACCATCCAAATATATTTTTATGCAACCCACTTGGGAAAACATAAATCCCACCGCATATTTCCGTCGGTCAATTTGCCGTTACATAAATTCACACTGTCAGTTTAATCAGACTTTGGTACGAGCAAATCCCACACGAATGACCACGAACAGCCGCGTTCCGTTCCGCTCGTTCCCATGCTCTTTGGAGGGAGTTAAGACACGCCCCACACGAATGACCACGAACAGCCGCGTTCCGTTCCGCTCGTTTCCATGCTCTCTGGAGGGAGTTAAGACACGCCCACAGATAGTAAAACCTACTCCACTGTAACCCACCAAAAATAATAAATCTAACGAAAACGGAAATGGTATAGAAACAATTCCCGTCCCCTCTGATGTAATCATTTTCCACCTGAATGGAACACCTCACGCCGGGAGGTCCCCTTACAATTTGGGAGAGACTGGCCATAAACGCGGCGCGCCGCGTTTTCGTCGAACCAGGAAATTCCTCAATTGCAGACGACTATCCCGATTGGCAGACCGCGCTACTCTCAATTTTCAAGTCAAAAACACACCTATCCTTCCTCCCAGATCGCCAAGAAATATGTGTTATAAAAAGCCTGCAGACCGAAGCAAGCCGAGCAAGTAGCTGTGTGCGTGGTGCGCAGTGTCTAACATGGCAACAACAACGAGCAACAGCTACTCGTAGGCACATACTTGCTGACTGCTGGCTTTTCCGCTGCTGCGAGCATCGCACCACTGCTTCACTGTTTGTTGCTGCTGCTCTGCTGTGCTGTCTCTATTTTATAAAATTATTGATAGCAAGCAGAAAGATGGAAGAGCACTCCAGCAGCAGCAGTAGAAATCAATTTGTGCCGTCACACACCAAATATGTCAGGAGACATATCAACCGAGGCAAAACGTGGGCTGTCAAGGGTGTAGGGCAGAGTCTTTTACTAAAACCTACCTAGTACTAGTGTTTTGGTGTCAGCCGAGGCATGCCAAGACAAAGCGCTCTCCGTCACGGGCTAAAAATGGTGTCTCCTGACACCTTTGTTACCACGGTACACAGCAAGCACAGGCAGGCTCTTATTTACCATTTACCGTACAGCGCGGCTCTATCACACGTGCATGATGTTGCCGATTGTTGATGCTGTAGTTTGCTGGCAGTCAGCACACTCTCTGCGCTGCTGGATTAAGTGTACGTTGTCGGAGTCGCACTGCCGTGAGCAACAGCCCCAAAATGTTGTACAATTGCACGATCGCGCACAGCGTCAGAGAGAGACCTCTAGAGTCTAGTGTGTTATTGCGGGATGATCTACCCCAGGGTCAGATAAAAGCAGCCGGCCACAGCAATACAGCGGAGACCTACGCGCATGTAAACCTGC
Source organism: Macrocystis pyrifera (assembly GCA_031763025.1). NCBI lineage: Eukaryota > Phaeophyceae > Laminariales > Laminariaceae > Macrocystis > Macrocystis pyrifera. Next base: position 14,678,079 of record JASSKH010000009.1, read on the forward strand.
CACATGTGCCTGTAGCTGCCCACCGTGCTGCTGCTTCTGCTGCTGGACAGCAGGGTTGTAGTGTTGTTTGCAGCTGAGGTGAACCACGCTCTCTGCTGTGCTGCTGTATTGAGTTGTCAGTTGTCTGTGTTGCGTGTTGTGTTCAGACGCGAAAAAAATGGTACCGGTACAAGAAAGACCAAAAATACGACGACGTTTCAGAGGTACGTTTCGTAGAAAATACGGCCTCCCGTACTGAAACCAGGGAAATCGTCCGTTTTATCCACTCCCGCCGGAAATTGACCATTGAGCGCCCCCGACGCGCTTCAGAGTGCACGGATCGCGCCGAGATCTCGACCAATGTATCCCGCAAGGCTTCCCGTGTCCGAGTGTACTCCTTTTTTTTTTTGCCGAAAAGTGCTTGTACAAAGAGAAAAGTTGGCAAAAGTACGAAAAACTGACAAACATACGTACACATATACAAGGCGCTTCGCACCGCCAGCTGCGCTGTCTCACGAGTCACAAGAAGAAATTGAACGCACCAAAATAGTGCAAAAAAAAGTTCAAAGCGCGACTTGCAAATTCCAAGAGCTCCATACTTAATCAATGAAACCAACACGGACGCCGGCATGTTCGGGCGGTGTGTAGTAATAATGCTTTTGGTATTCACGAAAAAGAAGAGGTCCCCTTACAATTTGGGAGAAAGGATCCGTATGTTGGTAGGCTGTTCAGGTATTTTGGTTCCTGTTGGGATCAAGGTACGGGCGAAGACCCAACTCAACCCCTGACTCTAACCCTAACCCTAGTCCTAATCCTGACCCCAAACCGCAGCCAAAACGAGACAAAACTGCCCATAAACGCGGCTGCGCCGCGTTTGCATCGAACCAGGAATTTGCAGACGACCATTCATTCCGAGGTGCAGACCGCGCTACGCAATTTTCAAGTCAAAAGCACCCCTAACGACCCTTTCTCCCAGATTTCTAAACCTACTCTCATGGTTAGGGTTAGAGTCAGGGGTTGAGTTGGGTCTTCGTCCGTGCCTTTTTCCCAACAGGGATCAAAATACCTGAACAGTGGCCTACCAACCTAAAGATCCTTTCGCCCAGATTGTAAGGGGGCCTCCGTTTTGGGGCGCCATCTTGAAACAACCTTGAGCATAGGCTATCATATAGGATTTAGAGCAGAGTTTACCACTGAGCCGTTTTTCTTGACCTAATTTTCTTGCGTTCCCCAAAACGTGAGCATTATGTTCGTAATGGGTACTTTCATATTGGCGGGCCTACACTGCTGTAGCAGTACCCGTCCTACCGGTACCTTCCTTTTTTATTAACTACAAGTATAGTGATCCCACACTATTTCCACGAACAGCGGCAGTGCAGCAGTTCTGTGTGTCATCAAAAATATGTGTGTGCACATCAATAATGATGGGTGGGATGCAGTTCTAGACGGGTGTGCAGGTATTTCATACAAATATTATTTTGTTCTTGCGCCACTCCCAGCGACATTTCCCGGAGGGTAACCTTGTATATATACATTAATGTTGGGTTAGCGGTTGGCGACGATACTGTAAGACACGCCTTCTTCTGCGTGACAGAGACAATCAAGGTAGTGCGTTTGTTTTTGTTTGACGGCCTCCAAGGCCGGCGATCAAGTTATATCCTTGTGCTGGGTCTGCGGTCGACTCAGATCGTTTGTACGGGGTGGAAAACCTTCAATCTGCACGAGGAGAATACTCGTATCAGTTGCAGCGTGTACCATAAATAGTAAGGCACCATCGAGGCAGATATATATATATAGTATGCCTATTGCTGTCCCGAGAAGTGGGCACTCGAAGAAAACAAATAAACCCATCGAGTCTTTTTTTTTCGGGCAACTAACACCAAGTAATTCGTCCCGTACAAGGAACCCAATAAAATTTCGTTCTCCCACTAAAACCAAATCAATTTCGATTCCCCCAACATAAAAAAGCCAATTTGGATTTCTACACCGAAAAACGACCAATTTTTCTTCCCGGACCCACAAACCAAGTCAATGTTTATCTATTCCGACACTTTACACAAGGCAATGCATCTTCACGCAAGTTTTGGGTCACGAACAAAAAGCAAGTCACTTTCGATCTTCACACTAATAACGTCGAGCCAGTTTTGTCACACTGACCATTTTTGGCAATCACACAAAGAACGAAATATTTTTTCCTGCTCCATAAAACCATGTCCATTTCGACTCATAGGTCAGTTTCGATCCCTCCTACAGCAAAAGCAAGGCAACTTCGGCCTCAACAGTCATACCACGTCATTCACGATTTGGGACCGAGTCATTTTTGAACGCCACTTCAAAACCAAATCAATTTCAGTCTTTTTCGACCATCCCCACAAAACCAGTCAATTCCTGTGCCTACACTGGAATCAAGTTAATTTCGAGTCCCTACGCTGCAATCACGTCGATTTCGGCCACTCGCAAAAAACAAGTCAATTTCGATGCCTGCACTACAGCAGTGTAAAAAATGTCTTTTTTGCGGCCTGCACACAAATACCAAAGCAATTCCATCCTCACACAGGAAACAAGTGATTTTCGGTCCGCACACAACAGCGAGGTTAATATAAGTATCGGCACTAAACCCAAGTGATTCTCGATCCACACGCTCAGAAAAACCGTTCCGCCCGGCAAACAAAAACTAGGTCAATTTCAACCTGCTGCATTGCCTGTTATATTCCCTTGGTTCTTAGTATCACCCTTTTTCAAGTATAGACTAGGAGGTGGTGTTTGTTTTTTTTTTTTATGCGCTTTTTTTTTAGACAGGAGACTTCAGCGTCTGCCAAACCACCTGCGGGGAGGCACGACAGCAGTTTCTTTCCTTTATTCTTTCATTTCTCTCTTTCGATTTCTTTTAGTTTTTTCTTTGTTTTTGTTTTACTTCGTTTTCTTTCGTTTTCCCTCTTTTATAGAATATGTATGTCGTGCCTGTCATATGACATGGCATTGCATTGTCTACTACTCTGCTTTTACTTCATACCTAACAATGTAGAATCTCTGTGGCGTGGTTTTATGGCCACATAACTTGTATCTCTCTAGGATTGAAGAATCTGCGCGGACACCGGCTGTGCTGGATGTCGACGGGTAGAAATAACTGTTTAATGTGAAGAACACAGGCACACAAACGCCTAGCTAGTCAGTTTCGATCCCCGCAATGAATATTGTAATTTTCGATCCCCGCCCCAATACCAAGTTTATATCAATCTCAACTCTGAAGTTAAGACCGATTCGATGTCCAGTTGGTTGTTACAAGGATTACCATGAACCGGGTCATCGATCAATATATCACCCCTAAGCCTCAGTATAGGAATGTTACCTTCACTGCTGTTGACGTAGTTGCGGGCACGGGTTCGAATCTCGCTTCGAAGGTTTCTTTTCTAGAAGCGCTTGCGCGTGCGTCCCTGAACACATGATGGATTGATATGATAATAATAACGATGATTATGATGTCACATTAGCTCACTTCCCTGAAATCCTGCTAGTAACAAAATGCATTTCGATGGGAGAAAACAAACAACGTACGAAATAGTGCGCACGACAAGCAGTATTATACCAGTCCGTAAGAGAAACTCGGTATTATTAATAACGAGCTGTTGAGGTATTCCATCCCGTATCACTTGCAACACAAAAGGCCAGGACCATGTCTATAGTATTACATGTACACTCGAAAAAAAAGGAAAGGAGAAGGGCCGGAGAAAAAACAAAAGCGCGAAGAGCGAGCAGAAATAAATGGAAAACAATGAAGAAGCAGAAAACGAAAGAAAGCAACTTGAAGTAAACATGCACTCAGATCGCAGGCTGAGTCATGAAGATATGGTTTCTGTTTGCTGACGCGAGCAATCCTTTGATAGAGCCAGCTGATGGACCCACATAGGGACGTCACATGGGGACCAGACGGAAGGCAAGAATACAATAAGGTGGAGACTAAAAAAAGCTAGCAACTAAAAAAAACGGGCAGTTCTATGTCCCGTCGGTGGGACAAGCACGACACAACCAGCACAAAGACAAAGAGAGACGGACCAAGGGTGGGACTAAAGTAGTCGGGAAACAAATCAGGCAATTTCGAAGAACAGAGAAGGGTTCCACAAATAAAACAATACGATGACGCAGACGAAGCAGAATGGCAGGGTACGGCGGGGGGGGGGGAACATCGACCTGGCAGGGAACACGGCGTCACAACGAACCAAAAAAAAAAAAGCACGTATAACAGAGATTATGACACAGCAATAGTGAGTAAGTAGTCACTGGGCGGTCAGTGAGAAAGACGGCCGGCGCCTAGTTTCAGCGGGTGCCTTCACTTTTTTAACCGGCCTAGCTGCTGCTGCCACGCCTTCTTCGACGCGGCTCTTCTTACCCCCGCGCCGGGCCTTGGGGTTGAACGGCGTCTTGAATATGTTGCTGCGCGTTTTGTACCTCAAGCGCTTGCTGTGTTGCCACATTATACTTCTCGTTAACGAACCAGCACTTCATTAGAGATGATACTTGTCAGTAGCCATCACAGCAGTCGTTACTCGATAACACCTACGTCATCTGGTGTACATTTACGCATTTCTAGGTACAACAGACAGTTTTCCTGTCCGTGTGTTGTAGTTTGATTATTACAGCAGTACCAGGTACACGGCAGCAACAGCTGTCTATTTACACATCTACTACTGCTGTGCACTCATACACAGAAGAAGTCACAGTAACAAGTAGTATATTGAACCTACTATAGTACGTACGGGCATGATCGGTGACAACACATTGTAGTAGTACGTGCTTTTGGTATAGAATGGAACTATTGGGAAAGGCTGTCTCCAGTATCCCTCTGGGACTGGTATTATGGGGTCCCCCATAGTTCATAGGACCTAATATTGTATAGGTAAATATGTTGGTTTTTGTGTATACCAAAGGTACTATCAACTATGGACCCCCGTAATAGCATAGTTTTAGTTCTGGTTGAAGTAACAACATAGAAAGGCTTCACGGGGGTCATGGGTATGTACCCCAAAATGTATTGATTTTTGAAGTAAAACTGAAGGTCTTCGTGTCGTTTTCATTTCTTTTTTTTGTTTTCGTCTTTGAACGACGTATGAGGGTCGTCCTTTGTTGCGAGCTGCGAGCGCACACGCGCCCCGCCCCCCTTTGAGCTCACTCCAATTTTGCTCACCATCATCAGCTTCCAGCTGAGCAAATGAATCAACAATGTGGCTTGGGGTCACCACACTTCTTCTCTTCTATTGAAGCTTATGGTACAAGTCACCTAATGGTGGCTATACGTTTGCCTCGAACATTTTGACTGTGTGTTGACCGGCCATCGGCAATCAAGTCTTGGCGTACACACCAGCTACGAGCTGGTACACATGCCAACCACCATACCTAATACACTTCATGTACTGCTCTACCGCTTTTTCAACTCGTCTGAACCACTTGCCTGATTTCTTCGCTGCCAGCGTCTATTGTTTTTCTTCGATGGGCAAGTTAAACAGCAAGAGGTCATTTTCGAGACAACCCATCCAGTACTTCTCTTGCCTTACCATCAGGCCGTTTCCTATGCGGTTCGATTTTTGAGCCTCAGATTTTGACCCGATCGCATACTCAGAGGTGGACTTGGCAAACCAAAACAGGCAGTCGTCCTATGCGGAAAAAGCAGCTTCATTACGCGTGCTGAGATTCGAGCAAACGCCAAGACCAACTGCTTTTGTTGTGGTCTGGCGCGGCGACTACATGTACTTTTGGCGCGCTTCCCTGCGCGTAGGACCCAAGCTTTCGAGCCGAGGCTGAAAGCCTCTGGTATAGCGGCGAAGAGACATGGCGCGTGCGCTAGAGTCAAGCTGTCTTGGTATTTTGTATTTCATAACGTGTCTGACTGCTGCTGCTTTGCTGCTGTACAGGAGTACGCTCTACGAGTGCGTATCGACGGAGAGGTGCGCGCCGAGTGCGCTTGTCTTGGTCTCTAGGCCCGAGCCCGCGCCAACCGACTGTAGTCTGGCCACGGAGAGACACCCCGCCCGCCGACCGCGTGTATGGCGCGAAGCAACGTTGCTATAAAGCTGTGTCGCCATCCAATTCATCGGTCGTCCTGCTGCTGTTTGCTGTCGTGGATAACATCTTAAATTTAGATAGCATGCCATTATTCAAATTGAAAAAATGATTTATATGCGGTTCGATTTTGAGCTTCATATTTGTTTCTTTTCAATCTCAAAAATAAATGACCAGTCCAAATATGCAAGATCCGACCGGAAAAATTGCTATTTGAGAATACGATTACCCAAGTCGTCGGATTTTGGGCCAAAATCCGACTACTTGGGTCGTCAGAGTTTTTAATCGAAAAATGGCATGCTCTCTAAATTCAAGATACTATCCACGACAACAAACAGCAGCAGAATGATCGATGAGTAAAATGGCGAAACAGCTGTATAGCGACGTTGCTTCGCGCCCTACGCGCGGTCGGCGGGCGGCGCGTCCCTCCGTGGCCAGACTACAGTCGGCAGGCGCGGGCTCGGGTCTAGAGACCAAGAAAAGCGCACTCGGCGCGCACCTCTCCGTGAATACGTACTCGTAGACTACTCTGCTGTACAGCAGCACAGTAGCAGCAGCAGCCAGACACCTTATGAAATACAAAATACCAAGACAGCTTGACTCTAGCGCACGCGACAAGTCTTTTCGCCGCCAGACCAGGGGCTGTCAGCCTTGGCTCGGACGCTTGGGTCCTACGCGAAGGGCAGCGAACTCAGCGCGTCTCTTCGCGGCGCCAGACCACAACAAAAGCAGTTGGTCTTGGCGTTTGCTCGAATCTCAGCACGTGCAAGAAATCTTGATTTTCCGCATAGGACGACTGTTTCGATTCGCCAAGTACACATCTGAGAACGCGATCGGGTCAAAATCGGAAGCTCAAAAATCGAACCGCAAAGGAAACGACCTTAGGTCATCGGATTCTCAAATCGAAAAAAATCCGTTCGGATTTTACTTATTTTGACGGCATAAGCAGGGTCATTCATATTTGAGATAAAAAATTCAAATCTGACGCTCGAAATCGAACATCCTAGGAAACAGCCTAAACCTCTTTCCCCCGTCCAGTTCTTGAACCATCATTCGTTTGGATAGTCTCTCGTTACCCATACGAGCCACAAACGCCGCGACAAGTATCTTGCGCTTTTGCACTGTCGTCTATACGTACATGTATCTCCCTGTTTTCCCAGGTGTTGAAACGAAGCGGGTAGGTCAGCGTACGGCCGTACCCGGTACCGACGCCAGAAATATCCCGCCGTTGAGAGAGGGAGGGGAGTATTATGAGGATTGCCCTGGGTGGGTAATCAATCGTGAACAAACACCGTATCGATGAAGATGTGGCTGTTCAAAACAAACGAAAAAAGGTTAGTGCTTTTCCCACACCTCCTCCTAGTGAGGCCGAGGCGTCACGGACAGTGGTACTGTCGGAAATGCCCGGGGTCAAAATTCACATCACAAAAGAACAGGGGCCGGAATGACGGCAACAGGGAAGTTCCTCGGACAAGTACTTTTACCGTCTAGCGCGTATATCGAAGGAGAGCAGAATGAGCTTGATGCCTTGAATCAAGCCCCTATCGAATCACACTCAACAGCTCCCTTCCATCTCTCATCATGAAGATGAACAATACGACCACACTACAAAGACAAGTCTCCTTACCAACAGAAGATGCCTTTCTAGCCAGTTCAGGTAGTACCTGCATCCCATTCCCTCACCACGATATTCGGGCACTACTACACTCGGCGTCGTCGGCAGGATACGCGTTCGAAGTGAGATTCGAACCCGTGTCCTAGACGACGTTAAATGTTAGGGTATTGCCTACTGAACTATAAGCGTAAAATATAGTTGACTACCCAGCCCAGGGTAATCCTTATAACACTGGCTCTCTCGTGGTCCGTTGGTTAGGATATATAACTTTCACTCATGAGACCTGGGTTCAATTCCCGCCGGAGGGGCCAATGTTATAAACTCTGGGCTGGGTAATGGATCGATCTTCTCCCCCTGCAGGTCAGTAAGTATCACCCTCATATTTGACGTCATCGAGGACACGGGTTCGGTATCTCACATTCCGAACGTTTAGTTCACAGTGCGTCCCTGAAAGCATAACCGCCTGGTTCCCCAGGTATCGAAACGAAGTGGGTAGGTCAGCGTGCGGCCGTCTATGATACGGAGGCCCCAACGATCCCGCCGTTCAGATGGGGGGAGAGAGTTATAATGGTTACCCTGGCCTGGGTAATCCATCGATCGTTTACCCCTATCGCTCAGTAGGTAATACCTTCACGTTTGACGTCACCGAGGACACGGGGCGAACCTCACTTCAAGCGTTTCTTTTTTAGGTCAGCGTTCGGCCGTTTACGGTACCGACGCCCAAGATGCCGCCGTCCAGAGGGGGGGGGAGTGTTACAAGAATTACCCTGGGCTGGGTCAACGATTGATCTTTTACCCCTATAGCCCAGTAGGTAACACCTTCACGTTTGACGACGTCGAAGACACTGGTTCTAATATCACTTCGAAAGTTCTTTTATAGAAGCGCTTGCGCCTGCGTCACTGAACACGTTTTCGGATAGAGTGTGTGCTCACGCCAGTGCTGATCAACAAGTTTTCCTCAGCGATGCTGCGCATGGCAGAGAAGCGCTTTGCCACCGATAAAATCATCACGTCCAGCTCCAACGAAATAACGAGAAAAGGGAATAGGAGAGAGAAGACACGGGCCGGGAAAGTCGACGGGCGGGTGAAGAATCAAGAGGACCAGACATTGTGGGTGATGCGGTGTGCTGACGATGCGGGCATTTTATCGCGATCACCTACTGGCCTGGAAGAGATGATAACCGTCATCGTGACCGCACGTGCCGCGTTCGGCCTGACAGTTTCGGAGGCCAAGACGGAAATATTACGTTTGCAAACGAAAGATGGGGGAAAGTGCCGTTCACCATTACCCCAGCCGGCCAAGTGTACAAACAAAAAATAATCGAGTTTGTGTATATTGGGCGAGGCTATCAATGCATATTGGATGAGCAGTAACGCCTCAACTCCAAAAGGCATGGGCGTGCCTCGGGCGGTATGTATAGGAAATCAATGACCTCCAGGATATGCGCCTACGCCTGAAGGTGCAGATGATGAAAGCTGATTTGTTTGGAACGTTGCTCCACGGATACGTCACTTGGAGCCCGAGCAAGGCTGATTACTGCAGGCTACGAGTGGTCCACCACCACATGCTTCTCTGATTCCTCGACTTGAATGAACGAAAGCACGAAGACCACGTTCTATCCTATGCCAGCGGACTTCTCAGGACAAACGTCGAAAGCGTTGAGACGATCGTACGCAGGCGTAGGTTACTGTTGGCGTGTTTTATGACACGCATGGGGGAGGAGCGTGTGCCGGAGAGGGTGATGTTTGAGGAAATGTTCGGCGGTCGGCAGAACGGCACAGGATGGCTGCAACCGCGAATACAACCGTCGACGTCAATGCACGCGCGCAGGAGGACATTTAGGGGGGGGGAGCCAACAAAGGACAAGAGGGGAGGGGGGGCAGGGGTTCGCCGAGCAGACTGACGCCTTGGTATGGCCATCACCGTCATGATGCGCTCCCTGCTATGTGAACCAAGACACTAGCATGGTGCCACCCGGGCATTTTTGCTTGTCTGTATGCACCAGGGCCTGCCCTTCGTTGTTTCTGTCCCCCCGCCCCTATTTGCCCCTATTTGTCCTTTTTTTTTTCTTTTCCCTTTGTTTTTCTCTTTCGAAATTCCTCGTGTATCGTTTGCCCCTCTTTGTGTCTTGGTGTCTCCGTATGCTCCTTTTTGTTTTTTTCTTTCTGATTTATTGTTAGCTTTGCTTCGTCGTCTTCCTTTTTTGGTTTTGTTTATTAGTTTTTATGCTTCCCTGATGTTCTTGGTAGAGGACTAAGTATGTTGTTAGTAATTGGTTCCTATTCTTGTTCCACAGCCCTCGCATAGCTTACGAGCCTGCAGTTTACGAGAATCTGTGTTTTTTTGTGTGATTCGTTTATTACTTTCTGTCTTGTTTTCTTGCTTGAATTTGCTTCTTTTCTCTCTCTTCCCTTTACATTTTTTCTTTTAACTTTTTGACGTCGAGTTGTGTTTTCATCCCGTCTTTATTTTGTGGGTGTCATTCGATCTTCTCGGTTTCTGTGGCGATATGTACAGCGTACAGCATGTATATGATTCTTACGTGGCGGGCCTCATTGTGTTCCTCCATTGAGAGGTGTAGATATGCTTCATTTATCATGTGTATTATTGGTTGCCCATGTAGCGTTTGCCGAGGTTTTCTTTCACTCCAGAGTTGTTGGAGCCTGTCCTGTGACCAAGGACTGCATTGTGGTGTGGCGATGAGTGAAGGTGAGAACAACAACAAAACAATCTCCGTGGTTCCCCAGGTATTATATAGCGTACGGCCGTATACAGTACCGAAGTTCCAAATATCCCGCCGTTTAGAAGGGGGGGGGGCGTACTATAAAGATTACGCTGGAGTGAGGAATCGATCAACCTTTCACCCCTTGTTGTTCTTATTGCTCTCATATTACCTCATCGACACTATACACTGCAGTCGGTATCGCAGGAAAGGTTCCAATACCATGATAACTCTGGAGGCGAAGAATACCTCGGTAAAACTAAATGCAAGCAAATGACAATAAACATGAAATCTGGTTCGAAGCACATCAGATTCTATGTACACCTAAATAAAAGAAGTGAAAGTTGAGGTCCGCGCACGTACGTGTCAGGTACATACGGTACGCCGTACAAGTGTCCACAGAAACGGAAAAGACCGGATACTACACAGACGAAATAAGTAGGATAAAAAAAACAAGTCGACGTCGAAAAGTCGAAGTCTATAAAATCTTAAAAAGGGAGAGCGAGAAAAAATGGTTGAATTTCAGCAAGAAAGCAAAAGAAAAGAAACACTCAAGAGAATGCGCAGATTTTCGTAGATTGCAGACTCGCAGGCTACGCGAGGGATGCAGAACAGAGATAAGAACAAAAAAATAAACGCAGGGGAACCAAAAGAAACAAAAAGACGAAAAACGAAAAGCAAGACGACAAAGCAAAGCAAGGGAGAAAAAGCAGATGATAGTCTAGCAAAACAGACAAAGAAAAGCAGACACGCAAATAGGAGCAAACGGGAAACAAGGAAAGAGGGGAAAAAAGAAGAGGAAAGAAGAGACAAAAAGGAGCTGAGTGGAAAGCTAATACGAAAAGCAGGCACTGGTGCATAAAGACACGCAAAGTTGCCCGGGTGACACCATGCTAGATACTTGGGTCCCAGAGAAGGGAGCGCATCATGACGATAATGGCCGTAACCAGGCGTCAGTCTGTCGGGCAGACCGCCCCCCCTCCCCCCCCCCTCGTCCCCCTTTCGCACCCCCCCTCTTCCCTGCCATTCTGGGCACGTGCATTGGCGTCAACGGTTGTAGCCGTGGTTGCAGCCATCGTGTGCCGCTCTGCCGATGCCTCCTTCTCATCCTGGTCTAATTTCCGCCTCAAGACCTTCGCCTCTTCCTCCACCCGTCGGAATCATCTGCCGGCTTTCTGTGCTGCCTTCGAGCTTGACTTAAAATTCCTTGAGGTCTTCCTCAACTTACCTCATCCAGTCCCACTCCTGTCTTCCGGGGTAGCCCTTACCCCCGACCATCTCCCCAAACATCACTCTCTTCCTGCTTCCGCAGACGCTCTTCTCCCGTGCGCGTCACCAACCCCGCAAAAAACAGCCTACGCCTGCGTACCGTCGTCTCAACGCTCTCGGAGTTTGTCGTGTTCTGAAACGCTCGCTACCCGTATAACCCGGTGACTTGTTAGGTGGTCCGCGTGCCTATCAAGATCAATTTTGTGGGTTCAAGTCTCACCGAGTGCATGCTCGTAGGGACTTTTTCTTGCATAAAAATTGAATAGCGGAAAGCGCGAGAGCGTGAGTTAGTCACTTTCGATGAAAATCGACGAGCAATGGGAATGCTGAACCCTATGCGGGACAAAAAAAATAAAGGCACGTACCGGGGGGGAGAAGGGGCGACACCCCTGACCACGGCTTGTCCAGAAGATCGCTGAGGGTAAAACCTCCTTCGAGTTAGGCTGGAAAGTAAAAGTGATGACTGAAAAAAAACAAAACAAAATAGGTCAGAATTGTAATACCTCGATACATAAGCAGAGTCAGTTAAGATCCACACACTGCAAACAAGTCATTTTCGGTCCGCACAAAAACACCAACGTATTTTCCAATACCAACACGAAAAACTTGTAAATCGATTCCCACACATCAAGTGTGTCATTCTCGACCCTCATACTAGATTGAAATCACTTGCGATATCAACACCAAACAAACCTTATTCATTTTCGGTTCATAGTATTTTCATTCATTTTTTTCATAATCACTTTCACTTTCCAGCCCAACTGGTAGGTGGTTTTACTCTCAGCGAACTTCTGGACAAGCCGCGGTCACAGCTGTCGTCCCTTCTCCCTCCCGGTACGTGCCTTTATTTTTTGTCGCGCAGAGGGTTCAGCATTCCCACTGCTCGTCGATCTTCATCGAATGTAGCTAACTCACGCTCTCTCTCGCGCTTTCCGCTTATCATTTTTTTTGCAAGAAAAAGTCTTTACGAGCATGCACTCGGTGATACTCGGACCTACGAAATTGATCTTGACAGGCACGCGGACCTCCTACCAAGTCACCGAGGACGCCCTACGTTCGAAGGCAAGTCATTTCGGCTCGTAAACGAAAACCAATATAACCCATCCCGAGACCAAAATATGTCCATTTTCAGTCCGCGCACGAAACTCATGTGAATTTCGATCTCCCGAATCGGTGAATTTCGATCGAATTTCGCAACGAACACCAATCGCGGCCGACACGCAACACGAAAACCGGTATCCTCAACAAAAATCATGCTCGCCCCACACGCAAAACAAAGAAAGTTTCAATTCACAACACCAAAACCAAATCAATTCCGATCCCAGCACGGAAACCAGGTCAATTTCGACCCTCCTTAAAAACCAGGTTCATTTCGGCACCAACCCTTATATCAAATCCATCGGATCTTGACATAAATTCAAGTGAATTTTGATGCCTTGGCACGGAACACAAGTCATTTTGGTGCGCACTGCTGTGCCGTTTCGGTCATCCTAGTATTAGTACATTTTGTTGTTTTATCTTTCGAATTGGGTGGTTGTTATTCTTTTTCTCTGAGACGTGGGAGGGAGTTTTCCATTGTTCGGCATGCAACCGACGTTACTGACGGTTTTCCATGTTCATACCGACACCCTGTTACTCCGTGTAACAGCCCTGTTACTCCGTGTAACAGCCTCTATTACTCCATGTAATAGTCCTCTCTATTACTCCATGTAATAGTCCTCTCTATTACTCCATGTAATAGTCCTATTACCCCCTCCCTTGGGCCCCCTCGACTGGGGCCTACTGTGAGGTCTCGGACGACCGAGTACCCCAAATGGTCTTCGACCATTCCAACTCCTGACAGTATTCAGATTAACAGAATGTTGTTACTTCGTAGCAACTCCTTTCCTCCACCTTCGAAAGAAAAGGGGTGGGTGCGCGGGAGAAACTACGGAAATTCTGGTAGATTGACCTTCAATTTTTCAGGAAGGTTTTTACTCTGTATCACGTAGTTCACTGGTCAGCTGAGGTCGCGCGCTTCCCGTTTGAGATTGCTGTGCTTGTCGAACTGTGTGAGAATGATTTCGTGTGCGAGCTCTCTTCTTGTTCACCAGGTATCTAAATATTGGACTTATCAATTACATCGTATTTTTCGACGTCCGCTTAAACTGCTCAAGCTTAGTTTCGTTTCGGCTAGTCCCTTACCTCAGGGATACACGTAAAGTATGCGTTGGGTTTCGCTCATCAATCATAGAATATTTCAACCTCTAAATTCGCAATTCGCCCGTTCACAACAAAACACGGATTGTTTCTCGATCTGTTCCAGAGTCTCCTCACAAGCCTTCCGTTTGTTGTTTTATCTTTCGAATTGGGTTGTTGTTATTCTTTTTCTCTGAGACGTGGGAGGGAGTTTTCCATTGTTCGGCATGCAACCGACGTTACTGACGGTTTTCCATGTTCATACCGACACCCTGTTACTCCGTGTAACAGCCCTGTTACTCCGTGTAACAGCCTCTATTACTCCATGTAATAGTCCTCTCTATTACTCCATGTAATAGTCCTCTCTATTACTCCATGTAATAGTCCTATTACTCCCTCCCTTGGGCCCCCTCGACTGGGGCCTACTGTGAGGTCTCGGACGACCGAGTACCCCAAATGGTCTTCGACCATTCAAACTCCCTCAAATCCGAGGTCCTTCCGCTACTTTACAGTTTTCCCCAGACGGTATCCTGGCCTGGTTGTCTCTGAGACCCCTTTCCTGTGTCCGCCAATTTCCGCGACACTTGACTGATGCCCTCTTTATTGTTACGCGTGTATACTTTATACGCCCCCGATTTCCATCTTTTTTCCCTCTGAATTACTCGCTCTGACACGGTTCCTCCCGCTGCGAGCGTCGAGCCCCCACCGATACGGAGCGAATGTAATGTGAACCCGTCAGGTTTCGCCCCTGACTCCGCGACGATCTCTTTAAGCGCCTGGGTTGCTTGGTCGTATCGCCATGTTACGACTTTACCCTTGCTACGGTACAACGAAATAGGTGCGTGTTCGGGCAGCATGGAGTGACACGACATCAGTTCCACCATAGGAGCGACGGCAGCACCGTCCGACTGCAGCCCCGACCGCGTGCCCTGCACGGTGTCCCGTGTTCCTAATACTACGCTACCCTCCCCTGCTTGGTCCCCTTTGTGTCCACGAAATCGGACTTATACCCTGTCGGCCTGCCGCCAGAGTAAATACGACAGCGCTAAAAAACGCAACGTCGGCTCGTGTTAGACAGTCGGGTGCACCCCGCCCCCGTCCTTGGCCCACATCTCGTCGGAACGGGCCATTAAAAAGTAACTCATAGCCAATCAAAGCCATAACACCCGACCCCCCCGGCCCCCCCGAGGATATGCCCTGCTCTCCCTTGTGCAGCATGTCCCATGACACCGGATGTCGCACCCGACGAGCGGTACCCGCGTCGGCGTGCGCCCGAGCTATTCCTTTCAATGCGTGTTTGACTGTTGGTGACTGCGTGGGAAGTTCCAACCTGTACTCTAGCCGGTGAAAATATTGCACTGCGGATATTTTACTCGCGATCGTTCCCGCTCGGTTCACCTGCGACGCGCTACACCAGGCGGCAAAGTCAACGATTGCCAACTCGCTGTCTTCGGCAGTCTCGTCTGCCCTCAGAGATTGGTCCCTCCCCATTAGCCTGCGAAACCTGGACCAAGATGCGAAACCTGACGCATAAGTATGTTCAGACGAGACCGCAACTGCGTTTCGGAGATACTGCACGCCAATGCCCCGGAACAAAACGCGTCTCCGGCGAATCCCAGCCTCTGTTCCTGCCAGTCAATACCGGGTCGGAATTCGCGGAGGGAATCGTTGATGGACGCGCGCTTCCATCGCGAGATACCATCGGCTAACGTGTTGGCGATTCCAGCGACATGCTTGGCGCGAAACGACCAACCTGAATCCATTTGTAGACATCCTAATATGCGCATCAATGCCCCCGATCGAGGCTCCGTGCCCCCCTTGCACCGATTCACCCAGTGAATTGCCGACATGCTGTCCCCTTTTTAGTAGCAGACTTTTCCCCCCCATACTGCGGCCGCGTCCCGGCGGGCCCGACAAATGCCCACGCCGTGAGTGCCATACCCAACAGTTCCAACACGTTAATGGACAAGTCATCCTGATCCTGCTTGTGCACTATCAGGCGTTCTTGCACCTCGTCTGCCAAATCCATCCCCTACCACCGGCCCGATTCCAAGCAGTACCCGCCCATGGCGGTGCCAGAGGCGTCGGATACCAGGGTGTGTGAGTGCGGCTGAAGATAAAAACTGTGTAAGGAAGCACCGAGCCTTCCCCCTGTTGAGCCGCGCGCGCGCTCTACAATCAACGCCCAAAACGCGACATCCGCGTGAAACTCCGGAGTAGGGAAACACACCTTTAGGCGAGCTTCCCGAGGCTCCGTTTTTTTTTTTTTTTTTTTTTTCTTGTCCCGGGTTCAATGGGGGCAATCCCACGGCTAGCAGCATGCGACGCACTAAATACTTCCCCGGCCGCACTACTCCGCATACGTGCAGCAGTTTCCCAATAGACGTTCGAAGTTCGGACTCGGTTGCGACGGTGCGCTCGGCCGGCCACGTGCCGAGCAGGTTTCGGAGCTGTGTGAGTTTTTCCGTCGGTAAAGAAATGGTCATTGCTACCGTGTCAACTTCCCAAGCCAAACGTTTGTCATATGCAAAACCGTCCCTCGTTACTTCGCAGAAACCTAATTCCCGCCTGGGCCATGTCGTCGAGAATGCTTTCGACCTTCCCGCTACCCGCCCGTGTCGTGGAAAGTTTCTGCCATACGGCTAGACACTCGTCTCCATCGGATACAAATCTCGATGCCGACCCCGACCGAACAACTTGTGGATCTCGAGCTGAGTCCACCACGTGTTGGGGTCCCGGAGTTGGCCTCGCCGGCAGACGAGGCCCGCGTCCCTATTCGTCGTTATCTTTCTCCGGTTTCTCCACCTCCTGCCTTTGGCCTGCTTAGATCCGTCGGCCCGTGTCTTCGCGTTCGGGCTGGAACCTCCTTCCAGCCCCGTCTTGGCGCGGTCTGCCTTGGTTTGCGCCCGGAACTGCTTCCAGCGCGGATACCCTGGCGCCATTTCTTGCATACTGCGTGGGCAAACGTGCACGCTGTGCCTTAATCACACCCCCGCGAGGACGCCCACCCCAAACCACGGCGACTCGGCCCGCGTCTTCGCCCGCTTGACCGATGGTGCGGGAGAGTGGTCTTGAGCCCCTGGCACGCTGAGCCTCCACATTACAGAGGGAAGCTGCTCGATGCTTGGTGGTGAAGTCCACTTTCCCCCGATCGTCACGGATGCGTCTAGCAGAGCGGATGTTCATACCAGTATATCTTCGTTGATGACTTTCTCGATGCGCTTCTTGTTCGACGGAATCCGAATCGCCTTGGTGCATTGTCGCTTATGTTTCTTTACAGCGTCAACGCCTATCTTGCAGCCTTCGAGTAGGACCTCCACGCGCGGAATGCTCTCTACCGATTCGGCGCCCTTTCCACTTTGATAAACCATGTCGACGAGGAGTTCCATCTGCTCTTGCACGTTCAGGTCGGTCGACGGATCCCCGGGGTCCCCGTGTGGCATGTGGTCCAATACGTCGAAGGCCGTAATTGCGCAACTTGGGAGGTAACCGCGGGTGTGACCAGTGCTACGTTAACCAATACTACTTGCAGCTCCTCCAGTTTCTCTCAAACCACTGTCATTACGCCCGAAATACTCCAACTCCGCCGAGCGCTCAAGTTCTTCCTGGCCACGATGACCTTGGCTTCCTGCCCCCGTAACATAGACTCGAACGTCCCTGCGTCCTCGCCATTTTTCATCCTCCTCGTGTTCCCCGGCCTGTACTTCGGCGATGACATCTATAATCTCCGTCATCATGTCGCTCAACTGGGATACCGTGTCTTTCAATTGCGCGGTATCGGCGGTCTGCGCTTCCGCTGCCGCTCGTGCCACCCGACGACGTTCCTATGCCTTCGACCGCTCGTGCTGCCCCAGCATGCCCAGTGCTGGTTCAGTACCAGGTGAATTGATATCCCCCGAAGCGACATCCAAACATCAGCCCCCGCTGAACCGCTTCCCCCTGAATCGGCTCCCGCGACGTTGCCCCCCCCCTGAACCAATCCCCTCAAAAACGGGACATCTGTATCGCTCGCCGATCCTTAGGGTTAGATCGTCTGCGACCTTAGTTCGCAAAAGCAGGATATGGCATTCGGTGACGAGAGGATTCGTTAATTGAGCCGTTCCGATACTACTGTATGTATGGTTCTCTCAACCGACTGTCATTAGAGGTATCGCTCGGCTTAACCATCTATACTTCATGGATTTACATCTCGCCGTAGCTCTCCATAATACCAGGTAGCATTATGGATCATGTCAACTCGCCAATCTGTGAGAGACGCTTTGCCTTTCCAGAGTCAACCGACGATATCCTGGTATGTATCTCCTCTTTGTTATCTCACTCCCCCCCGGCGCGGCCCTCATCGGAAGACGTGGATTTTTAATGTCGAGCCGGGTTTGTCTTTGATAACCTTGCGTAATTGTTACTGCGCACAAGCGTCCCATCCATACTTCATGGTTTTCTCTCTTTACCCGCCCTGTGTTGATGTTATCACCCGGCTTGAGACCAGTCATGCCTCGTGGAATTACCTCTCACCGAATTTTCCATGATAACATTGTTATCGCCCGGCTTGGGACCGGTCATGCCTCGTGGAATTACCTCTCACCGAACTTTCCATAATAACATTCCGAATGATTCACATTCCGTTTGTGAATCTGGGTGAATCTATGCACTACGCATCGCCTTCCCTCAGCCTATCTCTCTGGGATTCCGACACTTGAAGTTATCACCCGGCGTGAGACCAGTCATGCCTCGTGGAATCACCTCTCACCGAATTTTCCATTATAACATTATTATCGCCCGGCTTGGGACCAGTCATGCCTCCTGGAATTACCTCTCACCGAACTTTCCATAATAACATTCCGAATGATTCACATTCCGTCTGTGAATCTGGGTGAATCTATGCACTACGCATCGCCTTCCCTTAGCCTATCTCTCTGGGATTCCGACACTTGATGTTATCACCCGGCTTGAGACCAGTCATGCCTCGTGGAATTACCTCTCACCGAATTTTCCATGATAACATTGTTATCGCCCGGCTTGGGACCGGTCATGCCTCGTGGAATTACCTCTCACCGAACTTTCCATAATAACATTCCGAATGATTCACATTCCGTTTGTGAATCTGGGTGAATCTATGCACTACGCATCGCCTTCCCTCAGCCTATCTCTCTGGGATTCCGACACTTGATGTTATCACCCGGCTTGAGACCAGTCATGCCTCGTGGAATTACCTCTCACCGAATTTTCCATTATAACATTGTTATCGCCCGGCTTGAGACCAGTCATGCCTCGTGGAATTACCTCTCGCCGAATTTTCCATAATAACATTCCGAATGATTCACGTTCCGTTTGTGAATCTGGGTGAATCTATGCACTACGCATCGCCTTCCCTCAGCCTATCTCTCTGGGATTCCGACGCTTGATGTTATCACCCGGCTTGAGACCAGTCATGCCTCGTGGAAGTATCTCTCACCGAGCTTTCCATAATAACATTCCGAATGATGCACCTTCCGTTTGTGAATCTGGGTGAATCTATGCACTACGCATCGCCTTCCCTCAGCCAATCTCTCTGGGATTCCGACACTTGATGTTATCACCCGGCGTGAGACCAGTCATGCCTCGTGGAATTACCTCTCACCGAGCTTTCCATAATAACATTGGTATCGCCCGGCTTGAGACCAGTTATGCCTCGTGGAATTACCTCTCACCGAACTTTCCATACTAACATTCCGAATGATTCACGTCCCGTTTGTGAATCTGAGCGAATCTTTGCGTTATGCTTCGCCTTCCTTCAGCCTAACTCTCTGGGATTACGACGATATACTACTGTTAGTTATCCCGTTCTCGGCCTGCCTCCTAGTCATATTAGTTGACCTGGCTTGTGTTTTTTTTTTTTTTTTTTTTCGGAATAATATAGATACCTCGCACAAGTAATCCATTAATCATGCTCAACATACCCAGATAATGTCAGTATGACCTCTCGTACTCGACTCTCCTGCGACTAAACAGCCGAAATAGACTGTACGCACGCAGTCCACCTTGGTGCGTTGTCTTGTGTAGTTATCGGTCAAAGCAAAACATGACGGCTTTCTCTTACGAGCCGTGCGTACTTTCTCGTCAATGAACACACTTATTAGTGGCAACTGAGTGGTCCGTTCGTTGGACATCATATTACGTTCTGGCACTACTGTTGTACCTGGTACGTATTGCCGTGGCCTGGTCTTGTGTGTAGGTTATCTCTGTGCCTATGCACTGCGATACCAACGAACGTATAATATATGAAATAAATACCCCTGGCATATGGTAGTACCTGTCAGTTACTTGATGTACGACATACGCCCGACCCATTGATCACTTGCCCGAGCAAGTGTTCGATAAATGTTGAGTCTGCACGTCCGACCAAATTCGTCACGCACGCAACTCCTGTTGGATGCATCGTGTGCTAACAGCAGAGTATACCTTGACTTGATCCGTTTCGTCGATCTGTACACCTTAGAACAATCGGTTCTGTACGGGGTTTTGGAGACCATGCCTATCTTCTGTATATATGCCTGGCTCCCGTTTGGTCCTGCTGCGCGAGACATTCGGTGGATAGGTGCTCGTACGATAAAGCTCAAGCTCCCATACTACGGCCATAATTATAATACGGTGAGTGTATTCGTCGTTGCAACATGAGCGCCGGCCGCAACTACCATGCGCGTGAGTATGTCAACCGGACCAGATCCCCAAGAACACCAAGGGCATCAAGTGTGGTGGAGATGGCCACCCAGGGAAGCCATCTTCCCCCCGGGTAGTGTACTAAATGTCCCTGGCCTTTATATTAATAGTACCTGTTAATTTGGTTGATATTATATATACGCTCGATCCATCCATTTCTTGCCCACCTGTACAAGGAGTCTTCGTGTCCGACCAAATTCAGCATTAACCCAACTCCTGTTGGAGACAGACGTGATGCATTATTATTAACAATGGTGTATATATAAAAATGACTTGGTCTGTCTAGTCGATAGATATCCAAGCCACGAAGGCCTCCTGTATACCATGCCGGCCGTCTCTATATCTCCTTGGAGCGCAGAACTGCCGGTCATCCACCAGCGTCGATCCGGACCGGACGCGTTAGACATCCCAGGCACGAACGATACCTGCTCGGCATATCCTGCCCCCAACTACCATGCACACAAGGCGACTATGTATCTCTTGGTATTTAGAGTACTTGAGCCGCAACGACAATAAACAAGGTTTTATATTTACCGGGTACGTACCACACGTGTACACGAATTTATCAAATTGCATTGCGGACTTTTTATACCCACGTTTAACGTGAGCGCATTCGGTGGTCGTGGTGCAGCGAGCAAGACCAGCTCGTGTGTTGCTTGTCGTCACCTGGCGCGTGGTTGCATTTCACATGAAACTGTCCCTCTACTCGCGGGCGTCCAGCAAACGCATTCATTACTTGTGCTCGTGCTGATTCTTCACCCGAGAGAGAAGCAAGCTCTGTGGTCGCGAAGACGCGTCGTGTGACCACACTCACCCACCGACCATTACTACCATTGACATGTCACCGAGGAATGATACGAGTACAGCATACCCTGCGTCGCCGTATAATAGTTCGTGCGTTATATCAATCATGTATGTGCACTTACACTCATTGGTTCGCTCATACAGTCAGTATCTTCCCGATACCATACAATACCAACATGAGTTAGTTCGCCGGCGGATCGGTCACGTAAAAAGTTGCTCCCATACTATCAAGTATATAACTTGGGTTGGTTGTATCTCGTGACTCGGTTTCCGTTGTATCATACCCAGTGCGCCTTCCCACGGGGTGAGCCTCTGTTACCTACCAGACGGCGTGAAATGCTAGAAACATTGCCATGTGTAATCCGTGACAATTGACACCATGTAAAGACACTCTCACCGGTTGATGCGGTGAATTGTCGTCCCGACCTTTTCCGAGGAGCGGGGTGCCCCCCGGAATTACCACATGCGTAATCCATGGCTATTGATACCGTGTAAGGACACTCTCACCGATTGATGCGTTGAAGAACATAAATCACAGCGGAGACGGACGGCCCAGGAACTAGAAACTACGGAAATTCTGGTAGATTGACCTTCGATTTTTCAGGAAGGTTTTTGCTCTGTATCACGTAGTTCACTGGTCAGCTGAGGTCGCGCGCTTCCCGTTTGAGATTGCTGTGCTTGTCGAACTGTGTGAGAATGATTTCGTGTGCGAGCTCTCTTCTTGTTCACCAGGTATCTAAATATTGGACTTATCAATTACATCGTATTTTTCGACGTCCGCTTAAACTGCTCAAGCTTAGTTTCGTTTCGGCTAGTCCCTTACCTCAGGGATACACGTAAAGTATGCGTTGGTTTTCGCTCATCAATCATAGAATATTTCAACCTCTAAATTCGCAATTCGCCCGTTCACAACAAAACACGGATTGTTTCTCGATCTGTTCCAGAGTCTCCTCACAAGCCTTCCCTATATTGAAGAAAGTATCCTTCTTATATGTAAGGATGGATCCTGTATGGATACCTGCTGGGATGCTGGAATGTCATCATCAGATCTATTAATAATATCGCTCTGTATTTCACTACCTCTGATACTATAATGAGGCGCGCAGAGCGAGCCTTTTTTTTTTCTTGGTTTTCTAAGAAAAAAAGTCTCTTGATAACACCTCGGATACGAGGGTAGGGTGCCTTGCTTTGAGTTTCTCTGTGTATCTTGCTTTGGTTTGTGTGTTCTTCACATTAAACGTTCTTCTACTATTCGACATCCAGCAAGCCCAGTGTCCGTGCTGATTCTTCACCCTAGAAAGATACGAGCTCTGTGGTCACAGACTACGACACAGAGACAACACACCGTAATGCATTAATAGCCTACGCAATATCATGCCTTCGCACTAGGTGCGGCCGACACAGCATACATACATACGCCAGCAACCAAAATACACCATCAAGAAAGAGAAGCAACGAAGAAACCAAACCGAAAAAGAAAAGGAGAAGAATCTCAAAAAAAACAAATAAAATGGGAAGCCAAAGCTCAGACACATACCCCGAGCATGAGCCAAAATGGACGTGCAAGCGGGAAGAAACGGGAAGGAAAAAGGAAAATATGCATCCAGGGGAAAATTTAACTAAGTAAATAGCGAAGGAATGAGTGGGCCCAAAATACGCTCGTCACCTACTAGTACTTCTTTCTTTCATAAGGATAAGAAGGGGAAAATATAGGAAATAGTTAAGTCATGGCAAAAAAAGCGAAGCACCAAGCCATAAATACCGAACGGCCGCAGCAGTTAACGGTACGAGTAGCAAAGAAACGTCCAACCTATTAGTCGGCCTGGTACCTTGCTACCCTGTCTGCGGTCTCTTTGCTACTCTCTTCTACCGTGGTTTCCCTTCAGCTCCTCCCGTTCCCCCCCCTGCCCCCATACACTTGTACGTTGTTCCTTCTACCCCTCCTGCTGTTACCCCTCCCCCCGTTCCCTTTAACACTACCTGCAGCGGATGCGCGGCGCTGTCTACTCAGCTTTGCCTCAGCCTCGTGCCACCTGCCCATCAACCGTTCAGCTGCTTCGAGGATTCCCCGGGACCACTTTCCCGTCTGTTTTGCAGCAGTGGGCCACAGTGCGGTCCCAACTCCAAAGACTAAGGGGCAGTCTTCCGTTGGTCTCTCGGTGGCTTTGAACACTCTAAGGTCCTCAGCAATGGCCCTAGGCCAATTCTTGAGCTACCCGCCGTGTTTCGAGCTCTCCCCACTAGCGATCATCCCGAACATCAACCGACTGAGCAACCGCCCCTCGTGTTGCCGCATCAGAGCCCCCGCAAAGAAGAGTCGCCGTTTACGGATGGTCGTTTCGATACTTTCGCATCGTGTTATCCTGGACGCCTTCGCGTACGAGAGGGTGGTATGGTCGGTGCGTAGTCGGCGCTGGAAGCCAATGACTCGCAGAAGGACTTCGTGGTGGGCTGATCGACGCTTGGCGAAGTGGTCCGCATTGAGGGTCCACGTCACGCAACCGTACAGCAAGGTCTCAATCACCTCGGCTTTCAGCATCCGGACTTTCAGACTAAGCGGTGCGTTCGTCCTATCGTACAGTTCCCGACCATACCGTTTCAGGCATGCCCGCATCAGACATATTCGTCGCTCGATTTCGAAGGAGAGATCAGCGTTCTCGTGGATAATGCCTGCTAGGTATAAAAACTGGGTCGTCTGTTTATACTTCTGGCGTGCAGCTTCGACCACGAGCGGTGAGATGGTAAACATCTGATCCGGTGTTCGTAGGAGCATCGTCTCTGTCTTCTTCTCGGATACCGTGAGACCTACTGCTTCGAAGACAGTCACGATGACTGTCATCATTCTTGCAAGGCCTTCCGCCGACTTCGAGACTATTCCTGCGTCGTCTGCATACAACATGCCCCAGACAGCCCTTTGCACGCATGCCAACGGTTCCTCTTTTCCGACATCCCTGTCCTCTTCGAGATGAACCAAACCCCTTACGATGCATTCGTCTTTGGTGAGGTGTACCAGCACGATGTGTATCGCAGCGGCGAAGAACACGTTTAACAGTAACGGCGATATAGTACGCAGCCTTGCCGCAGCCCCTGGGTTACATTGAACCAGTCCGAGTGTTCACCGTCATCCGCACGCACGCGAGCCCGCATGCCTTCGTGAAAATTGCGAATGATTTTGAGCATCTTGGTCTGTACACCAAGGCGTGTGAGTACCTCCCACAACTGTTCTCGGTCGATAGAGTCATACGCTTTCTGCAGATCGATGAAGCACATGTAGAGGGGGGTTTTCTTCTGCCGTCCGAGCTCCTGCAACCGGCGCACGACAAACAGCATATCGACCGTGGACCGTGCGGGGCGGAAATCGCACTGTCCTTCAGGAAGTTTTGCTCGGTCTCGAAGTAGCTGCTTAGACGGGACGCAACGATTTTCAGCAACACCTTGCCTGCGTGAGCAACAAGCGAAATGCCTCTGTAGTTGTTGCAATCAGTTAGATCCTTCTTTTTGTGAAGGGTTTTTATGATCGCATCTTTCCATTGCAGAGGGACTTCTCCCGTTACCCAAACGTTAACAAGGATACTGTGAAAATACTGCACGAAAGCGGGGTGGTCAAGTTTCAGTACTTCGACCGGGAGACCATCTGGTCCAACGGCTTTCCAGTTTGACTGACCGTTCACTGCTTCCATCATCTCGTCAATGGATGGTTCATTTCCCAGGGATAGGTTCAGCGGTCGTGGTGGCACTAGGCCGATGATCGTGGAGTCAAGTTTCAGCGATTTCGTGTTCAATAGTTTGTGGTAGTGCCCCGCCCATCTTTCACGAATTCGCGCTATGTGTGTGTGGATGTGTGTGTGATACAACATTCTTTTGCGCCACGTTTGACCACCGTGCTCAACGCACACGGCACCAATTCCAGTCCCGGCGGGCTCTGTGCACGCACACACAAACAAAACTTTCTCGTGCTGGTGCGGTGGTAAGTCCTCCACAGCAGTTGGTCGAGCTAGGTGCGGCAACGTGTGTAGGCACATGTTTGTGCTGGGCCATGAGGAAAAAACACAGAACCAACAACAGTAATATCAAATATTAGAACGGTTTCGGTGTTTTTAGTTCTACCTAACGAAACCCAGCTCTACGAGTAATACTCGTAGGCAGACTGTGCCTGTCCATAGCATAGAGTGTTCGGGCCATGTTCCCGACACATGCTGCAGGTGGTAGTGTCAGGCCCACCCTCCTACTGATGAAAGGAC
This sequence comes from Macrocystis pyrifera, assembly GCA_031763025.1. Classification (NCBI taxonomy): domain Eukaryota; class Phaeophyceae; order Laminariales; family Laminariaceae; genus Macrocystis; species Macrocystis pyrifera. Next base: position 14,703,638 of record JASSKH010000009.1, read on the forward strand.
GGAGAAGCAGGAGAAAATCTGGGGGTCTCAGGGGTTGATGGACGAGGAGCGTCTTACACTATTGCTCCGGGGGGGCGATTCTGGGAGCGCTTGTTCTAAGCGGGGGAGGATGAGCGGGATGCCGCTGGGAGGCGTTGTCCTAAACCAGCGGCACTTTGGAAACACTAACCCACTTAGCTCGGCTACAGCACTACGAAATTGCAGGAGTTCATTTTTTAGTTCATTTGTTTGGTAGGCGCTAGGTGATTGCTATGAAGTCATGCAAAAAAGACCCTGTCATCTCGCATTATCGTCGCGATCTGTGTATCTATGGCGGGAGTAGGGGGCAATAGGAGACTATTGTCCGAAGGAACGGGGTTCCTTGCGATCTCTGACATTCTGTTTTTGCCTAGTTTTCACCTCGGAGGCGCGATGATTGTGATCATTCTTATCGATTGGCACAATAGTGTTAGGTGGTACAGGTATTGTACGTCGGGGGAACTGTACGGAGTTTAGGAGCCAAGCGAGCATTCAGGAACGAAGTTGGAGGGGACGTAACAGTGTACGCCGCGTTAAGAGAACAAGGCGACGCATGTAGTGTGCGTATTGGGGAAGGCCTTCCCCATGGGAAAAAAATAAATAGATTAGCCGGGTTTGCTTCCCTACACCAGAGGAATACCGACTGAGACAACTAGGAGATGGCTCTGGCGTATGTTCCGCAAGCGGGGTGGAACGACGGGAATGCAGGTGGCAGTCTTTGCATCGAACTGAAAGAGCTCGAGGGTGTGCATGTGGGACGGACGGCCCAACGGCCCTGTTTGTTCTGAGAACGAATTAATACATGATGTTTTGGAAGTGGGTATATCTGAGCAGCTTTTCGAGGAATATAAGCTATCTCGGCCGGAGAGCCCGACGAGATTACACCATCATGCATGACACGCGCACCGCTCGACTCTATGACAGTAGGTTGTACAGCAGTAGTAGTGGTGGCACTGCTAGAAGCTCTGTTGGACACACGTCAGGTTGTAGGTTTTTCGTCTTCAAATAATTATGCCGAATTTTGAGTTCGGAACCAACACAGGACAAAATCGGGTACGTTTACAAAGGGTCCAATGGTTAGATTGACAAGCCGAGCGTACAGCGACGCTGACCCTGACCTCGTGCGTCCAACTGCTACTGCTGCTGCCGTTTTTTTTGCTGCAGAAGCTGTGCTGTAGATGTCGTACATCAGTAGTAGCGGTGGCTCCTGCTACCCGCTAGGGGAAGTCCTTTCTCTTGGACATCTCTAGAGCATGTCGGGTGCAGATTTTTGGTCAAGTTATTATGTCGAATTTCGAACAAACATAGGACAAAACCGAGTACGTGTACAAAGGATTCAAGGGTTAGCTTGACAAGCCGAGCGTATAGCGACGCTGCCCCTGGCCTCGTGCGTCTTACTGCTACTGCTGCTGCTGCTTTATTGCTGGAGAAATACTGCTTTTGCTGTAGATGTCACACGTCAGTACAAGCAAGTAGTGGTGGCACCTGCTACGAGAAAGAAGCTCTTCCTGTTGGACGAAACATTTCATGGGCAGACTTTTCGTCTTCAAATTATGCTGAACCTCACCCAGAAAACACTGCTGTTGGAAAAAATATTTCAGGTGTGTGTTTGTGTGCTCTTCTTGTTCTTTCTACCCGTCGACATCCAGCACAACCAGTGTCCGGGCCGATTCTTGAATCCCTGAGAGGTACAATACGAATGCAAGTTCTGTGGTCGCAGCAGTGCAGATTTTTCGTCTTCAAAATATTTGCCGGATTTCGAGGTGGAAACCAGGATACCCACGACAAAATCCAGTCTTTGGTGTGTGCGTGCTCCTGTGTTTTTCATATATCTAGAGCAGAAGAGGTCAAGCACATTAACGATATTGAGATTCACCAACGACGGCGTATGTAGAAGATGTTGTTCGTTTTGGTTCAGCACAAAACAGAATAATCCGTATTCGCCCCGCATGATGCATCGCAGATATGACTACTGCAGGTATTACTGAGGTCGCGCCTCATTACCACGAATGACTATTAATAATAGTACAGTTCGAGTCGATCTATCTTTCTTTCTCTTTTTATTTAGTTAAGTGTTCCCCGGGATGCATATTTCCCTTTTTCCTTTCTACTTCCCGTTTCTTCCCCCTTGCACGTCCATTTTGGCTCATGCTCGGGATATACTCGTACGTGTCTGAGCTTTGGCTTCCCATTTTATTTGTTTATTTGGGATTCTTCTCCTTTTCTTTTTCGGTTTGGTTTCTTCGTTGCTTCTCTTTCTTGATGGTGTATTTTGGTTACTGGCGTATGTATGTATGTTGTGTCGGCCGCACCTAGTGCGAAGGCATGGGATTGCGTAGGCTATTAATGCATTACGGTGTGTTTCTCTGTGTCGCAGTCTGTGACCACAGAGCTCGTATCTTTCTAGGGTGAAGAATCAACACGGACACTGGGCTTGTAAGATGTCGAATAGTAGAAGAACGGTTTAAGGTGAAGAACACACACACACACATCTAGCCGCGGGTGCGCAACCATGCTGGCCACAGGCTCCTGTTCAGTTATCGGATGTAAGAAATAAAGGTGTGGGTGGCCGTTTCCTTTTGACTCACAGCACACAAACAACGAGCTCAGTCCTGTTTCGTGTTCCCAACCCACCAATGCGTCGTATGCACATGGCCTCTTTTTATGTCACATACATGCAGTTTCCCACAATATATGCTTCTTCTCCGGAAAACAGGGGAAACATCTTTTTCCACGCTTGCTTGTTATAATGGGGCAATGCACGACAGCGAGGATCGCTTCTTCTTTGTCTGTGTTCTGAGTTTATCTCTCGCCTGAATAGCGCTTCAGTCTCGACTACGACATGACAGCATCAATACTGTACCCACGCTAGGTCCTATGCCGGCACCTGCTCATAGGTTTCGTAGTTCGTTCGGACGTATTGTTAGATTCAGAGTCCGGCCTAGACGCCATTATAGCGAAGAGACCCCGTATACATACACCTGTTATTGGTGGTAATGAGGCGCGACCTCAGTAATACATGCAGTAGTCATACCTGCGATGCATCATGCTGGGCGAATACGTACGGATTATTCTGTTTTGTGCTGAACCAACACGAACGAACATCTACCTACGCCGTCGTTGGTGAATCTCAATAATATCATAAATGTTCTTGGCCTCTTCTGCTCTTGAGATCTGAAAAAGACAACATCAGTACGCAAACACCTGTAACAAATGAGGAAGGTTTTCGTAGGGGCAACCTGGTGTTTGGAGGGTAACGGGTAGAAAAAATAAACCAGAGTGAAGGAATGAGACTGTTTCGGAGGGTTTCCCATATAATAAGAAGGGATATTTGATACGGGGTAAAAATGAAAAAAGAAATGGATTGGAAGTTCTGGATGAACGATGAGGAAAAACCAACGCAGTTCAGGTACGAGCAAGCAGCGGTAGAGCTGTGTGAAGCGGGGTCGTCGGTGCAGCGAGTATCCAGGATAGATAGCTAACGGGGAAGGCCCCCCGCACGAGCTGAATAGAACCGGGCAAGGGACGTCAGGGAGTCGTCTAGTTGTTTCTTTTGCCGCCCTCCCTCCCGCACCAAATTTCCACGGCGGATGGGCAAACGGAGGGGAAGGAGACACAGTGGTCGACTAGTAGTGGCTTACTCCCGATCGCACGGGCCTAGTATTCGTTTGGCAGTCGAGATGGATCCCGGGTATAAACAGGTCGTTAGAAACGGAAAACCCACCCGAAAGCACGCGCAACGTCGTGGTAGATTAGCCGTGATTTCCCGAGAGCACGGGCCGTTAGAAACGGAGTCATTGTGGAAGCCAGGGTGGGTGATATCGTAGATCTCATAACACGCACGCGCGAAGGACACGTCACCGGTCAAGCAATGTCAAATCTCGGGCCACGAGCGGTCTCACGTTATTGACGGTATTGACCTGTCCCCGGAAGATAGCGACCGGGACATTATCCGCCGCAGACTGTGGGGTGACAAAATATCCCCCCCACCGAGTCAGACTAGCTCTAGCATCTCTTTGCTAAATATCAACGAAGCATTCTGCTCGGCTTACGTAGGCCGTAACGACGGCTACAAGGGACCCTCACCACGCGACCTCATTACGATGACCTCTCCGCGACTTCGACACTGCGACGCCTCCGCGACTACATCGGTACGAACGACGAGCACAGGAACTACATTGGTGACCGTCGTGTTTTTTTACCATGCCATGCTCCGGAGGTCGACCGAAAAAGAAACGAACGAAGACACACCTAGCGGCTGAAGCGGCGTCCAGCAACAGCCGCGAGTCGAACATCTTCGAGGCTCTGGCGCCCCGAGACCCCGACGAACCTGAAACGAACGAGCAGACTGGAGTGGAAGAGACTAAGGTGGCGGACGACGACAGTGAGCCCAGCCCTGCGGACGGCGACTTCGAGCTCAGCCCCGCCGACGAGGACGAGCCCGAGGAAATCATAGCTCAGGCCTCCAGTCTGGCAGACGAAGTTATGGCGGGACCGAGCCCCTTCCCCCACGGAGACCCTGTCCTCTCCGAGACAGCAGTTTGCCTCCGACGGTGTATGCTCGACGGCACGACTCCGCCGGCCTGGGTGCTCCAGATGATAATGCCAACGAATACGAACCCGGTGAATGGACCCACGGCGGCCCAGATGTGAGAGGTGAGAGGAGTCTCAAAGTTCCCCACACAAAATCTCGACTTAGCTTTTGAGGGGGCCGAAAAATCACAGACTGACGCGGCCACCCCAGTCCAGCATTCGAGCAGTTCGGACAGCAGCAGCCACTCCCCCCTTGACCCATCTAGCCAACCCTTGTGAGCAGCACGTACATCCTCTGCTGTGTCCACACCCGCTAACGCTCGGTCAGAGCTGCCAGTACGTACATCCTCTGCTGTAGCCCCACCTACCAACGCACTCGTGATGCAGCCAGCACGTACATTCTCGGCTGTAAGTGAAAAAACTTACCAGTCAACCCCAACATCGACTTAGCCGATTAATCACGGAAAGTTTTGCGTAAAAAAGACAGACCTTCCGCGTTCACTGAAACTGGTCGGATCACCGTCGGAGGACGTGCTCGAGATCTTGGCAACTCTTCCGCTCTCGCATACGCGTCACTCCCCTGACAGTACACCGGAAGCAACTATCGACGACCATGCAGTCAAGTACCTCCCCCTCCAAGTCAGCCGGGAAGCAGCTACCACTATGCAACAACTACAGTGCGAGACTTTAGAGTGGCGAACCGACAAATAACTGGCAGAACTGAACCATGATGAGAAGGCGCGCGAAATCCGAGCCCCCCGTCCATACCGTGACTGGACCAACGCCCTCACAAATCTGTTCAGCCCAGTCAATCGCATCGTCTTGCTCGCTCGCACCATCGCTATCCTCAAGCAAGGGAGTAGTGAATCTGTCGACTATTACGGATTGAGAGTAACCCAAGCTTACGCACGACTCCTGGCGGAAGCCAAACGCACCGCTCCCCCGAACGTCTCGCCGTACAAACACGCGTGGCAAACCTCGCTGATGACCACTTTCGAAAACGGCTTGATTCTCCTGATACGAGTAGAGCTCATTCGCCAAGACCCCGCCCTCACATACCAAGCATCTCGTACGCGTGACAAAAAGCACGAGACGAACGCCTTACGCGGACCCCTTCCACCACCCCCGACCACGTACGCATCTGCCTTCACCGGCGCCTCTCCTGGCCCTGACCGACAGCTGATTACGTCAATGGCAAATATCGAAAAAGCCATTGTTTCAAACCTCACAGCAGAGCGGGGGCGAGCCAACCGGGTCACCTTCGCCAAGGACTCGCAAGGCCCGGCTGAAAAATGTGGCAGATCGGCGAGCACGGACCGCTCGCAATCCCGCAAGACGAAGGTCGCAGCGGGGGCCGAGTGCGACTATCCTATGTGCCGGCACCGAACCTCCCACTCGCGCCCCGAGTGCCGTTTGGCCAAGGCACATGAGGAGAAGGGGTGGATAGTGAGTAAGAAGGATAAATGAGGGGGCCCGCGCCGGTTGGCTCAAGCCGGTTCGGGGCGAACGTTAGCTAGGACCACCGAGCTCGCGGTGCAAACGATAGCGCAAGCAGCTAGCGTAACCGTAGCCAACGTCGGTAGACCTAGAGATAAGAGGAGGGATAAAAGTGGCCGAGAAACGAGCGACACCCCTCTGACGAACACCCGTGCAAAACACGTACATGCAGGCGACCAGTCGAGTACTCTAACAGAATCATTGAATAAGCAGCAGCTTCCGAGAGTCTTAGCAGTACAGCATGAAGTGGGACACACCCTAGAAACAACAGGCACAGTCGAGCAGAGTAGTCGGCGTCAAAGTGTTACATTTTCACCTCCCATGATACCGCAAGTCTTGTGTGTTTCTGCTGTGAACCGCAATGTTACTGAGAAGAAGGATCATCATCAGGTTTTTCTTCACGCGACGCTAACGAAAGGCACTTTGACGCTTTCCACGCGTCCGCATTGAGTGGGTATCCAAAATATCCCACCGCTTTAAACTCGTCATCAAAACGCGTACGAGTGAACGCCACAGTCAATTATCATCCTGCGCACATTATCACCATTGACACAGCAACCAATGTGCCGTCTATTTCTGTTAACTTCGTCCAGGCACACCCCACAATGAAAGACGCTGAATTTTTTCCAGTGCCCACGGGAGCGAGGTTCACCTCTCAAATTTGTAGGATACGTTCGCTTTGAACTGACGCTAGGAGATATTACCCTGCCACTCGAGGCGTTTGTATTCCCCTCTCTAGGGCCAGGCATTATGCTCCTCGATAACTCTCTCATGAACGTCTTCGGCGGCGTGCTCGATTAGAGTACAGAACGATTGTCATTCAAAACATCTCAAGTCAAAATAAAAGCATCCCACCGTAGAGTGAAAGTTACGACACACCTCGAGAACACTGCTACAGCTCAGTGCTCCGTGGTCTCAGTTAATACTAGTGTCGAACCCGTACCGGTGTTTTAGATAAACAAGTGCTGCATCCCCCCTCAAGTGAGATGGCAGTACGAGTAGAGTCAGTGAAAGCACCGACCGAAACCACTGCCGCATTAATTGAACCACTGATCGTCACGGTCGAGGACATTGAATCTTCTGCTGTACCCGAAGCCTTTCAATTTATGATAGTTGCCCGTACAGTGTGCCACTGGTCGACCACCGATAAAACAGAAGTCCTCCAAATCGTGAACCCGTCCCATCAATACGTATACTTGAAACGGAAGGCATTGCTCGGACATATTGCACCCGTATCGGTAGCTTTGAACAACACGACCAGTGCAATTCAGACCAACAGCAAGGCAAGAGAATCCACACGCAACGAACTCTGTGCGGCACTTACTACAGGGTTTGATAAGACCACGATCATAGAATGCGCACAAGTACTGGAGCTATGCACCAAATATCGAAGCGTTTTATCTCTTTCACCACAAGAGCTAGGTAAATGCACCCTAGCCGAAGCATCGTTTCCCCTTGAACCTAGAACACGTCCTGTAGATAGAACTCCGTACCGGGCAAACCCACGCGTACAGGAGACTATCGACAAGTGCGTGAACCAAACGGAAAAAGATGGAGTCATTGAACAGCGCCCTAGTCCCTGGGGTTCCGCAGTAGCTATTGTCGCAAAATCAGACGGCAATCCTCGGTTCTGCGTAGATTACAGGTCGACAATGAATAAACATCTAATCAGAATGGCCTGTGCCCAACTTAGAACGCCATCATGACACGGTCGGAGGAGCACCCTATATAACCGCGTGCGACGTACAAAATGCGTATCATCAAATACCAGTAGCAGCCAACAAACAAGATGAAACTATTTTGGTCACGCAGAATAGAAAGTGCGTCTTCAAACGCCTACCCTTTGGTATAGCTTTTGCACACTTTGGTATGAAAAGTGGTCTCTTGAAATATATGAATGACTGCAGATGTTGTTCATCAACCTGGGAAGGCCGCCTACAACTGCTAGAAAACATGTTCAAAGCATTGCAAGCAGCCGGCCTCACCCTGAAACCATCGAAAGTACGGTTTGGACCCCGAGAGGTTAAATACTTGGAACACATACTGACCGCCGACGGAATTCGGATTGGTGAAGATCGCGTAAAAGCTGTAGTTGACCTACCGGCACCTAATACCATGCAAGAGTTGCGGTCAGTACTTGGAATGGTCAACTTTGTCCGCAAGTTCATACCAAACTTGGCTAGCGTCATCGCAACCCTGGTAGCCCTCACAAAGAAAGAGGCCGTCAAGGAGGTAGATAAATGTTGACACCCAGAACACGACCAGGCGTACGCAACAGTGAAACAATTGCTCACCCAGGCGCCCGTGCTACAGTTCCCCAATTTTTTTTGAAGACTTTGTGATGCACGTTGACGCTTAAGAGGCAGGCGCGGGAACATTCCTCGAACAGCAGAAAGGCGATGACCTCGTAATAATCGCATACGTTAGTCAACGCTTCAATGACAGCCAACGCCACGACTCCACTACACTCAAAGAATGCTACGCTGTTGTCTTGGCGATACAGCACTGGCGGCCCTATTTATGGGGACGACGCTTTGAATGTGTGGCGGATCATGCGGCACTACGGTACCTGTACTCAATGCAAGACACATCGGACATGTTAACACGCTGGGCGATCGCATGACAATCGTAAGATTTCACCGTCCAACACAAACCCGGTAAGCTACATGTCGTGCCGGACACGGTTTCACGAATATTCGCGTTTGAGCATGAGCAAGAAATCGCTGAGCCGTCCCTTGCACCCATTTGCCGGAATGCACCAGATGACCCTACTGAACTACAAATAGCGCGAACCCCCCGCCCTTATCAGGTTTCCGCTGAAAAACTGACTAATCTAGAACCAGTACGCAGCGATAGAGAGATTTTTAGTGTGGAGTCAGTATTCGCGAGCGCGACCAATGTTTTCATTTCCGTCGATCAAGAAAAACTCCGCTCGGCTCAAGCAGCGGAGTACGGTCCGTAAATTGACTGCGTTCAGTTCGCAGACGCGCCCTTGCCCGAGAACGAAACGAAAACAACCATGTCGTACTTTTCAGTACAAGGCGGAATGTTTTTCAAATCGTACCTTCCCGGACACTTCTCAAAAAGAAGCACATTTCGCGATCAGTTGGTAGTACCAGAAGCCCTTGTCCGTCTAATTCTGCACGCTTACCACGACCACGTCATGTCAGGAGAACACCTTGCATCCAGACCGACTTACGATAAAATCCGCCAGAAATGTTGGTGGCCTACAATAAGCCGCGACGTGTGAGATTGGTGCGAAAGATGCCAAGCTTGCCAACGACGAAAAACAGCACACGTCAGACCCAAACTCCCAACAGGCAATATACCTGTCGAACGACCGTTCCAAAGAATATCGGTATCAACTTCAGCCGCAGGGATCGAATGTAAATATGTTCTCTCGATGATGGACCATCTGACACGTTTTGCAGTGCTGTTGCCGGTACGTGATAAGGCGGCCGACACAGTAGCCCGGGCTATCATCGAACAAATAATTAGCATTTTCGGCCCACGAGAGACCTTGCACTCAGATCAAGGCCACGAAAATGAAAACAAGGTAATATACCAGCTGCAACAGATTTTCGGATACACGAAGACCCGGACGACTCCGTATCGACCTCAGGGCAATAAAGTACCAGAATGCGTACGCTCCACTATGCACAACATGCTGGCCATGCATAGCGCGATAGATCAAAGCAACTGGGCGTCACTGTTACCGTTTGTCCAATTAGCTCACAACACTAGTTTTAGTGCTACGATGCATGAGACGCCATTTTTCTTGATGTTCGGGCGACAACCTCGACTTCCAGTCGATATAATTCTCGGTATTCGGCTGATGTAGGAAAAACAGCAGATACCGAAGGGTTCGCACAAAACAGGACAATTTGCAGATGGCTTTCGAACTCGCACGGCGAAATCTTACCGAGCGTGCAGACAAGGCAGACAAACATACAGAAAATAACAGTAAACTCGAACCGTACCCCGTGTTCAAACCTGGACAGGAAGTACTCGTGTACAAACCACACCAGGACGCGGATGGTCCTAACCCCAAACTGCTGCTACCATGGCGAAGACCGTATGTCGTCTGCTCCCAATTATCATCAGTGGTATATAGAGTACGACTTACGAATGACACACGAGAGGTGTCAGTCCATCTTACCCACAAAAAGCCCTACTTTAGACGGGAAACACCACCAGCACCTCAATTTGAGAACCATGCGGAATTATTTTTTGGGGGGAACCAATACCCCTACCCGCACTGGACCATCCAGACGAGGCTCAACCAACTTGAGTCCTATTTCGTAGACAGGGTAGTAGATTATAGACGTGGGCCTGGCAAAAAATGCCCCCATAACTACAAATACCGTCTGAGGCTTCGAGGGTACGACCCGGAGTCGGACCTTGAGTACCGTGCAGACGAAATACCTCAATGTCACAAATTTATCGCCGCATACCGAACCCAGAAAGGTTTGCAACTCGCGATAATCCCACCTTCTTCGCCCCCCGTCCCTTCTCTCGGCAAACGGAAGCGTAAAGTAGGCGAGGGATGAGCACAAGTTGAGACAGCGCTAAATAAGTACTCAACGCTCCGCGGCGTAAACCAAATCACCAACAAGTTGGCAAACACAGTCGACTCATCTGTAGGCATAAGAGTCAACAACGGTGATGAGAGTAGCACCGTCAGACATGGCAAACACACGTGTGTCCAATATGATCTGGCGGGCACTCCGACCGGCATTCTGGTGGGAATAGCCGGGCCAAGGAGACGCAATTGCAATAGTTGTACCCAACGGAAGAAGGCCGTAACAAACATGACAATTAATGCCCAAGCCCACACTGAGTTATGGACAAAACAGCAATTCCACCGTCTTGTCACACGAAATTGTTCGAACTAAAACCCACACACACAGGGAATGGGAGCCACGCGACTCCACCCCGCTTAAAACGAAGTCACCAGTTGATGCATTTAGATCAACCAAGTCGACTTCGCGTGGCCGCCCAAAAAATCACGGAAAAAAAAAAATATTTAGGGTTCAGCTACCCGTGGTTCACAGAACAGCGACGACGGGAGAGCACCAATAGTAGGTGTGACCTCACGCAAGTAGTGCGTTGAGATAAAGTTTTGAATTACCAAACAACTTCAGCATAGGCTGTCAGCGTGTACGCTTGAAAATGTATGCATCTTCGCCGGACCGGCGTTTGCCACCCGTGTTTAATCAACGCGTTGGCTGTAAGGAGTGGAAGCACGCATGTGAAGGCTGCTGTGTCTCGGTCCGATTATCAGCACCCTGCTTCCTAACTAGTAATCTTCCCGATGACCACCACAAGACCATCCCTAGCTAAGATGTGCTTGAGGCGAATAAAGAGGGGGGCGATGTGGAAGCCCGGGTCGGAGATATCGTACATCTCGTAAAACGCACGCGCGAAGGACACGTCACTGGTAAAGCAACATCAAATTTCGGGTCACGAGCGGTCTCACGTCATTGACGGTGTTGACCGTCCCCGGGAAATAGCGATCGGGAGATTATCCGCCGAAGACACTGGGGTGACCGAACGTGTCCCCCACCGAGTCAGACTAGCTCTAGCACCTCCTTGCTAAATATCAACGAAGAACTCTGCTCGGCTTACGTCGGCCGTAACGACGGCTACAAGAGACCCTCACCACGCCACCTCATCACGGCGACCTTTGCGCGACTTCGACACTGCGACGCCTCCGCAACTACATCGGTACGAACGACGAGCACAGGAACTACACATATGTGTGTGTTTGCTTCTCATTAAATCGTTCATTCCACTCGTCGACATCCAGTACAACCAGTGTTCGTGTCCATTCTTCGATCCTAGAAGAGATACAAGTTCTGTGGTCACAAAGCTACGCCACAGAGATACCACGTTGCAATGTATAGAGTAAGCATAGTTTTAGCGCACAATGCAGTGCCATGTCATCATACTAGATACGACATGCACGACATACACATTCTATGAAATTTTGAAACGAAAGAAAATAAGGAAAAAACAAAAACAAAGAAGACACACATTGAAGGAGAGAAATAATGAAAGAAAAAAAACAAGTAACAAATTGTCATGCCCCCCCCGCAGGGGATGCGGCAGACACTCGAAAAGAGCGAGCTGGAAAAAACAAGGAAAGAAGAAACACCATTACTCGTCGAAAACAGAGTAAGATCAAGACCATAGGGAAAATAACAGGAAAACCAAAAAGCACAACGCACTTTCCAGGTAGCGGCAGCAGTTTGTGGTACGAGTAGCATTGCCAGGTTCTCCCTGCTAGTCCGCCTGTTACCGTGCTACCCTGACTGCCGTCTCCGTCCTGCGTTTGTCGACTATACCCGGCCCCTCGGCGTCAGACAATACGAAACACGCAACGCAGGCTCATCATCCCCCCACGCTACACGACTCCTTCAACAAGGCTTATCAATCGAACAAATGTTGAGAAATACGTTAAACGAAATTCACAGAGGATCAGCGCAAAAATGAAAAAAAGATAAAGAAGAAGAGAAGACAAAGGAAGACCACGTTCGAACCAGTTGCACCAGTTGGTGGCATGAGTAGTATAGTCATGTTCTACTTCCTAGTCGGCCTGGTGCCTTGCTACCCTGTCTGCCATCTCCATTCTACTTTCGTCCACCGCAGTTTCCTTTCTACTCATGTTCCCCCCCTCTCCGCATTTCCTTGGTCGGGTTTTGTGTCACTCCCCCTGTTGCCCCCCCCCAACATGATACGAGTCGACTGCACAGCTTGGATGTATTATAAGAGGAGAGTGCCGTGTTATTGCCTGGGTTCAACCACGCGTTCCCGTCCCAGCTGCGTCTATACGTTTAGGGATAAATCAACACACTGGTGAACGTCGGGGTGGCAAGCGTAGCCAAGGCCAACCTAGAGTGGTGAGAATCTGCTTCCAGCATGTCTATTCTTAGATGATATGCGTATTGATAGTCAGGGAGACAGCGTGTGAATAGAGAAGAAGAGATCGAGGTCCTGGAGGAAAGGACGTGAGAGGAAAGGCAGGAGATGCCGCACCAAAAGCAACAGCGGACCCAGCAGGGTCGCGATTGAGCCGGACATGGTAGATTCGCTTGGCACTGGTGGTGAAGGCGCTGAAAAGTAGCATTTGCAGGGACGGCAGCAGCCCCAGCAGCATCGTCAGCAACGGCAGCATTTACGCTTGTTGCGACGATGAAGCGCATGCAGTAACCATCGTTACCGCCGCCACCGTGACCATCGCCGCCGCTACCGCCGTCTTCGCTGCCGCCGCGTAACCGTCGCTGCTGCAACACCCCGGGATAGCCAGGTATCTGCCTGAATCTGTGGGTTCGCTTCGCGTTAGCGACGTGGAAGTAGAAAATAAGAATATAAGAGAGCTCGGAAGAGGTATTTCGACCGGCAGGAGCCGGGGGGGAAGGTGGAGACCGCGGGAGCGACGCTGAAAGTGTTTTGGCAGAATCGTTTGCATCGACTGCTGAAGCACCACGCCCGCAGGTGGTTGATGGGGGGGACGTTGCTCCCGAGGAAGGAGACGAGGGAGAGAGTGAGGATGTGCGCAGGGGGAGGAGTCTGCATCATCTGTTCGGGAGCACCGCACGGGCACGACAGGATGAAAGAGAGAGGATGAAAGAGAGGGGACCGAGGCGCCACACCAGCAAGGACTTATGCCCGCACTATTACGGGGGGCTACAATATATAGGAACTACGGTACACACAAAAACCTATATATTTCGCTGTTTTTATCATTAATAACAACATTTGGTCCTATTTACTATGGTCCCCCGTAATAGGCACGTTTGACTTTGTTGATTGATTGCTGTGGTGATTTCTATTTTAATATTGATTGTACATCGATTTAAGAATGGTAGAAAATATCCGAACATTGGAGATTGAGATTTAGGAATGTTCGAAATTTTGATGAGATGCACAGACGTATTCGTATATAGCTTCCCCCACTGAAGCTATCCTGTAGACGCACGGCAGAGGTCTGCCTGTTTTATGGTTGGCTGGTCGAGGGCTCTGCCTGGGCATCAATGCGAGTACGAGTATTTATGTATTAGATGAAAGTAGAGTAAGTGAAAAGTGGGAGACGTCGAGTAGTTTTTCTCGCATGTAGTCTACTGCTGACAGTGCTGTATCTTCACAGTACAGCAGTATTGCATGATGCATAGTAGATTTAGAATGAAAGGGTAAAGGTATTCATAGTCTTACAATTTAGTCGACATACGTGCAAATGATGTGAGCTCAATGACTGCGCAAAGACTCTTCGCCCATGTGCACCTTTTTGAAGTCATTACGTACCACATGCAGTAAGAGGATTGATAAACCCACCCTAGTATTGCTGAGTTTGGCATAGCGTTGGTCTGGTGTTGGCAGCACCGACGAAGTACAGCAGGTAAAGGTGTATGTGTTGAACCCTTGTGCCTAACTGCAACAGCGACCCGTCTGTTTGAGGCATTTCACAGATTTACATCTTCGTACTTTTTATGCGGGTGACTCGTTTTTGGGTCGTGGGGTTGATGTTTAGCGAGCTGTGTAGCACGACCCGTGCTACTCGTTATGTGCCAAAAGGCACGATATTTGTGAATGGAGCAACATATTATACGAGTACAGCAGCATAAATGGTAATGCTATGGCCCTGAGAGCTTAACATCAGCACGGTACTATTATTAAGAGCGAAACCTCAGAAGAGTATACATTACACAGATTTGAGTAAAATATTGACTGGACTGCATAGTAGAAAACCCCGTCGTCCAGCATATGTTGCCCCGGTACTACTGCTGATGATGGTAGAGTTATGGGTTTGAGCTGAGACGAAAATAGTTTGAATGGTACTGCTGTAGTATATGTTCGCCAAGTATAGGTGGTGGACGAGGAATACATGGGTTTGACGTGGGACCAGGTATTCTAGTTGACAAGTAACTGTTTATTATTCGATAGCATTTGAGAAGTCGACCTACAGCAGTGGTGAAGAAAAGCTTGCAAGCTGTGAATGCGTGAAAATAGCAAAAGACCCAATGCAGACCTAATCGCTCGAATGCACGCCCCATCCCTTGTGTGTGCCGGCTCAGTGCTGCGAAGGAGACGTTTGATTGCACGCAGGAAGGAAAACTGTATAACCCGAGCTGCGGTGACGCCATGAGACCGGACGGAGAAGTAGCCGCGGCGGAGTTAACATCAGTAGTATTACGGGGGTCCATAGTTAATAGGATCTATGGTATACATAAAAACCTATATATTTACCTATTTTTAGTAACAATATTTGGTCCTATTTACTATGGTCCCCCGTAATAGTATTATAATAATAGTAGTGTTCGGGGCATTGTGGTGATTTTCTTTAAATGTGGTTTCCTGTGAATCTGGATGGAAAATGGAAATTTCATAGTTTGTGTTTTGGTGTTGTGTTCTGGTCGATTTGGATTGCGCCGAGAGTTTTTGGTATTTTCTAGTAGTTTCAACGTCGAATAAAATGTTAGCGAAAGTTGATGTATGCTATCTCGCATTAACGTCGCGATCTGTGTATCTATGGCGGGAGTAGGGGGCAAGGGGAAACTCTTGTCCGGAGCAATGGGGTTCCTTGCGATCTCTAGCATTATAATTTCCTTGGCTAAATTTATATTTTGATGAGCATGACTACTCTGATACTTTCCATGATTTGCATTCATTTCTTTTCAAATTGAGGGAGAGGTTTCTTCTAAGGCTGAAGAGAGACTGTGAAGCACCTGGGGGCGTGTGCGGTACCTATTAAATGTTTTCTCACTTGGAAGGTTTGGGTAGTACATCGGAAATTGAGAGTTTAATTTGTTTGATTTTTATTCGTACTTGAACAATTGCGCTTTTTTTCTTCAGAGTCTGCGCTGACTGAGTGGTCTAGCAGGTAGTTAGTGTAACATAATTCCCTAGGGTGGGGGTCGGATATGTTCAAATCTCGCCGAAATCGTAATTTGTTCTTTTCGAGCGTGCGCGCTGGAGACAAAACGAATGATTATGATAGAAAGTGTGCCAGTAGACACCAAACGCTACTTCTGTAGTGTTTGGCAAGGGGAGGGCCCCAGAGATCGATGTTACTATGTCGACGAGAGTCCACGAGTATCTTTGGACCAATTCCTTTTGTGGAAAATGTCGTTTCACCTGACGGAATCCGAGAAGAATGCCGTTTTACCCGGCATTGAATTTTGAGCGTTTTATGTGTTTGCAACAAAGAGGCTGTGGATTTGAGCATTTCAATGCTGATTTGAGGATCCAGTGTTGATTCAAGAATTTTATCTTTGAGCTACAGATTGGATTTTGGAGTTTCAGGGTTTGATTCGAGTTGATTATAATTTCGAGATGTACCAGCCCTGCGATGTCGTACATTTTCATGTACAGAGCTGGGGGCAATATTGATACGGTCATCATGCACAGGAGCAGGGGGGATGTTAGTATGGTCGTATATAATATTAGGGGAAATGTTGGTTGTACTCAGGAACACGACAGATAAGATACATAGTTATATGAGGAATACCATGCTGTAAAGGGATTCTGGTAGTAGCGTATTCGGATGACGGGGTCATGTGTGCCCACCAATGCCACTCGTTAGATGCAGCTCCGTATGAGGCGAGTCGACTCGACAGCTCGGATGTGATCAGAAAAGAGGTGTTCGGTGTTATCGTCTTGAGGCAATCTCGTGTTCCCGTGCCAGCTGCGTCTATACTTTTAAAGACCAATCAACAAACACACACTTACCTGTTGTTCCATTAGAACGAAAAACAGATATACAACGAAACCAAGATGAACGCACGCGCCACCAGAGGTGTTTTTAGGCATGATAAATCACACACATTTATTTGTTGTTTGCGCCTGTACAATGAGCAGGTGGCCTCCAAAATCTATTTTTTTTGTTTTCGATAGCGTACATGTACTGCCGGCGCTGCTTGGACCTGCATACAGCCACCAAGCTTCGTTTGTTTCGTCACGGCGGGCGCGCGTGGAGTATTTTCTCTGTCTGGCGCCTCCCCTCCCCCCTCGTTGCCACAGCTTTGAAGCCTCCCGACCATCTTCACTAAACCGCCTGATCGGCGCGGGATTTTTTTGTTGTACCAAAGTTGCTGCCGCCTGTGTCCTGGGTCCTGGGTAGTGTAATATGATATGTGTGGCTCGTCTTGTGACCATAGAAAACAACCGAGTACACATCACAGCAACTGAAGCACAGGGTACACCCCGAAGAATTATAAAGTAAAATCAGCGTACGTATGTAGCTTAAATACGTACGTATGTACAGAGTGTATACACAAGAATTGAAAATGAGGGACGAAAGACGCGCACGCAGAGAAACAGGCAGATAAAAGATCACGTATTACTCGTATGTGTGGCTCCCCTGATTGGCTGAAAGTCAGGCAGAAACAGCACCTGCCCAGTCAGTCTCGAGCCCAAAACACGTACGTGCGGTGTGAGGCCGGCCAATTGCAGGGCTCCCGGCGTGTTTTTTCACTCTTTTATAGTCCGGAGTCTGGACTTGATTTTGTTGCATAATGGACCAGATGTTCCAGCAGTAGTACCTGATTTTGGCAAAAGGTTTTTTTTGTGTTGTGTTGCACATGTCCTTGTGAGGGGCACGACACTTAATTGACTTGTTTGTTTTTGTTCCGATTTGTTACTTTGTTTCTTTCGTTCTCTCCTCTGAAGAATGTACACACGTATGTATACATCTTGCCTGCCTGTCGTCCATTCTGTCTACCGGTTTGGCTTTTTCGTTGCTTCGCTTTCTTTATGGTGTATTTTGGTTGCTGGCGTATATATGTATGTTGTGTCGGCCGCACCCAGTGCGAAGGCATGGTATTACGTTGGCTATTAATGCATTACGGTGTGTTATCTCTGTGTCGTAGTCTGTGACCACAGAGCTCGTATCTTTCTAGGGTGAAGAATCAGCACGGACACTGGGCTTGCTGGATGTCGACGAGTAGAAGAACGGTTTAATGTGAAGAACACACACACACACACGTCTCCCTCTCCCCCTCTCGTCAACCATGCCCTACTCCCGGAGAGAGGATGCGTCCCACAAAGCAACCCGAAACAAAGAAGGCTTGCCATTCACCCACGAGACGAGAATTCCGAGCTGGGCCTGGCAAGACGCCAACGTAATGGCTGGACTGGATTTCCGAGACGGCTTCTTCTGTGAATCAGAAATATAAACCTGACATTTTGGTACGTGCTTTTGATTAGCATAATATTGTGAAGGTGTTACTTATCGAGCTATGAGGGTACAAGATCGATCCATTACCCAGGCCAGGGTAGTCCTCAATAATACTTTCCCCCCCTCTGAGCGGCGGGATTTTTTGGGGTCTCGGAACCGAATACGTCTGTGCGCTGACCTACCCGCTTCGTTTCATTACCTGGGGAACATGAGGGAGATGTGGTTTTCGGCACGCGCAAGAGCGTTTCTGTACGAAAAAGAAACGTTCGAAGTGAAGTTCGAACACGTGATCTGGACGACGTGAAATGTGAAGGTGTTACCTACTGAGCTACCGAGCTTTTTTTTTTTATTTCATCATCACTTGTACGTTTCTGCCTACGATGGTAGGCGATCTTCAGGACATTGCCAAGCCGTCGTCACAGGTACCTGGTGGCGTCCCTTCTCTCCCCCGGTACGTGTTTTTTTTTTGTCGCGCATAGCGTTTACGACGTTATTCCCACTGCTCGTCGACATGCATCGAATGTGTAACTAATTCACGCTCTCGCGCTTTCCGCTGATGATTTGTTTTCGCAAGAAAAAGTCCCTACAAGCACGCACTCGGTGAGATTCGAACCCGTGAAATTGATCTTGTTAGGCACGCGGGTCACCTACCAAGCCACCGGGGACGCTGGCTATAATAGGGGTGAACGATCGAACACTTACTACCCAGCCCAGGGTCATCCCTATAACAAGAACAAATTTATTGACGGACATCCGGATGTACTTTTTTTTTTTTTACGTGAGCTAGCCCGACAATAGTAGAATGGGATTCTTTGCATTGGAACAAAGTGTGTCTTAAAAACAAAAAAAAAAACGTACAAGGGTGAATACAGTTATTAATAGGTGTTACACTACTGTAATCAAAATCACGTATCAAAATTTAATATGCAAAAACGAAAAACTGGGCCGGGAAATCTGGATTTTGTGTCCCTTATCGTAACATCTAGATTTGATTGCGGATAATGAACACACTGACTGTTGAAAAAAAAAAAATGTTTTATAATTTTATATCTCTTGAAAGACAGCGAATTAGGCGACAGTGAGGATATCGATGGTTTCGCCATGCCTCAAAGAATTATTCAATATATATGTTCACATTGAGAATCATCAGCGTTATCCACTGCTGTACAGATTTTCGCGGTTTCGTATAGACTTTGGTACGGAAATATCTTCGTGTGTGTGTGACGGGATTTATTCGGTATGTCTTTTCTCGGCGAAATCAACTCGGATTCCAAAACTTCGGGGTATTTGCGCACTAGGCTCAGAAATACGGTTGTCAAATTTGGAGTTAAAATGTTTCCAGGTGACTGCAAAACCGCCGATCGAATGGGAAATCTGTTTTACGGCTGGACCGGACTGTATGTTATTGGGACAACAACAAAGAAATGTACATAGAAATCTTGAACAAAAAAGCAACACATTAAACGGAGGGTCAGGGCGCAAAAATAAGACCGAAACACAAACGATCATGTTGGAACAAGCTGCCGCACCCAATTGGAGGTTCGATTAGCATATAGACATGTTCCACTTACTGGCCGATGTGGTGGCTTGCTACCCCTTCTGCTGTCTCTGAACTACTTTGAAGTTCGTTCACCGCGGTTGCCCTTTCACCCCTATATTGTTGCCTCCCCTACCCTCCTGCCTCATGCACCACCCACAGCAGATGAACGGCGCTTCGTGCTCAGCTGTGCCTCACCCTTGTGCCATTTAGCCATGAACCATTCAGGTGCTTCAACCAACCTTCGGTACCGGCGCTTACTCGCCTTTTTTGTGTTCCAGTCGATCACAGCAGTGCGGTATCAACTCCGAACACCAAGCTGGAGTGTTCCGTTGATCCTTGGGTGGCTCGAAATCCATCCAAATCTTCCACTATGCATCTATGCCAAGTCTCAAACTGTCTGCCAGGTCTAGGATTGTGCGCACACGCCATCGTCCCGTATATTACTTGACCGGGCAGGGGCACCCGCAGACTGGAACATCATACATCTGACCCAGAGTGCGTCTGTATTCTTTTTACTCGTTTTTCAATTGTTTCGAGTATGATTCGTGTGGCCGTACTATTAATAACTAAGGTACTGAAGAGCCGTTTGGCCCACTCATTCTTTCTCTTTTTACTTAGTTAAGTGTTCTCCGGGATGCATATTTCCCTTATTCCTTTTTCCTTCCCGTCTCTTCCCCCTTGCACGTCCTTTTTGGCTCATGCTCGGGATATACTCGTACGTGTCTGAGCTTTGGCTTCCTATTTTATTTGTTTATTTGGGATTCTTCTCCTTTTCTTTTTCGGTTTGGTTTCTTCGTTGCTTCTCTTTCTTGATGGTGTATTTTGGTTACTGGCGTATGTATGTATGTTGTGTCGGCCGCACCTAGTGCGAAGACATGGTATTGCGTACGCCATTAATGCAATACGATGTGCTATCTCTGTGTCGTAGTCTGTGACCACAGAGCTCGTACCTTTCTAGGGTAAAGAATCAGCACGGACACTGGGCTTGCTGGATGTCGACGAGTAGAATAACGGTTTAATGTTAAGAACACACACACGTACTCGTACTCGTACTCGTATCACGGCGTCGTTTCCCCTACTCGAATACCCAGGTATACACGATATTTATCGTACCTGATCTTGGTATAGTGTTTGTTTAGCTTTGCTTCTTTATTTCCCACTGCATCGTGGTGTCATTTAACGGGCATGCATAATATGTGACATGTACGTGTGATTCAGCGTATTAAATAGTAATATTTATGTTGTACAGTACGGCCAAGCTGTAAGCTAGACATGCCGTCATGTATTGGGAGGAGAGTGTCCAGTGCCATTTCGCTGTTTTTCCGACATTGACGTACAGGACAAATACATCAATGCGTAGGTATAGCCAGAGGCGAGGTGTCGTTGACATTGTTTGGTCGCGGTCAGCTGTTCATTTTGCCGACGGACTGTCGTTGGTGAGGAATATCCACAGGCGCAGAGGATACCTGGTGGTATCTGCCGATCTATCTATCCACATATATATATATATATATCTTGCATCCAACTGAATGAACCATGTTTTTACGGCGTATTTACACTGGATTTTATAACTCGAGTAAATGATACCTGGTAAGTAGTTAAGAACAAAACGTCTAAAGCGAGTATCTTCTTTAATTCGCAAAGTAATTCAAGTTTGACAGGCTTAAAAACTATGTACTCTTCAACAGCAACCGAACGCACGTACTCTTGATAAAATCGAACGAGCACAGCCGGAGTTACAGCAGAAACAACATATTTACGGGGGATTCTTCATTTTTCGCTTCCAACGATTGTTTTTGCCGTGCCTCCGGCTGTGTACTGTTTCGATTTTATTTGAAGTAAGTGCGTTCGGTTGCTGTTGAGGAGTACATATTTTTTGAGCCTAAATGATTTGGCGAATTGAAGAAGTTAGCCGCATATTAGACATTTTTTGTCAACTAGTTGTCTTTTTTCATAGGAATTACTTATAGAATACGCGCGTTCGGTTTACAACAAGACTTGTAACATCCGTCACAAATGGGATATAGACGAGAAGTATTGCGCAGCTTGCGAAGTTGAGTATCAACTATTTAATCAGTCGAACTCACAGCTGACGTATTTCGAAATTTGTAAAATGTATAAAATCCAGTGTGAGGTGTCGCAAATATTTTAGCGGGCATCCTCTGACTGGGTAATAGCTCCTTTCTTTGCCGCTAAACGCCCCCCGTAAGCAAGAACTATTGGAGATGTTACTTGACAGTAGCTATCATTTTGTCGTCACTGGATACCACGGAATATCTGGTAGTATACGGTACAAGGGATCCATAATAGATCGATTTTGGGTGTGTCACCACCTGACGAACGTTGTCATAGACCGTAGTCGGGTACGGGTGTGTCATCACCTGACGAACATTGTCATAGGCCGTAATCGGATTCGGGTGTGTCATCACCTGACGAACGTCGTCGTAGGAGGTATATGTATCTGTAATGTATCTGTTAAAGATCATCAAGATCGGAAACAGCCAAGAGGAGCGTTTGCACGCCCACTTGTTCACTCTACTTTTGCTCATCATCATCAGCTTGTCTGCTGAGCTTAATAACTAATCAACCTTGGCCTGGAGTCGCCAACATCATCATCTTTCTTCTATTCGAAGATTTCACGCGAGTCTGCCTAACAGCAACTCAAGCGTTTGCACCTCGATCAGTTCTGAGTCTTGACCGGTCATCGGCAAGCGAGACTAAGCGTACACCAGCTTCGAGCTGATACACGCTACTTCACACCAATCCTCAATAAGAGCCACTGGTTACGGGTGGTCGTTTCGATGGTCTCGCAACGTGTCATCGTTAGGGGGCTTCGCGTGTGAGAGGGCGGTTTGGTCGGTACGAAATCATCGCTGGAAGTCAATGACTCGCAAGAGAACTTGGTTGTGAGCCGTTTGGAGCTTGTTCAAGTTTTCTACTCTGAGAGTCCACGTCACATACCCGTGCAGCAGAGTCTCAATCACCTCGACCTTCAGCATGCGCACGTTCTTTCTAAGCGGGGCGATCGTGCTATTTGACAATGAATTCCAGCCCGACCAGTTCGAGGGATTCCTGCACGCGACGAGTCCGTCGGTTGATTTCGAGCGAGGTGTCAGCAGTTTCGTGGATTAATGCCGCCTAGGTATAATAACTCGGCCGTCTGTTGATACCTCTGGGCTGCTGCTTCGATGACGATCGGTGGGGCGAGGGTCATCTGGTCCGGTGTTTGTAGCAGTATAAAGTACTATCTTTTATGTCTTTTTTTCCGACACCGTATGAGACCTGCGGTTTTGAAGACGTTAACGACGACTGTCATAATTTTAGCGTGTCCTTCGGGCGACTTTGGTACCATTCCTGCGCCATCGGCGTACCACGTGCCCCGCACAGCCTTTCGCACGCGTGCCAGCGGCTCCTGCTTCTCTGTACCGACAACTTCGTCATTGAGGTAACCAAGTCCTATACGATGGCTTCATCCGTGCTGAAGCATACATGTACAACGTGTAGCGCAGCAGCGAAGAAAACGTTGAACAGGAGCGTTGATAGCACGCCGCTTTTTGGGAAAGTGCGGGTATTAGTATGCATCTTGGTTGGTGCGCCAGAGCGTTTCAGCGCCTCCCACAGCAGCGCTCGTTCGACCAAGTCGTAGGTTTTCTGCAAACCGATAGAGCACATGCGGAGGGGGGGGGAGTTCTCTGCCATCCGAGCTCTTGCAACCAACGCACGATGAACAGCATAATATCGATCGTTGATCATGCGAGGCGAACATCGCAATGTTCCCCCGGGAGTTTTCCGCCGGTCTCGCAGTAGGTGCTAAGGTGGGACGCGACGACTTTCAGTAACATTTTTTCCTGCGTGGGCAACAAGCGAAACGCCTCTGTAGTTAGTTGTTGCAGTCACTTCGGTCTTTTTTTTTGAACGACTTCGAAAATCGCATATTTCCGTAGCTGCGGGACTTCTGCCGTTGAGAGGGGCGTTGTGAACACTGGGCGAATACGGGGTGGTCGATGTCTTAGCCTTCTGCAGTGAGGCCATCTCGCCCAAGAGCTTTCCAATTTGACATGCCCTCAAGTGCTAACGTCATCTCATCCATGAATGGGTCGTCTCCGAGCGACGGTTTACGCGGTCTCGGTGGCAAGAGGTCGATAATAGGGGCATCGAGTTGGGCGAATATATGTGCATGGATTTGTGGCAAAACCCCGAGAATCTATCGTCGACCAATTTGCATCTTACTCCTCAACCACCTGCCGTCTTCGTCCCTGATGAACTGCTCGCTCATACTGTTTTCCCACCCAAGCTCAGCATATTCGTCGGTTGCTTATACATTCCTCTATGGGCGTCATTCGCTCGTAGTCTCTGGGTTACGGTCGATCTACCTTTTCAAACTACGCATGCACCCCTGCGGCGATAATCTCTTGCAGAATCGCACACGCTGATCTCTGCGTCTTCTACGCGGGTCTATCTCCGGGGTGTGCACGCAAAAACTGTCGCGCATCCTCCCTCGCCGTCCATGCTGCTGTACTTTGAATGCCCTTAATGTGTCGGCAGATTCAAACCATCCATGTCTGCGAGGAAGGGCGTTTAGGTTTTTGTACACCATAACAATCGTGGTGGAACACACAACCATACAAGACGTACTCTGGGGCTGGATAAATTGATTGAGAGCGTAAAAGATCCTCGCGATAAAGTCGTTGACGACACTTTCCATCGGAAATAAAAAGCTGCTTATCGAACGCTGGGTCAGAGTTTTTGTACTAATATTTGTCGGTCAAGTGCAAAGCTACCACTGAGTCAGAATAGCATATACACAATGCTATGGTCTGAGTGGGCTCTAGCTAGGGGCGTAGGCTGTGGGATGATTTTAGTAGCATGTACTCTGCAGTAGTAGGTCGATGGGCATCTCGGCTTGGGTTGTGGTCGGTACGCTTGTGTATTTCGGGCTGTTCCCGTTGTGTGTATTCGATACTTTCCTCTTGGGTGTGCTTGTGAAAAATAACGAGCAGTTGAAGGTGAACAACAGAACTCTGAAGTAGACGCAGTTCTACACTAACTATTAGACTTTTTCGTCGCATGATGTGACATTACCATGGTACCACCCATGGCACACGGCATCCCATTGCGTTGCATAGGATTTCATGGCACGCCGTGGGCGGTGCCTGGCATGCCATGCGTGGTACCATGACAACCCCCGCGGCAACCTCCGCGGCACTCCGTGACAACCTCACGGCATGTCATGGCAACCCCCGCGGCATCCAATGTCCATGGCACATAATTTAGGTTTAGGGTTAGGGTTCTATGTTATGCCGTGCCGGTTCGTGGAAGATTCCGTGGTATGCCGTGGATGACACCGTGGCAGGGTTTGCGGCACAGGTGTTGCCATGACCCACGGCATGCTACGGCATGTGTTGCGAAAAATGACAATTATCATGTACATCCCCCGGGGGGAGGGATGTAGTTGGCCACTATTGTTACGAGGGTTGCGTTCGTATGTTCCAAGCACTCGACTTTCATCATTGCACTCTTCTGTCCCCTGCCCAGTTCGTGCGATAGCATCCATCAGTACAAACACTCCTTGGTTGGAACCTGGGCCGCCATCTCCTCTGAACCTAAACGAAAGTTGAGAGCGCCTGGGGTAGCGTGGCTATTATAAGGGAAAATCGCTTAAAATCGACGATGGAAGAAAAGGTCGAAGTCTTCTGGCGATAACAAGCAAGGCTAGAACCATTATGCATATTTATAACAGGAGAGAGAAGGGAGAAGAGCCTGCCTTGTGACCCCGGATCTGAGTACTGACTAAACGAAGGAGGGGGAAAAAGTGAGCGAAGATAATAAAAGGGAGGGACAATAAAAATGTCAAGGAATATATCAATGTCCTGCTGCGTTATGATAATACTATATAGAAGTGCTCACCGAGCTTGCTGCTCTCTAGGATTGAAGAATCGGCGCAGACACTGACTGGTTGGGCTGGATGCATGTCGATGGGTAGAGAGAGCAGCGAAAAGTGAAGATCACACTCTCGATACCACAGACACGACGATCATTCTGTAATAGCAATCAATTCAGATGCGATAAAATATAGAAAATGCCAAAAAAACAAACAACATGAACACAAGTAAACAAATATCTAACCCTACTACTAGCTATATTGCGGGGGGCCATAACATATAGGACTTACGGTAAACACAGAAACCTACCTATTTCCCTATTTTTACCAACAATATTTGGTCCTGTTTTCTATGGTCCCCCGAAATAGCTGGTCAACGGGTGAAACATACAGTTGTCGTTCGATGGTCCCAGCCATTTGGAGATAATTGAACTCGTATATGTTCTCTGTCTCGCAGTCTGACCACATAATACTATTAATACTACTGTACGGTATTCTGCAGTGTTTCTCTATAAAAAGGTATCAAGACGGACACTGGGTGTACGGGTAGAAAGACCGATTTAAAGTGAAAACGATCCACAAACAAACCTACTTTGCGACAGACTGTAGTGTTCCAGAGCCTACAGCGCTCATGCAAACGTTAGAATTCGTTAAATTCAAGTTGAATTGGTCGGGATACGTTGTTTTGTCTGGTTGAAATGTGAAAATTGGGTTGGGAAAATACCGGCCAATACAGCGTGGTCATTCTCTGTCGGACCGGCTTGTTACCCTGCAGTGGGCGCCCTGTGTTAATAAACGTAAATTCGGCTCATTGTGTTATAACTCTATTATTTATAGAGGGTTTCGGGTTGATCCCACTGTTGAACTGTGTTTCTTGACCAAGTTTTCACATTATTCTTGCCGATCTGAGCCTATATTTGATGTCAATACATGCTTCTTAACCGCGTGCCGGTGCCCACTGTAGTGGCTACCCTCGAGCGCTATCAGGATGATTGATACGCCATTTTAAATCCCGCCGTGGTGAGATTTTGACTCTTACACCTTCGAGAAGAACAAAGTGTAAGAATCAACTGATAATAGTGTAAAGTGAGGGCAGGCGTATCTCAACGCGGGTCGACACAAGAAACATGGGCCGGGGTGTTTTCGCGGTACGAAGCAAGGCACAAACCTGGCGGGGAGGGGGAAGGGCAGCCGGTGGTGTGACGCCGGATCTGAGTTAGGGCCAAGGAGATAGAAAAGAGAAGAAAGTAACAGTTAAGATGAAACATCAAATGAAACCTGTATACCCTGGTATCACATACGTCTGTTCCCGTTGCTGCCTCGGCAAGGCATGCGGCGTGGCATTCCCTATCAGGCTTGAAGCGAGCGGGGTAAGTCTTTCTGGCGGGTGTAACGGCGGACTTACCTTAAAACAGTGATACCTTCTCGCTGCTACGTGTGGTCTCGAGGCGTAGGCACGGCAGTACAGTTCGGTCGTACGTGATGCGTCAGGCGCGGTATGCTTCCCGCGTCTTCTTTAGGGAGCAGCGGCAGAGCAGCCATACCCAATCGGGAATTCCGTGTTCAGAGGCAAGAGCCACCACAGGCCGAGCTACGGCACAATCTAACTGAACCGACAGGAGGCTGGACTCGATGACGAAGGAGGAGGGAGAGAAAGCGTCAAGGAGGGAGGAAGAGACTGGATAAGCCGCCACGATGTAGTTTTTGTTTTTCAGATCGGAACCGCGAGTGCGAGGAGAATTTTGGGTTTGGGACGGGGGGGAGAAGGCGAACCGGAAGGGAGTGGCCACGGAAGCACGTGCGAAGGAGCGGGCCCTATTAGGTCAAGGCGATAAAGCGGTCATGACGAACGGCAGCAGATTGGCACACGAAGGTCCACAACCGGCGCGTAAACCATCACGAGAAAAGTAGTCATCGTTTTTTTTGTATTTCACAAGGCGGTAGTATGCACCTGTTATTTACGTCGCTGGTCTTCGTAGTGTTGGCGAGTTGTATACCCTTCACAGAGAATGACCCCCGCAAGTGTCAGGAACGTGGTATACTAATAGCTGTGCTGCACCGTTTGTCACAGAGACCGGGAAGACATGGCGATCGTTTAAATATGTATGTTGTTTGTTCGTTTGATTGCTGCCTTTTCTCTGCATGTCCGCGAGTCGTCCCTCTGACAGCACCCCAGACAGCAGGTGCGCTCCTCTCTGCCCAAGACTACCGTACGTTTCGAACGGTGCAGGCAGCACTCATCCAAACAGTAACGCTGCAGTCAGTGTCCACGACTTGGCTACTTGTGTGCACAGGGGGAACTCTTTGCTGTAGTTGAGAGAATACCCGCGGCCATGTTAGTTCAGTTTGCGCGTCGACTTCATTTCACGTGTGCGCCTTCCGCGCCTCGTGTGTATTTTGAAGTGGCAATCGTCGTACTTCCCAGCCGTTTCGTTTTATCCGTTTTTACTAGGACTGTCTTGGGCATAAAATGCTGATACAGTAGATCATGGCACGGTTGCTCGGGAATACCGTACTTTCACGACACGCCTCCGCAGTAAGCAAAACCCACGGCAGTCGCGGTACAGTATTCAGAAGTGATGGCGTTTGCACGGCACGCTTCCGTGGTGAGCGAAAACCACGGCAATTCACAGAATCGCGGCATTTACCACCACCACCGTGGTATAATCGAGGTAATCCGGAAAAGTTACCGAGGACATCCCTGTTTTTTACGAATCTTCTCCGAGCTCTAGCACCTTCCTGTGACCATGAACGTTTTGATTCAAGAGTTAATGCCAGAACAACACCAACGACAAACATACCGGTACATAGTCACTGCTGCACTACTCTTATAGGTTACGCCACACACAGCAATTATTAGTATACCAAGTTAAACTCACATGCCTGCCATCATAACCCTGATTATATGCACTGTTTGTGCTTGGCACCCTGACCCAAAACCCGTACTTCACCCGAAAAGCAACTGAGCCCTCCCAACTCAACTTGGATACGAAAAGGAGGCCGTCGGAAAGTATAGTGCGCTTTCTCGACTTGTGGGTCGTTGTGTCATTCGTCGTTCTGGGACGGGTACGTACGATGTATGTTTTGGCCAGTCAATCACCTCATGGTTTGCGGGGTGCGTTTCGGCTCGATGTCAGCATGTTACGTCTACCTGTTTGTGTTTTTGACCCCTACTGGAACGGGTTTGCTTGTTTTTATTTACAATGTGTACTTATTATTTTATTTTTTTTGATCCTCCGGCGGATTGGTAAAAATAAAGCTGAAACGGTTGCTGCAATAAGGCACAGAGTGTGACTATTTTTAAAAACTCCAGACCTGCAGTCGTAGTGCAGCACATAGAGAGTGGTTCATTTCCATTTTCCTTTGTTGAGGCCAAGAATTGACTAACTGAAACAGGAACGTAGGTTGTTGACCCTCACCTTTCATGTCAACGCTGTGTTCGTCCTTCACAATGTCCGTTCAAACCACGGCTATATAACGTTTGGCGAACGCAGGTTCTTCATCCAATAAATACGTGTTATTTATGTCTATGGTCAGGGTTGTGAACCGAGACACGGTTTTGTTTTCTTGTTCTGCGGTTATTGCCCGTTTTCCGACGGCTAACCGACATTGAGGTTTTCAGTTCGTATTGAATAACCGACTTCAACCGACCGACACTGTTTTCTTTGATTTTTTTTTGTTTACGTTTGCTTGAAAAATCCCGACCGAAACCAACCCATTGATCTTTTTTAGTGAAAAACAAACAAACGACAGAGCCATTTTTCATGGCGACCTCGTCGAATTTGAAAGTTGTTGGTAATGCTGGCCGGCAACGTTGACTTCACGATGATATCTCATCGGGAATATTATCTCGCTGCCTACGAGAGTACTTCTTGGTGTACCCGGCGTTCCTGTCCATATTGGGCGTGACTCCAATTCCCGGGTTGTGTGTGGTTGCTGGTTGTGAGGAGGTGGAACTCCCTGCAAGTAAATTCCGAAGCTTGAATTAGGATTTACTTTTTGGTCCATTTATGTGTCTTTCAAATTCCGTAGAATCTCGACCATTGTAGCACCCCATAGTCGAAGTGTACACACTCGTTAAGCAGGCGAGAACGGGAAATCTGCACAAAAGCCCAAAATTCTAAAGACGAGACACTAACATATAACCCGCGCTCTCTGCTAAGAAAAAAAACCGCGGAAGCTACCTAACACAGCGCGTTAGTACCGTCACGGGTTTGCTGCACCGGTCAACATCTCGAGATCACACTCAGCCGTAAACACGGGTTGGGGGCGTGGGTAGGAATTTGCGTGTCCTCAAGGAGAAGCGGCCGGCATTTGATTCGTGTTTTGGTTTGTTGATTTTTCGGATCAAAAAAGTGCTTCTGTGATTTGATATTTTTCAGAAGCTAGTACAGTAATATAGTAACTGTATACTTGGTAAGTTATAGCGGCAGGGAACATGCCTTGCGCGAACCGGCAAACCTCCCGAACCAACCTAGTTCTGCATGTACGTACAAGCAGTCTGTACGAGTGGAAAGCTTACGTAATACCTCAACCCCCTTTGGTTAAGGCGACCAGACCATTTGTTTCATGCATTCCTCAACCCGAGCAATGCCCAATATTCAAAAGTCAGACGTATCACTCCGCCGTCTGTTTGTTACTGTCGATTCAACTTGAAACACGTCGAACTACTCGACCGACGGTGGCCGTTGTTTGTTGTTGAACGTTGAACATGGATGGGGAGAAAATGCCAAGTACTCCGGGGATGTACATTATTGTCTTTTTCGCGACATGCCGCGGCGTACCGTGGCACCACTCGCGACAAATCATTCCACGGCATCTTCCACGGAATCTTCCACGGACCTCTACGGCGTACCATGGGACCCTAACCCTAACCCTTACCCTAACCCCTAACCCTAACCCCAACCCTAGCCCTAGCCTAGGTGCCGTGGACCCTAACCCTAACCTAGATGCCGTGGGCATTGGGGTGCCGTCGGGGTTGCCATGACATGCTGTGAGATTGCCATGGAGTGCCGTGGCGGTAGCCGCGGAGGTTGCCATGTTACCATCAATGGCATGGCGGGCACCCCCTACGGCGTGCCATGGAGTCCTATGCCACACACCATGGGATGCCGTGGTGATATCATGGTATGCCATGGGCGGTACCATGGCAATGTCGTGCATGCTCACGACAAGGTCAAAACGTGTAGAACCCTGCAAGCGCCGCAACGATTTTTCATGGGGCAGAGACTGCGGCTTGACCCCAGTTCAGGCACAATAGGTTTTGAGAGCCTGGAAACGGCAAGGCGTACGTTAGCTTTTTGCTGGTCGTACTACAGGTACAGACAAGACGGGGATACATTTAAAATATTTTCTATCATGGACAGTTAGTGATAATCCGAAACTACCCGAATTTTCCAGAACGTCACTTCTAGTACTAAGTCAATATTCAGTATAAAAATTTTTATATATATATGCGCGTCTTATTCCTATTAGTTTCTGCTGCTTGCTGCTGCCGAGATAGCCCCGTCGATCGATTCAAGGTGTCATTCATGCTTCAACTGGAATTCGACCACCTTTCCTATAGAAAATTCGCGAGTTTTGTTTATATTATTAAAAACAATTATGTCTGTCTGGCTCTTTCTGAGACCGGGTCCTATGCAGGGTAACGGTATAATTTGAGTTCGGGCGGCAGAGGACACACACCACACCACGTAGAGAGGACGCTAACAATCAGGCAAACCCGCAGTCATATAGACATGTAACGATGAACGACGTATCGCCCTTGAACCTGGATGATGGATCCTAGCGCCGTTCGTTGGTCATTGATTGGGTGAGGTTTGGAAGACAAAGGATGCGAAGAGAAACTACAAGAAGCAGCTCGCCCTTTTGCAGGGGCCGCCAACGTACTCTGCTGGGATAACCGTCGATTTGAAGGGCACTATGAATCGGGCGGAGATCGTCCGCCTCGCGGCCGAGATCATGGAGTGCACGTCAGCTTTTGGATTTCTGGAGTTCCTCCAGAACCTGTATGACATCAAGCACCCCCAAGACCTGAACGTGCCCATGATGGGGCGAACGAGACTGTGTCAAACATCTTGGCTGTGATGAAACCGGTGAGTTTACAGCGGCAACAAACTGACACCACACTCTGTCTCTCGATTAAATATATGTTTGGATGAGACATTAATACACCAACACTCACTATATTTCGGGACAGAGTGGGAAAAAAAGTACGAGTATTTCAAGTGCATTCCCTTGCGATCTTGCTATACCTGGTATTCTAGTAGCACCTTCGGTTCTTGTACCAGTAAAAGTGATGATCGTACGTCGTACGATTATAACAATATCAACATGAACAATATTAATAGTCGAAACGAATATATTGCAAGTAATAATATCAGAAAAGAGTGCCCCCACGGTAGAAGTTGCACTATCTGGGCAAAAGGTTTCTGACAAAATGAGTTCCTTAATTGAGGAAGTACCAGTTACTGTAGGATGAAAAAGTTTCAAGTGCCGGTCGGGTGGCAAGAACGATTACATTCCAAGTATCGTGTCGGTTGAAATATTGAACTTCTAATGTGAAGGGCTCAGGAATGTCTGGAGCACCCCTGCTGTGGGATGGTTCAATACATCGTACAAGTATCGTGACACACAAGGCACAGCAGCAGTGATGAAGTTGGATCACTGCCGAGTCTCACACTATCTCTCACGCTCTCTCTCAGTGAAACAAAAGCGTAAGACAGGTACAGTAGTATACATTTCGGACGCGTCAGCGCAAGGGTACAAGCCGACCAAATAGGCCGCTCTTGCATGAGCCGGCCGCCACCTTGTTGTGGCTGTGGATGGCGCACGGGTAGCTCTTGCATACTGATGTATTTACGTACGAGTGCCTTGTTCGTTGCCTCTTCTTGTTGCTCTACTGTCCGGTTTCATCAATTCGCCCGCATGCAGATACCTCATCCGGCTTATTCGAGCTGGAAGAGTGTTACCTGAATCACGAAGACCAGAAAAGGGTAAAGAAGACCTACGAGGTCATATACATTAGTAAGATTCCCCACACTTCTTCCTAGCAACGTAGGACAATGAGAAAACCTACGTATTCCGTCTGAATTGCGACCGCCGGAGTGTTGGTGGCCACCTCCCTGGTCGCGGAAACGATAGGACATGAACCCTTGCTTTCATATTTACCTCGTCTTAAACCTTGCCGATGTCAATCAGCAACAAGACGGAATTCATCGCTCAGTGGCCTTGCGGAGCTTACGACCATGAAGCTGCCTTGCAGTTCGGGAATAGTTGCGCTGTCGTACATGGTGATGTCGTCGTCTTACATGGCTTGATGCCCGCAGCGCAGGTCGTCCACAGCAGGAACTTGCTGGGACGTATCGCTGTTGTTGCTCTCGGTATACGAGGCCTGATTTTTGGGAAATGGGAAACGAAGGTATAGATAGCATCTTCAGATAACATCGCAAAGGCACCGGGTACAAAAGAACTTCCTCGCATAACGCCTCCTCACGCGTCCTTGGATGCCTGTCAAGAAACGTCATCACTCACCGCTTCGGCACTCTATAATGCTACCAGTTGCAAAGCGATTTTTCTATTGTATGTACAAAAGAACCCTAAAAGGTCTGCCGGCCGGCCCAGACGAACTCTACAGTTGATGCCGACATGTACTTGGTCTGTGAGGGGGTCGACGTCTCGTTTCGTAACACGTCACAAGATTTGTCCGTGTCTTTTCACTCTCGAGTACTGATGGTCCGTTCCACCGCCACTTGCTTTCATGTGCGTACGTCCGTCGTTCATGACTTCGTTCTCGTGGCTTCCAGGATTAAGCCCTCGAGCGGCACGCTGGCATTAGGTCACCAGGAGGGAGACCAGTTGGATGACATGGTGGCCAATATCCGAGCGCAAGAAGAGACCAGAAAAGAAAAAAAGAGGAGGAAGAGGAGGCGCCGAAACCAAGCGAGCCTCGCTTGCACAGGAGGAGGAGGAGGAGGAGAGTTGTTTGCCCCAACTGGGATAAACGCCGTGGGCGTCCCATCGGGTCTAGATCAAGAGGGGGACAGCGCCGTTGGTGCACCCATTCCGCGGCAAGGAGAGGACAATGCGGTGGGCGGTACCCCAGATGCGGAGGAAGAGGGGGGCGCAGAAAG
This sequence comes from Macrocystis pyrifera, assembly GCA_031763025.1. Taxonomy (NCBI): domain Eukaryota; class Phaeophyceae; order Laminariales; family Laminariaceae; genus Macrocystis; species Macrocystis pyrifera. Next base: position 14,737,414 of record JASSKH010000009.1, read on the forward strand.
CGAGGATGCGAAGCAACACGAGCGCGAGATGGAGGAAAGCCCGCAAGCGGTGGGCTGGCTGCCTACTTATTTCCTCTCCTAGATATAGTTTGGGACCTTCAGCTCATCTCCAGACGAGGAATTAATCGTGTACGTTACCTCTGGCCCCAGCAACGATAGCACAAACGGTAGAGAGAAGAAGCCCAGAGCAAGCCTTTTGATTCATCCTTCAGTTCTCCAGCACGGCTGTGGATGCTGGCTCCTGCAGGTACAGGTGTGCGCAGGATGGAGGAGAAGAAGCGGGAGCGGGAGGTGAGCAAGCAGCAGCGGAAGCACGTGCGAAATACCCGCCAGGTCGAACTGCTGGAGAAAGGCGACAAACGGATGGCTGGCGTCTCTGGCCATCTGGAAGCCCTCGTCTCAGAGCTGCGTCGTGATGGAAACTCCGATGAGATTAAGAGACAATGCGAGAGGTTGGCAGAGCTGGAGCAGCCTCTCGGAGACAACGGCGATCTGGAGGAGGCCACGCGTGTGCGTCAACAACGCATGCGGCTCCTCGTAAGTCCTAGCCAACGAAGGTACCACCGTCGCTGTTGGGGCTTCGTCCCATCAAGTTAATGGGTCTTGCACAGTAACAACTCCAGCAACGCCGGGCGGGGCCCACGCGCGGATTGAGGCGGAATCAGCGCCGGTGAAAGTCGAAGCCCACCCCCCGAGCCCTTGGCTACACCTGCAATACACGAGGATTTGACACTGCCACAGACAAAGCACAGCAGAACATCAAACAGCGGCGGCGGCTGAACGGATGGACGGGTCAAGACATACAACGCCAGGAATGTCCGCGGTTCATTGGGCGGGCAAGCTAAATCAACAGGTGGGAGCGATGAATGTTTTACGTACTGTACGTCTATGTACCCGAGGCGTCATCGGCCGACATTTTCGGCACGCACGCGCACCTCGACGAGTATTCGGCACGATCGAGAAGTGACTCGTCCTGCGGCGTGTATGATAGTAACGAGTCTCCCAACAATAGGGTCGTTACTCATCACCCCGAAAGCCTGGGCCCGCCGACTAGGCTAGAGTCGGGACGCCACGCCTCAGAGTCGTAGGGGCAGGCAAGCGTAGCCGCTGAGTCGGTGCACCATCGTCTGCCAGGTTTCGGCAGTCATGCTATCGCCACCCCAGCTAGAAGTGACGTCTTGCTGTTCGGTGGACAAGTCGATGATGCCGATACAAGGCTCACCACTGCCCCATTGCGCAGTAGTGCGCCTGCAGTGGACGGCTCAGGGTTATTCCCAACGCCACTCATCGCCAACAGCAGCATCAGCAACAGAATCAGTACCCGAGACATCGGCGAGACAGCACGATAGACAGTCACCGCGGCGAACGCGTTACCCGGGGGGGGTGGCTCCTCTTCAAACGATCTGAATGACTACCGGGTCCAGCCGTCAATGTGGGGGCACGCCACCGATGGGCTGGCACCGGACGCGGAAGGAAGAGTCCTGGAAGCACACGATAGGCGGGGGATGACAGACGTGAACAACGTCTTAGTCGTGCTAGCGACTAAAAGGAGCGTTCAAGAGTTGTTGCGCTGTCGGGGGTGCGGGGGGGGGGTCTGCCTGTGTGTTACATTCTGTTTGAAATGCGATGCATCCGTGCGCCACGTTGGTGATAATCATTTCTTTGCTATGTTCCACTGTTTTTCGGGCTATTATTCCCTCGTGCGGACTGATTGTTTCGAAAGCGACGAATCTAAATGATTCGTTGTTGGTCATTTATTTTATGAGCTTTTAGGCAAAAGTCAGAGCCTTACTCCCTTTTGCTGCTCGCGAGCTCGTGCGGGACATGTTCTCGGACGTTTTTAACGCCGGCGTTACGAGCCTTTTAAGGTTGGAACATACAGTGACTATTTTTGTCCCCCTCGTGCGTGCTGATTTGTTTTGAAAGCGATAAGGCTTCGTTGTTGGTCACTTGTTTGTTGAGCTTCTAGGCCCAAGCCAGAGCCTTCACGGCTTTATATTGGTGGTTGCGAGCTCGTGCGGTACGTGCTCTCGTTGGTGTCAACTCCGGCGTTCACGATCCTTTCATCGTGGGAGCAGGTGCGTAGTTTTTTTCTTTTTTTCCCTCGTGCGTGCTGATTGTTTCGAAAGCGACAAATCTCACAGCTTCGTGTTGATATTTGTTTTGTTGAGCTTCTAGGCCTAACTACTGTAAGCCAGACTTTGTTTTGTCCGTTCGCGAGATCTTGAGGTACATGTTCACGAAGGTGTCAACGCCGGCGTTCTGAGCCCTTCATCGTGGGAGTAGGCCCTGATTTGTATTTTCTCCCTCGTGCGTGCTGATTGTGATGAAGGCGATGAACCTCAAAGGTTCGGTGTTAGTCACTATTTTATTGACGTTTTAGGCTCAAGCCAGAGCTTCCACTTTGTGTATGCTGCCCGTGAGATCGTGCGGTAATAAAAGTTATTATTGTTGTCAACGCAGGCGTTTTCGAGCCTTTTATCGTAGGCGCAGGTGCTTAGATTTATTAAAATTTTCCCGCGTGGGTGTTTATTTTTTCGAAAGCGACGAATCTCAAAGCTTCGTTGTCGGTCATTGTTTTTTGGAGAGTCTAGGCCGAAGCCAGAGCCGTCATTTTGTTTTTTGCTGGTTGCAAGCTCTGGCTGGACATATGTATGTTTTTCATCATGATCTCGTTCGTGTCAAAGCCGGCGTTACGAGCCTTTACTGGTAAGAGCAGGCCCTTGTTTTCTTCATTTCCGTTGTGCTCCATGACAGTTTCGAAAGCGACGAATCTCAAATCCTCGTCGTGGTCATTTGTTTGTTGAGCTTGAAGGCGTCACTTGTTTTTTTGCTGCTCGCGAGCTCTTGCGGTAATAATACTACTTTATCTTGGTGTGAACGCCGGCGTTTATGAGCCTTTTAGAGTAGGAGCATGCGCGAAGTATTTTTCTTTCTCAATTCCCGCGTGCGTGCTGATGGTTTCGAAATCGACAATATCTCAAATCTTCGTTGTCGATCATATTTGTTTTTGAGGTTCTAGGCCGAAGCCAGAGCCTGTTTTTTTCGTTTTGCTGGGTGCAAGCGCGTACAGTACACATACATCTCATCATGTTCTCGATGGTGTCAGCGCCGGCCTTTTCTTGTAGGAGTCAGCTCATTGTTCCGACGGCGACGAATCTCAAAGCTTCGTTCACGGTCGTTTTGTTTTTTACTTTCTACGCGGATACCAGAACCTCCACATTATTTTTTGCTGGTTGTAAGCTCGTGCAGTACATATATATATATATATACCTGGTATATGCCATCACGTTCTGGTTTTGGTGTCGAAACGGCCGTTACGAGCCTCTTCTGGTACGAGTAGGCACTGATTATATATATTTCCCTAGTGCGTGCTGATTGTTTCGAAGGCGACGAATCTCAAAACTTTGTTGTCGGTTATTTATTTTCGCAGCTTCTAGCCGGAAGTTTTTTTTTTTTTGCTGGTTGCAAGCTCGTGCAGTACAGATATATATCTATCTATACATTATGTCATCATGTCCGCGCTGTTGTCGAAGCCGCCGCTACGAGTCTCTTCTGGAAAGAGTAGGCACTGGTTTATTATATTTCCTTTTTGCCGTGCTGATTGTTTCGAAAATTGGGAATATAAAAACTCGGTTGTGGTCATACTTTTGTTGAACTTCTAGACCCAAGTCAGAGCCTCCACATTCTAATTGGCTGCACGAGAACTCGTGCGGTAATACTAGTAGATCGTTTCGGTGTCAACACCGGCGTTTTCGAGCCTTTTGTCGAAGGAGCAGGCGCGTAGGTTCTTTTCCCCCTCGTGCGTGCTGATTGGTCCGAAAGCAACGAATCTCAAATCTTCGTTGTCGTCTTCGTTGACGTTCATTTTGTTTATAGTTTCCAGGCCGAAGCCAAAGCCTTCATGTTTTTTTTGCTGGTTGCAGGTTCGTGCAGTGCATATATGTCAACATTTTTTGCTGTTGTGTCAAAGCCGGTGTTACTAGCCTTTCTTTTTGCGAAGAGTACATATTTTCTTTGTTTCCCTCGAGCGTACTGATTGTTTCGGAGCGAGAGTTCTCAAAGCTTCCATTTGGTCATTTGTTTGTCAAACGTCTAGGCCGAAGCCAGAGCATTCATTGTATTGTTTGCTGGGTGCAAGCTCGTGCAGAACATGTATATGTTATCATGTTCTCGTTGGTGTCAAAACCGGAGCTTTTCTGGTGAGAGTGGGCACAGTTTTTTTTCATTTCCCTCGCGTGCTGATATTTTCGAAAGTGACTAATCTCAAACCTTCGGTGTGGTCATTTTTTTGTTCAGCTTCTAGGCCCAAGCCAGAACCTTCTTCTCGAATAATTTGTTTTGTCGCTGCTCGTGAGCTCGTGCGGCAACGAAAATAGTTCTCCTTGATGTCAAAGCCGGCATTTACGAGCCTTTTATGGTAGCAAGGTATTTTTATTTGTGTTCTCTGCAGATGTGCGTGCTGATTGTTCCGAAAGCGACGACTATCAAAATCTTCGTTGTCGGTCATTGTTTTTGGTGATTCTAGACCGAAGCCAGAGTCTTAATTTTACTTTTTTCACATTGCAAAGTCGTGCAGTACGTACGTATCTCATGATGTTCTCGTTGGCGTGAAAGCCGGCGTTACGAGCCTTTTCTGGCAGGATTAGGCACTGTTTTTTTCATTTCCCTCGTCCGTGCTGATTATTTCGAAAGCGACGAATCTCAAAGCTTAGTTGTCGATCATTTTGTTTGGAGTTGCTAATGGGCCGAAGCCATAGCCTTCATTTTAGCTCGCCCAGTACATACATATATTATCATGTTGTCGTTGGTGTCAACGACGGCGTTACTAGGCTTATCTAGAAGGAGTATGCACTATATTTTTCATTTCCCTCGTGCGTGTTGGTTGTTTCGAAAGCGACGAATCTCAAACCTTCGCTGTGGTCAATTTTTGTTGATATTGTAGACACAAGCCAGACAAAGCCTTTATTTCATAATTTTGCTGGTTGCAAGCTCGTGCAGTACATGTACGTACATGTCAACATATTATCGTTGGTGTCAAAGCCGGCGGTACGAGCCCTTCTGGTAGGAGTAGGCACTCTGATTTGTTTCATTTCCCCCGTGCGTGCTGATTGTTTCGAAAGCGACGAATATCAAACTTCGTTGTGGTCAATGTTTTATTGAGCTTCTAGGCCCAAGCCAGAGCCTTCACTAAAAGTCTTGTTGTTATGTTGCTCGCGAACTCGTGCGGTACAAATGATAGTTCTTGTTGGTGTCAAAGCCAGCGGTTATGGGCCTTTTATGGTAGCAGCAGGGGCTTTCTTTTTCTTATTTCCCCTCGTGCGTGCTGACTGTTCAGAAAGCGACGAATCTCAAATATTCGTCGTCGGTCATTTTTTTAGGAGTTCCTACGCCGAAGCCAAAGCCTTAACTTCTAGTTTCTGCTGGTTGCACACTTGTGTAGCACGTACGTACATAAGTCATCGTGTTCTCGTTGGTGTCAAAACCGGCGGTACAAGCCTTGCCTGGAAGGAATATGCACTTGTATTTTCATTTTCCTCGTACGTGCTTCTAAAACGACGAATCTCAGAACTTCGTTGTCGATCATTTATTTTGGAGTTGCTAGGTCGAAGTCACAGCCTTCATTTTATAGTTTGCTAGTAGAGAGCTAGTCCAATGCATACTTATGTCATGATGTTCTCGTTGGCGTGAACGCCGGCGTTACCTTTTTTTTTTTGGTAGGTGTGGACACTATTTATTTTTCCCCCTCGTGCGTGCTGATTGTTTCGAAAGCGACGAATCTCAAAGCTTCGTTGTCGATCATTTTGTTTGGAGTTGCTAGGCCGAGGCCACAGCCTTCATTTTATTCTTTGCTAGTAACAAGCTCGCCCAGTACAAACATATGTTGTCATTTTGTCGTTGGTGTCAAAAACGGCCCCCTTGTCGAGTATGCACATTATTTTTCATTTCCCTCCTGCGTGTTAGTTGGTTCGTAAGCGACGAATCTCAAACCTTCGTTGCGGTCATTTTTTTGTCGAAATTCTAGACCCAAGCCAGACAGAGCCTTCATTTAATCTTTTTTGCTGGTGGTAAGCTCGTGCAGTAAATGTACATGTCAACATGTTATCGTTGGTGTCAAAGCCTGCGGTACGAGCCCCTTCTCATATTAGATGTACTAATAATTTTGTCACCGTTATCGTGTATCTTGTAGAGTATATTACCGGAGTACAGCGGTGGCACGCCATTCACGTCACATAATTATGACTGCCCAATAATCTAGCCTAACGGACTCGAATATGATTGCTTCCAACTAACTCTATAGGGATTTTTTTGCTCATGCTTGGCTGTGGAAAATAGTTTCCGACGTAAAGTTTTCGACCTGTCGCCTCTGATCTACCGTACCCGGTACTGGTACGCTTTTACCTATTGCGGGCGGCGTATTGACCACGCGGCCCCACTGCAAGCGCTGGCGGATGCCGTCTCTTGAAGCAATATTTTGTATGTCTACAGCAGCACCTTTCTTTGTGTTTAGTATGTTGTTGGACACCACCACAGAGCGTATACTATGTATGTTTCGGCCATGAAACTGAGACCAGTGGCCTATACAACGGAACATACTATAATACTATTGCTGTACTGATGGGATATCTGGTATATGTTTCGGCCACGAAAACTGAAACCAGTTGCCGATCCCATGGAAGATACTACGAGTTACTAGTATGGGGGGCCATAGTAAACAGGACTAAATATTGCTAGTAGAAATAGGTTAAAAAAAAGGTTTTAGTGTGTGCCGTAACTCCTATACCGTATTTACTATCGTCCCCCCTGATAATAAAATGTACCCCCCATACGCACTAACTCGTGTTGACAGTCATGCATCCACAATCAACTATAGCATCATTAGACAGCTATTAATACCAAAGACACTCTATTACAGGGGGGCGTAAATAGGACCATATATACTGTTGCTAAAAAAAGGTAAATACATTATGTCTTTATGTTTACCATAGGTCTCATTAACTATGGTTCCCTAAAACATTGTTCTATGCACCGGACCACAACCTTATTCTATGCACCGGAGAATCGAGCTAACTGAGTTATTCACGCAACCGTCAAATTCTGTTTACCAAACCTCTCGAGGTTTATATCATATATTTCTGCTTTATGTGTGCATCAGGTTAACCACAACGAAATATAAAATATGGTAAATTGGGTACTGTTCGTTGGACCTGCCGGGGAGTACTTGGAACCCCACGTTTTTTCCTCGTTTCTATTTTCTTTCACCATTTTTCGCGATGCCACTCACTGCTATTTACTGTTTTATAGAAGAATTAGGATCGAAGATAACACCTACGCATTGCTTACTAAAAATGCATTTATTGCTCTCATACACATGTGCAAAATGCCAAGTGTACCCGCCCTGTGATTCTGTCAAATTCTTTTTGTCACGCTACTTGCGCCCTTAAAAAAACATGAAATCGGTTCCAGCTACTACTACAACTACCACAACTACTACTACTACTACTACTACTACTACTACTACTACTACTACTACTACTACTACTACTACTACTACTACTACTACTACTACTACTACTACTACTACTACTACTACTACTACTACTACTACTACTACTACTACTGCTACTGCTACTGCTACTGCCACTGCCACGGCTACTGCTACTGCTACTGCTACTGCCACTGCTACTGCTCCTATTGCTACTGCTACTGCTACTACTACTACTACTACTACTACTACTACTACTACTACTACTACTACTGCTACTACTACTGCTACTGCTACTGCTACTGCTACTGCTACTGCTGCTGCTGCTGCTACTACTACTACTGCTACTACTGCTACTGCTGCTGCTGCTACTGCTACTATTGCTACTGCTACTACTACTACTGCTACTACTACTACTACTACTACTACTACTACTACTACTACTACTACTACTACTACTACTACTACTACTACTGCTTCTGCTACTACTACTACTGCTACTGCTACTACTGCTACTGCTACTACTGCTACTGCTACTACTGCTACTGCTACTACTGCTACTGCTACTACTGGTATTGCTACTACGACTACTACTACTACTACTTCTACTACTACTACTACTACTACTACTACTACTACTTCTACTACTACTACTACTACTGCTACTGCTACTACTACTACTGCTACTGCTGCTACTGCTACTACTACTACTACTACTACTACTACTACTACTACTACTACTACTGCTACTACTACTACTACTACTACGACTACGATTACTACTACTGCTACGACTACTACTACTACTAGTGCTGCTACTGCTGTCGCACCGTCCTTCTCGTGGGATGAGGTCAACGAATTCCCGGCGCGTCGGAGTATGCATAAATTCGTCGTATACCTGTCCGTGCTACCGGAACTACAGCCCCCACCTGGATAGGCGACATGATTTTGTGTAAATCGATGGAAATTTACAATACACCACATCAGGTACTATACATAATTTTAGCATGTTTCTACCTGCTTGGATTGGGTGAATTGATGGGTTGATGGTTTGTCGTGCTTGATCAAAAAGTTATTGCTCCGATATTTGTGTGCACGGGCTGCAGTGTCCAGTGACAACAGTAGTACTTGCGTGATAAATCAAAACACAAACTATTGAGGCTTCGTACTATTAATATTAATACTTACTGCTTCTATAGTATGATTTTGCTGCGAGGCTAAAAAGCACACATCAACAACAGCAATTGAAAATCAGTTCAGCCATCAGCTTGGAGTCCAACGGTTGATGTGACTTCCCCATTCATGGAGAAAAAATGTTTCAGCAAGAAGCCGGCATGAGTAGCACCCCCGCACGGCCATTGCCCAGGGCAGGCGGTCGCCCGTAGCTTCACAGTATCGATTATATATGGAAACGGATAGTACCGGACTCTTGATCATGTGGTGTACTACTATACCCCGGTTCTACCTTGAAAGAATGTCCGTCCGGTCCTCGTTGAGCTACACACGAGTACAAGCTTTCACGGAGAGGAGGCAAACATCGGCGCTGAATTTTGCATCCGACTCATATATGGACGCTTCTGGAGAGGTGGCCGGTCCTATTCACTGTGTTGGAGTTAGGCCGTTTCCTATGCGATTCGACTTTTGAGCTTCAGATTTCGACCCGATGGCGTTTTGAGATATGAGCTTGACAAGTCGAAAGGGTCTTCCTACCTATGCGGAAAAAACAGATTTATTGTGCGTGTAGAGATTCGAGCAATCGCCGAGACTAACTGCTGTTTTCGTGATTTGGCGCCGCGAAGAGACGCGCTGGGTGCGCTGCCCTGCGCGTAGGACCCAAGCTTCCGAGCCCACGCTGACTGCCTCTAGTCTGGTGGCGAAGAGACGTGGCGAGTGCGCTAAAGTCAACCTGTCTTGGTATTTTGTGCTTTGTTTTGTGACTTGGCTGCTGCTGCTGTACAGCTGTAGTGTAGTCTACGAGTACGTATCCACGGAGAGGCGCGTGCCGAGTGCTCTTCTCTTGGTCTCTATGCCCGAGCCCGCGCCAGCCGACTCTAGTCTGGCCGCGGAGCGACGCGCCGTCCGCGCGTCGGGCGCGAAGCATCGTCGCCATACAGCTGTATGACCATCCCACTCATCGATCGTTCTGCTGCTGTTTCCTGTCGTGGATAACATCTTGAATTTAGAGAGCGTTCCATTTTTCGATTTGAAAATCTGATGACCCAGGTCGTCAGATGTTGGGCCAAAATCCGACGACTTGGGTCATCGGATTCTCAAATCAAAAATTTCCGGTCGGATTTTGCATATTTAGACTGCATAAGCAGGGTCATTCGCTTTTGAGATCGAAAAATACAAAGCTGAAGCTCGAAATCGAACCGCATAGGAAACAGCCTTAATGCCGTTTTTCACGACTAAGAGCATGACATTGTGTTAGACAATCGCGCAGCCGGGGTTGCCGTCGAGCCGGTTCATCGCCAAAAATTGACCGGCAAATCAGGTGGACAAGCCGCCCACCGATGATTCGCTATACTGCGCTGCGATATTCGCTACCGGGTAGGGGGGTTGGAGAATCTCAACGGAACAGTTTTTTATTATACGGTTCTCTCATTTTTGCTTAAGCGGCGCGGGTGGCCTCAACGAAGGTTATGCTCGCCGATCTACAACTTGCGCACAAGTTCGAGATTGCTTGTCGTCTGGCATTACAGCCGGTGGAGAGAAGACATACATCATGTCGTAAACCCGAATATATAAATAATTCAACCAATCAAGCGGTATTCTCCGCTTTTTTGGTCGGCCGACAATGTATGCATGTGTATGATCTTGGCTGGGATCGGTGGCCAGAGACCGGTTCAGTACGTGGTGAGAACTCTTACACAGCTCCAGCACAGCATCACACCTTTGAAACCTTAACATTCGCATACATTGTCCAGATCACAGCAGTGTTTGCGAGGTGGGATTTGGAGGGTGCTGACAACCAAGTATCGGGTTGCTCGATGCCCATTGTATATACAGCAGCAGTATAGTACCTCTATGTTGTATGCAGCTGTCGATCGATGCCATCATGGAAAGTTACAATACTATGTATCTTATAACAGAAATATTTCTATCGGCATTGACCGTGGTGACGTCGGGGGCCGACACGTATTCAACATGATTGACGCTCTCCAATGCGTAGCGTAAACGAGAGAGTGTGTCTGCAGCCAGATGACATGCTCGTTGAAATCCAATGATACTCTCAAGCACATATGTGCGAAAGGTGTGTTGGCGATGGCGCTGTAAAGATATGTTGCCCACGGCAGCCTACCTCTGCGTCACGTGCTGACTCAATGAAATAACAGCCTGACAAAAAGAACTTTTCCAGCTTGGGTATAAATATACCGGGATAATAAACAATAGTGGGAGGCTTCTACTTGGCAAGCAAGGTGGTGGGCACTCATGGCCGACCTTTATACCAAGTTCCAGGTGTAGAATACGTATATACTACGAGCGCCCGTGCATTTCACTTGGAAGAATCTGGTTGGCCACGCTTGTGAGCAACAGAGGTCATCTGAAAAAAATATCCTTGGGTGAGGACACGCTCTGGCCGCCCAATGCTCACAACAGCGAAGAAAAATTAAATGCGTCGCCGATGCTGATCTTGCGGTGACCAAACCAAGCCATCGCTTTGGCGTATTGCCGACACCACAATCCGGCTGGAGCGATTGGCACCCTGAGACTTGCAATAACAAACATTGTTGTAGTGCTTACATCGATACGGTTGGTGAGCGAATACCTGTTGCAATAGACAAGCTACTGCTGTACTGCTGTAAACATTAAACGCTCGGTAGCGATACAACGGCGTTGTTGGTCAACCGGAAATGTACGTTTCGGGGTTTCTGCAGGCCGGTGTTTACAGGGATTCACAGTGCTTTCATCAGGTGTGCGATGACAAACAAACGCAGAAACGGGGCCGTCATGCTTCCGACTGACGGAAACACGCGGTGTTGACGGCACTGTTTGCGTCGTCCTTTTTATGGAAGCATCAGCCGTCACAAGCAAAAGGGTTTCCATCATAGATGATGTGCTTTGACTTTGGGCCTGGAAACTTACCAGACTGCCCTAGCCGTAACGACAAGAAATACCAGTAAATAATTAGTGAAGGATTGCTGTGAGTCCTCCACAGATTTTCGTCGAGCTGCATGAATTGGCCGTTGTCTTCATGAAAAAGTTGGTCGACGGGTTAATTCATTGTGTGACGGGTTAGTTTCGGCCAGGAATTCCGTCTGTTCTGTTCTTTTTTTCGAAAAACATTTATGTGCATGATTTTATTTTGACGTCCATCTGTATCAGCACCATTTTTATTGGTCTTTTTCACACACAATATTCGACAAACAAAATTTAACCCTCTCTTTCGTCTGGCGTGTCAGAAAAAGTAACTGCCGGCTCTTCTTAACCAGCCCCTTCTGTCTTGCACGATGGATCGGCCAAATGCAGCCGTGATTACGATCCTTTGCTTGCATGTCGCGCCTCTCGTCTCTGCTGCGTATGGTGCTCGGTATGTACATACTTGTTCCCAACAAACTTTCAATGTCCACTGTACGTCCCATCGCACGGGATTTGCTGTATATATGGCAGGCGGAAGCATCACCAGGGGGGCTTAATGGGCTTCATCTCTTTGTCATACCGAACGCTGGCACCGTCTCATCGCCTCAGGTGCGACGGCAAGTGTTGTCATCGTGTGGTTGGTTGGGGGGGTGTCGAGGTAGATTGCAGCGGCACAATATGCGTTGATTGCCCGGTATTGTGTTGTTCATCTTCATAATTGAAAGATATCCAAGGGCACTGCTGTACGCTAGAGAGGCACTACATCTGTGATATATTGCAGTGCACATCGTAGTGCGTGTGTCCGATGACCAACGTTGCTGGTAAGAGTGAACTTACTGCTCCTCATGTTGTCATCGACCGTCTCGGTAGGATTGTCAATGATCAGCTTTCAGTAGGACTGACAATGATCAGCTGCGCCTCAGCGAATATGATTATGCTACTTCTTCGTTCATTGCAGAAACCTGCTTGTATGTTTTTGGCCTTCAGGCACTACGTGACGTTCTGCACGAAGGACCATTGTCGTAAACGGTTTGGTTGTTGCTTGCGCGTCTTTTGATCAGGCGCTTAGGATTGGAAAGAAGCTGGAGTCCATGGATTCTCCGTTGTCCGGTGCCTGTTGGTGCGCGCATTACTTCAACTTACAACAGCTTCGAGAACAACAAGCGATGACAACGGTCAAATATGTGCGGTGGTTCAGCAGGTCCATTGTGAGATTTAGACCCCTTTTAGTACCCCCTTGGATATTCACACGTCAAAGGTCAGCAGACAACTTTAAACGTCACGTCTATTTATTCTGAGAGCGCCGATCAGCTTTCAGTGATGCGAAGGTGAGGCATCACTCCAGCGAAGGTCAAAACGTCCTCGAAAACATCAGCAGTGTTGAGAAATGGTTTCAAAGTAGGTCCCAAGTCTCTGTGAATTGGTCCTGTACAGCTCTCGAATCAAGACAGTGCGAAAAAAACAGAGAGTACACAGCACCGTAATACCAGTACAGAGGAGTCAGACTACAGATGGTAGAGCTGTGGCTAGGAAATTGCGTAGCTGGATATGTGTCACTGTTGTCAACCTGTGGAAGTTGGTGGATGGTATACAATGGGAGTAGTTAGTAATAGTGTTATCTCGTCACCATTATAACCCGGTGTATGTGCTGTTCATGTTCGTTTACTACATACATTCAATCTAGATCAGGGTCTGTTCGAATCGGAACTGCGGTGGTCGCGGGAGAGATGTGCCAGCCACGACACCTACAGCAGCAGTAGATCCCCAAATAGAAGCGCTAGGTAGGCGAACGTGGAGAATGCGCAGTTGCGCCGGGTGAACAATCAAAAGTGTATTAAAAGCAAATAGGGTCGGACGGACGGCAGGAAATCTGATGCAAATGTGTGGCGATTTCAAAACGGATCCCTGCATAAAAAAATACCTTGGTCATCAGGACAACATGCGTTCGCTCGTGACTTGATAGCGGAAGCCTGTACGGACCCAGCTATAAAGAGTGTTCTTTACCCAATCGTAAAAACAGCCTAAATAAAAAGCCAGCTCTACCATTAAGAGCGACCTGCAATCGCCGTGTGGTTGTCTCAGGTTGTAAAATATGGAATGAAGGTCATTGATGATATCCTCCACTCATCATTTTGTCTCGATGTCAAGTAGATAAAACAAAGATAGTACGTGACCGTAGTTCAGGGGGCGACGCGACCGTCCACTGGCAACGGCGTGAGATGAAGGCAAAGTACGGCTTTTTCACGACGACGGATTCCTGCATAAAAAAACGCCTTGGTCAACAGGACAACATGCGTGCGCTCGTCACTTAATAGCAGAAGCCTGTGTACGCACCCCGCTACGATAAAAGTGTTGTTCGCGAAATTGTAAAGACGGCATAAAAAATAAAAAAAGGAACTTCTAAATTTTATCGGAAGGCTTTTTTTCCAATAATTTCCATGTTTTTTTCGAGCAATTTATTAGTCTTCCACCGGGGTATGTACGTTATTGTTTTTGTCGCGACATGCCGTGGCACCACCTGCGGCCAACCTTCCACGGCATACAACGGAACGCCCCACGGGCCTCCACGGCATACCGTACAACCCGAACCCTAACCCTAACCTTAACCCTAAGTGCCGTGGACATTGTGGTGCCGTGGGGGTTGCCATGCCATGTTGAGAGGTTCCCAGGGAGTGCCGTGGGGGATGCTGCCGCGGTTCCCGCGGGGGTTGCCATGGTACCACCCATGTCATGCCACAGCACGCCATGGAATCCCTTGCCACGTCATGGGATGCCGTGACGATGCCATGGTATGCCGTGGGTGGTACGGTAACACCATGGCAATGCCACGGCATGCCGCGAAAAAGTGTACTAGTAGTGTAAGGCGCTGAATTCAGGGCCACGAACAAAAAAGTCTTTGTCTTGTTCAGCAGGCCCTACGGTACAATGCTTTTGAAAAGAGCGAATATATGTTTCACTTTGTCGTACATTAATATCGTATTTTTTTTTCGCGACATGCCGTGGCATTGCCCCGGTCTGGACCATGATTCGTGCCCACGAGAGAGCGTATTTTCCGTCTTACTCTCGTTATCCTTTTTGTATTTCATCAAACTGCCCAACCAAGTCGGGGTGCCGTCGGGGTTGCCATTACATGTCGTGGGGTTACCATGGAGTGTGGAGGGGGATGCTCTAGCGGTTGACACGGGGGTAACCCTGGTACCGCACTCATGGTACACGTCACGGTGTGCCATGGAATTCTATGCCACGCCATGGGACGCCGTGGGGATGCCATGGTAGGCCATGGATGGTACCATAGCAATGCCACGGCCTGCCACGAAAAAGTCGAATATAGTAGAAGATTGCGGGTGGGTGTCGCAACGGTCACGGGTGCCACTTCACGAATCGATTTAAAAGTGCAATCGAAGCGATTCTAAGGAGGGAATGGGGATTCGCCGTCGCAGGCCCGCGAAAGCCGGTTTGTTGTCGTGGTTTCTGTGGTGAAAAAGACATGTCAATAAATTTCTTTGAGTAACATGGCGTCAAACAACGATTAACTCAAATATCAACTCTGACCGTGTGACTGCCGTGAAGAAAGAGGGGCTGGGTTGCACGGTGTCGGATGACTTTGCCTTCACAGTTGCCGACCAAGAATACTACAGACACAGGTTGCCTTAGAGGTGTGAACGTCATCGCTCTTAATTGCATTCTTCGTCCACCCTACTTATTCGCGTGCCTCCCGTAACTCTCTTACGCTTCGATTGATGAGTGATTGTTGTTGTTGTTGTTGCTTCTTTTTAGGGGTTTGGAACGTGATTTTTCCTCCCTGCTGCGACGATGACATCACAGACAGATGTCTGACGTACACAACCAAGCTTCGTCCGTAATTTTTTCGACGTTTTTTATCGCGTCATAGTCGCAGTCTCGAGACTTAATTTCGATATTCATGCTTTTCCTATTCAACGAAACGAGTTTCACCTCTCTTGTGCTGGATCCAGCTGTTGTTCGGAATTTCCTCGAATAAACCTACCTGGCTCCATTTGTACGAAATTATGACATGCATCCATGATACGTATATATACGCCAGGTCCAACTTGGTCGGCCACAGCCCTGGAACGGGGCTGAAACCTTGACCTTGCTGGTTGATCGATTGCGATGTGTCACGAGGGATGGCCAAATATTTGATGTTTCAAATGTGTAGATATACATGATATATGATATACGGACAACTGCCTGTTTTTCGTGCTTACGGGTAGACGTGCTATTAATAATGTCGTGATACCTGGTAACTACGTATATATGTGTCCGAGCCGACAATGTTTACTCGTAGTGGAAAAGAACGTGTAAGAAAAAACAACGCACCAGGGAGAATGCAGGTACGGAATTTACCCTACAAGTAGTAGTATAGCAGATTGCAATGAAGCCAGCGCGAGCATTTTTTTATCTTGGTTTTCCGAGGAAGAGAAGGTTGTTCAAGACGGCTCGCATACGCTACGAGGGTATGGTGCCTCATTTTTAGTTTTTTCTCTGTCATACTTAACATGTCTATTAACCACGTTTGACCACCGCGCTAAACGCACACGGCACCAATTCCAGTCCCGGCAGCCTCTGTGCACGTTCCAGTCCCGGCAGCCTCTGTGCACGTACACATACAAACGAAAGCTTCCCACGCAGTTGTGGTGGTAATATGTTCACAGTTAGTCGAGTTATTAATAGGTGCGGCAACGTGTGTGGCCAGATGGCTGGGCCATGATCATAAAAAAACAAGACGGAAAAATATCTAAACGGTTAATAATATTGTTTTTTGGAGTTCTATCTACAGCAGTAACGAAACCCAACTCTATATACGGCTGTCCACAGCAGCAACGTTCAGGTCGTGTCCGAAGACATGCTGCAGGTGGTGTTGTCAGGTCCATCCCCCTGCTACCTACTGCTGATGATGGGACGGAAAAGCTGGCGAAGCTCTGATTTAGAGGGGGTACAGCAGTAGTATTACCGTGAACGACTGTAGTAGTGTGGTGGCACCTGTCACAACGGTTTTTGTTTTTTTAGCTCTACCTAAAACTAACGCTGCACACGAGACCCCACGTTTACTCGAAAAATAATGTGCATGTCCACAGCAACGTTCGGGCCGTGTCCTCCGACTTGCTGCAGGTGGTACTGCCAGGACTACCCTCTTACTGGTGAGAAGACGGAAAAGCAGGAGAAGCCCTGCTGGAGATGTCGTACAGCAGTTACTACTACAGTAGTTAGTAGTGGTGGTTTCTGCTACGCGAGAAGGTCTTGCTAGACGTACGTACCAGGTTGTAGACTTTTCGTATCCAAATTACTATTCCGACTTTCGAGGTAGGAAGCAGGAAATGTATATACAACAAAACGTCGGAAACATGTACGTTTACAAACTTTAAGGGTGCACGCGTCATTCCGACAAGACGACCGTACAGCGACGCTGGCCTCGTGTGTCCTACTGCTACTACTGCTGCTGTTTTGCTGCTTGAGAAGCTCTACTGTAAACGTAATGCAGCAGCCACGTCTAGACTCTATTGCTGCTGACGACTTTTGGTTTCTTACAATAATGAACCCAAACGATACGCATACATATCTTGTCGCGTACGTACGTAGATGTTCGTCCTTGTTGGTCCTGGTTTCTGCTGCTGTAATGTGTTTTCGCCCAGTACGGTGCATCGCAGATACGAAAACTGCAGGTACAGAGGTTGCGCCTAGTTTCCACCAATTACATGTAGGCCACCTTGTAGCGAAACTTTCTATGCCGACCAAAACTGCTGTATTGTAGGTATACTGCGTGTTTTTTGTTTCCCGAATAGCTATTTTTCTCTCTCCGTCTTATAGGCGAAACTCAGATCCGGGGTCGGATCGCAGGCTCTCCTGCCCCGCCCTTACAACAGCTCGTGCCTTCATTTTGATTGGCTGAAGGCCCATTTATTTTCCGTTGTCGACTCGACTTGCATCGATTGAGTAAAAAATTCGCGAAAAAAAACGTGGACATTAAGGAAAAAAAACTCTTCGATACGAAATAACCCTAACTATTAACAGGTCCTTTTCCGAGTCATTGGCTTCCAGCGCCGACTTCGTGTTGACCACGACAGCCTCTCGTACGCGAATGCCCTCAATAAAACACATTGCGAGACCATCGAAACTACCATCATATATCTGTAAACGGCGGCTCTTCTTTGGCGGGGGCCGTGGCACGGCAAAGCAAGGAACGATTACCCAGTCGCGTAATGTTCGGGACGATGGCTGGTGGGGAGAACTTGAGGTCTGGCGGACAGTTTAAGACTTGACATAGATGCATTGTCGAAGACCTTCGTTAAGGAGTTTCGAGCCACCGAAGGGTCAACGGAGCTTGCCCCCTTAGTGTTTGGATTTGGCACTGTGGTCCATTGCAGCCAAGAAAAGCGGAGAAGTGGTACGAGGGAATCCACCTAGCAGCAGCCGAACGGTTCATGGTGAGGTGGCACAATGATAAGGCACAGCTGAGGCAGCGCCGCGCATTCGCCGTGGGTGGTGTCCAAGGGATTGCCGGACGGGGGGGTAAGAAGCCTGGAAGGAACCTGACCAAAGGAATGCGGAGGGGTGGGGGGGGGCACGCCACGGCATGCCCACGACAAGGTCAAAGAGTGTAGAACCCTGGGCACGAGGAGAAGGGAAACCGCGGTGGACGAAAGTAGGAAGGAAATGGCAGACACGGTAGAAAGGCACCAGGCCGACTAGGAAGTAAAACATATGCCTATGGTACTCGTGCTGCCAACTGATGATGCAGGTGGTACGAATTTGGTCTTCCTTGGTATTTTTGTTTTTTCTTGTTGTTTTGCCCTCGATCCTCTGTGATTTTCATATTATAAATTTCTCTTCCTTCCTTCTATTATTGATAAGCCTTGAGAACGGAGTCGTGTGGCGTGGTGGGTGGATGACGAGCCTGCTTTGCTTGTTTCGTATTGTCTGACGCCGAGGGGCGGGGCACAGGTTACTAACGCCGTGTAGCAAGATTTCAAGCGGACTAGTGGGGAGAACCTCTGGTTATCTATGCTATCCCCATACCACAAACTACTGCCCCTGCCTGAAGGGTACTTTGTGCTTCGGTTTGCCTGCTATTTTCCCTTGGTTCTTGATCCCACTCTGTTTTTAGGTAGAGTGGTGTTTTATTTTGTTTTATTTATATTTCTTATTTCTTCATTCTTATAATTGTTTGTATTTTTCTCTTTTTACAGCACTTTTTCTAATTGTCTGCCACATCCCCTGCTTGGAGGCACGACAGTTTTTTTTTTTTAATAGAGTGTTTGCGATAGAGGTAAAAAAAAAAAAAACTTTACTTCCGCTAAAAAAAGTGAATTTCCTTCCCTTCCTGATTTCGGTGTGTTTGCGAGTGAGGTAAATCAAATCCTGCAGGCGACGCCTCCGAAAATAAGAAGGGAAGTGGGGAGGTGAGGCAATATGGCAAAAAAAAAAAAGAACGAACGCTGTGAACGGAAAAAAAACAGCGTGCGAGTAGCAACGGCAGCCCAGCAACGTTTCGGCGGCACAGTTGACCGCGAAGCCACCACAGCCATCCCACGCCTACAAGCAGCAATAGCAGCTAGGTGGCGCTAGACGCAGCTAGGGACAGCGTGAGCAACAAAAACAAACAGCGTCAGCACCAGCACCAGCACCAGCAAGCACCAGCACCAACCAGCTTCCATTTTTGGATTGCTGTTGTTGCTGCTGCTGCTGCAGCTGCTGCTGCTGCTGCTGCTGCTGCTGCGCTCGGCCTACGCACGCCACAGCGCCGGCGCGCTCCGCTCCGCCGCCGCCGCCACCGCCGCCGCCGCCGCTGCCGCTGCTGCCGTAGTATGGTGACATCGAAATGATACACGAGCTGTCATGCTGTCGCGCTCTCTACGAGCACGAGTACGAGTACGAGTGTGAATACGAGTCCTTTTTTGGGACGACGCATCCTTCTCCACGTCGTCACCAAGCGGGCGAAAGCGTGTACCGTAGCAGCGGCGGCGACCCGCTGGCACGATCCAACGCCGCTCGTGCGCGCTATACTCAAGCTACACGTCTCGAGCCTCTGTGCTCCCAGCGGTTGTCGTGATGCGTACGGCAAGCAGCATAATGGCATGGAAGATGCTCGGTGTTTTAATCCTTCGAGATTTGAGTTGCGTTCTGCGTCGGGATAATGCTCGGTGCGTGTAGGCCAATGAAACAGAGAGCCAAAAGTTACCGTAACTTTCGCTGAAATCCTTACTTCGCTAAAGTCTTTTCCGGCCGTTTTTTCAGAAATTTACCTAAAAAAATTGCCTCTGGAGAATTTTTAGACAAGTAAAAGTAAAAAAAAAAAAAATCGCAAACACTCCGATGTCTCTTCTTTCCTGTTTCTCTTTAGATTTGTTTTGTAATTTCTTCGTTTTTTTTTGTTTGGTTGTTTCATCCTGTTTTAACTCATAGAATATCAACGTCGTGCCTAGTACTTGGTACAATGACATGTCATCTCGTTGTGAACTGTTGTGCTTATGCATACGTAACCATGTAGCAAGGTACCAGGCTGACCAGCAAGGAGACCCTGGCTGTGCTGCTCGTACCATAAACTGCTGCCGCTGCCTGGAGGATGCTTTGTGCTTTGTTTGGTTTGCCTGTTATTTTCCCTTGGTTTTTAATCTTACTCTGTTGACGACGACTAGTGGTGTTTTCTTCTTTTCCTTTTTTTTTTCCAGTTCCTTCTTTTCAAGTGTCTGCCAGATCCCCTGCGGGGGGGGCACAATGCTTTTTCTTAGACATATATATTCTTGTTTCTTTTTCTCCTTCGAATTGCCTTCTTTGTTTTTGTTTGTTTCGTTTCGTTTCTCTAGGTCACGGAATGTGTATGGCGTGCCTGTCGTAAGCAGTATGGTGACATGGCATTCTTTTTCTTTTTCTTGTTCTTTTTCGGTTTGGTTTCTTCGTTGCTTCTCTTTCTTTATGGTGTGTTTTGGTTGCTGGCGTATGTATGTATGTTGTGTCGGCCGCACCTAGTGCGAAGGCATGGTTTTGCGTAGGCTGTTAATGCATTACGGTGTGTTATCTCTGTGTCGTAGTCTGTGACCACAGAGCTCGTATCTTTCTCGGGTGAAGAATCAGCACGGACACTGGGCTTGCTGGTTGTCGACGAGTAGAAGAACGGTTTAATGTGAAGAACACACACACACACATACGTGGCAACGTAGTATATCTCCGCTGTGGCGTTGCTTTGTGACCACAGAATTTGCATCTCTCTAGGATTGAAGAATCGTTTGCTGGATGTCGACGGGTAGAAAGAACGGTTTAATGTCAAGAAAAACAATAGTATCTCTGTGGCGTAGTTTAGAGACCACAGAACTTGTATTGTTTTTTTTAGGTTTGAAGAATCGGCACGGACACTGGTTGTGCTGGATGTCGACAGGTAGGACGAACGTTTTAATCTTGTCGTTGTTGTTGTTGTTGTTGTTGTTGTTTTCTTCACATTAAACCGTTCTTTCTACCCAATCGGCATGGACACTGGTTGTGCTGGATGTCGACGCGTAGAACGAACGGTTTAATGTGAAGAAAACAACAACAACAACAACCCGTCGACATCCAGCACAACCAGTGTCCGTGTCGATTCTTCAATCCTAGCGAGATACTGGTTCTGTGGTGACAACGCTACGCCACAGAGATACCACGTTGCCACGTACGCAGGTGGCTTGGTAGGTGGTCCGCGAGCCTATCAAGATCAATTTCGTGAGTTAGAGTCTCACCGAGTGCATGCTCATAGGGATTTTTTCTTGCATAAAATTGATTAGCGGAAAGCGCGAGAGCGTGAGTTAGCTGTACATTCGATGTAAATCGACGAGCAGTGGGAATGCTGAACCCTATGCGCGGGAAAAACTAAAGGCACGTACGGGGGGGGGGGAGAGGGGACGACACCTGTGACCACGGCTTGTCCAGAAGATCGTCGAGGGTAAAACCTCCTACGAGGGGGCTGGAAAGTAAAAGTGATGATGAAAAAAAAAAAAGTAGGCACAGTGGGCAATGCCATGCCATGTCATCCTACTGCATACGACAGGCACGACATACATATTCCATGATCCAGAGAAACGAAACGAAACAAAGAGAAAAAAAAAAAAAACAAAGAAGACACTTCGAAAGCCAAAAAGAAACCAGGAAAAATACACGAGAAACAAACCATGGTGCCACCCCCGCAGGGGATCTGGCAGACACTTGAAAAAAACGAGCTGGAAAAAAGGAAGAAGGAAAAAAAGAAAAAACACCACTATTACGGGGGTCCATTGTTAATAGGACCTCTGGTATACATAAAATCCTCTATATTTACCTATTTTTACTAACAATATTTGGTCCTATTTACCGTGGTCCCCCGGAATAGTCGTCAACAGAGTAAGAGTAAGAACCAAGGGAAAATGTCAGGCAAACCAACGCACAAAGCATCCTCCAGCGGCAGCAGTTTATGATACTAGTAGCACAGCCAGGATCTCCCTGCTAGTCCGCCTGGTACCTTGCTACCCTGTCTGCCGCTTCCGTCCAGGGTTCGTCACCTATGCCCGGCCCCTCGGCGTCAAACAATAAAAAAACAAGCATAGCAGGCTCGTCATCCACCCACGCCACATGACTCTATCAACAGGCTTATCAATCGGAGAAAGGAAGAAAAAGAAATAAATTGAAAATAACAAAAACAATAGGAAGATAAAGGAAGACCACGTTCGAACCAGCAGCACCAGTTGGTGGCACGAGTAGAATAGGCATGTTCTACTTCCTAGTCTGCCCGGTACCTTGCTACCTTGTCTGCCATCTTCATCCTACTTTCGTCCGCTGCAGATTCCCTTCTACTACTGTTCCCCCCCCTCTCCGTATTCCCTTGGTCGGGTTTTCTGCCACTCTTCTTGTTGCCCCCCCTCCCCCAATCTCTTGCACACCACCCACGGCTGATGCGCGGCGCTGCCTACTCAGCTCAGCCTCAGCCTCGTGCCGCCTCACCATGAACCGTTCGGCTGCTTTGAGGATCACCCGGTACCACTTCCCCGCCCTTTTTGCAGCAGTGGACCACAGCGTGGTCACAACTCCAAACACCAAGGGGACAAGTTTCGTTGACCCTTCGGTGGCTCGGAGTTTCTTGAGTTAAGGTCTTCGTAAATGCATCAATGCCAAGTCTTGAACTGTCCGCCAGGTCTCGGGTTCTCCCCACCCGACTGGGTAATCGATCCTTGCTATGCCGTACCACCCACCCCGCGGGGAAGAGCCGCCGTTTGCGGATTGCCGTTTCGATGCTCTCGTAACGTGTCATCTTGAGGGCCTTTGGGTATGAGAGGGTGGTATGGTCAGTACGAAGTCGGCGCTGGAAGCCAATGGCTCGCAACAGGACTTGGTGGTGAGCCGTTCGAAGCTTGGCAAAGTATTCCGCTTTGAGGGTCCACGTCACACACCCGTACAGCAGGGTCTCAATCACCTCGGCCTTCAGTATTCGAACTTTCAGGCTAAGGGGGGCGGTCGTCCTATCATACAGCTCCGGGTCGAACCGCTTGAGGCATACTCACATGAGACGGATCCGTCGGTCCATTTTGAGCGAGAGGTCAGCGTTTTCGTGGATAATGCCCCCTAGGTATAAGAACTGGGCCGTCTGCTTATACTTACTTCTGGCCTGCTGCTTCGATGACGAGCGGTGGTGCGAGGGTTTTCTGGTCTGGCGTTTGTAGAAGCATTGTCTCTGTCTTCTCTTCCGACACCGTAAGACCTGATGCTTCGAAGACAGTCACCATCACAACAGTCACAGCACTGCCTACTGCCTACGAAACATTGTAGTGTTTCGGTGCGGTAGTTTTGTAAACACAACACTTGCATCTCTCTAGGATTGAAGAATAGGCACGGACACTGGTTGTGCTGCAAGTCGACGGGGAGAAAGAAGGTTTGATGTAATAGAACACACACCCATGCTACGAGCTCTCCGCAGTTTTTTTTTTTCTCCCCCTTTTATTTTTGAAACAAATACATATCCCTAATGTGGTGGGAGTTTAGCTCGCAGAAACAATTACATATTGTACCAGGAACAAATCCACTACTAGATGGGGTTGGTCCTGCGAGTCAATAGATTCGGGGGTCAAACGGTTCAGTCCGGAGTTGTATGATGGGACGACCGTGACCCTTAGACTGAAAGATCGAATGCTGAAGGACGAGGTGATTGAGACCCTGTTGTACGGGTGTGTGACGTGGACCCTCAAAATGGAAAACTTTGCCAAGTTTCCAACTAATTGCTCACCAGACTCAGTCCTTTTGCGAGTCATCGGCTTGTAGCACCGACTTCGTACTGACGACGCCACCCCCTATTAATAGTATAGGAAGGCCCTCAAGATTACACGATGCGAGACCATCGAAACTACCATCATCCGTAGACGGCGGCTCTTCTTCGCGGAGGGGATGGCACGGCAAAGCAAGGAGTGACTACCCAGTCGCGTAAAGTTCGGGACGATGGCTGGTGGGGAGAACTTGAGGTCTGGCGGACAGTTAACAACTTGACATAGATGCATAGTCGAAGACCTTAAGGAGTTCCGAGCAACTGCAGGGTCAGCGGAACTTGCCCCCTTAGTGTCAGGAGTTGAGGCCGCACTGTGGTCCACCGCAGCCTAAAAACGCGAAAGTGGTACCGGGTGATCCTCCAAGCAGCAGCCGAACGGTTTATGGTGAGGTGGCACAAAGATGAGGCACAGCTAGGTAGGCAGCGCGGCACATCCGCCGTGGGTGGTGTCCAAGGGAATGGGGGGAGGGGAGGTAACAAGAGGAGTGTAAGTAAGCCCGACCTAGGAAATGCGGGGTGGGGGGGAACAGGAGGAGTAGAAGGGAACGCGGTGGACGAAAGTAGGAAGGAGATGGCAGACAGGGTAGCAAAAGGCACCAGGCCGACTAGAAAGTAGAACATGCCTATGCTACTCGTGCCGCCACCTTGTGCAGCTGGTCCCAACGTGGTCGTCCGTTGTCTTCTATATATATATATATATTCCCTTGCTTTTGCGTTTGATATCTGTAATTTTCATATATTTTTTTTCTTGCTTTCCTCCATTGATCAAGTCTTCAAAAGAAAGACGTGCGGCTTGGGTGGATGACAAGCCTGCTTTGCTTGTTTCGTATTGTCTAACGCCGAGAGGCAAGGCATAGTTCACGAATGCAGGACGGAGACAGCAAACGGGGTAGTAGCAAGGTCTCAAGCGGACTAGTTGGCAGAACCTGGCTGTCTATGCTATACCCATAACACAAACTACTGCCGATTCCTGGAGGGTGCTTTGTGCTTCGGTTTGCCTGTGATTTTGCCTTGGGTCATAGTCTGACTCTATTTTAAAATATTACTCTTTTTCTTCCTTTCTTCTCCTCTGGTCATCAAGTCTTGAGAACGAAATTGTGCGGCGTGGGTGGATGACGATCCTGCTTTGCTTGTTTCGTATTGTCTAAGGCCGAGGGGTGGGGCATTTTTGACGAACGCAGGACGGAGACGGCAAACACGGTAACAAGGTCTCAAGCAGACTAGTAGGGAGAACCTGGTTCTCTATGCTACTCATACCACAAACTACTGCCGATACCTGGAGGGTACTTTGTGCTTCGATTTGCCTGTTTTTTTCCCTTGGTCTCACTCTGTTTATTTACTAGAGTGGTGTCTCTGTCTTTAGCACGCTCTCAAGTGTCAAACACATTCCCTGCGGGGAGGCACGACAATTTGTTTTTTCTCATCTTCTCTCCTTTACGTAACTCTTTCGATGTGTTGTCTTCACCCTAAGTCGCCTTTTTACCCAGCTTCATCAGTACACCCAGTGTCCGTCCTTGTTTCTTATCCTAGAGAGATACTAATTCCGATGTCACAGACTGCTGTGAGACAGAGGAAGATCAAAACGTAAAAGAAAAAAAACGAAACAATCGCAAATTCAAGTGTCAAGCAAGTGAAACGCCAGCATATACCGGGTACGAAAACACAACAACACAAGCAGGATAAAAAACAAAGAGCAAAAAGACAATACACCCAAAAAAAACAAAAAATTGAAATGAAAACAGAGTACAAACGACGCAAGGACTCCGAAAGGCTGCCAGAAGAAAAGCATACGTACTGAAGGACATATATCTGCTGCGCGGACAAAGCGACACGAAAGAGAGGGAGCTACAGGCAACAGTCTATAAGAGTAGTTGGCGTCCTCAGCTGCGTGGCGTAGCCGGCTCCTATGTGCATCGTCCCTGCGCCACCTCGCCATGAAACGGCCCACCGCGTCTGTTTCCTTGTATACTTTAGTTCTTGTCTTTTTTTTTTTGTTTTCTTTCGTTTTCTCTCATATTAATAAAAATATGTATGTCGTGCCTGTCACACCCAGTACCTGGTATGAAGTGACATGTCATTGCATTGTGTTTCGCTGTTTTTCATATGTATACATAACAAAGTAATATCTCTGTGGCGTAGTATTGTGGCCACATAATAACTTGTATCTCTCTAGGATTGAAGAATCGGCACGGACACCGGTTGTGCTGGATGTCGACAGGTAGAAGGAGGGACACACGCACCACTGGACCACCGAGGAGTCCGGCGTTAGAGGCTCATCCCTTTGGTATCAATTTTCCTGCAGCTGTCATTTTCTGCTAGCCCCGTGCTCTTCCTGTCAGAAACACTATTACGGGGGTCCATAGTTAATAGGAACTATGGTATACATAAAAAACTATATATTTACCTATTTTTACTAACAATTTTTGGTCCTATTTACTATGGCCCCCCGTAATAGCACGGGTCAGCCTCAAATTCGTTTGTTTTGTATCCACTACACATATTAACCCCACTTCATCACTCCTTCGTCAGCGTCACTCAGACACTGGGTCACGTAGCCGGCACATATTTCTCCACTTCGGCTCTTACTTTCATCCCCATAGCGGGAAGAGCTCAGGTCTCTGAGCCTGCTCTTCCTCTCTACTCGCATTGCTCGCTAGTTTGACTCCTATCCGATGAACAACCCACAGCAAATATATATGCAAACACCCTGGTGTGAAAACCAAACTTGAGAGTTGATTTTCGATTGGGTATATCTACCCTACATTTTAAGTCAAAATGGTTGGTTGAAAGTTGTTGGTTTTGATGATGACGTTTAGCTGAATTCCATCTTCTTGGGGATACATGTATCATACCTACTGCTGTCTGTTGTTCTGTTGTATCGGTAATATATATATTTATTTTTGTTATCTTTTTGCCATCGGGCTGCCACGGATGGGTGCGTTTTTTCGGTAGTCGTTTTCGTTTTAACTTTTTTCGTCAACTGCGGCGGTCACTAAATACTGCAATACGGCGTCAGACCTGCTGCCTGTTCAAAAGGAGACGGCATGCAACGCAACAAGGTCCCAGGCTGAGTAGTGAGTGCAGCATGTTTGTTTATGATATCCGTATCGCCACCTGCTGCGGCTGCTTCGAACGTGAAATTATCTTTTTTCATTCAAGAATATTGCGCTCTGATCGCCTCCGTGATGTCTAATACTTTTTCTTTGTTTTATCTTCCTGCGAGTATTATGCTCGTGCAATAAGTCCTGGTCGTGTGACGGTCCTGTTTTTTTGTTTTGTGTTACCTGACGAGTTCCCTCCGGCGGGGTTCCCTCCGGCGGGGGTGGGGTAAAGTTCACACAAACAGGAAGAAGACGGCAGACAGGGTAGCAAGGCACGACAGACACACATTTGTAGGTAGAGCCTGGTCTATATATACTACTCAAATCAAAAACTGCCGACCCTGCGTCGAGGATAGTTTTATTGTTTTCTTTGGCTTGCCCGAGGCTTGCCTGTTCTTGCCTTTCGTTCTCATTACAGCAGTAGTAATCTGTTTATATGTATTTGTTAATATGTGGTGGTCTTAGTTTCTGTGTTATTTTGTATTGGTACGACGTATTGCCTCCCACACCACCTTCGGGGGGGCACAACACTTACTTGTCCGCGAGGGAGGGGCATTCGATTAGTTTTAATCTATTCCTTGCAATATTTCTCTTATTCAACAGAATGTACATGCAATAATGTACATACCAATGTCGTGCCTGCCGGGTCAGCTGTGTGTTGTTTACACGAAACTGTTATTTTTAACCGTCGATATTAAGCCCAACAACCAAAAAAAGCGATCCTAGAGAGACACAAGCTCTGTGGTCACAAAAGAACTACATTACAGAGATACCACATAATTATACAGTACTTCGAACTGCATTCCCGTTTTGGGGACAAAATACTTGAAATTTGGGTGGTATGTCCCCAAAACGCGACTGCGGTTCTAAAAGCGTCAATGTGTTAGTCCGTCGGGCTACTGGTAAAAGTTCAACCGAGATCGCCTACCTAATCTAAGCCCTGTAACACTCTCCTCCCCAGGAACGGACCGGATGTAAGGGTCGACGTGCCACCAACACGCGGTTCCAATTTTGGAGCCAGATGTATTTTTTCAGGTTCTTGAGGAAGGTCACTTTTTTTCCAAAAATCGTTTTTCGTGATGGACGCGAAATTCGAATTCGAAACCAACAACGATCCGTGTCCTGCGGACGACACCATCCATATGTTAGGGTCTTAGTCTGTTGAGCTACTACCGATTACTATACAATAGATTAACCAGTCTCGTACAAAATTTGATGTTTACTTATAACATTTCCCCCCCCTGGTACGGACCGGATACACGGGTCGAGGCAGTCAGGAATGGATTTGCTGACGTTCATCACATACATGCAAACTATATCGCGCGATCCGGTCTGCCATGAAGGCAACCGGAAAAGCGTCCGGCCCTGGCTGCGACCACAGTACTGGCAGACCGGGCCCCCGTCGGGGCGGATTGCCCTTGACCCGTCTGAGAAGCAAGCAAATAAAAATGTTTTCGCTGTTGATGGCAGGTGTCTCACTGTGCGCGAGAGTCTCAAAAGCCAACCGCGTACGTACATGGCGTAGAAAGCAGAGCAGACAATGCGATGTCATGTATTATGTGCTGGATACGACAGGCACGACATAAACATTCTATGATAGAGATGTTAAAAAAAAAAAGAAAATAAGTGTCGTGTCCTCCCGTAGGAGATGTGGTAGACAGCACAGAATGAGCTAAAAAAGCAACACCACTAACTACTATTATTACATGGAGACTGAGAACTAAAGAAATGACAAGCAAACCGAAGCACTACAAATAAAACGATGAACATGACATTGCCTTATCTACTCTGCTTGCTAGATACAATATCACTGTACAACGGTAGATCTCTCTCTTTCATGGGGGGGGCGAACATAGTAAAGAGGATCGTATTGATATTAATGATAGGTAAATATATAGGTTCTTGTGAGTATGGCAGGTCCTCCTAATATGGTCCCCCGTAATAGTAGGGGTGTCACCAGTGCTTGCATGTCTCTCAGGATTGAAGGATCGACACGGACACTGGTTGAAAATGTGCTGGAGGTCGACGGGTAGAAAAAATGGTTTAACAAGAAAACACGCACCACTATAGAAAACGAGTATCACGCAGGTTATTATCCGAGTAGAAAGCGAGGCTGGCGAATGTGTTGCTCTGACATCTTCTGTACTACAAATATATATACTGCGAAGAAACACGGCAAATGAAAAATATGAAAACACGTCAGTATCCTTCGTTTTATGCCATTGGCGATACGACAATCAATGTGCACCTACCAATCATACATTTTATTTTTCTTTCATATCTTTGTCATATTTGCCCTTCCTTCTGTTCCCCTCTCCTTCCTCGTAGTATAGGCAAAACTCAGATCCGGGTTCACACAGCAGGCTGCCCTCCCCCCTCACCACCGTCTGCGATCCGTGCTTGACTTTATGGTGAGAAAACATTAGTTATTTCTTGTCTTGTCGACTCACTCACGTCAAATTACGCCTATCTATACAGACAGGCTATGCTTACACCAGTTTTTCTTTCTTCTGTTTTCCACCCGTATTTAAGATCTCACCACGGTGGTGGGAGAGTTAGCAACCCTAATATAACGTACAAGGTATATTGATGCAATTGTGATGTAGATTGAAATATTCAGAGTGGTAAACGCTTGTAGACCATCGGGGCGGCCGGCCATCCACATATATATATATAAAAGGGCGACTAAAATACCACTGTTATTGTGTGTACTTGACATTGAACCCATCCTTCTACCTGCCGACATCCAGCAACACCAGTAGTAGTGTCCGTGCCGGAAGACAGATAGGTGCAAGTTCTGTTGTCAAACTACGTAACAGAGATACCACATTGTTAGGCAGGGAGCAGGGTAGACAATGCAGCAATGCCATGTGAAAACTTAGTGTTGTTGTTGTTGTTGTTGTTGTTGTTGTTGTTGTTTTCTTCACATTAAACCGTTCTTTCTACCCGTCGACATCCAGCACAACCAGTGTCCGTGCCGATTCTTCATCTTCAATCCTAGACAGATACATACAGGTTCTGTGGTCACAAAGCTACGCCACAGAGATACTACGTTGCCACGTGTAATATATGCAATGCAATGCCATGTCATCATACTGCGTACGACAGGCACGACATACACATTCCAGGACCTAGAGAAACGAAACGAAACAAAGAGAGAGAATAAAAAAAAAGACAATTCGAAAGAGAAAAATAAACAAGAGAAAAGAAACAAATGTAGTCGTTCGTAGATACGAGAGGCATGACATGCACATTCTAAACGAGGAGTAGAAGAGAGAAAACTAATATAGAAAAACAACAACAACAACATGAAAACCATGAAAACAATCGGATGATAAAAATCAAATACGACAAAGAAAAAGAAACTGTCGTGCCTCCCCGCAGGGGAGGTGGCAGACACTTGAAAATAACGAACCGGAACTGAAGACACAGCACCGTTTCCTATCAACGGAGTAAGACTAAGAACCAAGTGAAATGTCAAGCAAACCGAAGCACGAAGCACCCTGTCAAGGTAGCTGTAAAAATTAACGACTTTTCAACTAAGGAAGGTGACTATCAATACCAACCAGACCTGAATACTTGGCAAAATTATTCTTCGTGTATACTGCCGGTACGTACTCACTCACAGACGTGCATTACACTACCACGCAGCACGTACTACTGCACTCCGACGTGAAAATTGCACGGCTAGCTGCAGTGTACTAGGTAAGGTGCGAATTACCACCCGGATTTCAAGTACTACTGCTGTGCTCATGCTGCTGTAATTTGGAGTTGGATTGGTTGCTGCTGTTCTCACATAAACTCATCGCCCAAAACCTGTTCCGTGGTCACAAGATAGATAGGTTGCGAAGAACCTTGGAGTGGAAGAATGCCCCAGGAAAATTAATGAGCAGAAACAAAAAAAAAACTACCACGATGTACATAATAACTGAAAAAGCAGATGTGCACCAAGAAAAAAGTGACGTCGAAACGAAAGAGCAGAGATAGATGAGAACAGAGTATGCATACAGAGAAGGGTAGCGATGCAAAAGTACCTACAGGGTATATATACTACAGCAAGCAGTATGACATATAGGGATGGCTAGAGCTATCTGCTACCTACTACGCCTCGACCGCTGTACCAACCAGGACGACAGACAGAACCTGGCATAATTCGTACCAGGTCCCAGTACATAACAACAGCAGTGTACTACTATATTATTACACCCATACACGATATGGAGAGGGAGATATATACTACGAGTACGACGTTAGTTTCAGATTTTGAAGAATCTTGAAGACCGGCGATTATCTCTGGCTTTTTTCCACTCTGTCTGACGTTCTTGATGCGGAACTCTTCCATCGAGTCTTGTCCGCGGGGCTCCCACCGCTCGTGCCTGGCTGGTACAACAACAACAACAACGTACTTGACCACGGGAATAATACAAAAGTCCACCGCACCAAACTCCAAACACGCACGCACGCGTTCTGTAGGTACGGCGGTGCCAACAGTCAAATTTCGCTGGACCGTGCAACTCAGTGACTATTTTGTTGTGTGAGGGTACCATGTCAGCCGGCGTCCCCGGTGGCTTGGTAGGTGGTCCGCGAGCCTATCAAGATCAATTTCGTGAGTTCGAGTCTCACCGAGTGCATGCTCGTAGGGACTTTTTCTTGCATAAAATTGATTAGCGGAAAGCGCGAGAGCGTGAGTTAGCTGTACATTCGATGAAAATCGACGAGCAGGGGGAATGCTCAACCCTATGCACTTTAAAAACTAAAGGCACGTACCGGTGGGGAGAAGGGACGACACCTGTGACCACGGCTTGTCAGAAGATCGTCGAAGGTAAAACCTCATACGAGTGGGCTGGAAAGTAAAAGTGATGATGAAAAAATAAATAAATATATATATATACGGGCAAGCGAAGCTGTGCAAGAACTACTATTAATACTACTGCTGTGGTGTAATTCCGTACCGAATGCTGTTTCAACACGTACCAATTAATAGCCCTACGTACGATGATAGATGTATTTGGTCCCCCATCCGTACACACCACTTTATTCGGGTGTAAGCTAAACTGAGTTTCACTAGAAGGTGAAGAAATCCTGAGTGCGCTCAGCTTGGTGCGGCTGTTCTGTGCTATCGCTTGTTTCAAGTACTTATCAAGAGCGCGGAGGCCACCATTACTCGTACAGAAGAAGTAGAATCTACTGCTGTAGACCATATATACGACCACATGTTTCTATACCTTCGCATACAGAGGTAATGACCACTATTATTAATACCAGCCACTACCAACTCTATACATATATTTTATACCATAACATTTATTTGCACACTCGATTATTCTACCAGTGACATTCAGCGCAACGAGAAAGGCAGATGGAGGAGATCTTTGCGGCGGCGCAAGGAGCAAGGGCCGTGGCAACCAGGCATGGAACCAGGTATGGAAGGTGCAGCTGTTAAATGGCAGTAAACACGGTAGAACCCATGCTCGCAGCCAGCAGCCAGCTACTTAAAGCATTCCGCACATGCATGCGAAATAGCAGTGAATCCCGCCCAAGGTTGTTTCGTTCTGCTCGTTGCGATGAAGTTCAGGTAGTCCACACGTAACAACAATTATCCTTACCTGTCGGCAGCATCAAAACGAAAATATCGTATCTTTAGGCGGATATTGATGAGACATATGGCCAGAGCTGATTGGTCCAATCAATGTGGAAAAGGAGGAAGTAAAGAATATCGTCTACTGCGGCACACACACAGAATTTGGGTCGCACATCGACACCAGCCGCCCGACCTAAGCAGAGTGAGGCGACTGCTGTACAAAACAGAAAAGAGGCCCTCAGAGCCCAGCACCAATTACTACTGTGCCATCCGCCGCCTACAGTTGCCCTCGGTATAGCATATCGATCTGTCGTTACTCCACAAGGTGAAGTGCGAAGGCCCTTTCGTCGATCGGCGTGTTGGACAACAAGCGATATGAAGCGCAAAGTTCGAGGACCTCGATCGCGATGGGTGGGGCCACCAGTGTCGGCCCCGAACAGCGAGATCAGTCGATCTCCAAGCGGACGTCAAAAACATTACGGCGCGGTCGAAGTTGCCGGGGCGGGAGACCAAGTGAACGTGAACGATGTCGTCGAGGTCACGGAAAACAACTACCAACAGGAAACGTCACAGCGACATCCCGTCTTAGTTCAGGTTCGTTTGGGCCATACATTTATTTTGGCGCATTTCCAGAAAGGCAACGACAACGAACAGCCAGCCAGCCGCGGGCAGAATGAACAGCAAACTGACCGTGACCCCCTGTCCCACAACACGCCTGTTCTTGTGTTACAGCGGTACATACATGCAGCACGGGTACGAGAGTACACTTGTTTCCCATCCCCCTATACCGGTGCAGTCGGTGTTGTACACAGCAGTAGTTTTGTTTGAAGATTCTGTCCTGAACCCTACGCACGCAAAATATCGACAGAAGGGGTCGCAGCAGTTTGGGAACTTTCGGAATTTTGCTGATGCTCGAGATAATCATGGCTGTTTTGGGCTCGATGGTGATCTGTGATGAGCGTGAGAAGTCGACTTGTAATCAAGTCTCTCTTTGTGCATTTCTCGATTATTGTGCTTGTAAAAATACAACAAAAAAGTGGGTTGGGAATCTCTGACGAGACGAACCCGGAGAGGAATCCTGACTTTCTGCTCCGTGCGGTAGGAAATGGGAAGGCAGGTTGGCTGGTACAAGATTTGGGTTAGAAGAAATATTGACCTCGCGGATGAAGACGGACATATATGGGTAGCCTATTAATATAGTAACCTATACTAAACATGGTACCAGGAATACTTTTTTTTTTTTTGTCATTTTTTGTGGTTTTCCCGCCAATAATTATCGAGAGAAAATAGGCGTATCATACGTATCATACGTATATCCCTTGACGGTATTCAATGCAGAATGGACATGGTATGCCACAACTTTCAAAGTCTCTGCTATGTCTGAGCGTTTTTTTCTGAAACCCTTTCGAGAAATGCAAACTACCGGAGATGCTAGTAGTATACCTTCGTGTCTGCCATACTCAGTTATAACGGAGCTGGCCAGGCCGCGGCCCACTATGTGCTGCCCATTCTGTATCCGGTTTCCATACAACAAGGCACAACCACGTACAGTAGGTATCAACATACGAATTCATTCGTATGTCATGATCGAATACACGTCTGTCTTTTTTTGGTGTAAGCTCGGTGCTACATACACCATCCCGGTCCTTATACGCCCGCGAGTCTGCGCATTACGTGTTCGTTTTCGCTGAGGTACACGATTTGTTGCAGGTATAATAGGTACATACAGTACGTACGTCGTGTTTTCCGACGATTTTTCTTGTGCTTTCCTCCTGAGGTATGAGTATAATATTCTACTGAAGAAGCCTCTCCTGTCTGTGTGACTACGGGCTACGGACTGCAATGTGGCGATGCCAAGAACAACAACGTACATCTAGAAAAGTGGACCGAAATGACGTAATTTTCAACTTTTCCTCGCTCCTCTTATTTCCGTGTTCGCTCTGTTTCTTCGCGGATTCTCGACTCTTCACAAACATATCGACGGTACGCATAGAGAAAAAATCGCACTCTTCTATGTGATGCTGGTCGTAACCCATCGCGTGCGTGTTAGCATCACCCCACAGGCCAACATACGAAACACCCGCGAGAAGGCTCGGAGTTGCTATTTACATATTTACCACATATCATACCGTATAGACTGGTGTATAGGGAGTAGACCTTTGTACGGGTTGTATGAAAAACACGGGGTAACTTTTTGATTTAGGACGTGGGGATGTATGGGGTTAAGTAATTAGAGTTTGCTATTAAACAGAACATTTATGTACATTTTTATATGTTCGAATAGACTATGCACTACTAATATGTACAATCGGTACCCATTAATGCTAATACTAAGAGTAAGCAATTGTTTGACATATATATGCTTTATGTTATATCAGGCGAAATTGAATTATACCGGTACCAGGTATTTTGACGCACGTACGCTTGGAACACTTGGTGCTATATTTACAATTCATCCAAGCTAGGGGGCACCGCATTTACCCTCCCTAATACCTGGTGATAATATGTACTCGTAGATGAAAATTACATTTTCCATTTCCCTTGGCCTCAGCGAGCTGTTTGAACCCACAGAAAGCTGCGCCTTCAAAACGTGCCCACCACATACATGGTGGTTGCACTACCGTATCCTCGGATACGTGCAGCCACCCTGTCTGAGACAATACCACCACTAGAGGTAGGACAACGTACAAGACAAGCAGTTCGGGACTAGACCATCGAACCCTTTTTTTTTTTAAATAACTTTTACTTTCCAGCTTAACTCGTAAGAGGTTTTACCCTTGGCGGTCTTCTTCTGGATAAGCCGCAGTCACAGGTAGGTGTCGTCCCTTCTCCCCTCCGTTACGTGCCTTCATTTTTTGTCGCGCATAAGGGTCATGTCAGCATTCCCACTGCTCGTCGATTTTCATCGAAGTAGCTAACTCACGCTGTCGCGCTTTCCGCTAATCATTTTTTCATGCATGAAAAAGTCCTTACGAGTATGCACTCTCTGAGACTTGAACCCATGAAATTGATCTTAGCAGGCACGCGAACCACCTACTAAGCCACCGGGGACGCCCCAGACACACTGCACAATGAATGTCGGAGTGCAAATGTGAAAATTTATCCTTGGCAACCCGCTTACCGCCAGAGCGAGGGGGTCCTCTACACGCCATACATCACCAAACCAAACCTGAGACCTGAGTTGGAAATCAGAACTAGCCAAATCGAAGTTCACGTTCACGTGACGTGTGGATCACCATCCCTATTATTAATAGTAGTACTGCACAATAATATAATAGCAATAATATGTAAAGTTGGGCGAGCGGTCGCGTTATTTTCTAATCGAAATACGTGCTTTACGTTACCGAAGATGTGATGTGTACCTGGTAGGCATGCAACCTGCTGGCATGAACTTACGGTAGAAAAAAAAAACTCCAGTATCAATAGAGTCGCCTATTAATAGGAAACTCGGCGGTTTGCACGCTCAGCTTTGGAGCTCAGGTGCCCCGTCATTCTTGTCCATGGGTGTAAGTCCTATCGCCCCCTTGAGATCTTGTCGTATGATCTTGCCGTCAGTACCCTCCAACGAGTGCTCTCTCGATTTGTTGTGGGAGTTGCTTTCGTGCTGCATAACTGATCTGACTATTCCAAGCGAAACCCGAAACTTGCGTCCACTTATCGTGACAGATCGGCAATAGCCGCAGTGTTTAAAATTGCACTTCTACCCCGCAGATATGATCGTTCGAAAACTCGGTTTTAGTCTTACTCGCTGGTTCCTTCCATATCCAGGCTGAAAAGGACGTAATGTCTTGTACTACAGTACGAGTACTGCTGTTAAAACCCGACGTTATGTGCTTGCATCTGTCTCTTGGTCAGCGAACGTATAACTTATGTATGTTTTGCATAAGAAGCTAGCACGCTCACAACTAGTAGGCGTGCTGGATGTCGCTATTTATAGGTAGAAAATACGATTCAATGGGAAGATAATATACGCAAATCGACAAGCGTCGATGACGCTTTACGATTGCTACTCATACTGGCCCCTTTAGCCACTATATTTAACTGCATATAGTTTTGAACCAACGTAGTACTGCTTTCCTTACAACTCACAGCGGTTTTCTTCTGCAATAGTTCTCACATATGAGCTTATTGTTGAGTCCAGTGGTCAAGATATATAATATCCCACGGATCAGTCTTCAAAACCCCGAAGATAATGTTAGTACGGGGTTTCCACGTGGAAACATAGCACGTATTTTGTATGTCGCGATGGACATATTATTCCTTTTCACCGGTGTTGGTTTTGGAGCGTTTATTATTAGTCAAAATTTACCCAACCGATTTGCCCGTTTCGTGAAGATAATTGAGAGGTTCGAATTATGTTTGTGGTTTACTCCTTTCGAGGCAACTGCAAGTGAGCAGCGAGTACCTCGATTGATGTGCCTGTAGCTTTTACTGTTTTATGTTACAGCGACATCAAGACCAACAGCAAACAAAGCAAGCGAATGCGGCAGCGATCACGCTTCCATCCGCTGCAAATCAGCAGCGCCTTGCTTCTACTTGTCATGTTATCCATTCAAGTAGCGAGTAAGGCTGATGCTGTCTTGTATGTCTGTTTTATGTTTTTGTTGTCCTCGGGCGGATTGGTAGAAAAAAAGTTTACGCTCACCACACTTCTACGTTGTCTTGTGTGTGGTGTTCGAGTGACCTGTGTCATTCTGAAAAATCGGGTCGATCTCCTGAAACGTTTGTGCTGCAAATTCGAGATTAGGGTTGATGTTTGTGTAGACCTCAACCTGACGTGGCTCGCCACTGCGGCAGCTACCGAATCCACCACTGCTGAACAAGAGCAACCACGTGTTCTGACCACCCATGTCACCGCTGTAAGAAGCGCGTATAGGACGTCTTTCAGTATGTTGTGCCGTGTGTCCTAGCCTGCTTGGTGGTTATGGAAAAGCTGTGTCGAGCTCATGAACTTGCTGTAGTGAAGGCACAGGCGAAATCTGTTTTCGAGACGTCCTCTCACACCCCAGACTCTTACGGAAACTACCTGGCTTCCCACTGCCGTGCAACAGAAGCCTCGTGTTTTTTACTACTCATGTGGCGGCTGTGCCAAGTGGGTAGGGCTTGTGTGTCTCGGTCTAGGCTATTTAGTGTTTTTACAAACAGCGCGGTATGCACGTTTCGCGCGTTCGCCCTTCCCTCCCGGGGCTTGCTTTTTGGGGAGGTGGTTGTGAACACCCCGCAACGGCGAGTTCATTTCCGAGCAATACAGCGTTTGCTTTTAGCAAATTATTGTCGAAAGTTACATGGAAGGCCGTCAGTGAACACCTTGAACCAATGTCGCCACGAGTACTTCCGTATCATGCTCAGTTGCGCTTAGCTAGATATGGAACAACTAATATATACTCGTGGTTTGCAGTATCCCAGTGTTTTGTAATGCGCCTTATCCTCTTCACCCGCCATCAGTAGCGCGATATCCTCGCGGCATATTCATCGAGCGCGTGCACACTTGTTCTGATATGCGACCATTTGTTTTCGACATACCTTGCGAAGATGATGACCGTCATTGTGTCCGTTTTTGAAGCAACAGGCCGCACCGTATCCGAAACGAAAACGGAGACCATGCTGCTGCGGACACCGAATTAGGCACCCCAGACCTCACCACTTGTCATCGAAGCGGCGGGACAGAGACATAGATGACGCAGTTTTTGTATCTGGACGGTCTTGTCGTCGCAAGCGCTGACATTGTGCCAGAGATTACACGATGGATACGACTCGCATGGGCATGCTACAATCGGTTCAAACGGGAACTGTGTGATATGGAGGATGTCCCGTTCACTCTAAAAGTGTGCATGCTAAGGCCGAGGTGATGGAGACCCTGCTGTACGGGTGCGTGGCGTGTACGCTTGTTCAGGAGCACTTCGCTGAGCTCCGAACGACACACCACAAACTCTCCCTACGGATCATTGGCTTCCAGCGCCGGCAACGCACCGACCACCTCATGTCGTACGCCAAGGCCCAATGCGAGAGCATTGAGACGACCATCCGCAAAGGACGCCTCCTCTTTGCGGGGACCGTACAGCGGGCGACCAATAAGCGGCTGACCCGCCGGGTGATGTTTGGGACTATGGCTGGTGGGGAGAACCCAGAACCAGGCCGACCGGAAACGACCTGGGCCCAATGTCTAGCAGACGACCTCAGGGTTTTCCAAGCCACCGAGGGGTCCGCGGAAAGCTCTCCTCTGCTGTTCGGAGTAGAAACGGTGTTATGGCCGAGGGCGGCTAAGAAGAGCGGGAAGTGGTATCGGGGCGTCGTCGACGCGGCGGACTGTTTCATGGCGAGGTGGCACAGAGACGAGGCACAGAGGAGCCGGCTACGCCACACAGCCGAGGCCGCCAAAAACGGCGACAACGGGAGGGGGGAAGGGCAGCCGTACCGATACAGCTGTCGACGAATGCAGAAACGAAATGATGGAGCGGGTGGCTAGGTATCGGTTCGCCTAGCTCTTATAGACTGTTGCCTGTAGCTCCCTCTTTTTGGTGTCGCTTCGTCCGCGCAGCAGATATCTGTCTTTCCTGAGTACGTATGCTTTCCGACTGGCATCCTTTCTGAAGCCCTTGCGTCGTTTGCATTCTGTTTTCTTTTCAACTTTTTTTTATTATTGTCTTTTGCTCTTATTTTTTGGTCCTTCTTGTGTTGTTTGTTCTCGTATCCGGTACGCTGGCATTTTACTTGCTTGACACTTGAATTTGCGATTATTGTCTTCTTTTTTTCTTCTTTTTTGGTCCTCTGTCTCGCAGTCTGTGACCACGGAATCAATATCTCTCTAGGATAAGGAATCAGGATGGACACTGGGTGTACTGATGAAGCTGGGTAGAAAGGACGATTAAATGTGAAGACAACAACAACAACATATTTTGCTAAGCCCTCGGTTCTTTCGGTCGATATGAAGACATGTACGTGTTCGCTCTTTTGCATTAAGTCTCATTGATTCCCTGTCGAAACGCTGATTCTGTCCTAAAACACAAGGAGTGTGTAAATGTCGTTCACCTCCCGTCTAAGTTTGTTTTTTCACTAGTGCGGTACCTTTAATGTCCTGCTCCGTTTTATTTTCCAGGGCCCCCTTATGCGCATGGGCGAGTGTCTCAAATTTAATTCTACCAATATGTATCAACAGACGTTAGAAAACTATATATGCACACACTACGGCGTATCGGATCTATCCTAACGTTAATGGGTGTCCTAAACTACTGGCACCCGAAAATATTGAAACATGTACATGCTGATTTCTCATAACTCTTCTCTTAACTACCATGGGGTATGCGTACATCCCCTGCCGCCTCAAGGTTGCCCAAACCGGCAATATTTAAGGGCAACTTACGTACGTCTAGTGCGTCGAGCATAAAGGATTTTATTAATAGAATATGAGACGCTTATCAGGTCGGCACGCACACAAGTGGATTATAGAAGTATCAAGATGAACACTAGTCTGTTATGTTGCATAATTTAGATAGTCCCATTATTGTGCTACTGTGATGATCGTACAGGTTCTGTCTATGTGGGAAGATACGTTCACAGGCGTTTTCAAGTTTCGGGCACGCTGGCTGGTTCAAGCTTCAGACCTTCCTGCAGAAGCTTTGTCGAGGCTACGAACGATCCGCCAAGCAGCCGCGAGTGACCATAGCTCGACCGTAAGCGAGACTCTCCTGGGCAAAGATCATGACTGGGCAGACGAAGTTTTCCTGACAAAAAGAGTGAGGGATCTAGAGGTGCGCTCTATCGTGAAGCCGATCACCTTATGTGTCAGCACCAGCGGGACCACGGCAGTATCTCCTAAAAAAAAACACAAGATGGGGCCGCGTCTTGCACACGCATTTTGCCACACATCTGGTGACTTCCACCTTCTGGAGGGCACGGACCCCATCTTGAAGCGCGCTCGAGTCCGGCAAGCGAATGCCATTGCCCTCGCCTCCAGGGCCGACCAGGAACATGAAGCTGCTAAGAACGGGAAACCCATCGTAAAAAGCAACGGCTGGTTGCTCCCAAAGCGAGGGGCTTTCGAACGACGTGGCGGGCGGATTGCTGTTCGTGAGGCAGAAGGCGGGGGTCGCGATCGTGGCACGATCATCCACCCGCACGGGGAGTACTCTTAGCTCTAGCTTACCCAATGTAGACATTGAAGAAACCTCTGATGACAGTGGGCCCGACGAACCTCCTGCTTCGGAGGATGATGAGTGGAAAGAGGGCGATGAGGGTGAAGGCGCCACCGACAGCGACTCCGACTCCCCGGGAAAATCACCGCCAACCCTGTCCGTCGACGAAGGATTCACGCAGAGAAAGTCGGCCCGTCAGCGCAAGTCGCAGCTGTCACCTACTCCTGATGCTGAGGTAGCGGAATACCTTCGTCAAAACAACTCGAGAGCAAAACCTTGTCCCGCTTCTTCCAGTGCCGGTCCCACCTTCCAAAGGCGCCGCCGGACCCCTTCTAAAAAGCGTCAAGGGCCACTCCCTCCCCGACCTCGACGCTTGGCCATGCCGCGAATGGCACAAGAACCTTTGATCGCTCACACGTGTGATGCGCTCCCTCATGATAGCACGAAGTCATCCGTGGCGGTTAAAGTTGTGCGTGCGGTTAGAACGCGCATGTCGCTGGGTTTGAGGCCGAAATCTTCCGTTTCACTTTCTCGCAGTCATTCAACTGAAGATGTTGGCAAGGCCTCCCCTCATCCTTCAGTTTCATCCAAAAGGAAGCGGAGTGTTGCGAACAAGGCGGCGCAAGGAGCAAATCGATCAGACTACCCCCCTCTGCGCACTCTTGTGGGGAAAGACTATCAAACAGACATCCCCGACTTGCTTTCCGCAGAGGAAAGGAAACGGCCACACACGGGGACTGGTGCTAAAATGGTGAGTGATGATGCAATGCCGTGTTTTGTTCTCCATTGTACTAGATATCTTGATCATTGTACGTACAGTTGGTTGTTGCATCATCGTCGGCGAACGTATTTATGATATGTGATGAACCTGTTAGCCACACGGACCCACGCTACCGAGCGAAGGTTCGAAGCACTTGCGTGTCCTGGCCGCTTGTCTGTGCTCATGCTTG
Organism: Macrocystis pyrifera; assembly: GCA_031763025.1. Lineage (NCBI taxonomy): Eukaryota > Phaeophyceae > Laminariales > Laminariaceae > Macrocystis > Macrocystis pyrifera. The sequence continues at coordinate 14,779,015 of JASSKH010000009.1, forward strand.
TTTGCTGTGATCATTGGCCTGCTCAAAGTATACCTGCTTATAATCCCTTCTTAGTTCGTGTTCATCGGAACAGCTCAGTACATGGGCAGGCATTGCTATGCCATGGTCAACTGCACAATTGGAGGGCGGTATTGTGTCTACCTCTCTAAAGCACTTGCCGAATGTATCTAAAGCGGGACCACACGACAACCGCAGGTTTGGCGAAGCGTCCAAGACTGGGACCAGCAATCCCGCGGCATGTTAGCCAGCTACCTTCGCGCAGCCAAGGGGGTTGTCGAGGAAAAGCAGGCCCGCTCTGGTGTTGCTGTTCACGTGCGACTTGGTGGCAAAAAATGCAGCGACGGCGTTGACAAGGGTGACAACACGGACATTGCCAGTAGCTACGCTGTATGGGCAATTTCGTCTGGTCGTGAGGCCTGTGGACTCGTCAGGGTTGCGTGTTCGGAAATGGCGCAAACAGACATTCCACGATCTGCCATCCAAAGAGTACAGGTAGGGAAACCACCCGCGAGTTGCCGATCAACTCCATGCCTCGCGCATGTTGTGCTATGATATTCCAATCATACCTGTACTGTTACGCTTCCGCCCATCGAAATCTAACGTCAACAATTCTTGAAAATATTTTCTGGTTCGTATCTTTTTCAACTCCATAGGCCGGGCCAAAAGAAAGGCCTTGTTCCTCTTCACAAAGGCGTTTGTTAGGAACAGTTTAAGTATTTTCCAAACAGTTCCGACGTTCGGATGGGTGTCGCCCTCAAACTTTACGTATATGTTGTTGGCAGAATGATCAAGTCAAACGAGGGTGTCGATACTGCGTGACTTCCTAGATTATTAAACACAAGTAAATGTGGACACTAGAACAAATTAGATGGCAGTCATACTTTCTCAGTCACGACGCCAAGCTCTTGAAGTATCCACATTCCTTTTGCGCACGGCCTAGCAGAGTCAAGAGCAGGCTCTATCTGCATTGGTCAAGGCGAGGTGTGTTCTGGACAATTTCGAGCCGGCCCTGGAAATGCTCAGCGGGCCCCAGGGATCACCAGAGAGCATTGAGCCGTGGACGCTCAAACAGGTATTTTTCTTAGCTCTGTATAAATGTGTATGTATCTCTGTTGTTCATATATGACACGGGTAATCCTGTCGTTTGTGTGGGGACCGCTAATGAACTATCTACGCCCACCTTGTCTGTAGAATAAATATTTCCCGTCCCTTGCTATGCTGTAGGTTAGAACCCTCGAGAAGGCTCTCGTGAAGGAATACGACCCAAACAGGAGGTTGCATGGCTGGGCTCGACCGGGAATGGAAATGGACCGCGAGGACTTCATCGACCTGGCAAAGGTCAGCGAGGAGGTTCCCGGAAAAACTCCATCTCAGGTACGTTCTGAGACCAAGCGCTTCCCGCGGGCGGTACAAAGTATGGGGCTGCATCCATGCAAACCTCTAAGCATCAGCACTGAAAAATTGCGCTCTACGCTGGACTTTGGTTTCTTGGCACCCGATGCAGGTTGAGCCCGTGAACGACAAAATGCTTCCGTGCATCGTTGTGGGCATGCGGTGTCTTCGCCACATACATGAACACCTTATTCGAGCCTCATATCGTATATTAAAGAACTACATGGCGCAGGGAGTATATATGATCTGCGCCACTATCGTTTTTCTTATACTCCTACCGCTGGAAACGGGCAGCGATTCGACGAAGTAGGCTGTGCTGGTGGTAATTTGACGGGGTGTGTCTCATTCACGTTCCTAGAAACTTACAATTGATTTTGTTTCGTTCAGCCTGTGTCACGTGCTCTTGTTACCCTTCTGCAAGTTGTTGCGAAGTACTCATTTTGGGTCTCTCGTTTATGAGGTAAGGACATTGCATGCTCGGGTTTTATCTATTTCCTGACTTTTCTTTGTTCTGGGTTTTTCGCCTGTGTTCGCCGACCATGTGCTACCCAGGTGCTCTCCTTCTACTACAGGTATCTTGCGGCTGCCGAGCCTCTTACAGACGTTGTTTACGGGCCTGAGGTGCGTACCGCGTTGTTCTGTAGTCTCCTGGTGTCAGGGCCCCCATCATTGTTTTTTTCTTCATGATGCTGTTGATTCTGCCTTCGCAAAGGATAGTGGGATCGTGTAAGGCTGTGGGTGCACTCAACCGTGCACAACGATTTACGCTTTTCCCTTACGGCGTTTTTACGTGCGCTCACAGGCAGCGAAAGCTCGAAAGCTGGAGCCTATCTCCCCCGTCACATCTGCTGCGCCTGTGGCCGACGTGATCCTTCTCAGCAATAGCCGACCCGCTCGAGGTAGTCCCTCTCGAGGTAGTCCCCACATCTCCAACCTCAAGATTCCCGCCAGACAAACATCGCCCGGGATGCTAAACGTCAGTGCTGCCATCAGTTTCGGTAAGGCAATCGAGCCAGCGCCCAAAGCCAAACCTCGACTCATTCGGCTGTCTGCCCCGATGCCCGCCAAGCTCGCTGTGGCGAATACCGAGCCAAACGTTGGCCCCACCGTCGACAACGTACCGAGAGACGATGCCTCGACAAAATACGCTCCCTCTCCCCCAGCCTGTGACACTGTTTGTTCCGCTCGAGAAGTCACCTCCAATTTACATCCACAGGCTGTATCTACGCATGCCACTTACGAAGCCACCTCTCGTGGTGACAAACGCCTGGCCACAGCCGATCATGTATCGGGTGGAGAGCTTGCCGAAACCGGTAGTGTAACGGGTAGATCTGTCGGTAGGCAGGGTGGGGGAGGTGGAGGTCTGGACAGCGCCAGCGAATACCTGGCTCAGCAACGGCGATTCGCCATGCGAGAGAGACAAGTTGCGAGAGCCGTTCCTGCTCTGCCTCCTGAGGCTGAGGTATTGGAGGTGAGACTCTGTAGGCCTTGTGATTTGTGGTAGTAGTTGGCTTGTTATTACTAGTGGTGACCACTCTTGCACTTAACGAAAGCAAAGACATAAGTATCTGAACAAAGTTCGGAAATTGAATGGCCTTATACCTGATAGGCTACTGTAAGGGTCGATCACGATCATCTGCATCAAATGCGTATATATTTAGATCGAATGCGGTGAAAACGGTACCCGCCCCCCGAATGTTCTTTGCCCGTGACCTTGCCAGCTCTATCTCGGTCGTTTCATGTGCATCATGTGAGTGCGTACTGGTGAACGTCTAGCTAGACCAAACAAAAAAAACTCTCAAGCCTCCGCTTGCTTTTTCTAGCCGTGTTTCGTGTACGAGTATTTGATTTCAATAAAGGTTGACATATATCCAATCACCTACATATACAATGCATCAACCTGATACAAACCTGACGACGTTCTCCGACAGACTGCGGACAATTTGTCGTTGTGGAGATGCCTCTGATATATCTTCAGCCCTCTGACTCGGCTGTGTATGTGCCCCAATTGACGTTCAAGAATAAAATCCTCCCACCACGATCGTGCAGTTAGGCTAATAATCTCAACAGCTGTTTCTTGAGCGTTTGTGATGTATCCTTGAACAAAGCTCACTCATTTTCGAGGGATGTCAGCCAAACACGAAAGCCAATGCAGAGCTATCATTTCCCCAGGATTCCCCAGACTAAACGTCTTAGAAAAAGGATGCAGAGTTTCAGTATGTCTGGTCTGCCTCGTGTTATATCCGTGGTGAATGTACCGTATTTTGATTACTGGGCCAATATATGCGCGGTTAATAGGTGGAGGACAGTGACGACGCCGACAGGGGTGATCCCAATCGGAACCCAGCGATATCGGCGCCAGATGGTGGAGAGCCTGCGCAACCATCTGACGTGGAGGCGGCTACCCGGCACATCACCTCGACGGGCCCAGCAGGGCGATCGTGGTTGGCAAGGCAAATACGTTGGCAAGGAGGACCACCAGTAGGTGGGTGATTCCGTGTGGTATTGTCTGCACGACGTCCGCGGCCACGATATTCTGTCAGGATAGTCTTCAACTTAGTCATTTGCATCATTTAGAAAGATGTTGGACCGTGAGCCTCGATACGCGTCGCCGTGTTCGTTGGTAGATTCAATCTACCGGATCCGTGGCATATGTAGGACCTACTTCCAGCTCGACCCACCGGATTTATCCTTTTGTTTGCCTCCCCGCCCATGCCAGCACCGGAGTCTCGTCCGAGCACAGTCTTGCCGATAGTGCCACGCGCGGTGTCCCGCAATAGCGGTACAGTGGAAATACAGAGGGCAGACGGCTCCAACGGCGCCCGGCATGGCTACCGCAGGGAGGCACCCGGTTTCCCCAGTGCCAATAGAGAGTCGAGGTGGGAGCAACCACCCCCACCTCAGTCGGTCCGCCGTGAAGAGCACGTGCGACGCTTTGATGACCACCAGGTCGAAAGTGGCGACATTCTCAGCTGCGAGTTTAGTGGTCCTGCGTACGACGTCCGGAGAAACGTGCGAGAGGGATCAGAGCCACCATCTAGAACAGATATGTTCGGGCCCATGGCCCCTTGTTGGAGGCTGCTAGAACGTGCTCAGGCTTACATGGACGAGGTGTGGACTTTGAATTGTAATAAGAGTTTCTTCTAACGATCGATTATGGTTCTGTGTTATAAACAGTAGGAGGCACTCTCACGTTCGTATTTTATGTTTCTCTGTCGACGGTTCCACTTGTTTGGTATCAAATGAAGCCATAGTCAAATATCTACAATGTTAAGTTCACGAGCCCATAATGTTTAATGTGGTGATATCTGCTTTTTATTTCGGGGTGGGTGGCCTTGTCGTCGCTTGATGTTGTCTCCTTGTTCGCTTGGAACGCTGTTCAAATCTGCAGGACCAGCTTGAGTACATGAAGGGTCTGATCCTTACGCACGTCAGGAAGCCCATGTCCAGGGACCAGGTGAGTCACCGACCGTTGCAACACCTGTTCTGTATTACTGATTAGGTATATCGTATGTTGTACACTTGGCACCGGGAGCAATGTTGGTGTTGTTGTCTTGATAGGGTTGACTTTCTATGAATTTCTATTGTCAGATTTCACGAGATGTCATCACAGTCGTTACGTGCGTAGCGACGTCCTATCGACTGGACTTTTGTGTTGTCCAGATCGGAAAGAAGTAAACAACATGTTGCATTTTGCTCACACTATCGCATCTCCTTCCTCACGCCCCCCACCTCCGCCTATTCCAGCTGCTGGAGAGGGCTGAGAGCTGCCTCCAAGAGCAAGACAAGATATTTGCCGCCTTTGTAAAGTGAGGACCAGTTTAATGCATGGAGTGCTGTCCGCTCTGCGCCATGCTGACGTGCTCGCCGATATCCAATGGAAAATTGTCGAGTATTGCTGATAAGCGTTGTGACGAGCAAGAAAATGACCAACAATTTGACAGTTGCCAACGAAGGGCCAGCACTACTGTTTCGGCAGGCCATCTTATAAAGCGGACACATTATATTCGCATTTCACCATGTTGCTTATCGTTTATGCTGGATGTCAGGATGTTCGACCACATCGACCAACCACCTCAGGTGCCCCTTTACCCGGCAAAGAGACCACTTCACCCTCGGCGTCAGTGGATATCGTACAGTATGGGGCATTCGCCAGTCGTAGGCTCCAATCTCTCCAGCCCCCTCGGATTGCCCCCGCCCCAAATACCACCATCTCGCACCTTCAACGCGGAAGGAGAAGATCCGTACTTATCGTCTTCCATCAACCACGGTGGCGAACGCGGAGGTCCCGTGAGTACCCCGTGTCGATCACATGCCCGCGTCGGTATACCGGTGAGTGGTAGCGTGGAGCCCAGAGGATCCATCCATCCTTATGATCACAACGGTGCTGGTGGATGGCGAGCCAGCGAAGTTGGAAAGACTGCGAGGAACGATGCCGTGGAAGGCAATGCTCAGCCTCCGCTTCGTCGTCTTTCCTCTGGCCCACATGCGCCGGAGCTTCGCGTACACGCGGCGGTTTACCCGCCAAGGCAATATGACCCGGGTCACGGTGGTGAGGCCAGAGTGCAAAAATCTTGGTCGCGGCATGCCCGAGGCGAGTGGGACACCGACACAAGCTCGTCGGCAGCGGCAGCTGCTGCATCTGCGGCACCCGGCGGTATGATCAAGAGAGGTTGTAGAGGGCCGGCTTGGGGAGGAGAAATTGGAGGCTCCTGGAACTAGGAGATGTAAAGCGCTCAAAATGGGCATATATCTCGGCGTTCTGAAGTATGCTACACACTGGGGTAATGCCGCTTCCCTTTATGGGGTGGTGTTCTCTAGTCGCAATACCTTTGCATTTTGTCCTATAGGTATTCAGGGACAAATCAATGGTCATACTCGGGGTGACATTCGCTGCGACCACCTGGATCATTCAACTATTTTCCGGCCGACTTCGTTTTCTCACTCATGCCAACGGCGAAAAAAGGCATCGGCAAAACGGGTCGTAGATGGAGGTAATGGCCAAGCAAGGGGCCTCAAGCATGGTCAGCCGATGTCTGTTGTCCTTGGCATTGGCTCAATACCTTGTGTGTCATTTGTTCGAGATGTATTGCTTCTGTTTATATAACGTGTTGGCGTTATCCTTGTGGTCTTGATCGCTTCCACTGTACTGTACGCCTGTCATGCTTGAATGTTTGCCGAATGTTTTGATGCGTTGCTGCTGTATGCCGTATAAGTTGGTACATGGCCTGGGATGCATTCTACGCCCAGTACAAATTCTATTGTAAAGAAGCGGCGGACAAAACCATTTCTCCTCTAAACGCACTTTCTGGGGAAAACTCTCTACATTGCTCACAGAGCCAGCTCTTAGCGTTGTATATTGCTTGGGCGGTGGTTGGCTTTGATGTCTAAGTGTTTTTACTTTTCGTCCGGCCCAAAAGTGATTTACCTCGGTGCGTGCGCGGACGGATTCGCAAACTCCGGTGTGTTGACGGCCCGTGTGGTGCTTATATTCATCATTTCGCCCCGGCGGACTTTTCGCGTGGTGAGTGATTGCAGTCTACCGCAGTGTACGAAATATCTCGGTGGCTACGGGCAGTAGCCGCGCTCACAGATACTTTGCGGCGCAGTTATGAGAAAACTGCATAGCGTCTTGGCTCTTTAGGGCTTCTGCAGGATTATCGTTCATAGTTGAAGAACGACAAAACGCCTGGCGAAAATTGACAAAACGTTCATACAGGCTGTTTCGAGCATACCGCCCCCAATTCGTAGGAATCTAAGGCCCATGTGGTTCAAATGTGATGTAACTTAACTTTAGCGCATATGTCCGATGAACCACAGTTGACCCGTTAATGTTTGATGTTTTTTTCCTTACAAGTATTTTGGTTTTCGTTTTTGGGGGAGATTTGGGTCTTGTGGGACCCATTTTTCGGCGATTATAAAAACAATATTCGTCAATGGTTCGGCAGGGGCCCAATTACACGTGTGCAAAGGTTCAGGGTTTATCTCTCGAAGGCAGCGTGGTCATTTGGACCTTTGTGCAGTGAACGTGCAAGTTCCGGTATCTCTGAATTACATAGTTTCGGTAGTGATCTTTGTTTGGGCGGTAACTTGACTAAATATTAATCAGGCGCAGTCAGATCGTCCTATTTTACATGAGACGTTGTACAAACGCATCTTGGACCACCTGGAAGCTGACCGTTCACAAAAAAGGAAATAACGGTGTTCATTGGGTAACGTTAGCCTATGATTGACTTATGTCGGCGCCTGTGATTGGTCGGGGTCAGCGGTATTCCGGGGTTCTTGGGCGAAAAACTGGCTGCGTATGCCATCCTTTTCCACTGTTCATGTGGGCAGTACGACTCCAAAATATAACATTTGTCATGGGGTTGCGTGAGGCATTCGTGGCTGATATCTGTGTTATGTACGGGTAGAATTATAGTTACGGCAGATTTGTTTGTCTTCTGGACTTTGAATGCTATACGCATGGCCATGTCGAGCACTCATACGTTTCCCACAATTTATCGTTAATGCAAGCAGGATTTGGGTATCAGAGACCGCTCGCGCAAAATACTAGGGGTTGTTGTTGGCCCGTCTACATACGTTTCCCATTAGCGCGTACCCGGGGCTCATGTTACGAGGCTCTGCATTGTAGAGGCAATGTACAGTTGTTGCATTATTGTTTGATTACGTGAAACTCCTTGTCGGCATTGTAGCGAATTTCGGACTGCTATCAAATAGGATAATATGATTAAGTGCGCAGATCTACGAAAAATAAATATTGTGACTTGCAGTGGACTGCCTGTAATTCCTTTTACCCATTATACGACTACGAGCACATAATTTCACAAACCAGTACAGAATATAGCAAAAACATTTTCAGAACTTCAGCGGGTACACCGGAAGCTAAGAGAGTGGGTGTGGTCATCAAGTGACGCCAGACTAAGGCGTCGAATATTCTGCATCAGATGATCAAAGTTTCGTCCAAAGAGCCAGCTTTCTAGGCGTTACACACTCGAGATGGCGTTGATGCCATTATTATTAATAGGCACAAATGGAAGGGCGCGAGGGAAAACAACCACCTCCTCGTCGCGTTCAATGTAAACTTTCACCACCGGTATCAGCTTCAAGGCCAACTGCATGTAGATGATTTGAGCACAGTTCACTTCCCACACACCGTACATGTTGGTGGCATGTCGAGCTACAGCCTCAGTTCCGATTTGTCTCCTCTGGTGTAGAATGGAGTCGTCAGGGCATTCTCAAGGACTGTACGTCTACAGTTTTTCTTCGAACAAAACTGTGCTCCGCAGGCCATAACCTGCTGCACAAGAGCGGGCGAGCGAGTTGGCCACGCCATCTTCGTGGTGTTTCTTAGCCTACGACAGGAGCCGGTCTGATCTGGCGTGGTTTGTCGAACCAACCGACTTCTCCAGGACACCCTGTAATCGGGGGCTCGAGAGTTGTAAACGCTGGTTCGTCGTACTACTGTTTATCGTTGGCAACGGCCGGAACGGTCAACGCAGAGTAACCGTAGGTAAGAAAAGTTCACCGCAGTCATGCACAAAGTCACCGATCACACTAAAAGTTCCATAGCTGTAATGGTGCCGTAGGGCACGATCGCCAGAAGTCGTCTTCTCCGCTCACGTATCACGTCTGTTATCTATTTAGGATACGCTCGATTTTGAGCTGAAACTGAAATTTATAAAGGGTTTCAAATTGCTATAAGCCAGCATATTATGGGTCCTTGCCTCCAACAGCATGTTGTGGAAATTACATGTTTGTAACCGAAACAACACGTGGTCGATAACTTGAAAACGGGGACAACGACGATCTGAAGACCCCGTCCGTGCCTTCGAAACCGTTAGATGGCTATTTGTTCAAACGTATGCCATGCATGCGATTGACAAGGAAGCGGTGTACGTAAAAGAAAGGGGTCATTTGATGAACAGTTATCACCGAACGTGAAACGAGTCATGAACCATTCGGCATGTGCTGGGATAACAATAACCCACTCCTTGAATTGTGCAGCTTCAGATTTGGTCTTTCTCGTAGAAGGAATTGTATATCGAGCATGAGACCAAATAAAACCCCTGAGTACGCGCGAACGAAATATCATGACCAGCTTGCAAATATCAGTTTCGACGAAACACTGCATCTCACAGCTGTCCCAATGATCAATATAGATTATACCGGAGGGCACACTACGTATACACCGGTACATAGGGGCGAAGTCAGCGTACGTATGGACCAGATGCCTACTCGTACATGGTACAGTACGAGTTGCCTTAAAACAAAACCAAACTAAAAGAGACGAGGGGATCGCGTACTACGTACGGAGATCAAGGGCAACAGAATGAAGTTCATCACGTCAAACCTATTCAAATGTAAAGTACACCCTGAAGAGAAGTACATGAGAAATAGAGAGTCGATGCTCGGCGCATATTCTCCCAAAGCAAGACGACTATTATACCCGGCGCGCGGGTGTGGCTGTGCTTGCGTGCTTGTGCTGCCCGGTTCGTGTGAGACGTGAACTGGGGTTCTTCATACTTCGTCTCGTGTCCTACCGTATCCACTCACTTACTTTGAGAAAAGCCTAACGGTCGGGTGGACGTGATATCTTACGTGAAAGATTTGCAATCGCTTGCCCTCTCGACAAAACCAGAACATGCGAACTTATAACGTACTCGTACCACAGTAAACAACCTTTCCGTTCGTACAGCAGTAGAGGGATTTATCATCGAACCAAAACCTCGTTCGTGGTCACACTGCACGCTCAGAAGCCACAAAACTAATATCGACTCCACCGGGGTCTCGCGAGTCACTGTGTTCCTCGTGGTCCCAGTTGACTCCGACGTCCGACGCCGGCACCCGGCTCCTTGTGGCGCGGGCCGATGTTCTTGCCGTACTCCACAGCATTTCATGGCACATCTCCGGTTTTCAGGCACTCCTTTCTTTGCATTTCAGCCAGTTCAGCACCCGACGAAAAGGGAGCGGCCACCCCGAACACGCCTTGATATCGTCATGAGCTCTGTTCCTAGCCTCTTTCTACTTTGTCGTTCTATTGTAAAGCTGCGATATCACCTACGGAGTGACACTCAATCACCGTCTCCTCATAGGACAATGAGGTTTTTCCGAAAAGGGATGGACCCTGCTGGTGTCCCTTCTCTTCTGTTCCAGATTACTGATAAAACGTCATTTCTTGAGCTGTGGTGTCAATACGCAGGCTTGCACACATCCTCTGCTCCGGGTGAATTGAGGCTCCGGCCATGAATTTGCCTGCCAGGTTCAGCGCTCAGCCACTTAGACGTCATTGGTGCATGCAGAAAGACGTCGAGCCTGAGCTGGGGCTCGAGGGGAACGCTATCAGTATCTATGTTGTGGACCTGGATAGCGGCACGCACGGCAAGAAGGTATTCCTGAAGGCCGTGTCCGAGCTAGCAGCAGCTGGAGTTTACCGAGTCGTCGATGGCAAGTGGGCCCAGATACAGAGACAGAGGGGGGTGTGGGGGGTCGATTAGGAAACATGACATATTATTTCGCTTCGGCAGGGAGCAGGTATAGGAGGGTCGTGGTGTTGTGTTCTCAATGCCCAATCGCCCCGTTCTTCTTGCACAGCGAACACTCTGAACACATTTCATGAACCACATTGCATTGTTTCGTCTTGAGGGGGTGCACGCTGTTGAATGGCTAAAAACATGAACGCCTTGTTTGGCTCGAACCGCAATCATGCCGCAAACAATTGCACGTTTATATTTCATACAAGGTATTTTTATCGGTATTTCACGGTTGTCGTTGCCGATCACAAAACTTTTTCAAGTTTGGCTATGGGGCCAAAAATCCCGTGGGTGGCCAAACCCAAACCCAACAAATTTGAATTGGTCAGTTAAACCGAAACGTACAACAAGCGCTTAGCCCTGGCGTTCAAACTAGTCTCTGCTCGCCACTCCGCCCCCTAACAACCGAAACAATCCGCGGATTGACACCAACGAATAGCCCGCACCACCGCTGCACAGCCATGCAAGCAGCAATTTCTATCTCCCAAAGGAACATATCCATTGCGTCATTCGGACCCAAGGCACACGCTGGTTATCCGACTCCCAAACAACAACGCACTAAGCCACATTGTACGACAGCGAAGTCTGCAATCGGGCTCGTAAGGAAATACATGTTTCACCTTGCGCCGCATCTCTGCTTCTGGCGCTAGAAAAACACCAGGACGCTGACGCGATCGGGGGGTGGGGATGAGGGGAGGAGGAGGGGGGGGGGCGACGATGCTAGACCCCCGACACAAAAAGTACTCGCCAAATGCGATTCGGCGTCACTAAAATAGGTAGGCAACGACAGCTCAAGCTCCTTGGGAAAACGTCCATGTGGTTACTAACGAACATCCGCATCGCGCACTTGAAGCACCGTCTACCTTTGCACTGGTTGCATGCCTCCTTACACAAATCCCAGCAGCCGCATTGTACTACAGGCAACTCTAAATCGTGCCTGCAAGGGCGTACGGTACATCGCCATCACCCCTACGGTCCTTCTGGCGTTCGAGAACTGTCTGTACACGGGCCACGGCGGGGGGGGTGATGTTGGGGAAGTGTGGGTAGAAAACGTCGTTGCTATTTATTTTGCGTTTATGTGGGTGATCGGGGGATGGGTAGTCGATACAGCTGCGATGTGAGGGGGGAGGGCGTACACGCACACGTGCGAATGCCAACTACGAAATAACTACTCGCATTGTGCATATGTGAATACACCGTCGTCGGTACCATACTAGATGGAGCGTTTCAGAAAAAAAAAAGTTTGCTCAGGGTGGGGTGCTCATGGTTGGTGCTTCCAGGATTTTGGGAAATTTTCAAAAAATAATATGCTCAGGGTGGGAGCAGGAATACAAATGACGTGGACCTGCGTTCAACCTTAACGATTTTTTACAGGAAGCTTCGAGCATCGTGCGGTCGACCACCGCGTGTTCAACCATCCTTCGCCCCGACCTGCCCCTCCCGCTCCTCCATCACTATCACACGATCTCCACCGTCGCTGTCCTCCTAGCCGTTACCCAGCTCGAGGTTGCGGGTCTTCGTTTTCGTGTGCAGCGAGATGTGCTTCTATTTACCGAGCTGCTCCTGCTCACTTTGCCTCGCCTGCTGCGATTACAGCAGTAGTAGCATTTGTAGCCCCATCACAACCAACCGCCTACTGGTGGAGGAGGTGGTGCGCCCGGTTGCCCCAACGCTTTGGCGAGTGGTCGTCCTCCTAGCGTACCTTCTACGCCATCACCGCCCTCCTCAACGTCACGAGGCGTGAGGTTGCTAGGTCGCTTGTCTTCACTTTTTCTAAGAATAGATGATGCATTCTCCACCTCCTTGCCTGGTGAGATTGCCGAAGCAACTCTGTACTTCCTCGCCGCCAAAGAGTCACGAACCAAATGACGACTGGTCCGAGGAGATTGCGCGCCTTGTCGCCCTAAGCAATGGCGGCGAGTCAGTGTCAGTCCCGGGCTGATTGTGTGACGGTAGAGGCATCTTTTACTACCTGTGCTCTGTGTCATGACCATTACCCTGAGCAGCCCGTAACCCTGAGCATCTGGAAAAAACAAATCCGTTCAGGGAAAAAGATAGACGTCTACGTCTTTTATGGGGAGGCTCCGACTAGTCCTAACCCTGTTTTTTTTTGTGTTCTTTTTCCCGAAACTCTGAACTATTGTCTAACCCGTGGTGACTACCAGGTACCTGAAAATGCGGTAACATGTTGATATTGGACTGAACTGCTGTGCTGTGTTACACAGCTGATGCCGCATAAGATACAGAGGATCGAGACACCAAATGCCTCATTAGTAGCTACCAGGTATCTATCTAGACTGCTGAGAAGCGAGCAGAATACTACTCGACGTATACGTCAACCATCAGCACTAGTTTTTCTATCTACAGTATTAATAGTACAAGGTAGATATTTACTCGTTCGCACCTCATCTACGACAGTAAGTAATAAAACGGCTGGGTTCTTGGTGCGATGATCTGTGAGTATACTTGGTGCCGTATACCGTCGATGCTGCCATAGAAGGGGCAAGATACGACGCACTCTCGTAGTCGTGGCAGAACGCGTAAAAACAGCAGTACCGCAAAGCAAAAAAGTAAGGACACCCGAAAAAAAACAAATACAGATCATCGCCAAAGTCCAGTAAACAAGGGGCAACAAACGATGCGCTCTCGGAGACGTGGCAGAACGCGTAAAAACAAAGAAATGTACCGCACAGCAAGTAAAGAAGGACAACCGAAAAACGAACACGGTCACCCTCAGACTTCCGTAAGAAACCAAAACTCGCCAGCGAAAAGTAAACTTCCACTATACTTCGTATAATCGTATTATCGCATTCAGAACCCACCAAGTAAGGGCGGCTCAAATTGGAATTTCTCGTCTCTTTACTGTTGTAATTAGGCCCTGCTTGCTATCCATTATCCTCCGTTGTATAATAGCGGTCCATAAACCCATGTACCTACTGTAGTAGAAGACGCTTCGCTCCGCGGGCGGCCTACGCCGCCCGCTACGCTCGCTCAGGATGAAAAAGTACATCAAATTATGCGAAGCGGACAGTAGTTCATGATTGAATGATGTAATGTTTTTGATTGTACTTGCAAACTGGCGACTTCATAATGCCAAGAGTCCCGCCGCCATGCTTCAGGAGAAAACTGCTCGGACGCGACAAACGCTTCACGTCGCGGATGTCGTGCGTACGTACATAAGCTTCACGTCGTGGGCGGTTTTCCGCTACGCTCGCTCACGTGTCGTACGTACGTACATACCGCAGGTAGGGCACTTATTTTCTTCTTTCGATATATATGCTCTGTGTCTGTACTCGTATGTACGAAAGAGATAAAGCACAGAATGGCACAGCAACACAGCAAATGAAACAGAAAGGCCAACAGAAATGTTCAGAAAGAAAGAAAATATCCGTCCCCTTTCGTGTAATAATTTACTACCTGATTGGAACACCGTACACCGGTCAAAAAGAAAAAAAGAAGATAGAAAAAAATGAGCAGCAGAGCTTCTCTCTCAGCCTCGTACGCCGCCCGCCCCTCTCGCGATCATCTGGCCACCGATTCAGTCCGGGTACAGCTGTCCTCCCTCTTTTCCACAGTGAGCCCCATCGCCCGCCTCGCGTGAAGCCCGGTGCTCCCCGTGGACCTCGACGCAAGCTCGACAATGGTGGTGCTAATTCGAGGTACCTCCCTCTTGTGACTTACAGCCCGGTCGCAAAAATAAACACCGCCTAAATATTATCTTACAATCCCGAACGACCCTTAAATTCTCGTGCGTACTCTTACAAAAATCACAGATGGAGGCCAGACAGAGCCTATTGATGCATCCCTCGTGTCTCGAGGCACACGCGACGCCTAGGCACGAAAGCGGCGACCGCGCTCCTTGCAACTCCCCCTCTACCCGCCGGCATCCGCTGACACCCGTGACGGTGCTGGGTTCGCCCGCGCAACCGTGCTCAGAGTACACGCACGCACACCAAACGAACAAAAAAAAAGGAAAGAAGGACTGAACGTACGATGAGAAATGCAAAAAACCAAGACCCGCTGGAAAGGTCCGGCAAGTAATAAAAGACGGCGATTCCCAAGTGGGAGCTCTAAGAGGGCAGGGATGTACCAACCGAGCACGCTCAGAGATCGAGATCTAAGTAAGTAGTTCCATTTTCTATAACAGAACAGATCATCGATTCCTACATCATGAGCGAGATATATAGTAGCATACCCCTGATCTTGTATCATATTGGTATGTATCTGACGTCCGAGGTGGCTGGTGATGCCGGGGGCACGAACCACACTAGTTGCATGATCACTCGAGGTCCCCTAGCAATCTGGGAGAAGGGATCTTTAGGTTGGTAGGCTGTTCAGGTATTTTGGTCCCTGTTGGGATCAAGGTACGGGTGAAGACCCAACCCAACCCCTGACCCTAACCCTAACCCTAACCCTAACCCTGACCCCAAAACCGCAGCCAAAACGGGCCAAAACTGGCCATAAACGCGGCTGCGCGGCGTTTGCATCGAACCAGGAAATTTCTGAATTGCAGACGACGATTCCAACGTGCAGACCGCGCTACGCAATTTTTAAGTCAAAAACACCCCTAAAGATCCCTTCTACCAGATTGCTAAACCTACTCGATCTAGCACAAAATCAAGCAGTAGGTTGATCTGCACCAACTGTACTAAAATGGACTTGGTGGTATTCACAGCTCTCGCTCAGCATATCACAACGGCAGGTTAGCGCTTAACGACAACAGTTGCTTATAAACCCTAGATCGTGATCTGTCGCACACAGCGGTTCAATACACGAGTACAAATCGCCCTGGACGAAAATTTAATATTTTATGGGACGTGCTCGTTTATAATCGGGTTTTTGCCAAAATCAGGTATACTTGGCCATTTTTGTGCCAAAAAAAGTTACACACTGAAATCAAGTACAGAACGGAGCCCTGCTATTGGCCAAGCTGACATTGTAACTGATTTTGGCACGAAAAGGCCAAGGTACACCTGAGTTTTTCTACTCTGTCTAGCTTTCAACTGATTTTGGCCAGCTTTGAACCAATCAAAGAGGACATACGTACACTGTGCTTTCTCTCCGTATGCGTCTGCTCTTCCTCGGAATTCTTTTGTATTGACGTACGTATAAACTCTGTACTCGTACGTCGTACGTAAAGTACGTATATATATGCATACATGCGTACGCTGGTTTCACTTGTTCTCCTGTGGGGTGTGCGATGTGCTTCATTCAGTTATTAATAGTTGTGTGTACCCTGTTGTTTTCTATGTTCACAGCAGTCTTTATAGCACCGTTTCGTCTGCCCCCGCGTCGGGGTGGTCTCAATTTTGGTACGGCAAGAATTCTTCGTGCCGAGCAGGCGGTTGCGCAAGGACGGTCTGGAAGCTTTCAAGCTGTCAACGGGGGGGGGCGCCAGAGTAAATACTCTTGGCGCTCCCGCCGTGGCGAAACAAATGAAGTATATTTATAGTGACTCTTTGCAGGTCCAAGTGGAGCCCGTGGTACCTACACCCTGAAGAATACAAAACAATAGAGATTTCGGGGGCCATGTGGCACGCTTGATGCTTTCGGCGCGTTCCTTTTTTTCCGCATTGTCATGGACATCACACCGCTCGTGGCGCTCGTTTTTCGCTTGGTTCTAGGATGTACCTGATTTTGGCTCAAACGGATCAGCTATACCTGATTTTGGCATGTGCCCTTTATAAATTATTATCAAAATGGTCGTTGTGGCTTCGACCAAAATAGTGGTAAGTACGTACTCGTACCGTATCTGGACGTGTACTCTGTTTCTGCTATAATTGGAGCCAACAGCAAACAAACACGCAATGGGTCAAGTACCTGTACTATCTTTCTATCGTCGTGTCCCACGGTGGCAGCTACGTACGACGAGGCAAAGACCACAAACCTGAATGCTTACTTCGGACACGATCTCGGGCTAATGACAGTCGACAACACACACACACCCCGCCCCTGCCGTCTTCTGCGCTGATTCAGTCCTCTGCCTCACCTAGTTCGGGCCATGTACATTATTGTCATTTTTCGCGACATGCCGTGGCATGCCGTGGCACGACCTGCGGCAAAACTTCCACGGCATACCACGGAATCTTCCACGGCATACCACGGAATCTTCCACGGACCCCCACGGCATACCATGGGGCCCTAACCCTAACCCTAACCCTAACCCCAACCCTAATGCCGTGGAAGGTTTTGCCGCAGGTCGTGCCACGGCTTGCCGCAGGTCGTGCCACGGCATGCCGCGCGAAAAAAGACAAATAATGTGCGACCTGCGGCAAAACTTCCACGGCATACCACGGAATCTTCCACGGCATACCACGGAATCTTCCACGGACCCCCACGGCATACCATGGGGCCCTAACCCTAACCCTAACCCTAACCCCAACCCTAATGCCGTGGAAGGTTTTGCCGCAGGTCGTGCCACGGCTTGCCGCAGGTCGTGCCACGGCATGCCGCGCGAAAAAAGACAAATAATGTACATCCCTGCCTAGTTCACTCCCAAGCTTTTCCTAGAGTGTCGCGGGTGCTCGTCGGTGCTACAACCGCCAGGACTCTCGTCTCCTGAAAAGCCACTCCACGTTCTGTCTAGGATGCTCGTGTATTTATGCTTGCCCTTGGAGTTTGGGTTTTGGGAGTGTATATACCCTCAACACTCGCATCTGAAACTACAGGAGAGGCAAGTTGCCCAAAACGAGTACCCGAGCGACCCTCCTCGGCCTTCTTGCGCTTCAACGCTCGCGGCTGCCCATCTGGAAAGCAGGCTAGAGGGTGGCCATAGCTCGGTGGGTTTCAAACGCTGTGTTTCCTTGGTGTGTACTGGTAGCTTGCTAGTACCTGGTACCTGGTACATCGTACTCGTACTGCTGTACGTATGTCGTGCTAAATCCCGCCACTCTATTTCCTAGTTGATATTAGTTTTTGAGGCGATTTCTAGCGTGAGCAGATTTGCGATACGTACCTATTATGTTTGGCGAATAGACCCGTCGGAATAATCACGCCGTTCCTTAAAAAACCCGGGGTCGTCCTAACAAGATCTGTTTCGTGAGCAAACCACTTCGTGTGAGTGTTCTTCACATTAAAGCGTTTTTTTCTGCCCGTCGACATCCAGCACAACCAGCGTCCGTGACGATTCTTCAATCCCAGAAGAGATACAAGTTCTGTAGTCACAAAACTACCCCACAGAGATACTACGTTGCGACATGTGCACTAAGCACAGCAGTAGGCAATGCAAATGCCGTGTCAACATACTAGATATGAAAGGCACGAGATGCACATTCTTTGAAATAAAGAAATGCAACGAAACAAGAAAAAAAACAAAAACGAAGACAAATCGAAAGAGAAAAAGAAACAAGAAAATATATGATAAACAAACTGTGTGCCCCCCCACAGGGGGTGTGGCAGACACTTGAAAATAATAAGCTGGGAAAAATAGGGGGGAAAAAAAAAACAAACTACTTGTCGAAAACAGAGTAAGACTAATAACCAATGGAAAATCACAGGCAAACCAAAGCACCAAGCATCCTCCAGGCAGCGGCAGCAGTTTGTGGTACGAGTAGCATAGCCAGGTTCTCCCGGCAAGTCTGCCTGGTTCCTTGCTACCCTGTCTGCCGCTTCCTTCCTGTGTTCGTCAAGTATACCCGGCCCTTCAGCGTCAGACAATACAAAACCAGCAAAGCAGGCTCGATATCCACCCACGCCACACTACTCCTTCAGTATGGCTTATCAATCAAAGAAAATAAGAGAAAGAAATAAAATGAAAACCACAGAGGAGCAGCGCAAGAAATATGAAAAACAAAAGGAAGACAAAGGAAGACCGCGTTCGAACCAGCTGCGACATTTGGTGGCACGAGTAGTATAGGCATGTTCTACTTCCTAGTCTGCCCGGTGCCTTGAAACCCTGTCTGCCATCTCCTTCCTACTTTCGTCCACTGCAGTTTCCCTTCTACTCCTGCCCCCCCTCCCCTCTCCGCATTCCATTGGTCGGGTTTGCTGCCACTCCTCCTGTTGCCCCCACTCCCCTCATTACCTTAGACACCACCCACGGCGGATGCGCGGCCCTGCCTACTCAGCTCAGTCCCAGCCTCGTGCCACCTCACCATGAACCGTTCGGCTGTTTCGAGGATCCCCCGGTACCACTTTCTCGCCTTTTTTGCAGCAGTAGACCGCAGCGCGGTCTCAACTTCAACACCAAGGGGACAAGTGGCGTTAACCCTTCGGTGGCTCGGAACTCCGTATGTTCTTCGACTATGCATATATGCCAAGTCTAGAACTGTCCGCCAGGTCTCGGGTTCTCCCCACTAGCTATCACACCAAACATTACCCGACCGGGTAAGAACTCCTTGCTTTGCTGTGCCACCCCGCCCCGCGGAAAAGAGCGGCCGTTTGCGAATGGTCGTTAACTCTTCGGTGGCTCGGAACTCCGTAAGTTCTTCGACTATGCATCTATGCCAAGTCTTGAACTGTCCGCCAGGTCTCGGGTTCTCCCCACCAGCCATCACGCCAAACATTACCCGACCGGGTAAGAACTCCTTGCTTTGCTGTGCCACCCCGCCCCGCAGAAAATAGCCGCCGTTTGCGAATGGTCGTTTCGATGCTCTCGCAATGTGTCATCTTGAGGGCCTGAGCGTACGAGAAGGTAGTATGGTCAATACGGAATCGGCGCTGGAAGCCAAAGACTCGCAACAGGACTTGGTGGTGAGCCGTTCGAAGCTTGGCAAAGTGTTCCGCTGGAGGGTCCACGTCACACACCCGTACAGCAGGATCTCAATCATCTCGGCTTTCATCACTCGGACTTTCAGGGTAAAGGGGGCGGTCATCCTATCATACAGCTACGGGCCGAACCGTTTGAAGCATGCCCGCACGAAGCGGATCCGTCGGTCGATTTCGAGCGAGTGGTCAGCGTTTTCGTGGACATTGCCGCCTGCTGTAAGTATAAGAACTGGACCTTCTGCTTATACCTCCGGTCTGCTGCGTCGATGACGAGCGGTGGTGCGAGGGTTTTCTGGTCTGGTGTTTGTAGAAGCATTTGCCTCTGTCTTCTTTTCCGACACCGTGAGGCCTCCTGCTTCGAACACAGTCACGATGACTGTCGTCATTTTCGCGAGCCCTTCAGCCGACGTCGAGACAATTCCTGCATCATCGGCGTACAACATGCCCCATACAGCCCTTCGCGCGCACGCCAACGGTTCCTGCGCCTCCGTTCCAACTATTCCAGCATCACTGAGTTGGCCCATATCCCACACGATGGCTTCGTCTTGGCTGAAGCGCACTACTGTAGTACGACGTGTAACACAGCAGAATTGAAAACGTTGAACAGTACCGGTGATAGAGCACAGCCTTGCCGCAGCCCCTGCGTGACATCTAACCATTCCAAGTGCTCGCCGTCATCGTTACGCACGCGAGCCCGCATGCCATCGCGGAATTTTCGGATAATTGTTAGCACCTTGGTTGGTACGCCAAAGCGTGTGAGTACCTCTCATAACCGCCCTCAGTCGACAGAGTCTTACGCTTTCTGCAGATCGATGAAGCACAAGTACAGGGGGGTTTTCCTCTGTCGTCCGAGCTCTTGCAACCAGCGCACGACAAACAACATACCAGTCGTTGATCGTGCGAGGAAGCCGCACTGTTCCTCCGGGAGTAATTCCTCGGTCTCGCACTAGTTGCTGGGTCGGGACGCGACGATTTTCAACAATCCTTTGCCTGCGTGGGCAACAAGCGAAATGCCTTTGTAGTTGCTGCAACCAGTTCGGTCCTTCGTTTTGTGAAGGAAATTGATGGTCGCATCTGTCCATTGCTGGGGAACTTCTCCTGTTACACAAACATTGACAAGGATGTTGTGAAAACACTGGTCTTAAGTAGCAACCTAACGGCCGATACTCAAGTTGTCGTCTGGGAGCAACAGGCCACGTCGAAGGGAAATATAACTACCCAAACCACTGCCATGACGGTTCAGGTTGATAATATGGTACTTGGACGGCTGCCCACAACATGTGGTGCGAAACAACCACGTTTCTGGAAATTAGTCAACGTTGCACCCAATGTTAGGTCGTCAGTGCGCAGCGCTTCGAACATAGAGCCAAGCCCTCGGACTGGGGTGGCGTTGATCATCCAGCGCCAGTCGTCCTGGACTCGTTTCGAGAGGCTGCAACATTGAGGAAACTGAGCAGTTATGTGCGTCGATATCTCTGCCCCGTCAATGGTTCGGGTCTGTTTGAATATGTCGTTTTTGTATTGTACAAACGTTTTTGCTAGCTACGTTTCACGCTCAAACCCAGCTCGCATACGGAGCCAACTCATGCCACTTAGGGCTCATAGCCTAAGCAGGGATGTGTAGTTGGGTTGGAAACAGTGTCCGAGATGAATTCCGCAAAAAGAATGGTGAGAAGTGGCCCGCACTCGACCTTGCTCAGTCTCTGATGATACTCTGTGGCATGTTGCCCTTTCCGTGTGCCCACAAGATGCTTTGCACAGAACATCGCCTTGAGCAAGGTTAGGCGCTACCGAAGCCCAAAGACAACCATCAAGCACCCTCCCAGAAGCACAAATGGAACCTACAAATGGGTGGTGGTTAACAAGAAGGAAGTACTATTGCGGGGGGACATAGCAAATAGAACCAAAGCCAACACACACGAACCTATAAATATATATATTTTTAACTACAACGTTTGGTCCTGTTTAATATGGTTCCCCGTAATAGCCCGTTCCCTTGTCCGTCAGTGTTCGTGCCTCATTCGGCGGCTTCGCGTTGGATCATTTTGAGGAGGGGATTCAGGAATCAACAGCAAAGAGCAGGTACAACTAATCAAGTACGAGACGAATTCGACGTGGACTCGTGCTCTTTCATTCGACCTATAACGTTATCTAAGGAATATTGGCACATTCACTGCAGCAGTATAGTTTCAAACACATAGTTGAACGTTTATATAATACTCGTGGTCGAAATGGCACAACCATCCTACGTACTGGTTCGTAGAAGGCACTAGCGTACCATAGCCCCCCTCGTAGTTTTCCTGCCGTGCCTCATATCTTTAGTGCAAAGGGTGTGGCAGTGCTAGCGCGACTGCATGTGACACGCCATATCTACACGCAAGGAATAAGTGTGCCCACTTCATGCATACCTGGTACTTGGCAACATTTATGCTGTAGGGCCCGAACCTTGTGTCGTGAACACTGCTGTTGGGAGGACGAGATGTACGGGTTATTCGTAGCCGTCTGGTGAACGTAGAGACAACTGGCCAATTTCTACCGAATATGTTTCATACGTGTCCTGGGGGTGTGCCCCACCAAGGACACAACCAACTATATTTGGGATTCTGTTCCGATTCTTTCATTTTCGAGTTCATATCTTCATATATCCCATACATCCTGCTACAACAAGGGTGCACCGATGAACCCATCGCGTCTCCGCCCACCACACCAGTAAATCCTCTGGACACACTAGCGTGCTTTCTAATTAAACGTAGTCGCTGGTTGGCGCGTGCTGGGACATATATTTGATTCGGCTATGAGCGAATGTATGACAACCACACTTGTTGCGGGCGAGATCCTATGGGCGAGCCGCTAACGAAGTGGTCACGCCCAACCACAGTGGAGGACTGTGGTCTATCTCGTAGACGTTCCGACCCCGCCGCCCCATGACTTATTCGATGATTGACTATATACAAAAGTAACCACCACGCTACTCCTACATTGACTACAGTCGAGTCCTGACCGGAGTTTTTCCTGGCATGCCGTGACATTGCCATAGTACCACATTATTGTCCTTTTCAGCGACATGCCGTGGCTTTGCCGTTGCACCACCTGCAGCAAAAACCTTCCACGGCACACCACCGAACTTTCCACGGACCTACACGGCATACCATGGAACTCTAACCCTAACCCTAACCGTAGGTAGTAGATGTTTCAAAGGGTACACCAGAGTAAGCCCAGATATTTGAACACAACACGATCGCGATGCAGAACAAGCAGTTGCCTTGTGATACCGAGCGAAATGGTCTCCGAGATCGTCGATAATCGCCGGTGCGGGAGGGCCTCCCCGGCGAGCGAAAGAGAACGCACCAGAGGGTGCGCCTAGCAGGAGCGCTATGGTGATCAGCAGGAGCCGGCGCCTATGACAACAGGTGAGACAACACGGCGAGGAGTTCGAAACCATCATCAGGGCAAGTACAGCATCGTTGTTGTGCCTACACCCGAGGAGGAGCCGCCTGATGAATCAGATACGAAAAACATCGAGGAGAAAACGAGGAGCCCCTCGGTGATAATAGAGGGGTGGTGGGATCCGAGAACGGCGACGGGGGGGGGAGGAAACCAAGGGGGGAGAAAGGAAACGGACGAAAAGCCCGCATGGCTGACCGAGGTTCAGACAGCAGGCTCTGTCGTGCGACGACAACCTTAGCAATCTTGCAGATTGATGGTTGCTGGCATCATGGTTGGTAGCTGAATGCATCGTTGTGAAATTACGCTCTTTTTTATTGATGATGCCTGAGTGTACGAACGACCTGTCTGTGCGCCCTGCAGAAAATATAGAAGAACAGCTATTAAAAAATCGTATTGTTGTTGTTGCTGATGTTGTTGTTTGTTCTTGTTTTGTTTTCATTGCAAGAAACACAGCAAAGTACGCGTGGGGAACTCATACCCACGGGTGTACTCTGACCTAGATGTATGTACCTGATCTGCCTCTCACTTATTCCTGGTATGCAGTACAGCAGCATAAGAAATGATACCATTGCTGTAGAGACTGCACGATTTGTACTCGTCGATGAAATTATGGCGTGCTCCGCGTCCAGTCATTGTTCTATATGGGATACCTCTGTGAGCTAGAAAAAATCCCCCCCCCGCTGTTTTCGCGTGCGTCTTGTGTTCCCCAACAGCCCCTATACTGCATTAATCATATATTTTACCATTACTCGAATTACTGGGGACCATAGTATCAATGAATACCACTACCTAACCTTGGTGGTAAAAATGGGGTAATATATAAAGGTTTGTTTGTACCGTAGGTCGTTTTCGATTATTATTATTATGGTCTCCCGTAATAGCACCACGGTGATATGTCAAAATCTCAAAAATCAACGTCGAAGTTATCATACACGAGAAACCCCAATATAAAACGAACTCATCATGCAGGCTTAGACTTTATCATCTACAAAAATATATCCTTCCCAGTCAAACGGTCGTCAGCGGGAAACAAATGACATACATCTCGTGCCTGGCACCAAAGTCATGGAACGGATCACAGGTGAGTCACAAAAAGTACCAGGTACTACTTGGTACTAGACGGTGCTCCTCAAATATTTGCAAAAATTATCAAACAGTTGTATCCTGAGCCTCAAGCCTTAAATACAGCAGTACAAAACTATTATTGATACAGAAGAAGTAGCTGCATCGATCGTCCTTTCGGTATTGAAAACAATGCCGCCAAAGGTAGAGCCTATTGCCCGATAATCAAACAAGCATTGGCATCGTGAAGTAGAGGGACAGGTAGGTGTAAATCACTGCACAGCGGTATCAAGTAATTATATTACTACGCGTATATTATTCAGTGAGTGTTCCCTCAACCAACCAACCAAAAGAAAAAAAAGCAGACCTTCGTGGTCTGCCAGAATCCTGTGCTTAACCGACTTGCCAGCGTCAGAGCGGTAGACCTGCATGTTTGTCCGTACAACGTTTTTCAATTTCGCATACTTCGGACGGACGTAGCATGTATACAGCAGCAGTCACATTTCAAACAATCGTGAGGGTCTTTTATTCGACAGCTTTCTTATTGACCCTGCTGCACAATAAATCTTCTACAACTGAACAACGGCGCATCATTCATAAACCACGACAAAACAAGTCTAGTCCGAGTATTAAGTATATCACGTACAT
Source organism: Macrocystis pyrifera (assembly GCA_031763025.1). Lineage (NCBI taxonomy): Eukaryota > Phaeophyceae > Laminariales > Laminariaceae > Macrocystis > Macrocystis pyrifera. The sequence continues at coordinate 14,803,803 of JASSKH010000009.1, forward strand.
AGATAGCGTCCCTACCAAAAGTACTTGGCATCTGCAATGTAATGGTTAAGTGAAACCACAGTCACTCATCACTTTCACTTTCCAGCCCAATTCGTAAGAAGAGGTTTTACCCTCGACGACCTTCTGGACAAGCCGTGGTCACAGGAGTCTTCCCTTCTCCCCCCCGGTACGTGCCTTTATGTTTTTATCGCGAAAAGGGTTCAGCATTCCCACTGCTCGTCGATTTTCATCGAATGAATGTAGCTAACTCACGCTCTCGCGCTTTCCGCTAATCAGTCTCATTTATGCAAGAAAAAGCCCCTACGAGCATGCACTCGGTGAGACTTGAACCCACGAAATTGATCTTGATAGGCACGCGTACCAAGCCACCGGGGACGCCGTGGACGTACGTGGAGACAACTCGCATTTTTCTCTTGGGTATGTATGTTGTCTCCGCCAGCTGCTCAAGTATGACATGTTTTGTTTTTATTCTTCTATTTCCACTTCATTTGCATCTCCATATACCCCCTGCATCCTGCTACCGCGAGAGCCCACCCGTGAACCCATCCCGGCCCACCCCATCACACCAATGAGTGCTCTATAACAAAGACATCTGGAGCCATTTCATATATCTATCTCAAGGGAATTTTAACATGAATGCTGCAAAGCGACACAAGACGGCGAGGAGCGAGAATATATATATATATATTTATGTGCCCTGTTTCTTCTTAGTAAGTTTCCTACGTAACGGAAGATTGCGGGGTCGAGGATTTTATCCAAATATGCCGGGAGACAGCACTTTTACCCCTTGGCAGACTCCGTCAAGGAACAGATGTCTTGACAGACAGTTTTACCATCCAAAACACGGCGACGCTAGTAAAAATTCACGTTCGTTCTTCCAGAAACGCCTGAAAATTTTGTCGAAAGCAGTGCGTTTCCCTAAGAAGGAACTTTTTCGGCCTTTTTTATACCTTTTCGTTTCCGTTCTACAGAAAAATGTAAATGAATAGCAGAATCTCGATATTTAAATAAAGCTCCATCTGAAATGAGTAGAACAGCTTGCAATTAAAAATTGAAGATAGGGGTTTCCGCACAGGGTGTTATACTTTCTCTGCCAGGGGGGGGTAGGGGACATTTGTCCAGACACATATGGATTTGCCTTGGCAGACAGACGGCTTGACACTGGCATATCCCCAGACATCTTAGATTTTAATTGTTTATCAACGTAATAGTATCTGGATTCTACTACTCCATTGCATCGTGAAGATCTCGATCATCCTAAATCTTTAGTGCGGGCTGGTATTATTAATAATAGGAGTAACAACTACCTGGTATTATATTAATAGCATCATCACCAGCGATATATTAGAGATCGGATTCCGCCCACACGCAGGATGATATTCACTCGCGTAAAGTATTGGAATGCTTGTATTAGCGTTCAAAACCGTCTGGGAGCAGGAAACATTACTTACGTATTTTATGTACTATGGCCTCTGCCAGATGATATCAGCAAGAGGGCTTCCAGCGAGGGACTCCACCAGTCTCGCTGGCCTCGCACTCAGTAAGTCTTGTTCTTAGAGCTTGTATTATCACGGAGTGATCCTCATCGGACCACGAGCCAGGTGGCTAGGGGACATCACACAGGATCCCCGGCCACTGCTCCACTCACACATGCGATTACACTGAAACCTCCACGGCTTGGTATCTTTTGGCTACAGCACCCCCAAAGCGAGTTCACTCGATACGAACGAGCTTGACAAAACCAAAAAACCAAGACGAAATCGCATGCGGCAAATCACAAATCAATGCTGAACTCTGAAGCAATTTTAATCTTGAGCGCACGGGTCATCCGTAATTTGCGCAATTCCTTCACGACGAATTCAGGCGCAGCAGAATAAATCGACCGCAAAGACTCCCACGTGCGCTCCTCTGCTTCGAAACCATCCCAATCGACCAAGACAATCACCTCGTTGGCATCATCTTCGGCCACATGCACCAAAGCATTCATGCGGCATTCACCCTGCGCAAAGGAATGTTGGAAAACATCCTTCAGATCAGCGGTGACGTTCAACGTCGCATCCGCATAAAATCGTAAACGAGCCACGTGAGCTTGATGCACCTTCCCAGAAACGATGTTCTGAACTGAGTACACATGATCATGATCAGCTGCTACCACACGCCACGGACCAGTCCATGTGGACAACAATTTCGGTGTGACACCCTGCCGACGAACACGAGCATACAACACGAAATCACCAACCGCAAATTTTGGCAACACCACCTGGCCCTGAGCCTGTTTACGTTTGTTGTCGCGAGACACGGCAACAGCTGCGCGAATATCGGCGCAAAATCTCTCCTGCTCTGCAACGACTTCACGGACGTTCGCACGCAACAAGTCAGCATTCATCACGTCAACATTCCACCTGCCATCAGACTCAGAAACGAGCGCCGAGAAATCGGTACGCGGAGCACGCCCAAACATCACGCTGTACGGAGTGCTTCGGTAACGTTCACGAAACGAAGTGTTCAAGGCCCACTGAGCGGCCGGCAAAACATCAACCCACTCCGAAACCTGACGACGCTGTTCTGACAGAATGGAACGCAGAGCACGTACCACCTCTTTTACCATGCGTTCACACGTACCGTTCGACCACGGCGTGTAAGCGACAGCAAAACGATGTTCGATGTGCAACGCGTCGCTCAACAAAGCAAGCACCCTGTTCTTGAAATGCGTGGCGGTATCACTCACCCACACACGCGGCACCCCCAAAGTCTTACACCAGGCTAGCAAATGCTTCGCTGTGACCTCGGCTGTACAAGCCTCGGCCGGTTCCAACGCCACGTAGTTGGACAAATCATCCATGATGACCAAAACATATCGGAAACCATCCTCATCAGGCAGGCCATCGCTACCTTCGGGCCCGCTGTGGCCAACATACAAAAAATCAAAGTGCACCACTTCTCCCGGAGCGGTACCATGCACCGTGTCTCCGTAGGGACGAGGAATGAGTGCACCTGCACGCGTGTCTACACAGTGCAAACACTGGCGAACGAATTCGCGAACCTGAGAATCCATGTGAGGCCAAACACAATATTCCTTCAGGCGAAACAAAGTCGGCGCCACACCACGGTGACCAGCCGAGCGCATGTGCGCGCACACCATCAAACGAGTTTGAAGAGCAAGATCATCCGGCGGAATCCACAAGACGTCACGCACCCCAACACGCACACGAAACAAACCATCATCGGCCAAGGTAGCTTGACCGAAGGTTGTCGAAAATTCATGAACACCAACGCCGATACGAGCGACAGACCTTTGTTGCGAGGCACGAATCACATCCAATGCGGGAAGCGAATCGTCAGCATTACATGGGCTGTGCACGGCAACCGAACGAACAGGCACCGTAGGAACTTTGACCCAACGAGACAACAGATCCCCCCAACAGTTTCGATCGCCAGGGATGTGTTCGATTGCATAGCGGTATTGTCCTAAAACACCCTTCCAATTCTCTAGGCGTTGTGCCATGGTCTTTGTGACCGTCGTGACACACTTCTCCGGATTGAAAATGTACTGCAAGTTTCGATGATCAGTAAAGATATGAACACCACCCCAAAGCAGGTATTCGAGCCTCCGGAACGTATTAACGATCGCAAAACCTTCTTTGTCGACAGTCGCCCAGCGCAACTGCGAACCTGTGAACGAACCACTCAGAAATCCGAGAGGCTCGTGAGACATGCTTTCCAACGCCAATCCACTGCGAAATTCGTGTTCAGGCACTTGGGTGAGAAAACTACCCCAATGGAAATCAGAAGCGTCAGGAAACATCAAAACAACGCACCCGGGACGAGGATGATGAAGCGGCACTGCTTGCGCCACCAAACCCCGTGCGGCATTCCACGCCCGCACCCGATCCTCCGTCCACGCGGTATCCTTGATGACACGATTGCGCGCCACTCGCTTAGTCCGACGTGTAGCCCCAACAAGGAGCTCCTCCAAAAAATCACGTAACGGTGCTACCGTTTCCGCTAAACGTGGTAACGATGTACGCAACCAGTTGACAGCCTGCAAGAATTGCATTAGTTCTCCAGCGTTTTCGGGACGACGCATTTCACTTAAACCTTGCACTCGAGCGGGGTCATGGGACACGACACCATTGGAATACACCTTACCACACCAGACCAGTTCACGAGAGAAGAAGGTACACTTGTGGGCGGCGACAAACAGTCCAACATTCTCCAGGCGTTCAAGAATGTCATCAAGCAGCTGCAGAAGAGCTTCTTCGGTGTCTGCGAAAAAGAAAACGTCATCGACCCAAACTTTGCAATCCAAACCACGCAACACTTCAGTCATGACACCTTGGAAATAAGAAGTCGCATTCAAAACACCTTGGGGAACACGGGTAGGCGTGAACAAACCGTCGCTTGTCGCCATGGTGAAGACGTCTTGCGCCTCCGGAGCCAAAGGCATCTGCCAGTACCCTTGAAGTAGGTCCAGCTTGCCGAAGAAACGCGCCCCCAGCAGATCTCCCATGTCTTCATGGTTGGGCATGACGCCCGGGGACTTCTCCACCTGTGCGTTCACCGCCGAGTAGTCGCTCACCAAACGGAAAGAGTCCTTCTTGGGCACCGCCATCGCCGGACTCGCCCACACCGCCTGGATGTTGTGGTAGACAAAGCCAAAAAACACCAAAGCAGCAATGCACTTCGAGAGCCAGTCCCTTTTCGTCGGTTCGTACCGACGTGGCGTTGCCTTGACAGGCTTCGCCTGTTGCTTCAGCTGCACTCGCATCGGCTCCACTTGCGCTGGCGGATCACCACACAGCGCACGGCGAAAAGCACCCACGCGACGAGCCAAAATTTCGCGCAAACGGGTTGCTCCGCCGACGCTTAATCCACTCTGCTCTGCCTGCTGCACGCTGTCCTCCAACGCCCGTTCTCGGGCCGTCCGCTCCTCCTCCGGATCCATGAACATGTCTGGCCCCCGGTCGACCAAATGTTCCACCGCCTTGTCCTCCGGAGCATCCACCGTAGCCTCGGTCTGAAAAGCACGCACGGAAACCGTCACTCTGCGCGCCGCAAGGTAACTCGGAGTCTCCACACCGGTCGATACCGGCACTGCGCGAGGGCGAAGCTTCTCCAGAGCTTCACGGTAGACGTCGATGCCAAGAGCTTTCATGGTAGCCATGCCAAACAGAACGACGTTATCTGTACCAGGCATGACCGCGAAAGTGATGGGCTCCAATTTCACCGCTCCCCACGGCGTCCGTACACTCACGGCAATCGGCACCGTTTTGTGCGTGACCATCACTGAAACACCCGTAGCGGTTTTCGCCTGCTGCGGGCCATTTTCGAACGGAATTTGCAGATCGGCGCCGCCGAAATGCGAAGACAGCTGCTGAAGTAAGCCGACACCGATGGACGTGAGCGCCGACCCCGAATCAAGGATCACACGCGCCATCAGCGAACCAACCGACCCTGGCAAAGAGAGATCAGCGCGTAAACACTCAGCGCTGCGATCGACAGGCACTTCACCTGCCGTTGAACTCTGGTCGGTACCAAGAGTCACCTGACGCCATGGCTGCCCTCCTACAGCCGGCGCCGAAGAAATAGAATCGGCGGTCCACCCCGACCAAGACGTCGAATATACAGACGGTTCCGGCGCTACCGCCCCTGCAGCAGCACCAGACACTGACTCCGCCCGCTCGGTGGATGGCGAAGTTCTCGCTCCAGCAGCACCCACCGATGTTCCAGCTCCTCCAACGTATACAGCTCGGCCGGCAACAGACGAACCAGATCCCGACCCAGCGGCTCCTGCCGCTGGCGCACCAGAAGTTGAAGAAGCAACAGCAGAAGTTCCACCGCCCGCTGTCAATTGATTGCCACCACGGCCACCGCGCCCGCGTCCATGGTTGAATCTGCCCCGGCCGCCATTGCGGCCCCCGCGATACCCTGACGACCCGCGCCCACCACTGCTGGGAGCTGTGCCGCCACCGCGAGCTTTTGGGCAATCAGAAACATAATGGTTGGGATCACCACACTCGAAACAGACGCGAACAAACGACTTTTTCGCGGACTGCTGCTGTTTCGGTTTCTGCTGCTGTTGGCGTCGCGGTTCAGCTGCCCCTGCAGCATCTTTCCGACCATACGCCTCGATGAATTTCCACTGTTTCTGCAGCAGAAAAAATTTGGTCCATGACCAATGCCGGGTCCTTCTTCCACCCTGCAGCGTACGTTAGCTGACCTTTTACGTACTTTTTGAACTCGGACGGCCATAAGCCATCCACCAACGCCATGCTCACAAATTCCGCCGGTCCGGGCAACCACGAACGGTCCTGCGCGCGGTACATGGCATGCACCGCGTGATTCTCCGCAAAATACTTTTCCATAGCGGAGTTTACCATCATCGCGCGGTCTTTGACGGATGTTTCACCGCCCTGCTTTTCATCGCGCCTCATTGAGAGAACGCGACGCAAGTCCGCTGCCGCCCGCGAGGTGTCAAATCTGTTGCTGGTGGTTGTGTAACCAGCGTGCTGCCTAACAGCGTCCAACAACTCCGAGGCGGTCATCGTAGTCTGATGCTTGTAAAATCCCTCAAAACACCGATGAATGTAATTGGGGATAAGCTGGCCCATGCTCACTTTGGAGTGCTGAACCACCCCCTGAGCGTTGGCGAGCTGCAGCCGTTCCTCATAATCGAGGTACGCTGCGTAAAAAACACGAGAGGCCTGCTCGGTCCACACCTCTCCGTATTTCGGTGGAGTCAGAGACTCCCCTACCACCAGCGGCGTGCTTGCCGTGTGCGCCATAATCCACAGCAGTCCACCTGGACTCTACTGTAATAACGGAGAAACTGCCGCCTGACCTGTGCGTCCTCCAGCTCCCGGAGCGTCCTCCCCTGCTGTGCGCTTCAAGCCGTTTCGATCCGTCCAACGGGCCAACTGCCTTCCCAGCTGTGACCCAATACTCCGCAGCCGAAAACTCCTCCAACAGAAGTTCCGCGAATATCTAGATATTATGGCCTCTGCCAGATGATATCAGCAAGAGGGCTTCCAGCGAGGGACTCCACCAGTCTCGCTGGCCTCGCACTCAGTAAGTCTTGTTCTTAGAGCTTGTATTATCACGGAGTGATCCTCATCGGACCACGAGCCAGGTGGCTAGGGGACATCACACAGGATCCCCGGCCACTGCTCCACTCACACATGCGATTACACTGAAACCTCCACGGCTTGGTATCTTTTGGCTACAGTACGTATGTTTGGGATTTCAAAACAAGATACCAGGTATGTATATGACGTTACGCAAAATTATTAACACTAATAATGTGTGAACCTAAGCTCCAGATGGGGGTTCAAACGGGGAAATCAACAATTATTACCACGTTGTACATTCAGTAACAACGGAGTGAAATTTCGTTCATTAGTTACGCCTGATTCTCTGGATTAAAGAACACCGCTTTGAAGACCGCCGTCCTGCGCGAAAGACTATAATTATAGCAGGTTCATGATATGACTCAATTAACGTACATTGTGTTTCGCCCAAACTATATACAACTTTCACTTGATTAATGTATGTGATTGATTTGATTTGCATCTACCCACCACGTCGGAAAACTGTAAACCTTATCCATGGGATTAGACCAACTCTTATGGGAAATTAGTTCTTCTGAGCTCGCAGAACTGGGATTTCAGGCCGACTATACGCGTTTTACTCGGCGGGAAAGGCAAAAGCACCGATAGACTCGTCAAAATGCTCCCCGTAGTTTTTGCTAGCTTTCAGGTACAAATTCCCGTTTCTCCAGAGTCCTAATTTAAATTTTGGAGCAGGCAATCACCTGTCTCTGGAGGGTCAGAAATAAGGCTGTTGGTCAGAACTGAGGCCAGAAATAGTGGATCTTCGAGGATTTTTATGAAAAATCACGATGGCCAAACTGGAAATTTAATATGGACAAACAGGAGTCCAGCTACGTACGACTCTCGGAAAAGTAAGTAAGGGGAGCGTCCTGAGGAGTCTACCGGTGTTTTTGACAGTCCTGTAGAGTAAATCGCGGGGTTTTCGGCAAAAAAAGCCAGTTCTGAGACCCCTTCCAACATTTCCCATAATTGTTGGTCTTAAGATGTGGAACTCAAACCATTTCATACGAGTGAAACGAATAGATTCAACCATTGCAACTCAGACACAAGTTTTTTTTTTTTTTAATCCTCCGGCGGATTGGTAAAAATAAATCACACATCTACGTTCCAAGTTCGTGTCGTGTGTCAATTAAGTGAAACTTGACCCTTCGTTACAAGGCCGTAAAGATTCGAAACGCGCCGCCGAGCCCCTTTTGGGCGGTCTTTGTCTTTCGTCCTCGCGGCGACGAGAAGAGGTAGTTAAGCCCGGAGTCAAGCTGGTTGCGTCGAGCCCCACCAACCTGTACGGGTGCAGTGTGAAAAAAAAACTGGCCAAGTTTGTTGTGGTTTTGGTCGAACTAATCAAAACTGATTTCCCCCTTGGTATTGTACAGACTGCTCGTCGAGTGTCTTGTCGTGCATCATGACACAAGCAGACACAGCAGCACAGCAGTCACTGTTGTAGCAAGATTTTATGACCTACAGCAGTAGTAGTGTTATCGCGAACGCGACTTGTGATAAAACAGGATCAACCCGCTTCGTGTCGGGCATCGCCAGTGAACACGGATGGATGACTTCTTTCCGAGATTGGGGTGGATTCGTCCTATGAACGCCGAGAGTTTGCTGGCGGCGAGAAACCGCTTGCGTGGATGCTTTGATCGAGATGAGAATCCCTTGCGACAACGAGTATCTCTTGGTATCATACGACGAGTAGTACCGATACCTTTCATGTATCGTAAAACTGAAATACGCAATACACAGCGACACAATGTGTGTGTGTGTTCTTCACATTAAACCGTTCTTCTACTCGTCGACATCCAGCAAGCCCAGTGTCCGTGCTGATTCTTCACCCTAGAAAGATACGAGCTCTGTGGTCACAGACTACGACACAGAGATAACACCGTAATGCATTAATAGCCTACGTAATACCATGCCTTCGCACTAGGTGCGGCCGACACAACATACACACATACGCCAGCAACCAAAATAAACCATAAAGAAAGAGAAGCAACGAAAAAACCAAACCGAAAAAGAACAAGAAAAAGAAAAAGAAAAGGAGAAGAATCCCAAATAAATAAATAAAATGGGAAGCCAAAGCTCAGACACATACATACTTACCCCGAGCATGAGCCAAAAGGGACGTGCAAGGGGAAAGATACGACAAGGCAAAAAGGGACTATGCATCCCGGTGAACACTTAACTAAGTAAAAAGAGCAATAGTGAGTGGGCCAAAATACGCTCGTCACCCACCCACTTAGTACTTCTTTCATAAGGATAAGAAGGGAAAAAAATCAAAATGCATACTGAACGGCCGCAGCAGTTGGCGGTACGAGTAGCAAAGAAAAGTCCAACCTATTAGTCGGCCTGGTACCTTGCTACCCTATCTGCGGTCTCTCTGCTACTCTCTTCTACCGCGGTTTCCCTTCTACTCCTCCTGTTCCCCGCCCTGCCCCCATACACTTGTACGGTGTTCCCTCTACCCCTCCTGCTGTTACCCCTCCTCCCATTCCCTCTAACACTACAATACATGTATGTGACGAAGGGCCTTCGACTTCGAAAAATATTTATATTATATATTCGAGTGACGCACCGGCAACCGGGTTCGTGTCGGGCAAGCAGGTGGACATCATAGATGACGGCGTCAAAGATGCATTGTGGATTCATTCTCTGAGCTGCGAGAGGTTTCTCGCGTAAATGCATTCCATACGTAAAATTGTACTCCAACAAACGTTTTCTCCGCGAGGATATAATTAAGCTGCTGTATATGCGAGACAGCGACACGACATGATTAGCCAACAACCCATCTATGCTGGCCACTGCTTCACGTATTGCTGCTGCTGTGTTCGGTGCTATGGCTGTGCACCGTTCTGCAACCGCTCTCGCCCGCCGGGTGCATATCAAAACTACTAACAGTAGGTAGATATCAACAATACCAGGTACCAGCAGTATGCGGTCACAACCTAAATAATCGTTTACACTTCCGGCCACAAGGATCCTCGTGTATATATTCGATGACCGACGCATATTGACCGATAATACTTTGACTTTTCCCCTAGAGGAAACAGAATAATAAGCTGTTGATTTACCCGTTGTCTTTTTTGCCGTCGAGGATCTCGACAGGATAAACCGCGACAACACGAAACAGGGTTCTACACTGTTTGACCTTGTCGTGGGCATGCCGTGGCATTGCCATGTCGTACCACCCAAGGCATACCATGGCATCACCACGGCATCCCATGGTGTGGCATGGCATAGGATTCCATGGCACGCCGTGGGGGTTGCCATGACATGCCATGGGTAATACCATAGCAACCCCCGCGACTACCGCCACGGCACTCCATGGCAACCCCACGGTATGTCATGGCAACCCCCACGGCACCCCGATGTCGGTTAGGGTTAGGGTTAGGGTTAGGGTTAGGGTTGGGATGCCATGGTATGCCGTGGAGGTTCGTGGAAGGTTCAGTGGTATGCCGTGGAAGATGCCGTGGAAGGTTTTGCCGCAGATGGTGCCACGGCATGCCACGGCATGTCGAAGTACAATAATGTACATATCGAGGCATTTATCTCGTGGACTGGGCTTTCCGAATACTGATACTACGGCAGAATTCATAACATACCAAATTTGTGTACATGTAAAATAGATTAACATCTGCGAGGTCACACAGGGAAATCAGAAATTAAGACCTATTTCATAAATTTTTTAAATCAAGACCTGTACGTAACGTATGGCGTATTGATTGATCAAATCATGTGGTTCCGTCAATATGTTCACCGTCTTGCACGAAGACGTAGGCTCGGTTTTACGTCTGTGAATTCCCCGGGCACCGCGGAAGGCCGGGACGTCTTCTAACTTTAGTCTTCATATAAACATGGTTTTCGCAGAAACAAACTCTGATAATATTCATTTGATCATGAATCTTAATGTCTTATATTTAGCGTCAAGCTACGTCGGACCCTAGTACGCCATATTTTACTTCGTATTCACTTGATTCAAGGATATGGTCACGAAACAACTGCAGACTCACAAGAAGTGTGTAGTTTAGACATTGCGATTTTACACCTCTGGGTATATCAACGCCTGACTCTTTTGAAATTGCGAGTGAGTTTCGATCCGAAAATGAAGCCTCATATTTGAACCGCATGTGCAAACACACAAAGAACTCGCCTTTTTGTTTGTGTTTTTGCGAGACAAGTTATGGTCGTTTTCTATTTCGGATCGTTGTATCGTTCATATCTCTCGAACAAATGAAAAAAAGGCGAGTTTTCCGTGGGTTGGTTGGTGCGTGATCAACACGGCGTCAAACAATCACATGTCAAAAATATGTAATAATGAGCGGGACATCGCCGAACACCCACCTAACTCGCAAAATTTAAAGCGGGGAATCGCAGAAAAACCCAATTAGTTCGAAATTACTTATATGCACCAAAATCGTGTTTTGGCAGTTTCTCTTGATGGGTGGCGGACTGGGCAATTAAAGAAATATAGATCTTCTCCTAAGTAGGGTCTTCAGCTACGCCTGCACGGACTTCCACCTTGATCGTTAACGACGATTTTGTCGCGAGTTTTGTGTCGAAAAACTGGTGTTTTTGAGTTTCCGCCGATAACCCGTCGAGAGCAAGTCGAAATAAACCCCCCATGTCTTGATTTTTGGTACATGCATATTTTTCCGGGCGTGCAGTGTAGAGTCAGGGTCAGTGCCTTCAAATTTCAAGTCCAACTTCGCAATGGTTCTCGAGATACGACCTCCAGATAGTGTATCCATTTTTCGGCTGGGCCAGCTCGTATGTCATTCCGTTCATAAGAAAAATCCCTTTTACTTGGTTGAAAGTATGGGTCCTCTAAGGCCCCGTCCTGCTTCACGCTTCGGAGTTTATTCGACTTGATAAACGTGATGATATAGATAGATGTTGTTGGACATTCTGAACAATTTTTTCTTTACTGAAGCATTGAAATCCTCGCACTTGGGGTAGATGACGTCGAGACGCGTAAGCCATAATTACTTGATTCAATCGTTGTACACAAAAATAACTTAATGCTGTAGTTCATAGCCAAAGCTTTGCGAGTCGACACGAGGACATCGACACCTGAACATGTACACATTGAAGCAATCTAGGATAGAAGTTCACCTCTAATTTCCTGAGGCGCCTCACTTGAGGAGCTCCATACATTATAGCCAAGAACTGATTCGAGCAAAAAATATTTTTTCGTCCCGAATATTAATCCCATGGCCCTTGCAAACGAAACGTCATTTTTCGAAACAAGATTGTCATGCCCACGATTTTGGGTTCAGGAACCCCGTCATTCACAAAACAGTTTAGCGGAAACTATTATCGTGGAATACGTCTATTGACTAAAGAATAGTGCTTCATCCATAAGTTATACCTTGTGCATTTGATTTAAAGTATGGATCCTCGACGTCCCCGCCGTACGCCCAAGACTGGGAAATCTGTATAACTCGGTCAACGAACAATACTTCCCCCAATAAACTGACGATATCCACTAGCTAGAAATGAGGAAATGAGTATGGGGATCGTTGTCTAGGAGGTGCACAACCTCGGGGACCCCTCATCTCACGCGATCACTATTTGAGATCCCTAAACAATACTACACACTCAATCAGTGTTGTGGAACATTTTGGATAGTTTTACACTCAAAAGCAGTGGTATTCTACGTTTTGCAAGTTTACACGAAAGCAACCAAACGCGTACCAGCAGTTGTTTAGATTGGTCAAGGGATAATCTTTCGTCCACAAGTTGCACCGCACATCGTACGAGATAGCTATACTGTACGTCGTGCCAGTTAGTACATGTGAGCAAGTAGCATTATCTGAGTTGCTTTGGCACTTAGTGCTATCAATAAATATCATACATACCCCCACGCGTAGTTGGCGCACTCGACAATCTCGTCGTAATGGGGCGGGCCGATCTGTGGCTGTTAGTTTCGTTCCCTCGACATGCGCGGTAACCTGACGGCGCGTTTCCGTCATGACGTAATTCTTATACGAAGTGTTTAGGTATGAGCGCGGACGCGAAAAAGCACTAAACTCCTGGGTTATTGTGCCACCCAAACTGCAGTCGCCAGTCGTTTACTACTACCACGTCGCTGAATACGTATTATCCAAACGTCGGCGAAGCTCCCACTCCACCACCACCTGTCTAACTGCGTCCTGGACACCCTTTTGACTGAGGCCTATTCACGCACCGACACTTTGTTTCCGACGCAAATACACAATACTGTGCTACCTCGCGCAGCACGTAACCCAATGACAGGGGGACGCCATTGAAAAGCCCTTGTCTGCATTATCCCCCGGGCACCATGGCGAACACGCTAAGGTAGGATTTTGCATTACACGAATTTTGGGCGTGGACGCTACCACTGCCAACGGTGACGTCCTCAGTTTTATAATGTTATTGACCAGTCGAAGGTAGATGACGAAAACGCGCCCGAACCGTACGTCTTCGTGAACCTTATTGATAGCGTCATACCGAACTACGCTGCTGTAGTTGTTGTACGTGAGGGCGGTGGTGAGGTTAGTATTGCCAAACTGTTGACAAGCACGGGTGCATCATGGATGGGCTGCAATGCTAGCCAACTGGTTATCTTTGGAAATTATTTCGCTACTCCAAACCAACTCTGAACTTGAAACGCAGAAACGTAGGGCAGCTTTAACTGGAATTCAAAGTATTTCATGCTCTCAAACTTCTTACCAAGATTACAAAAGCCATGAACGCAAGCGCCATGCAATCCAATGCCTGCAGCTGAGACTCGCTATTGGTATCGGTCTATCTGACAAGTCCCCCTACACAGTGCAACACACTTTGAAACATCCCGGCCCCACCTGGTGTAGAAGCTGGCGACAACTCCAGCCGTACAAACTGCGCACTCTCCGCCGAAGTCCGAGGTCGTTCCGTCATCGACGTTGGGTTCGCCAGTTGACAGAGCCCCCACCCGTTTCGTCATCACCCTTGGACGACGTTGCGGAGCTTCCACCCGTACCGCTCCCGCCTTCATCTCGCGATGCGGAAGCGATCAGCACCGTGCCAACTCCAGCCTTGGACGTCTTGTGTGTGAACGAGTACTTTGTGTCGAGGCTCTGCCTCTGTGATGAGAAATGGCATCGACACCCATTATTCCTTCAGGTTATGAGCCTCGACGTCTGATCTACATATCGACTGGCACCAAGCAACGGAATAATGTTTGTCGAGGCTCTGTCTCCGTGAAGAGAGGTGGTAGAGCCTCGACACACATTATTATTTCAGTGTGTGGCCCCGCTGGCACTCCACCGCCTCGGTTTTGGGCCAGGCTTTTGACATCCGGGTCGGGGAGGTACTTACACGGATTTTCCTTGCTTTCCAACTGGTATGCCGGCTGAGAGGCACCACCGAACCACGGCAGCTAAGAGGAGTGTTCGTCGGTGCGCGCGCGTGCAACACCGTCCCCTCTTGCTATCGGAGTGTTACCGGGTCTTCGTGCAGGTCGACGTGCGTCGGCCCGCAGGCGCCGATGTATACGCCATTGTTCGCCCTGGTAGGAAGCTCCGCTCATGGCTATACGTAGATCCGCGAAGGCTCCTCTAATTTGGACTCAAGAGAGAGAAGTTCGTCGTATATCTCTGTCGACCAGTCATCGATACATTCGTTGGTGATCTGGCTTATCCCCGCTTTGTAGACTGGCATTTGAATCGCTTGGTCGCACGCTTCGTCGCGTGACGTCACCACATCTACGCCATCTTGGCATGCCGCGCGTAGCCTCTCCACCCGCGCTTTTTCCGCTACGGAGGTGATGCCCAGGCCAATGACGGGACGCAACATCTTCGCCAGACGGGCAAACAGTTTCTTGGTGTCGATGGTGGCAGCGATGCCCACGCGGTATTCTCGCGGTGACACCAGACCTCGCTAAAGAGTTGAGCTGTTCCACTAGAGCAAAGGATGGAAAGTTGTCCCTGATGACCCCTTGCAGTTGGTGCCTCGAGAAATCAGATCTTGTTCGCTTAGACTCACATTAAAGGAGCCAAAACGCTCGACTGTTGAGCCTGTTCCAAGGCATATCTGATACGCTTCGGCGAACGGAACCTCCGCTGTCTGCTGTATCTGGTCACCGCTTGGCTCGTCAGCGTCTTGGTTGACGTGGATGTCATCTAGCACCTTTTGAAGGTGCCCAAGCATGTCCTTCAGGTTTTTCGATTCGCCCTCCCGTCTCGGCGGTACTGTCCTCACTTGTTTAAAGACGCCCCCGGCTCTCGGATGAACTGGCCTCGATCGCATCAAGTCGATCGTTAGCCTCTTCGCGATGCACACTCTATTCACTTCGACAGACTGAAGGTTCACCTGTGATGCTATTCGTACAACTCGATATACTTCTCGCGCCAATCGATCCACCTGTGGCTCGCGCCAGTTGACTTGCCGCTCATCGTAGTTGTCTTGGGCCGCACCGTGTCCTTGAGTCGGAATTATACATTCACTTTGAAACAAAATCTAACCCACTAACGTGACCCAAAAGCAGAATCAATGGTATGTGCACATTGCACAGGGCGGCCATAACTTCGCAGGCAATCACAATTTTGCCTGCGCAACCAATGGGTTAATTCCCAGCACCGTATACGAGGGAATAAACGCACTCTCCGTTATTTTGGCTGACTCAGCCAACATGGGCACACACGCAAGTCATATTCGCGTATGTAGTACTTTTCTTTTAGAGGACGATTTGCTGGTTCGTTAACACTGCCTTGTTCACGAACTGGTGTTTCAGCGAGGATGCCAGGTGACCTCAAAGTAGTGAGTATTTGCCGGCTTATTTCAACCATGCAAATAGTATGCCAAGAACACGTACTTTTCCCCCTATTCGACCACCATCCTACTTCGCAAAAATGCAAACACAATCATGACATGGTACGAAACATAATATTTTTAGTACTGCCGTATCTCATCGTCGTCTACTTTTGTTGTAGCCGTGATGTCGCGATCACATACATGCATGCAACTAAGTGTTCCGCTGCTACGTACACGGACCAAGATTTCACTTCCAAACTGAACACGCTTTTTGACGTATGCCATTTTCATTGATGATGTTCGTTCAGAAGGGATTGAGAACATATTAGGGTTAGGGTTGGGTTAGGGATAGGGTTAGGGTTCCGTGGCATGACGTGGGGGTCCGTGGAACATTCAGTGGTATGCCGTAGAAGGTTTCGCCGCAGGTAGTGCCACAACAATGCCACGGCATTTCGCGAAAAAGGACAGTATGGTACATACCAGGGTACCCCGTAATCATGAACCACAGGCTTCGGCAAGGTGATAAAACATCGCAGTGTTATATTGCAGCTGAGTCGAGTACAGCTGTATATCTTGGCTTGTTACCTCTCCTGCGGTCGAGATGGGGCACATAATGTTTCACAATTACTGCATTGTTGTCTGCTGGACAGTAGGACGTAAATGTATACGTTAAACAGCTACGCAGTGCTACTGTATAGTCGTGCTGGTGCCGTTATTGTCTTTTTTCGGGACATGCTGTGGCACTACCTGCATCAAAATCTTCCACGGCACACCACAGAACGTCCCACGGACCTCCATGGCATACCATGCAACTGTATCCTTAACCCTAACCCTAGCCCTAGATGCCGTGGACATTGAGGTGCCGTGGGGGTTGCCATGAAATAACTGGGGTTGCCATGGTGTGCCATAGGGGATGCTGTTGCTGCTGCCGCTGGGGTCGCCATGGTGCCCCCCATGGCATGCCACGGCGTGCCATGGAACTGTATGCCACACTGACGGATGGCGTGGGAATGCCATAGTGTGCCATGGGTTGTACAATGTCAACTAATTTAGCATGGAAGCCTGGGCTTATGCCTCTCATTTTCACCAAATAAAACCTAATTTATGTTCTTGTAGTTATTTATCTAGAAGTATGCGCGCTCAAGATCTCTCGGACATTTGCCTCCGAAGGTGCGCTCTCGTCTAATAATGCAAATGGGATGTCATTCATTGAATGTACCAAATTGCATTCATACTTGAATTTGCGCTCAAGCCTCCTCGAGTCGATCGTTTGACTGTGAAGGTCATCTCTCAACTAGCAGTTCGTGTAGGGAATCACCCGCTCATTAATACACATTATTTTATCATGAATGCACACGTTAGTCGGATTTTAATATACGCCCCACCGCGAAAGCGCGATCGGTACCGGCAAGAATCGCCAGTGAGCGAAATCTTACACTTGCAATATTTGCGCTACCCCGCCGCAATGAACGAACCAAATTGCAATCATAGAAATTATATCACGATTCACATAAGAGCTGCAAAGTGAAGCGATTTGTGTGATCATCTACAGAAAATATATAATATTAATAGTTTGTGTGGTACTGCCTCGACGATGGGCAGATGGTTGCAATGCAAGGCATCCATCAGGCATTCGGTGCTCGATGGTGTCAGCTGCGCTAGGGTCCGATCATTTTCGCCTGTTACGGTCTGCGAGGGACCTCCTCTGCTATCGTCTCTTTGTGGGACACAAAACTGCAGGTGTTGGGTTGGGAGACAACTTTAGTAGTCATGACGACCTCACTGCCAACCGCGAAATCAGCAATGATTCCCACTCCACAGCGTGAGTGGTCGGCCGACATATAGTTTGGTTCGGTGACGTAGGTGCGGTCTTTGATGTTGAAACTATGTGGTGTTTTGACGTGACAAGGGTTGCGTTCATCGCTTGCTCAAAAATTAAGTCAGACCTCACTCCAACTATAACATGGCAAAAAGAGTTGCTCCCGTGACGTGTTTGCCGATTCGGGTGACTTGAAGAAACAGCCGAGTTCCATGCCGGTGTTGATTTTTTGCGGTTACTGTTTAGAGGGCGTACTCGGCTCACCCAACGACACTTTACGCGCACTACTGTATAGCTTCTGCTCACAGTCGTATCCGCACACACCGTATTCCGACGCATCTGAGGGTGCTAGTCTGAGTCGTGGTGGAGAGTTGATATAATTGAAGACGAATGTATTCGATTACGCAAAAAAGCGGAGGCAAGAGATGAACCGTCCATACATGTTTTGGAACAGTTTGGCACGGTCGCGACTGCGTGTGCTTTGATAGTGCTACTTGCTGAAAAATCACAACGCGCGCGAGAATTTATCTTGATGGGCGGAAATGATGTGCCTACTGCCCACTGTGATGACCGTTGTCGGGGAGGCGAAAAAGCGCGGTCTGGCACGTAAATGCAGATATTGGGGTGCTTAGAGACAGGTAGCGGTTAGTAGTTTGAAGACAAACACAAAATGTTTTCGTGACTAACACCCTGACTGAATATCTCGGTGGAAACGTCCATGGACTCCATCCGCCCTTAGTGTGTTCCGGTCCGACGTGATTAAGCTGCAGGAGAACGTCGGGCAAGCAGGTGAATATGTGAAGCTTGGGCACCAGTACGTCCGTCGATCAGTTACGGGGTCGTCGGCGCGTGCGGTTTTCGACCTTGGCGTGTGTTTTGCGGGTGACCTGCGGAAGATCGATATCTCCGACCATGCAAGTAGGAGGAAGTCAAAGCCTTGGCTTTGATTCATTTTGCTGCTTGGTGTAGTGCGTCGCGGGAATTCAACCGGAAACCTTTTCAAGTAAGCAAGCTTCGATTAAATATTTTCATCAAATAAGAGTTCCTGACTCAATAAGAGTTCCGGCTACGTTACCGCCGGTGGGTCGTGATCCCACGTCTCTCTGTGGACACAGAGTGTTCTGTCTGTTGAACTACGACGGCTGAGTGATGACGTGACAAAGGGCTCAGACGAGGGTCTGATGACAGGACAGGAGGGAGAGAACTCTGAGAGAAGTGAGGAGGAGGGCGAGGAGGAAGCGTCACTCCTCCTGCCCTGCGGTCCCGGGACAACGGGACGACGGGACATACATGGGCGACCCGGCGGGGTTTATAGAATCCCGCCGGGACGTTGCACCAGGCGGCGGGGCCGCCCCAACGGATCCGTTGAGCAGATGTGGACCGGTGGCTTCCCGGCGATGTATGGTTCATGACAGTCTCCTGACATAACCTGAGCGAACGCTCCCAGAAATGGAATCTGGAAGGAGCTGGGTTTTCGACTATATGCGTAGGCGTGTTGTTACCGGGGACATGGTATCCACATCACCCCCCAGTTTTGGTGGTGTTAGAGCTCGCACTCCACCAAAACTCGAAAGTAATGGAAAACAGGGACAAAAAGGTTTACAACACGTCTATTAATAGTTGACATCGTAACTTTAAAGGCGATTCGCTCAATCGACGCCTTGAGTTACCTCACTCAATTTTACGGCAAGACAAGACAAAAATTGCCGGACTGTACAACAGTGATATATGCGCTGTTGTAGACAGGACAGTGACAGCAGAGGACAAGTTGACAGACTGCTGTCGTACCGTGGACATCTGGACGGCCAATATTAAAATATTGGGACGGTCCATTCAGGATCGGACAATAAAAAGTGAGCGAAGACAAGAGAGTAATCCGTTTTCACAAAAACATATGTAATATGTGTATTTGCGGCTGGCCAGCTGTGGATTATGACAGAATGATCCTTGACAAGAGCGTGCTAGAGCAACTGTGACAATTATCCCGGGATATTCTAGCAGAAGTTTTGCTAGTGACAAGCACGCTAGACGACTGAGTGTGAACACCCGTCGTTCGACACATGGCTGAAGGCTCAATCACTGTCAAGGCACGTGTTATGCTTAAAAGTAACACGATGACGTACCTGACGGCGACAATGACAGTGTTCCGGACATGACATACTGGACATCGACATAGGCTAAATTGGTTGCTTTGGCATCTGATGGGTGTTCGAAACCGGATCAAATTCTTCGCAGTAGAATTGCCTTGGCGGTGATACGAAGTGACAGCCGCCTACAGTATGCCATTATGGTAGACGCGGTCCAACACGAAAAAATACTGACGAAATAAAAACGTGTCAGACAAACGCGGCTATCATTGTTGACTGTCAATCGTCTCGCACCTGGGCTCCGATGAGGAGGCCTCGAGGGTGTGGCGGTTGGAAGGTGTGTAATGGGTAACCGGTACAAGCGTAGAGACAAAAACGGACGCATTATGTATGCCGTGATCCATGCGGAACGTCGGGCATTTTGGTAGAGACAGATGGTATGCGCGAGCGCTTGATATTATTATCACATAACTTTCCCGGTGGTGTCCCACGTGCCGACTATCGCACGTATGTTATCGTTAGTCTCTGAAACCTCGTGCCCGACAGTTAATCAAACCTAGTATAAAAGCGACCCCCCAAATCGATGGGAATCGGGTTCTTGATGGATCGTTAGCCAGTGAGTGATGACCTCTAAAGGCACGATCCGTGACTACGACTATAATAGACGACATCCTAAATGGCAACTTCGGTTCAGATCTATACGCTGAGGAAAATAAGACAACAATTCTTGGAAGCGCTAAACAAGCTTTCCACAAGGGCACTGTGGTTGGTGACAAACGACATTTTGCGAAGGACACAGGACACGTAGGCACACACTCTTACACATGCTTGGTCGACGGTAATTAAAATATTGCTGATCACCCCATAAAACTGGGTTGACAAGTGATCGCAGCAACATCTCTACTGTGCAAGTCAGGCTTGCACCGTCGAACCTGGACACCAAGCACCAGTCAACTAAAAGACTAGAACAGCGCTCACCACTAGGGGTGAGGACATCAAACAAGAGTGCACGGTACAAACACTCGACAAAACAAGCCATGGGGTGACAACACCTCTTAAGACAGAAAAGTCAGACCTACTCCTATAGGAAAGCAGTCCAAGACAAATAATTTGATGGAAACGGTAGCACCGGGCATACATCATCAGTGGTTGCTCAGTCTGATGTGACAACATAAAGCGCTAAAACAAGACAAGACAAGCCCATTGAAATGTGCTACGTGACAGACGCGGTAACAAGACTAGATTTCCGCGGAGGAGGGTTAAATGCTGAGGGGTCCGTCGACAACACAACAGCGCGATAGGACGCAATCATTTCTCTGCACTGGGGAAGGGCGTTGACATGCCTCCAAACGCCCATCTGAGTTGGATATCCTTCCAGTTTTAAATGGTATTGAAAGTTCGTCAGAGATGCTGCGCCTACTCCTCTTTTATGTCCATCAATACTCTCTACCGTGAACGCACCGATCGTTACTTTTGACAAGGAGCCTTCTAGATCGGGCACGGGAAGTTTGGTCCCTAGAAAAATATCATCGAGCGCATCGAGGTCGGGGACATGGGACGACAGGGGGACAAAGTTTTTTTTCATTCGGCCGAGATGAACAGTAATCTCGGCTGGGTTCCCGTCTTTCGTGACGCGATAAATGACAGGTGACAATTGCGCTCGGACAGAGTACGGTCCACGCCATGGGCTGATAAGTTTGGGGTTGGGGCCGTCAGCGACATTGTACGGGCGGTGGATCAGTACTTGTTCACCAGGTTTGAACCTGGGAAATGACAGTGTCTCATTAGCGACCGCTTGCTTATCCGCTCGCTCTTTAAGATTTCGGCGGGCCAGCTCGTATGCAAATTGCAAATTTTCGACAGTTTGTTTGGAATAGTCGAGCTGTGATTGCGGCGCTGAGGTGGAGGGCGTACCTAGAATGAGATCGACAGGCAGTACAGCTGCGCGTCCAAACATCAGGAAATGAGGTGTTTCCTGGAGCGTTGACGAATAGGCCGTGTTATGAGCTAGCTGGACAAACGGCAACAGCTCTGCCCAGTTATCGAATGACATATTGCTATACATAGCTAACATACCGTGGACAGTGCTGTGGACACGCTCTAAGACGGAGTTGCCCTGGGGGCGGAAGGCGGCTGTACGCGTTTTCTTATATCCAAATACTGGCTGCAATTCTAGGACTAGCTGGTTTTGAAATTCCGTCCCCTGATCAGAATGCAGCGTTTCTGGAGGGCCAAACACCGAGAACACACGTTCGATTAAATGACGGGCGATCGTGCGAGCTGCCTTGTCTTTGATGGGGATCAAGATGACAAATCGAGTGAGATGGTCAATGACCGACAAAATAAAACGATTCCCTTCTGATAGGCTTTTATACTCGACAAGATCAACAGCGACGCACTGAAATGCGCGCATGACAGGGCGGTGTCCCACTGGCAACTTGGGCGGGCGGTGGGATGACTTCCGGTGTTGGCATGACAGACAAGTTTTGACATGAGTACGGACATCCGTGGGCATGGTCGGCCACCAAAATCTATCTCGGATAGTATCGAATGTTCCTTTGAAAGCTAGGTGACCCCCTGATGCGGGCAGGTCGTGACACGAATTTATGACAAGTTTCCGGAGGGATGTAGGCACTACCAGCTGATCACGGAAAGTGCTACGCTTCCGTAAGTGACCCGGAAGATATGACCGAAATAATAATCCTTCGTTCAAGAAGAAGTGGCTCATCGTGTGCTCAGATTCTTTCGTAGGCAATGGGGCTGATGCTGGTGCACGGAGATAATCAAAGTACTGACAAAATTCCGCTCTATGTAGATCGGCGAGTTTCGCTGGATCCACGGTGGGGAAGACAGACACGGCGCTCATGAATAACTCACGATCGCTTTCGACAGGTGCTACGTCGTGCAAATTAGAAGCGGACAGTTCGTATTCACGGGGCCCGGGTGGGTAATAAGGACCCTCTATTGGTACGTTCCGACAAATCGCGGCCAATCTGGGCTCTGATGGTATGGGTTCCCCGTTGACTTCACTAAAAGCACGAGACAGCATATCAGGCACGACGTTTAGTTTGCCTGGGACGTGTTTGACAGTAAAATCGTAATTTTGAAGTGCGATTGCCCAACGGGTAAGCATGTTAGAGGTGTCCTGCATTTTGTACAGGTACATCAGTGCTTGGTGGTCAGTACAGCAAGTGAAATGCTTTCCCCATAGGTAGGGACGCCAGTGGGTGACAGCCCAGACCACAGCACAACACTCTTTCATGGTCGCACTATAATGACGTTGACTTTTAGTGAAGCGGTGACTATAATACGCGATGATATTCAAATCAGAGTCGGAGTTTCCGTCGAGTGATCGTTGAGCGAGAAAGGCTCCTACTCCGGCTTCTGATGCATCGGTATGGACAATGAACTCTTGACTGAAGTTCGGATATTTGAGGACCGGGGCGGACGTTAGGGCGCGCTTTGCACGTGCGAACGCTTCACTTTGCGCGGGCCCAAATGCCTTTTTGAACGCGGTCTTTTTGACATATTCCTTACAAGTGAGTTCAACCAGCGGTGCTGTGATTTCAGCATAACCGTCAATGAAACGGCGGACATAATTGAGTGTACCTAGGAATGCACGATTTTCTTTGATACACGTAGGCTCAGGCAAGGCAAGAATGGCTTTGACGCGGTCGGCACCGATTGAGATGCCTTCTTCCGATATGACATGACCGAGGTACTCGATTTCTTTCTGACCAAATTGGAGTTTACTCGGTTTTAAGGTTAGGCCTGCCGCCTGTAACGCTGAGAACATTCGCTCGAGGGATTTTAGGTGGGATTCAAACGTCGAATTGATGCAAATGATATCATCCATATACGTAAGAATACCCGATTCCGGACCGAGGTGGCCGAAAGTGACAGACATCATGTGTTGAAACAACCACGGTGCATTACTCACGCCGAAAGGCATACGTTTAAAACAGTACTTGCCGGTCGGGGTGACGAATGCTGTCCGGTCGATGTGCTCTTCCGCAACGGGCAGTTGCCAGAACGCGCTGAGGACATCGGCTGTAGAGATGAACTTGACCCCTTTGACTGCATCTAAGCACGAATCCATGTTCGGGAGGGGCCAGCTCTTTCGGACAATGTGACGATTGAGGGTATGACGATAATCAACACAGAAACGAGGGGTTCCGTTCTTTTTAGCGACCAACGTACACGGACTACCCCAGGGGCTCGGACGCTCTTCGATTATGCCCCACTCTAACATATCATGGACGCACTTATCGATGACACTAGCAGTGCGAGGGTTAGTGCGATACGGAGCCCGATCGACAGGACGAGTGTCAGGCGGCAATGGGAACGTTGCTTCGGTATTAGTGCAACAACCAAGCTCTGACATTGACAATGAAAAGACAGGACGGTACTGTGCGCATAAGTTGAGGACAGCGGCTTGTTGGTCGGTTGACAGTTTGGTATTTGTGAAAGCTGTGGACAGGGGACCTTCAAGCTCGGATTTTGCATGAGCCAGTTGTTCCATGGATTCGGGTGATTTCGCTACAGCGTTAACGTGTAACTGGTCAGGCGTCACAACAGACACGGTGTATAGCTGACCAAGACATAACCCGATCGGAAGTGCAACCCCATCGGACGATGGGTTAGCAACTTGCACAGCTACTGAACCATCGGCAGCGTACCAGGTAGCTAAAGTGCGAGCGACAATAATTTTCTCAAACACTGTCGAGCTACCAGACTGCAGAAATTCAGGTTCGGACATGATTCGCTGTTCGACAACAACAGTACGATCGCGCAATGGGAGACAATCAGTAAAAGCCACGACAAGAGCTTCGTGTCTAGGTTTGAGGTCGACACGTTCGCGCAAAATGACATCAATTCCTTCTGCATCATGGTGGACAGCAGCGACGGACATGGTATTGTCGCTAGGGGCAGGGGAGGGGGCGGCGTGAGAGGCTGAATGGCTAATACGATGTATCGCTGGAATAGTAGTACCAGCGGACGGAAATGACAATGTTTGGTTTTCCCAATCGAGGACAGCTCCAAACGTAGACATGACATGATTATCTAGGAGCAATGAATCGGGACCAAGAGACGGTACAACTAGCGCGTCGACGTTATGAGTGATCGTACTCAATGTAAGTGACAATGTGACAAACCCCAAAATATTCAAAGGCGAACCATTCGCTGCCCGTAAAGCAACGGCGGCCGGAGGGACAGGTTGAATATTTATTTCACGCAAAGCTGGATGGGACATCAGCCACGCGTGGGAAACGACAGAGACATCAGTAGCAGTATCGAGTGTTATTGCGGACACTGGACAGTCGTCTACAGAGCCAGAAATCTGCACTCTGCGAGACGAAAAAGACAAAGAGAAAGGATGGGATCTGTGCGCCACCATTGAGCTGTGCCACACGGTAGTCTTTTATTATTTTTTGCTGGGTGAATCGGGGTACTCGAAGATCGACACTCGGACGAATACTCGGACACGGGGAAATCGATAGCAAACGTCACGCGTTTACGGGGACGTCGTGAGGATGATACCCCACTGCCAAGACTCGAGACAGAGACACTCAACTCCCCGGTTGACTCCTTCTTTGCTAACAACACTCTGTACAGGGGACTCAGCACCCACGGCTACTGCGGAGAGTTTCCTCGTCGCGCCAACCTTGCCTACCGCCTTAGGAGCAAGGCGAGTCCCAACTGTTGGTAGCGCTCCACCAGCTAGTGGTCTTGGGGGCGGCCGTGCTGTCCGGGGTCTCACAGTAGGGGAGTGGGGTGGGGTACTGGGACTGCTGGTATTCCGACATCACTCTGAACGTAGGTGACAAGTGACAAGTTGGTTTATCAACTGCCGTCCGACGCCAATAAGAGTTCCTGACTCAATAAGAGTTCCGGCTACGTTACCGCCGGTGGGTCGTGATCCCACGTCTCTCTGTGGACACAGAGTGTTCTGTCTGTTGAACTACGACGGCTGAGTGATGACGTGACAAAGGGCTCAGACGAGGGTCTGATGACAGGACAGGAGGGAGAGAACTCTGAGAGAAGTGAGGAGGAGGGCGAGGAGGAAGCGTCACTCCTCCTGCCCTGCGGTCCCGGGACAACGGGACGACGGGACATACATGGGCGACCCGGCGGGGTTTATAGAATCCCGCCGGGACGTTGCACCAGGCGGCGGGGCCGCCCCAACGGATCCGTTGAGCAGATGTGGACCGGTGGCTTCCCGGCGATGTATGGTTCATGACAGTCTCCTGACATAACCTGAGCGAACGCTCCCAGAAATGGAATCTGGAAGGAGCTGGGTTTTCGACTATATGCGTAGGCGTGTTGTTACCGGGGACATGGTATCCACACAAACCGGTATTGGTATTGAGCTGTTGGTCCGGTGGCCGTTGATGAAAAGAATATTGCAAGGTATATAAGGATCGAAAACGCTGGTGGGGACACTCCCACAGCTTCGGCTTCCTATGTGGTGGGGTGTGTTGATCAGGGGGCACGACTCATACTTTTCTGGGAGTTGGGAGGAAGAATGTTTTTGCAATATTTGAGCATGAGCTATCATGCTTCACTAGGTGAGATGAGGTGTTTGGTATTAGGTGCAGTGCACCCAGCACGTTGTCTCACGCGAAGTGGTGTTGCCGTCTTTTCTGGAGACAGTGGGTTTCGGTGTTTCCAATTGAGTGATGCCGACAGTGTTGAGGTGTGATTCTTCGGTTAAAACGGCGACCCGCCAATAGAGAGTTGCGTCGTTGTACGTACACGGAGCGATGTTGGAAGCATGTGTTCTGAGGTGAGTGCGACTGGCGGAGCCGTTGTTCGTACAGTGGTACTACTGTCATGCCATGCAGGGCATCCCGAATGTGCCACGTTCCTCATACCGTTCTGGGGGGCAAGAAGGGCGCGGGAATATGGTTAGACGTTGCGAGAGGTGAGATAAGTAGTTAAAACGTCGGGGCGTAGTTCCAAACAGTGCGCATTCTACTCGCTGGGGAAATGAAGTGCCCCGACGCTCGCGCCTAGAGGTGTCGTGTCGGAATGAGTCATACAGCGAGAAGGAACGTGGGAGTATGACGCTTGAGAGGTTTACATCCAGAATAATGCGGGCGATACGGGACATGTGTCTCTTTCATTAGCGGCTGCCAAGGGGTTGCAAAGGCAGCCATGTCGATATACTGTATGAGGTAAGCTGTAGGAATCTCGGAGGACGATGGATTGTGGAGGAGTTATACGTTGTTGGACCATTGAGTGTCTCAGTTGTCCAAGAGTTCGTACAGTACAACCCGGACAGCGATCAGAGTATGATGCGGACATGATAATAGACAGGCGGATATGGCACAGAGTGAGGTGGTAAGACGGACATGTGCCAGTCAGTTCCTCCTCCTAAGCCACAGAGACGATGACACACCACGTAATTCCCAAGACATATGCAACAGACGTAAATATTATGAGAGATCCGAAACCGACATGACAGTAATTTTCAGTTTTTTGTCGTAGGGAGAAATTGGAGCTTTGGTTCATATTCGTTGGCTGAGTACGTATAATGATTTCGAAGCTCATTTTGACAGCAGCAACTGGCATTGATTAGTTGATCGCGCTTGTGCGAGTACCGAACGGTGCTGGCAGACTGGTAGAACACGCGAACAGAGAAGGCTGTAGCTCACTGCTAGACAGCGGTCGCTCCTGCCGGATATTGGATATTTCTCTGGCCCACAACCCCTTTTTCTTCCGGTGGCGGGGGGATAGAGATAATCACGAGGATCTACATAGATAGGTACTATTCTCGGCTGCTATCCTATACTGAGTGTATATGTACTTACGTTTTTGTGTTGTTCAGTAGCTTGCGTGGGGATATACCAGGGTTCATGTTTTTCTTGGAGAAGTACAATGATGTTGCGCAACTAGGTGTCTCAGTCGTCCGATAATTCGTATAATCGAACCCGGAGAGTGAATAGAGAGAAACGCGTTGATGAGCAAAGGCATGTGCGTGTATATGATACAGAGTTGAACAATGCGGTAGACATGGCTGCCAACTGCTCTCCCTTCCAGACCACAGAAAGTGGTAACATAAAACGCAGCTCGAAAGATATATATGCAGGGGGGGCTTCGCCACCACGGCGGGCTAACGCCCGCCTGCGGCTTCGTGCACCCCCGTAACGGCTAAGGCGTACTGGCGTGCAACTCCAGGCGGTTTGTAGGACAGAAATGCCACGGAGTGCATTAAAAAATCTATTTTGAGCGAAAAGAAATGCTACAATCACGAGAAAAACATACATTGGCATTAGCCATCCAGCCTAGCAACGCATTACTCGTTCGCATACAGCAGCAAGCAGCACTACAAAGTACAACGTACGAGACGCTCGGTGTCCGTACTGTAAACTTCCTGTACAGATATATACTAAACAATTAGTTGAGCAGCAGTCCATTGAGTTATTCGACAGTACGAAGCGCCGGCGACTACGTTGGTGCAGCAAGTTCAGCAACAGCATAGCCTACAGGTACATATCATACCAATATTACGCTGGCGCAAGACCGCCGCCGAGACGTCAATTTAAAGGTCAACTGCGAGACGGTACTCGTACAGCTTCTGACGCAGATGGATCCGTCTTTCAGCTTTACGATGAGGAGATACACCACCGAGAGGAGTTGACTTTCACAGAAACCATGCTTACACGGGGCCAGCAGCAGCAACACATCGAAGATAACGGAGCAGCACTAGCAGCAGAACAGAACAGCAGCAAGACATACATAGTCGTAGGACCACGTCAGCGGATGAACAGCGGCGGCGGCAGCAGCAGCAGTAACACATCATGCATGCTCAAGGTTGCCCTTGGCACAACAGTCGGGGCAGGTGAGCCCGGTGGCGCACGAGGAGAAAAACGCACGACGTCGTCGTCGTGCCTCGTCGTAACCGGTACATGTTCATGACTTTAAGTTTTAGTTGCCAGTTACACGATAAAAAAGAAGAACGCCTTCACAATACAGCCAAAACTCCACGCCTCATGTGATACTGGTGCCCAGTGACAATGAAGTGTACTCGTCGTTTCCATTGCTGGTGCCTAGTGCGAATGACTCTATATAGTCGTTCCCGTTGATGGCAAGCATTGCCATGGCTGCTGCCTGCTGTGTGTACCAAAAAAAACGAAATCGTAGAGACGGTTTGTTCCTCCACCACTGTACCGCCCCTTCCGCGGCGTAGACTCATCCGATTCGGTCGAAACCAAAGACCCTGTCTTCTCTGCCACACGGAGCCTGGTCGCCCGGCGTGCACAGCAGGCGAATACGCTCGCGAAGCAAACGACCACATGCTAGCCTACGAATGTCAACATGTTTGCGCCAAAGTCGTGCTTTCACATGTAAAATAGCTCGAATCGGAATTTTGACGCTCGTTTCTGGAACACCCAACCCTCAATGCACGAGCAACGGCGGAGCATGAGACTGGCCACCTCAGCCCATATTCCCTTCATTCTTTTCGCCATGAACTGTCAAAAAACGGCGGAGGATTCGGCCTTTCCCGTTTCGGCCAAAGGAAAAAAGGTTCAATCTGGGTGCTGGCATCAAAAAAGCTCAATCAAGCTCAGAAGAGCATACCAACTACTAAAAAAGAAAGGCTCTCAGGCCCGTTGTACTATTATCGGTCTTGTCCAACAGGACAGGACGGACGAAGAGATTAGGGAGAAAAGTGGAGTAAACGAGTGGGCGTGCAAACGCTCTTGCTGTTCTTCCAACCTTGTTGATCTCAAACAGAGACATATACCTCCTACGACGACCTTCGTCAGGTAACGATGCAACCGTAACATGCCCTTCAGGGATTCCTTATATATCTACTGTACCACACCAAACAACCGAACCACACACGACAGCCTACCCAGTATTCTGGATAGGCTATGTTACGTGGTATAGTGTCGTTCCAGACGTGGATCCTCAGCATCTAAACCACGTACGACACAGTAGAAACCAGGTACGACAATGTATTTGGTATCCTGCATAACCTTACTGACTTTGCAATGAAAATCTTATTGGTCCCTATTGGATCTCTCGAGGATCCCACTCTTGAACCATGTACTACTAGAATTTTCCGTGTCATCCAGTGACGACAAAATAATAGCTACTGGCAAGTAACACTCTGATACCAAAAGGACGTTTGATCGTGTCGCATATCTATTCAATCGGCATGCAACACACCGCTCTGCTGTACTGCCATAGAACCTCGTTGTGGTGCTGTGGCCTACTTTCTACAGCCGGCTTATGTTACAGATCAGCGACTCGGTATAGGCTACTGGCTACTGTTGGGTAGCATGGTAGCTATCCTTAACAGCGAAACATACGCCTATTTCTAAGAACTTGCATCTACTTCCATTCAACTTTCATAACTGCGATTCAAGTTCCACAAGTTCCATTCAAGTTCATGTTCCACGTAAGCGTCCAGGTTCGTGCGTAGAAGTAAATACCACTATCATATGCAAGCTTAACCTCCATCTGCTTCAAGGTGCTTCCATCGACCTCCCTTCAACTTCATAAACATATATTATACTTCAGTTTACACGTAAACTTTCATCGGCGTCCGTTTGGAGTAGATGTACACCTAATATCCTGTTTAACTTCCATTTCACTTACAAACCTTCCAGTCACATTTCACTCACTTCCGTGTCCTCCCCGAGTTCATGCATAAACGTGGCCATGCGAAAGTAGCTTTTCGGAACTTGTAATCTTACGTTTCGGTATCCAGGTTGCATGTAAGAGAAATGGAGTTAACGCAGACGCCGATGGGTGGTTGCAATAATATTATGCCAGCACCCTTGATCATGACATGACTTTGAGGAGAGATACCGTTATGTACACAGCAGCGAACAACAGCAGAAGTCGCAAAAGCAGTTCTCTACGATCGGGGTTGACCGTGGCGACACCGGAAACAAACTTGCGATGATATGCCATATTTTGCGAATTTGGACGCCCAGTGAACGCACCTGAAATATCGGCACGTATTCCAATTGTACCCAGCAAACAGCTGGAAGAGCTCAGCAGATAGTGTTTACCTCCACCGCCTTGCTGCCTGGCGTAACTCAGGAGGCGCGCACCACACGCCCAATTCAGAGCTCCTGTTGAGATTAGCTTGCATATGGGAGTGGATAGAAGGGTCTGGTCGTAGGTGGAATTTTGACATAGTCTCAAAAGTCAAATATTTGTTTTAGAAGTAGAACGGAAGTGGATGCAACTACCTGGAAATAGGCAGTCCCACTTGAATATGGGAGTGGATAGAAGCGTCTGCAAACTTCCATAGGAGTTTCCAATGAAAATAGAAAGCAAACAAATTTGTTGAGAGTTGAATGGAAGCGGGTGCAAGTACGTGGGAAAATGTGAGAGTATGTTGAAGTTATGCTTGCATATGAGATTTGAAAATTTCAGTGCAAGTAGGGGTTACATGTAAGTTTGGAAGTTGGATAGTTGGAAGCAGACATAAGTGAGTGCGATTAGGTGGAGAGTAAGCTTGAATATGGGAGTAGATGCATGTGCCTGCTGATGTAGGTGGAAGTTTCCATTGAAATGGAAGTTAAATGAAATATAAATACGAAAACTGTAGCCATTGGAAGTTTAATGGAAGTGCGTGGGAAGTACTTGCAAAAACGGTGGAAGTCGCGCTTGAATATGAGAGTGGTCAGATAATGCTGCGTACTCAGATGCGCGTTTCGTCGAAATAAAAAGTAAATTTGACGTTTTGGAAGCCGAAGGCAAGTTGTGGAAGTTGAATGGAAGCGGATTCGAGTAGGCGGAAGTAAGTGAAAGTTACGGTTGAGTATGGATGTCGAAATAAGATTCTGCAGACGTCGATGAAAGTCTCCTTGAAGGTAGAAGTCCAAAGGAACTTCTAGACGTTAAGTGGAGAGGGGTGAAAGTAGGTGAAAGTACATCAAGGTTTAAGGAAGCTCAGTGGAAACTGGAAAAAAAAAAACATCCACCAGGCAAGGCTGTGGGAGCTTCCACTTTGCACTTGCTTCCACTTTGGAAACTTCCACTGGCCTGCACTAGCTTCCAAAATGGAAACTGCCATGGATTAAATGGAAGTTTCCACTCGACTTCTAAAACTTCCAGTGGGAAGTCAAAAACTTCCATTTTTACTTCCAAAACTTCCATTTGGAATGGAAGTCAAAATAGAAGTTTTGGAAGCTGCCACTCATTTACCCAATAATGAAGACCACCGTGTCATGGTCTCTGGACAGAGTGTATGCATTCGCGTTGTTCTTTCCGGCACGTCCTCTCCGACCTCCGACTCATGGGGAGGGTCAACTAACTGGCCGGCGTTACCATTGTGGAGGGCCTCCGACCTCCGACTCATGGGGAGGGTCAACTAACTGGCCGGCGTTACCATTGTGGAGGGCCTCTCG
The DNA here is from genome assembly GCA_031763025.1 of Macrocystis pyrifera. Classification (NCBI taxonomy): domain Eukaryota; class Phaeophyceae; order Laminariales; family Laminariaceae; genus Macrocystis; species Macrocystis pyrifera. The sequence continues at coordinate 14,835,943 of JASSKH010000009.1, forward strand.
GATGGCTGTATCTGGGACATCGATGGAACGCTCCGGTAGCACATCCCACCCAGGCTCAATAATAGTTGAGAACTGCGATCCATACAAAAAGTGTGAGAGATGTCGCATGTCACCTACAGCCAGCAGCACGTATGAAGACCAGCAGCACTAACGGTGTGTACGGTACCGTACAGCGGCTGCTGCAGTGGAGCTGTACTTCGTGGCTGCGGAGATGTACAGCTACAGTAGTACTCCCACAGCAGCTGCAGTGGAGCTGTACTACGTGGCTCCAAATACGTACTACAGCTACAGCAGTACTGATGCAGCACCAGCTGCTGTGACGGCACTGTTTTACGGAGCTGCGCTGTCGGTCGTCGCGTGCTCCCCGAGTTAATATTAATGATAGGAGTTAGTTTCACCGCCTTCTGGAATTCCGCCGCTTTTCGATTAATCGTCAAGTAAACTTCAGCATTCTGCTGCCTTTTCCGGCGTTCACATACTTTACCCTCTGTAGAACCTCTCGGACACGAAGGCACCCCCACCTCCATACTCCCTCCCAGCACCTGCTAAAACCATTATATTTCATGTGCTGGCCACCATACCTCCCACAGAGAAGGCGCTGAGATGCCCGATAACGCCAGGCCTTACCAGGTTGCAGGCGGTCTCCCCATCGAGCCGTTTTATGGTACTTGGTACAACGGCTTTCTTCTGGAGAACGTTACTGCGCGTGGAGTAATTTGATACCCCTGCAAGCCAGACGTTCAGGGCGACCCAAACTCCCGCCCTTTCGCCGTGAATCTGTTTGGCCCTGAGAGTGACTCTACCAAAAAGCAAACCACGCTTATCTGTATCATCTGCATCCTCTCGGTAAATGAAGCCATCTCATTTGGGGACTCAAACGACACGGAGCTCGACGACGACGGCATATAAAGTAAGTTGTGCAGGGTTCTACACTATTTGACTCTTTCGTGGCATGCCGTGGCATTGCCATGGTATGCCATAGGTAGTACCATGTCAATCTCTTTGTAATGGTAACCTCGAGTAGATTTTGCTATCTATGAGCTTTAATCGTTAGGGGGTGTTTTTGACTTGTAAATTGTGTAGCGCGGTCTGCACTTCGGAATCGTCGTCCGCAATTGAGAAATTGCCTGGTCAGGTGCAAACGCGGGTTTGGAGTCAGGGTTAGGATTACAGGGGTTGGTTGGGTCTTCGCCCGTACCTTAATCCCATCAGGAACCAAACTATTCCTGAACAGCCTACCATTGTGAAGCTCCGAGCTCACAGATTGTAATGGGACCTCCTATAGCATCTCTACGGCATCCCATGGCGTGGAAATTTCGGAGTATTCGTACCATGTACAATTATGTATTTATTTTTTTCTTACGTTTTAGGGTTTCCGTCTGGTCTGTCCAACCTGGTGCCCAATGTTTTTCTCTGCTTTATGATGGCCGATGCCTCGCATCCTTTTGTCGTACCGATGTGGCATCGCCTGCTCATGTCATGGTCTGCTTATGTGCATCCCGTTCCGTCGGCGCCCTCTCTCCTGTGCCGTACCTAGGATGTATGTTGAAGTTTGTTTCCTTTGACAAACCGCTCTTTTTGCACTTACCCTGCTGTATGTGGCCTGTTTATATAACTGCCAAACAGTGTGCTGCTGTGCTGGCTGCATGCATTACACTGCTGTTGCTGCTGCTTTCTGGCTTCTTTTCTAGCTTGCCTTTACGCCCATGCCCAACAATATACCCTGCACCCTTACACGGCAGCTGAATGATGCCCTGTGTGTCTCGTTCATGCCTTGCACCCTTTCATCGTACTGCTGTGTCATCGCCTGCCTATGTGTGTCCCAATCGTTCAGCGCCTTGTTTCGTGTGCCGTACCACAAGGGTATAGCGCAGCTTTCTTTCCTTCGAAAGCCCGAGCCGATCATATTTTCGCTGGGCACCCTGCTGTATAATTACCCTCCTCGTTTGTGAAGTGCTACTTTGCTGTATCTTACCTCTTTATGTCCCATGCATGCCTCGCATCCTTTCGTCCTACTTCTGTTGTGTAATCGCCAGTCTGTGTGTGTGTCCCTTTTTTTCGGCGCCCTCTTTTGTGCGCTGTATCGAGGGTGGTACGCATATCCTTTGTGCCTTTGAAAAGCCCGAACCATTTCTTCCCCGTTTACCCCGCTATATGCTTTCCTTTGTTTGTGAACTGTCTCCCTTCCCTCCTGTATGGTGGCCTGTGTGTCAACTATCTGTGTGAACTGTCATCCGCTGTATGATGCCCTGCGTTTTAGGGGGCGGGTTGTCCTCCGGCAAGCTGTTTAGAATAAAGCTTAAGCTCACCACACTTCCACGTTCAGATTTCGTGTCGTGTGTCTATTTCACCCCATTATCAATAGCTCCCGTTGCAACAGAAGTTTCATGGAACCATACAGTTTGTGTCCCGTTCATGCCTCGCATCCTTCCGTCATACTGCTGTGTCACCGCCTGCGTATGTGTGTCCCATTCCTTCGACGTGAACGAAATCGCTTTTGTTCCCCCGTTTACACTGCAGTATGATGTCCTCCGTATGTGAACTGTATGTGCTTTTGCTTGTCGCTCTTACTTTACATACATACCAGCTGTATGTCCCAGGTATGTGAGTAGAGCTATTTTTTTACCATAAGGGTCTAGTGCAGTTTTTTTTCTTTCGAAACACCCTGCCGTATGGTTACCCTCTCCTGTATGATTACCTATGTGTCTGAGTTTTCTGTGTGCACTTGCTTTTCAACCCAATGCCCAATTATTACGGCTCTCTCATCAATCCTCCCCATCAACCGTTGCCGTTACCGGTTCAATTCCAGCAAGTACCTGGCTCCACTACATCGGCGTGCTTCGAACGCAAGACAACGCTCCAGCCGTCACAAGCCTCGACGATTGCCTATATTCGTCCTTTGGATGTACATACAAAAGTCGTATCCAAGAAGGCGATCGGTTTAGGTTCTTCAAGCACCTTGAGGGAAAGGGATGTGGACGGGAAGAGGTCTTTCAATTTGCAGTAAATCAGGGACGAAGAAGGTACAACACTGGGGGACATCGGCCTCATCCGGGAACGATGGGTAAGGTGGTTCCATAAGCTGCTGAACACCACGTCGTTGACCCACGACCCGATTATCGTCGACGAGCTCAAGGTATGGCCATCGTGCAGTCCGCTGGATGACGTCCTGTCCAGGTACGAGGTGGTAGATGCGATCCAGGCGATGGCGAACGGGCTAGGCGGTTGGGCCTGATGGTCTCCCAGCTGAACTGCTGCAGGTCCCCTGACACCTTAGTAAGCGTCAATGAGATTATCGTCGCTCTGTGGAGGGGAGGGGTCGTCCCGCAGCAATGGAAGGATGCAACGATTAAGGTGCTGCACAAGAAGAAAGACTTCACGGAGTGTGGTAACTATCGTGGCATTTTCCTTGTCGCACATGCCGGCAATGTACTCCTCAAAGTAATCGCGCGCCGCCTCAGCGACTATTGCGAACGGGAAGGCATCTTGCCAGAGGAGCAGTGTGGCTTTAAGCCCGAACGTTTGACGACCCATGAGATGTTCGTGGTGCGACGTTTGCAGGTATTGGGCATGGAACAAGGACGCGCCGCTGTTCATGCGCTTTGTCGACCTCACCAAAGCCTATGACGCCGTCGACCGGACCCTTCTATGGACTGTCTTGGCTCGCTCTAGCGTGCCACTTAGAATGCTGACTGTTTTCCGCCAATTCCACGACGGAATGCGAGCATGCGTGCGGCTGGATGATAGCGAGTGCTCAGATATGTTCGACGTGGAGCAGGGTCTTCGGCAAGGGTGTGTGCTCGCGCCATTACTGTTCAACATGATTTTCACAGCGGTGTTGCGTGTGGCGGAAAAACGCTTCACCGGTGGTAAAGCCATCACGGACAGCATGATGCAACTCCAAAGAAAGAAGGAGAAGGGGAAACAGAAGAGGGGAAAAGCACGAGCCGGACACGCCGACGGACAGGGGAAGAATAAAGAAGCCCAGATATTGTGGGCAATGCTGTACGCTGACGAGGCGGGCATTGTTTCATGATCACCTAACGGCCTGGAGAGGTTGATGACGGTGATTGTGACTGCATGTGCTGCGTTCGACCTGACGGTCTCGGAGGCCAACACGGAGATGATGTGTCTGCAAAAAATTGGTGGGGGAAACATACCGTTCACCGTCGCCTCAGCCGGCCAAGTGTATAATCAAACATTCGAGTTTGTGTATTTCGGCGGGGCTATCAGCGCAGCTTGGACGAGCAGACGTGTCGAAGAAACGCGTCGACTCCAGAGGGCATGGGCGTGCTTCGGGCGGTATAAGATGGAAATATATGACCTCCTAGGTGTGCGCCCGCGCCTGAAGGTGCGGATGCTGAGAGCCGAGGTGATCGAAACGTTGCTCTGCGGATGAGTTACGTGGAGCCCGAGACGACTGACTACGTCAGGCTACGGGAAGTCCGTCACAAGATGCTCCTCCGATGCCTCGGCTGGCGAAAACGAATGCACGAAGACCACAATCTATCTTACGCTAACGCGCTTCTCCGAACAAACTCCGAGAGCGTTGAGACGACGATACGCAGGCGTAGGCTATTGGTTGCGGGCTTTGTGGCACGCATGAGAGAGGAGCGTCTGCCGAAGAAGGTGATGTTTGGGGGAAATAGTCGGGGATATGGGCTAGTCCGGAGGACAGGAGTGGGATTGGGTAAGGTACCTAGAGGAGGACCTCAAGGAGTTTGGCATCAAGCTGGAAGGGTGGCGCGGGGCAGAACAGAAAGCCGGCAGATTGTTCCGGCGGGTCCAGGATGGGCGGAGGTCTTCATGCTGAAAGGGCTAAAGGATGAGAAGGAGGCATCGGCAGAAAGGCACAGGATGGTTGCAGCCGCGACTGCCACCTTTGACGCCAATGCACGTGTGCAGAACGGCAGGGGCGATAGGGGGGGAGGGGGGAGGGGAGGGATGTAATCATTATCGTGCATGGTCGTAGTCATATGATCATAGACCCTCGCATCCCTACAATACCGGGACGGAGCACGTCGGGTTTTCACCGACCAGACAGAGCTTGCTTTCACCAAGCGCGAAGCGCCGTGGGGTGTTGGACGAGTCGCATGAAGGGTGAACTGCATCCTGCTAAGAACCGCTTTAGAGGGGGATTTCTTGTATATGGATGACAGCATCAATGAATTGATTTAATTTCTTGTGTGACCACTTCCGGAAAAAGCAAGAGGAGGGAGGGGAGAGAGGGGAGGGGGGGAAGGCGGTCTGCCCAACAGACTGACGGCTGGGTATGGCCATCATCATCATGGTGCGCTCACTTCTTTGGGTCCGAAGTAATTAGCATGGTGCCACCCGGGCAACTTACCTTGTCTTTATGCACCAGTGCCTGTCTTTCATATTATCTGTCCCCGCCGCCGCCTTTTAATCCATTTTCTTCCTTTTTTTCTTTCTTTTTTTTTGCTCTTTCCTTTTTTTTTCCCGTTCGCCCCACTTTGTGTCTCTGGCTGTATCTTCCTACCAGGTATGTGCTTTTTGGTACAAGTGTCTGCTTTTTTTTGTTTGCTTAGTCGTTATCCTTTCCGTTCTTTGTCTACGAGTACTAATTTCCTTTTGGTTTCTCTGGTGGTTTGGTTCTCTAACGGAGAAAGTGTGTCTGTGGTTTTGGTTCGTATCTCCGTTCTACACCCCTCCCGTAGCTTTCGAACCTACAATCTGCGAAAATCTGCGCACTCTCTCGTGTGTTTTCTTTCTTGCTTTCTTACTTTCTTGCTGGAAATGATTGCCTTTCTTCATTTGTTTGATTTTTATCTTTTCGACTCCGCTTTCGATTCTTCGACTTTTGAGTTGTATTTTGCACCCTTTCTATTGCTTTCTGAGTAGTATGAGGTCTTCTGGGTTTCTATGGCCACCCGTACAGCGTACCGGATATACCTGATACGAACGTGCGCGGACGTCACTTTTTGTTCTTGTCTGAGGTGTAAATGTACTTCTTCAGTATCATGTTGTATTATTCTTTGCTTGGTTTTCATTTCTGCCGAGGTATTCTCCCACTCCAGAGTTATTGGAGACTTTCCTGCGATCACAGGGTGCATTGTATAGTGGTGATGAGTTAATGTCATAACAAAACAAACAGCAAAAACAACAACAACAACAACAACAACATAGTATAGGTTTTGGATGATAAATAAGCTCACCGAGAGCTTTTTCCACTCCTGGCACTTTGAACCACCGGACTAGCTTGCTTCATACACCTCCATGTCTTACCTATCAAAATCTTCTGAATTTCACAGTTCTTAAACATTCGACGCTTTCCTTTTGAGCCGTTCAACGTTGTCGGCAGTTTGTACCAACCTTTTCGGCCTCGATACGAGTGCAGTCCCTCACGGACGGATAGATTAATTTCAGTTTGCATTCACAATTTTTCTCCCTCTTGAAATTATGTCCGGTTTCTCTGTACGCGTTGCCCTTTCTCGACCTTACTGCAAGCTGCAACTAACTTCCGATGTCCTCGGTATATTGCCATTTCTCTACCTTGCTGCATCCTGCGACTTCAGGCAGCCTTAGCGATGTCTTCCCTGTGACCAGCTACCACTTGGCTACCATTCACGTTTTTTCAGCTATATCCCCCTCCCTATTCATTTCTCAACCCACTGTAAATAATAAGACATACAATAACCTAGCCTCAGTCTTATCGGAGAGCTTGTTTTCTCAGAAGTTTCAAATTTTGGAAATGATTGGAGATATATATCCAGATACGGAGGCGTTCTGTCACTATTCGTTAAATTTTCCAGAAGCAAAAAAAATAGACTTGTTAAATTTCACATATATATTTAGAAAACAAAAATCAGAAAATCTGGAAGCTTAACAAACTGCGCGAAAAAAACATGAGATATATGGAAATTAATCTCACTTCAGAGTGGAGTGCGGAGCGCACGCTCTCAATCTCTTGGCATCAAGTCTGAGCATCCTGCTCTACATTTTACGCCCATCACGCGAGTCTGCGGCCCATGGTCGTAATGGCCGCCGGCGTAGCACCTTGCATATTTTGTGTATATGTATACAATCCTTCGCGACGCCTGAGAGCGAAGCATTCGCTTCCGATTACGAACATTTCGTGTTGAATTTAGAATGGATTCCAGATTCCTTCGCTTTTCTGGCTTCGCGCTTGCTTTTTCGACCGCTTCCCCCGTGGGCTCCGACGGGTGTTTCCCTGTGGGCACATCTCGGAATATAGCGCCACCGACGAGCGCAGCGACCCCGCACTCGAAGAATCTTTGCTGGGGCAAGGAGACACGGAGGTTTACCTTCTTCAGTCCTCGAGATTTGTTTCGCTTTTGTTGCTCCGCGAAAAGCTTTTTGGGACAGATTCGATCTTATATCTTTCTCGCCGAAGTTCGATCTCTTGGCCTTGCTGATGCCATCGCTTTCTCTCGACTCCCGCTATCGGCCTGTTCGACTCCCTCGATCTTGCCTTACTGGGTGGCTGCGTTCATTGCAGCTTTCTCTTCACGGGTCGACTACTCGCGCCTTCTCGTGGTATATCGCGCCGTTTTTGGTACCAGATCGTTAGATATCCCGGTGATATAGTGTTTGTCGGTATAAGACGGCAGGTCATTTGTTTTCGCCGATCGAAATGAATGTGAAGGTTGTTGGATAGGCCGAGTGTAGTGAGTTCGATTAAAAAAAACGATAAAATGCATTGAATTGGAGGATGTCAATCACGTGGTCATACATGCTCGGACTGCTTACTGCTGCAAGGTCTGCTCTCTGGAGGCGCATTGGGATACGAGTACTACTGCAGCAGCAGTACAGTACTTCAGGGACGTTCTACTGCAAATGTGTACGAAGCAAAACCAAGTATCCATAACAAGCGCGCCCGATGAGCGTGTCTGGCGAATCACACAGCTTCCAAAGTTGAGTTTTAACTACTCGATCGGTCGTACGCACAGCAGACATATTTTTTACTTAAAAAAAAATACCAGGTATATACGAAAATAATATTATTTATTTTCCGGATTCGGGGAGAACAAATGGTTCAAATGTAGGTAAACATTTCACATATAATATTATTTATTTTCCGGATTCGGGGAGAACAAATATATATATCCAGATGCCAGATATCTACTAAAGAAATGGGAGATACAGTCTCGCTTTAAAGATACGATGCTTCGTACCAGGTATAATATAAGATGTTCGCCTTACTATTTTCTGGATAAAAACACGTCAAGTTATCTGGGCGAGCACTACTGGAGGTAATCAAGGGTTCGAGACTGCTTGCTCCCGTTGGGAGTACTCGCAGTACGGGGGTTTCATGCTGCTGTGGATGCCGCTTGCCGCGTTCGCTTCACGCATGTCCAATCTGAGTATTTCGGGGTTTTCAGAACTCACACTGAGCATACTGCCCATATTAGCAGTACTTTGCGATTGTTCTATTTAGCCGATCGATACCGGGTATCAGGTATCAGGTGTCCGACACTGCTTATACTCGCAGCATCTCGCGATTACTGCCTGTACTCATGACTGAGTATTTCATGGTGCGATGATGCGCGCACAGAACGAGTCGTACTCGAAGCAAACGTTGGGCGGATACTGCAAGTCGTTATCTGCTGCGATGCTACTACTATTGTTGCTGCTGTTGTGTTGCTGCTGGTGTTGCGCCTGCGGCTGCACAGAAGCAGCTCAACAACCGACCACAGCGGTAGCAATGCCCGATGATTCCATGGCCCAAAAAAACGGTTCTGATGTTCGGGCTTCAGAGATTGCTGAAAAAGATAGAAATAATGTCGCAAAAAAAATCCACGAAGTTGGTCTATATTGCGAGTGGGGAAGATATAAACACTGAGAACTGAATCTCGGCATGCCTGTTTTTGCTGTTGTGCTGCTGTTATCGCTTTCGTGCGAGGGAGAGGCCCTCTCTCCTGCACAAGCGCCGTTGGCAGCACATACAGTTCGCCGCAGATAGGTGTCAAACTTCGGCGTGGGTATTGGGTACTGGCAGCTGGGCAGACAAAGGGAGGCAGTACTTTAGCACACGAAATCCAAGTAACCTCAGTTCTGAGAAACGTGGCAAACCTCACTGAACTGAGCTGATTTCTGCCCGCTCCAGGAACTGAGATCACAAGTATCGATGACTTCCTTGCTCGTAATAGACGGTTATGAATTTGGCAGGGCTTTTTGTGGGTCACGTGGTAAAATGTCACGGGTCGGGTCAGACAATCATCAAACTCCCGCGGGTAGATCCGTTCGGGTCACAAGGCTTTTCAACAATGTGGGTTAGGTCAAGTCGGATCAAGATTTTTTCAAATCTCACGGGTCGGGTCAACATAACCCGCGAGTTGTTTTCTGCTGAATCGCGGGTCAGACCCGCTGATCCTGTTCGCGACAAATAAAACACCTTCTCCTCTCATACCCAAAATCTTCTCTCGTACGAATACTCAATAGTACTCCTTTGGAATCGTATTCGAAGATTAACACTGCCAAATTCTTATACACATGCCTGCATCCATCGATATCCACTACAGCCAGACCATATATCGATGCGGGGCACAATAATGAATAAAATTGTCTTCCAAATGTCGACCCACGGGCCAGATCAGCGGGTCGAATCTGCTGGTCAAGATAAATGGTTTCGCGGGTCAAGGTGACCCGACCCGCATGGAACTCGTGTCTCGCGTGTCAATGGGAAGTTGGCGGGTCGGGTCTTGTCGGGTCAGGAGGTTTTGGAATCTTGCGGGTCGGATCCGGTTGGATACATATCTCAATTGTTTCGCGGGTCGGGTCGGGTCAAAACTGACGCGACCCGACCCGACCTGGCTCCTGACGTTTAACCTGACCCGCGAATAGCCCTGGATTTTTTGCGCTATGTAGATCGCTAAAAAAGACAAGATAACGTCGAAAACGTTTGCCGTGAAGAAGTTGGTTCATAAAGCGATTGAAGTAGATACAAAGATTGAGAACTGAAAATCGTCATGCCTGTTTTTGCTGTTGTGTCACTGCTATCGCCTTCATGTGCGGGAGAGGCCATCTCTCCTGCAAAAGCGCCGTTGCAAGTTATACTAGTAGATACAGCTGGCCGTCGATAGGTGTGATACTTCGTCGTAGGTCTTGGGTCCTTGGCAGCTGGGCAGATGAAGAACGGCAGTACTATAGTTCACAAAATCCAACTAATCTCAAATTTGAGAAACATGTGGGAAACCTCACAGGGCTAAGCTGATTTCTGCCCCCTCCAGGAACTGAATCACAAGTATCGCCTAGCCCATGACAGACGGTTAGGTACTGAATCAGAAGTATCGATGATTTTCTGGCCCATGATAGACGGTTTAGTTTTCGGAGTTCAGATATCGCTGAGAAAGACAGAAGAAGTAACGTCGCAAAAAAATGCCATAAAAGTTGGTCTATGTAGTGCGAGAGTGAGGTAGATATAAAAACTGAGGAGTGAAACAAATGCTATTACGGGGGTCTATAGTTAACAGGACCTATGGCATAGATAAAAACCTAAATATTTAGGTATTTTTGCTAACAATATTTGGTCCTGTTAACTATGGACCCCCGTAATAGTATGGGAAATACAAAAACTGGGGACTGCAACTCGGCAGTGCCTTTTTCTGTACCACTTGGCACTGATCTGATCCTCTTCGTAATAAGATTGAATGATGTGGTTGTTTTAACTTGATTAAAAGTAGTCATAAATTGGCACTGGGGCACTGAGGTATATTTCTCTATCCGGAGCATGAGTGCCGGTAGGCACCCATGCGGAGCCCTTGTGTGTGGGTATCATACCTAGCGAGCTGTGTCCAGACGCAAGCTCCCAGCAGCAGTTTATCCCACCGGCGGGCAAGAGCCACAGAGCCAGGCTCATTCTGCCGCCCGTCTCCTTATATCCCCCCCTGTCTCTGCGTGCCTCTAGCACCGTAGTAGTAGTTTTGTAGTAATATAGTATTAATAGTAGTACAGCAGTAGTATAGTAGTAGCTGTACGAGTACGTGACAGTACGTATTAATAGTGGTACTTATAGGTAGTAGTAGCTTTAGTAGTATCAAGAGTAGTAGTAGTAGTAGTAGTAGTAGTAGTAGTAGTAGTAGTGGCAGTAGTATAATAATTGTAGCAGTAGTATTAGCAGAAATACAGTAGTAGTAGCAGTAGTAGCAGCAGTAGTCGTCGTAGTTGTAATAGTAGGTATCATAGTAGTGCTGTCGTTGCTGCGAATCTGCTGCTGTAACCAATAGCATATTATATAATTCGTTTTTTACAGTCATCAACTTAAACGTCAAGAGAAACATTTCATGACAAGTGAACATATTTTTTCATGATGACCTCAATCGCGTGAGGACTACGAGTTGTTGCTTATTATTAATGACGATAGTGACGTGATTAATAGAAGAGTTCTACTGCTGCTGGTGCCATGAGTCAGCTGCCGCTGTTGCCGTGAGTTCATCTTTGACAGTCATAACTTTTCAGGACAAATAAATAGATGCAGGTAACTTTTTGATCGTGCCCCAACCGTACGTATACCTGTACATGGATAAATACAGAGAAGCTGCTTTCAACTACAGTAGTAGTACTGCTGTAATATTAATATTACGGGGGTCCATAGTTAGTAGGATCTTTTTTTTGTTTTGTTTTTTGTTTTGTTTTGTTTTTGTATCCATCACTTTTACTTCCCAGCCCACTCGTAGGAAGTTTTACCCTCGACGATCTTCTGGACAAGCCGTGGTCACAGGTGTCGTCCCTTCTCCCCCCCGGTACGTGCCTTTAGTTTTTATCGCGCATAGGGTTCAGCATTCCCACTGCTCGTCGATTTTCATCGAATGTAGCCAACTCACGCTTTCGCGCTTTCCGCTTATCAATTTTTTATGCAAGAAAAAGTCCCTATGAGCATGAACTCGGTGGGACTTGAACCCACGAAATTGATCTTGACAGGCACGCGGACCACCTACCAAGCCACCGGGGACGCCGGTACAGCTAACTCACGCTCTCGCGCTTTCCGCTAATCAATTTTATGCAAGAAAAAGTCCCTATGAGCATGTACTCGGTGAGACTCGAACTCACGAAATTGATCTTGATAGGCTCGCGGACCACCTACCAAGCCACCGGGGGCGCCGGTATGGTAAACACATTAAAACCTTTATAATATGTACTTATTTTTACAACAATATGGTCCTATTTACTATGGTCCCCCGTAATAAAATAATTTCGGATATTTTGCCTAGTAGTATATATTAGTGGTAGTTGTAGTAATAATAGTAGCAGTTGCCCATGGTGCCGAGTGCATGCTGCTTCTATATTTATGCCTGTGTCCAATAGCAGTAAGTAGCAGTACCTGTACTGGAAGTATTAGCTAATGTTCAGCTATATCCGTTGCGGTTTCCGCTATTCCTGTTTGTTGTTGCCGTCTGCATGCTGCTTCTACCAGGCCCATAGCACTACTGACTGCCCTCAACAAATAGCAGCAGCAGTAGTGGATGCTCTCAACCGTATATAGTATACGTGACCCGCACATTTACAAATTATTGATATTTATGGTCGTAGTATTAATGTTACAGCAGTATTGTACCGTGCGTGCTGCTTCAACAATAAACACAGCAGTAGCACCTCTATCTGCGTAGTAGTGGTAGTGGCGTATATCAAGAGTAAAGAAACAGTAGTATAGCAGTCAAGCCCCCAACCCAGGGTACCGCTACGTTGCCGTTGTATGAAAGCTAGTACTACGAATAGTAACAGTAGTATTAATAGTACTCGAAGTAAATGAGATCTACGCTACACACAAAAACACATAATTTTGTACCAATTTTTACGTACATTATTTGGTCCTATTTGGTTCTATTCTCAGTTTGTAAAACTGAGTCTCAGCTGCGGTAAGTACAATCTTGTCTGTCTGTCTGTTTGTCTGTCTGTCCGCAAGGATTGTATTTTCGAACACTTTCCAATGGCCGATATATAAGCTCGTTACAATTGATATTCGTACGACGTTTTCGACCCTTACGGACCTTATATAGTGAAACATACCATACCACAAGGCAAATTTAGCCACATAATACATCCACGACTTCGTACCATGGAACCATACCACCAACGTACCATACCATATACTGTGTTTTTCCCGTACCATACCGTCAACACATACCATATCACATACGGTGGTTTTCCCATATATATCCCCATATACCATACCACCAGTATCGCATATTCCCATATACCATATTCCCACGTACCATACCAACATATCCCATGTCCCATACCGAGTTGGGGAGACGGCTATACACAAGACGAGGTGCCTGCTACTGCTGTAGTGCCGTCTTGTTGTGCAAGGGTGGGGATGAATACAAGAGTTGGCTCAGACGCCCATACCGAGTTGGGGAGACGTCTATACACCAGACCAGGTGCCTGCTACTGTTGTAGTGCTGTCTACTGCAAGAGTGGCGATGAATACAAGAGTAAGAGTTGGCTCAGACGCTTGGGTCCCACGCTCAGTGCAGCGCATTGGCCGCTGGTGTGCACGAAATATATGAAAAATGTTAGCTATGAGTACTACTACTGCTGCATCGGTCTCGAATGGCAAGAAATGGGCTTTTTTTCAGATTTGGGAGGATAGCGTAGGACGCCGCCGGCAAGCTCTTGCCCCCTAATAGAGCATGCATCCACCTCATATCTTCGAGCCCGTCATCTATACTAGTTGATCTTGCCCGGCACCGCGCGGGTTGCCCGTGGGCTGAGTCTCTGTCGAGATCGAGCGTCAATCGTGTATCGTCGTACCCAGCTGAAATAATACTTTTTTGGTGTACTTCGCGTTTCCATTCGCATACTATGGCAGGATTTTTAGAGTACAACAAGAGTGGGTTACTGATTGTGTCAGAGCAAAATTATGGACGAGTACAGTGCTGTACTGCAGAGTGCTGTATCCAAGCAGTATCATAACAGAATGGCAAAAAAATTCAATGTGTCTATCATATCAGTACATCAGTAGAACAAACGTCTCGAATGGCAAAAAAAGGGCTTTTTTTCAGTTTTGGGAGGATACCGCTGGACGCCGCCGGCAAGCTCTTGCCCCCTAGAGCATGCATCCACCTCACTAGTTGATTTTGCCCGCCACCGCGCGGGTTGTCCGTGGGCTGAGTCTCTGTCGCGATCGAGCCTCTATCGTGTATCGTCGTACGAGCTGAAATAATTATTTTTTGGTTGTACTTCGCGTTTCCATTCGCATACTATAGGAGGTATTTACTGTACAGCAACAGGAGTGGGTTACTTTTTGTGCCAGAGCAAAATTATCTACGAGTAGTACTGCTGTGTCTCGAATGGCCAAAAAAAATACCAGGTACATACTATCGCAAGTCTTTTACATCAGCGAAAGGCAAAAAATGGGTTTTTCTTCAGGATTGGGGGGATACCGTAGGACGCCGCCGGCAGCAGTGGATTACTTTCTACTTTCCGCCTTTATTTGTTTGCGATCGTCATCGTATGTTTCCGTACTCGCATATAATACAATGAATAACCCGTCAGTTGAAAATGCATGGCAATCTGTCGAATGTGCAACAACCCACAAAATGTTTTTCATTGGCCAACAAAGCGTCGTCACTGGCATACTATAGCAACAGCAGTAGAGCCTGAAAATTACTACTACTAAAAGATTGCATACGAACTATCGTCGGTCTTTCACAACAACAGCAGTTTGTTGATTACTTTCTACTTTTCGCCTATATTTGTATTTTGCGATCCTCGTCAAATGTTTCGGTACTCGCTAAAATATGACCCAAAATTGCATACTATCGTAGGTCTTTTTACAACAACAGCAGTTAGTTGATTGATTACTTCCTAGTTTTCGCCTTTATTTGTATTTTGCGATCCTCATCGTATGTTTCGGTACTCGCAAAAATAATAACCCAAGAGAGTGTCGTCAGCTTTCTGACTGATTGTTGGAGATCTCTCCCCGTTCAGGTTTCGTCTTTCATTGGCCAACAGTCCTGTATTTATAAAGCCCGGCAACCCCAATTAATTACACCTCAATGATATCGATCCCATTGCTGTGGTACTGGTGCGGGTGCTCGTTCCGTCTTCGTGTGCTGCTGCTGGATATATGTCCCTGCCGAGTACTATAACAAGAGGTACCGTTAGTCAACAAGTAGACGCTCTGCCTGAGCCAAACACAGCACTATGGGGTTCCGTCCGTGCTGGTCCCGACTGGCCTCTCCCGTCACTTTCAACAACTCCACCTGCGACTTCACAAAAAAAGAGACAAGTAAACTGAGAACAGCGCTCGAATGCATTTCATCGAGGGCAATAACAATTTACTATGGTCCCCCATAATAGTTGAATAATGGTAGTATTTGTTCATGCTCTTTCTGCCTGTACCGCATCGACGTAATACTGGCAGCAGGGTATAATGTTACAATAGTATAGTAGTCGCGCCCCAACCCGTGGTATCGCGTGTTAATTGACCTCTCTGTTTACGAGGAGGTTGTCTGTAGTGTATAAGCGATTGTTCATGATCTAGCAATAGTATTTGATAGTATCATAGTATAATTATTACTGGTATTAATAGTAGTATAGGGTACCAGGTAGTACTTTGTGGAGTGCATGCTCCTTCTACTTGTACTACATGTTCGTAGTAGTAGTGGCAGTGGTTCATATCAACAGTAGTAAAGTAGTAAACCGATCCATGGTAACCGCGTGCATGTAGTAGTGGTGTAGTATTCGCCACAGAAAGAGAAGTACTCTGTTTCTGCTGACTACTGCTATTATTACTCTTCCTTCGAGCAATACCGTAACCTATGGCTCACGTTTCCGCCATGAAACAGCTATCATTATACTTGTGTTGACTGCAACTCATTTTTAGCCTTGCAACGCCCCCGGGTTTTCACGTTACCTACATCCTGAAGGAGGAGCTTGTATTGTATATATTTGGTTTACCGCAACGGCACAAACAGCGCTTTCAACACACAACACCTACCACCGCCGATGATTCCTCCCTCCCAAGTCACGAGATGACGTAAAACCTTCGAGGCCGTATACTCCACTGCGCTGGGAGTGCTCGTTTTATTTTGCTCTCAATTTTTTTTTTTTTCCCCTTGTTTTGTCTTTTTCTTTGTTTTTTCTTGTTTTCTCTATTTCATACAATATTTATGCAGTGCCTGTGATATCCAGTATCACTGCATTGTCTACTGGAAAGAAAAGGAGAAAGAAGAAAAACACCACTACTTGTAAACAGGGTAAGACTACGAGCCAAGGGAAAAAACAGGCAAACCAAAGCACAAAGCATCCTCCAGGTTGCGGCTGCAGTTTGTGGTACGAGTATATCGCATAGCCAGGTTCTCCCTGCTAGTCCGCCTGGTACCTTGCTACCATGTCTGCCGCCTCCGTCCAGCATTGGTCAACTATGCCCGGCCTCTCGGCGTCAGACAATACGAAACTAGCGAAGCAGGCTCGTCATCCACTCACGCCACACGACTCCTCCTTCAGCAAGGCTTATCAAACGAAGAAAGGAAGAGAAGGAAATACAATGAAAATAACAGAAGATCAGCGCAAGAAATAATTGAAAAAGGAAGACAAAGGAAGACCACGGTCATACCAGCTGCACCAGTTGGTGGTACGAGTAGCATAGACATATTCTACTCCCTAGTCTGCCCGGTCCCTTGCTACCCTGTCTGCCATTTCCTTCCTACTTTCGTCCACTGCAGTTTCCCTTCTACTCCTGCCCCCCCCCCCCTCTCCGCATTCCCTTGGTCAGGTTTTCTTCAACTCCTCCTAGTGCACCGTACTGGTGATTGTACATCCTTGAATATAGAGATGAGCCCTGTGGTCACAAACTACTGTACGATACAGAGATCAATCGCAAAAAAATGTAGTATTGAGATTGGATAATGCAAAACAACATAACACAACATACACACGCCAGCAAACCAGGATAAAATGCATTGATGATCCCGAAAGAAATAAAGAAACGATTGATATGAGGATAATAAGTATCTATGTCTGACTACTCTCTACAACTACTACTGTACCTAGATATACGAGTACACCAATTTTTTTTATTATATTTTGGCTCGTTAGCACGCTGTAGTACTTGTCATAAAATATTGGGGATACTACAGGCAGCAGTAGGAGATGGAGGAAGCCAAAAATCGCGTCTTACCGGCAGGATGGCACGATTTGTAAATACTGCTGTAGGAGAAGTTCGAAATTTCATACAGGCAGTATTCCACTTAACAAGAAAGAATTCAACGAGCAGATCGTGTCGCTACTTTCGGATCAGTACGATATCCACGACTTCTTTTAATTTTCAATGGCCTTGCTGTGCACTTTTCACCTCTTATTTTAAGGCCGTTTCCTATGCGGTTCGATTTCGAGCTTCAGATTTGTATTTTTCGATCTCAAAAATAAATGACCCTGCTTATGCAGTCCAAATATGCAAAATCCAACCGGAAATTTTCCGATTTGAAAATCTGACGATCCAGGTCGTTGGATTTTGGCCCAAAATCCAACGACCTGGATCGTCAGATTTTCAAATCGAAAAATGGCATGCTCTTTAAATTCAAGAATTTATCCACGACAGCAAACAGCAGCAGAACGATCGATGAGTTGGATGGTGATACAGCTGCTGTATAGCAACGTTACTTCGCGCCCGACGCGCGGACGGCGCGTCCCTCCGTGGCCAGACGACAGTCAGTCGGTTGGCGCGAGCTCCGGCCTAGAGACCAAGAGAAGCGCACTGGGCACGCACCTCTCCGTGGATACGTACTCGTAGACTACACTGCTCAACAGCAGCAGCATGCAGCAGCAGCACAGCAGCAGTCGGTCACAAAATGAAACACAAAATACCAAGACAAGTTGACGCGCACTCGCCACGTCTCTTCGCTGCCAGACCAGAGGCAGCCAGCGTAGGCTCGGACGCTTGGGTCCTACGCGCAGGGCAGCGCACCCAGCGCGTCTCTTAGCGGCGCCAAACCACAATAACAGCAGTTGGTCCCGGCGTTTGCTGGAATCTCTACACACACAATACATATGATTTTTCCGCATAGGTAGACTCTTTCGTTCTGCCAAGCTCGTATCTGAAATTGCCATCGGGTCAAAATCTGAAGCTCCAAAATCGAACCGCATAGGAAACAACTTTTTTACGCGTTGATATTCACCAACCAGTGTCCGTGCCGAATATTCAATACGAGTAATACTAGACATACAAGCTATTAACATTTGGTCACGAAACAACGCCACAGAGATACTGCAATATAGGTTGTTGTGTAGTAAGCAGAGTAGACAACGCACCACTTTTTGTTTGTTTGTTTTTCTCTTTTTCTTCCGATTTTCCACTCTTGCACAACATTCTAGCGACAAAAAATAAAGGCGCGTACCTGGGGGGAGAAGGGGCGAAACCTGTGACCACGGCATGGCTTGTCCAAAAGATCGCCGAGGGTAAAACCTTCTACGAGTTATTACGCTGGAAAGTAAAAGTGCTGATGAACATAAAATAATTACAAAAAAAAAAATAACATGCATGTATGTCGTACCACAGAACTTGTATCTCTCTATGATTGAAGAATCGGCACGAACACCACTGGTTGTGCTGGATGTCTACGGGTAGAAAGAACGCGGTTTTAATGTGAAGAAAACAGCAACAACAACAACAACATGTCATGCCTGTTGTATCCAGTGTGGCGATATGGCATGTGGCATTGTCTTTTTTTTACCCGTCGACATCAAGCACAACCAATGCCGGTGCCGATCCTTCAATCCTAGAGAGATCATACAAGTTCTGTGGTCACGAAACTACGCCACAGAGATACCACAATCGAATACAGTGTGAAGAGTAGACAATCCAATGTCATGTCATCGTCCTGGATACAACAGGCACGACGTTGCCATTCTATGAAAGAGAGAACCGAAAGGACACAAAGAACAAACACTGAAGACAAATCGAAAGAGAAAAGGAAAGGACACAGACGAAACTGTCGTATCCTCTGCTCACTGCATAAAAATGTACTACTGTTGTGAGTACATCCATGTCGTAGTTTTGTGATGACACATTTTGATTCTATCTCTAGGGCTGAACGATTGGGACGGACACTGGGTGTTCTGGGACAAACAACGGCTAATTATTTAAAGAACACTGTGTGGTCCCCTACTACAGCAGTACAACCTCGGCGAGTAGGGAAAACAACGCTCGAACCAAGTACTTAATGTACATTCAACCATATCTATAGGAGGGTCGAGAACCTTGAACTCGCAGCAATGTAGGGAAAACGACTCTCTGACTACTTTAAGTACTTGTACATGCAACCATATCTATATAGGAGGGTCGAGAACCTTGAACTCCCAGCAAGCAGCAGCAGCAGTGGCACACTTTACGGTTCCAGCTCAAACCGCGGAGGTTATATCATCATCAACGGCCTTCTCTCCGGGCATCAAGTCGCCGTCATATGAAGAAAGAGGTGTGTCTTCCCGTTCCCCAAAGGTAGATATTGACTGTCTTCGTGCTTATCGCCCAATGATGGTTTGTTCAGCATTTATTCCGTGCTCGTCAACTGCCATCCTGCTGTGGGTTTTTTGGCTCTCTCGCGATATTAGCTACCCCCCGCTCCCACGTGTGCATGACATGTAACGGAGTCTGAACGCGCCTTAAGACTAAGAGCAGGATGCATAAAGATGGGCGTTTACTTAGAGAGACGGGGGTGGGCAAGGGTCGCATGTGGGGTACAGTCAATGTTTGGACAAAAAAGGGCGAATAAGGGAGTTGGATCGAACACACTCCTGGTGTAGACATTTGAGGGTCATTGTTGCTGTGTGGCCGGAGTGTCCGCTAGAGACATCGGAGCCTGACCCATTTCTGGCAGTTTTTTCAAAATACAATGCTGAGTGCTCCGATGTCTTGAGCGAGAACTGCGCCCGAATAGCATCAACGACTCTCAAGCTTGGTAGCGAGTGCTCTCAGAGCTGTGGAGCATACAGCCTCGAAGATTTGAAGTGGTCTCATGCCCCGTGGGGCGAGGCATCATCGGTGGCAAGGGCTGTGTGTTGAAATCACACGGGTTTTTATGTTTGGGCAGTGATCGAGGCTCATGTCTACCGACGACACCACCTTGGGATTTCAACACGATGAACGGAAATCCTGTTTTGTTCCTATGTCTACCAACAACCCTACCTTGGGATTTCTACACGATGAACGGAAATCCTGTTTTGTTCCGGCTTACTTTAGCGTAAACAAGTATGACTACAAAGCTAAGGAAAGAAAAATCACCCCGAAGCAAAACAAAACATAACATACATGTGGCACCCTCCCGGCAGCCGCACGCAGCAGTTTTTGGTACGAGTGGCATAAGCAGGTTTCATCCAGGAGTCCATCTGGTACTTTGTTATCCTGTCTGTCCTCTCCCTCCTGCTTTTCTCTACCGTGCCCCACCCACGGAGAGGACGCGTTGCGTAAATCATACTTTAAAAAGAAAGCAGGCTTGTCATCGACCCACAAAAAAATACTTCCTTTGTCAAGGCAGGGAGGGAGACAGACAAAAGCAAATACAAACAAATATTAGGGGATCTCGTTGTCTACCACTGGGCTCACTCCTAAACCACCTACTACAACTACTACTACTGCTGCATCTGGTGTTCAGTAGTATTTTTGTGTCGTAGTTTCTGTTACCACATAATAACTAGTATCTCCCTACTCGTAGCTTTAAAATAGTATTAAAGAATCGGCACGAGCACTGGTTGTTGTGGGGAATGTCGACGGGTAGATAGCACGAATGCACACTCACTATATAGTCAGAAAAAATGTGCGTATTATTCCTCATGTTTGAGCCGAGATGTATCGAAATTTATCAAAATTTGGAGATGCATGCCTTAACTTCGCAAAGTGAGCTACGTGCGTATTCGTACGACTATGGAAAAAGCACTAGAAATGATTTACAGCATGAGCCCGCCAACAAGTCTAAGAAATACCTAAGCTGGGCAAGTCTGAGATTCTTAATGAGGTGTCATCTTCCAACAACCTCGAGCACAGGCTAAGAGATAGGCTAAGTGTAGATTTCACCACTGAGCCGTTTTTCTTAGCCCAGTTGTATATATTTGCGTTCTCCAAAAGCAATCATTCTGTTTCTATTTAGCATGTTCACATTCGCGGACCTAGACTGTCTGTAGTAGTCGGTCTTGGACGAGCAGGCTAGGACGCTGTTGTTCCCGGCGTCTCTTGAATGATCGAAGGAGCCCGATAAACGCCAAATAGCGACAGAAATTCAGTCATCGAAATATTGGGGGGGCCTGGCGTTTGGTGCGAGCGATGTGTGTCTTGTGTCTTGTATTATAATGCTGAGTCTTGGTGCAAGCAGTGATTTCTCGTGAGATGAACACGATATATAATATTAATAGTCGAAGAGTCAAAGTGAAACAACTTATTAAAAAAATATGAACCCACTTATTAGGCTGACTCATATATGACCAGAAACAGGAAAAACAAACAGGGTTTGTAGAGAGATACAGGATTAATTTCTTGCCAGATCCGATTTTTATATCTAATCTTATCCATGTCCAAAAAACAAAAATCTCTACAATATTTTCCGTATTTCGATCGGAAATGGCCTGGCCACAGACGAAACCATAAACAAGTTCTGGCCGGTCCCAGTAGTGGCCAAAACTGGTTTTGAACCCCACACAAGAGGCACAACATGGTGGGCCTAATACTCATGCATATCATTGCTGCTACTAATAATACTGCTGCACTCTCTCTGTGTCTGATACGGTATCCCGGCATATATATAGCAGTAGCTAGAGACTCCGGCGAACAACCGAGTACACCGCATGGTGTGAAGCGGCGATCGAGGTAGGGTAACGGTAACGGACGCAGGTGGTTCTGGCAGCTGATGGGAAGCAGTGCTTCGCTTCTTCTGATACAGATCTTCTCATTGGTGGCGAGAGCTGAGGAGATGCTATACTAGAGAAGAAGTGAGAGGTAGGGGGAAGGGACTCGACGCCCAGATATACTCGTCCCACCCCACGCCACAAGCTCTCCTAAATTCCACTTATCTGATGTACTCCTACAGAACTTTCCTATGGCTACCGATCATTTTTCTGCTAATATAGGAAGTTCCCACTTCGTGGTCCTATCGTTACTCTCGTCCAACGGTTTATCCGCATTAGGGGACATTCCTAAAAGAACGTTTCGGTCGACCAACGGAATATCCGCCGGGTTGGTACATCAATTGGATTATGCTCGCAGTGGTGAGACTACAAGACTGCAATATATTTTCTGTATCTCTAGCCCATGAGTACTCCACTCATATCACAATGCTCTTGGCGGTTGTCGGTGTTGTGTGTTTGAGCTTTCTGCAACATGTATATGCCAACTGCCAACGCACCGCTCCTTGATGTTACAGCACACTGCCCAATATTGAGGACCCTTCGTCGAAGGAAGCCAACCCGGTCCAGGAAGCTCAAGTCTGCAAAAGCAAGCCCCATGTTACCCGGCGGGTACCGAACAAGATACGTGGGTGCTGTGCACTTGTACTGCTGTGTCACTTGAACTGTTACGGGGGCCCACAATAAAAACCATAAACATTGGGTGTAAAAAGAAGGAAACATTTAGGTTACGAAACTCGATACATGAATGAATCTGGGGCATACGAAAAACAGAAGTGCATGCGAGTTCTGATTTCACGTTTCTGGTCCCATAAGAGTCAGTTTCAAGTTCAATCTTATCGGAGAGCTTTATGTCCAGAATTTCCAAAGTTTAGACATAATTGGATATATATATATATGTATCGATAAACAGAGGCGTTTTGTCACTATTCGTGAAAGTCTCCACGAGAAAAAAAAAAAAAGTTTTTTTTTTTCAATTTCATAGATTTGTGGAAACAAATCTCCACAAATCTGGAAAATCTGAAAGGTAAAAAAAATTGCGCGAAAACCATGGAAATTACGCTAAAACAAAACTCTCCGATATATAAGATTGACCCGTTTTGTTTATTGGTAAGTACTACGTATTAATAAAAAAATTCGTACCCATGCAAGGTACCTTCTGCTTACGCGCCTTCGCTCCAGAAATGATTCCACGAATGAAGCCTACAGTGAGGGTTGGCACCTTTATTTGAGGAAAACGATTTCACCGGTCATTTCAAATACAGTACACAGTAAGCATGTACGAGTAGACGGCTTTGAATCTAAAAGCCGCCTTTGTTTTGGCCGGTTTGAATCGGATAATCGGAAACCAGTTTAAACCGGCAGAACCGTGGTTAACCAGTTTAAACCGGCGGAACCGGACGGACCGTACGTGAATTAACTGCCACAGCGGAATATAAGGGTCTATACCAGATACTACTTTGAAGTAGCAGGGTTTGCATCAATTATACAAGCTGACTAAACAGCTGACGCCTGCCCGACGTTTGACAACAAATTTTGAAAAATATAAATGTATAACACGACCTATTACGGGGGGTCCATAGTTAATAGGACCTATGGTATACATAAAAACCTATATATTTACCTATTTTTACTAACAAAATTTGGTCCCGTTAACTATGGACCCCCGTAATAGACAGACCAGCATTATACATAAAATACAAGGTTCCCCTTGGGGACGTGGGTAACATGAAATCCCGGGGGCGTCGCAGGGCGAAAAGGGGGTCACATGTTCTTGGTGGAAACGGGAGCCATGGGTTAGCGTATTGCTTGAAGGAAAGGGTAGCAGTAGTCGGCACGAACTGGGTACTACTCTTTCTGTGAACACTATACCATGCACGCGGTACCTTGGGTTGGCTACTATTGACCTTAGGTTGGCTACTATTGATATAATAAACAAGCTATTCGTGTAACGAAGAATTAAACTTTTGACGAAGAATTTGTACCGTCACTATACGTCACTACCACTACCACGCAGATAGATGTAATACTGGTAGAAGCAGAACGCACTCTACAAAATACTACCTGGCCCCCACTACTACTACGACTTTTAACTACACTACTAAGTAGTACTGCTGACTAAACGCTCACACAATACACAGACAACCTCATGGTAGACAGAGCGGTGAAATAACCACGCGGTACCATGGATTGGAGGATGACTACCACCAGGCATACTGCTACTATCCACCACCACCAGCAATACGTAGATATATGCAGTACAGGTAGGAGCAGCATGAATAAATACTACAATACTATACCTACTACTACTGCTCCTATAACACTAGAACTTCCACACAACTGTGGCCTAGCATGCAAGCGTTACTACTACTACGCAAATATATGTACTGCAGTAGAAAGGTAGAAGCAGCATGCACGCTACAAACTATTGCCCGTATACTTCCATCAATACGAGTACTAGCTTAATGATTTTGTTTCGTGCTGGGTCACACGACTTTGACCACCTAGAGCATGTGCTACGGAGCCCGGCCGGGGCAAACGCTTGCACCGTACTGTGCACGCCGCCCCCCTGTGAGCCCCCGCAGCTGGAAGCGGAATGTCGTTGACTTGAAATCCTGGGGGTATCGCAAGTGGAAGTTGAGGGGGAGCAGCATCATCGGCAGCCATCCCTATTTACTCCGAGTGAGTAGTGCTGTATACGGTTGTGTGACAGGACGCGGGATTTGGCGACGTGTGCTGTATTTTAAAGTTGTACTGCTGCTGTTGTCTCCTGGTGAACACTGCACACGAATACTATACGGACACCGCTGTTGTACCGCTATTGCTGTTGTTGTAGTGTGCACCGTGGCTGCCCACTGCTTTTGAAATACGGAGGAAGTGTGGGTTGGTACGAGTCGTCGTCTTACCCCTGCGCAGTATCTAATTAAATGCACATTTCTCGGCATTATGTATGTGTTCGTTCCTGCTTCCTAGGTCCACAGGAATAACGGCCCACACACATGTAAAAATGCGCTATCCGTGGTCGCCACAAAAGAGAGAGCTTGCTGAATGACTGTTGTTGCTGCGCCGTGGCTGCCTCTGTAGAGAGCTCGAGGGACGGTGTAATCAGACATGATACAGCGGCTGCCAGCAGCAGACAAACACCTTTACACTTGTGGGGTCTCCATTGTCCTGCTTGACTCTAGCAGGGTGGAATGACTCTTCGTAGTTTTTTGCCAGAATTATCGACTTCGGAAGCCCAGAGCACGCGCCACGGACCTCGGCCGCGCCGTGGTGTACTCGCGGGCGCCCTGTGTGCCACGCAGCCTAGAATGCGAGCGAAGACCCACGGCTGGACGACAAAATAATATTTTTCCGGGAAAAACGTCAATTTGGTACAAAGTAATATACTGTGGGGAGGACTTGCCATTCCGCTCGTCGACGTCAGATGTGGGGAGGACACCCGATTCGACTCGATATCAATGGCGTTTTCCCTCTGTTTCAGAAGTGAAGGTGTGTAGGAAAGTAACACTATTTCATCTTCGGAGGCCGTATATTACTGAGTTACAGTCCGTTGTATCATAGTATTGCGGAACTACCGTGGATAGCTGGAATGCTGAAGTACAAGCTCTTCTGGTATCCTAGTATTGCGGAACAATGGTAGACAGCATATCAACAACCGAGCGTTTTTTTCTTGTTGGATGCCGGGTAGGCTCCCCCCGCGAAATGCTTGTCACTGCTGTTTGCCGGACCAACAGCAACTTTTTCTTTCTTGCGCTCAGGAAGAGCTCTTTGGGATTGAGCCGGCGCAGTTGGGGTAGCTGCGCCCGCAGCACCCGAACTCCCGTCATCATTCTTCGGATACCCCGCGGGCGCTGGTACCTCTTTGACGAAGTCATCACTATCGTCCTCCTTCTATTGTCCGCTGCTGCTGTTGCTTTCAAAACCAGGGTCTGCAGAGTCTTCGTTGTTTCGCTGTTGCTGTCCGCATCGCTTTGGACGCCGCTTTGCCCAGACAACGTTCTACTTTCGACGGGATTCTCAACTAGATCGCTCCCCGCCATCAATTTAATTCCTGAAGACACCCTGCCAGCATCGCTCGCCTCTTGGATCATCATGCTCAGCGATTGCCGCGTGGCGTTACCGACGTTTACCGCGCGCATCCCCTTCAGCATTGAATTCAACTAGTTGATAGTTCGTGTGATCGACACGAGTGAGTGGTTTGAAAGGGTTTCATAAAGATATTGTCCAGGCACAAAGAACCAGGAATACCAATTACCAACTATCCGCGTGAACCCGGAAACCCGCAGGTACCCGCGTGCCCGATGCCGGACGACGCAATTACCCGCAGGCTCCGAAAACACACGGGTTTTGGTCTCGGATCCTACCCGTCAAACGGATTGAACTCGTCCGGGCATACTCCCCCGGTGCCAGGGTTGTTGAAATCAAGGTTCTACCTCCAGGAATATTTGAAACACACATGGGGATTACAAAAAGGGGTGAGATACTATAGTTGACCAATTGCTTTCTTTTCTGCGTACGAGATGATGTATATCCAACGACCTTCGTATCTACAAGGCAAGGGCTAGATGGCTACTTATGGCCACTACACGGACAGACTGATACGCACCGTGTGACAATCTTGCCATTCAGGCCGTTGTCCTGAATTGGTCCCACTTGATTGTGTGAAATGAGATATAATTGATGGTATACGTAAGCATCGGCATTGTTATACGTTTTCTTGCTTTTGTCATAGCCACTACCAAGTACCTGGAACGTAGCCATCATGCGCCACTCGGTCACGGCTTGCTAGTAACGGCAGCGCGTACCAGCAACGAGTGCCACACACCACACACCACACAAGACACCCCGCGCGCACTCAAGCCCGAATAAAGGACATTAAACCTAAGAGCCGAAGGGCGTTGTAGTCTCTGGTAGTGTTGAGGGCACGAGTGCGTCGGAAAACTCGATAATGTTCACCAGCGGTTGCTTATTTGAATTTCTTGCAACGCATCACCGCGAGCGAAGTAATATGTTATGTCCTGTTGTATATCTCGTACATCATTACTATCCACGCCCACTTGCTGTGTATCACATTGACAACAGAAAATGTGTCACACCAGGTATGCCTATAGTATTTTGGGAACAACTATGATTGAGCTTGACGCGTCTACGTCCTCCGTGCCTCAAGTTTGTTCCGAGATGTTGGCGTCTGGTACAGTACTGTTACGGCAAACTCCCCGGGGTGAGCTGTCAACGCTCACCTGACTCGCCTCCTCAGTTCGTGCGTTGGACCCTTCGGCAGTCGCAGCGGCTACAGGGCTTCGCTCTCGCTTAGCGAAGCAAACGATAACCAAATCCCTCGATTGCGAGCGATGCAGATACTCGATATTATGCCTGTTATCACGCGTAATGATGCGTACATGCCAGCGAACAGTCGTTTAGCCTTTAATCCTTTAATCCTTTAGTTTTCAGTCCTTTAATCCACCTTTTAGGTTTTGCACGTATTCTCTCCCTTGCCTGGGTATCGTCTAAAGACACCCGGTGTTGGCCACAACGCGGCATGCTTTGTACACCTTGGTCAGGCGTTTGACATTCTGCAGACTGAAACTGTCTGCTAAAAGAAACGCAAGTCCCACACCCACAGAGTGATCCGCCACTACTCTGCGCCCGACGACTCGTGGCTGCATGCCTCGACCCGTCGTACTTTAGATTGCTCCCACGTCCCTCCGCCGCAACACCCCCCCAAGTCTGGTGCTATCTTCCAGATCTTAAGAAAGCGCGGCCCCGGATGACGGAGCTCCTCCCCTTTCTCCCCCCCCGCCCATTCCATCCCCGCCAGACCGGCCGTTTGGACCAACGGTTTAGGCCGGGGTGGTCGCCAGCGCCCTCCCTTGCTTTAGCTCTTATCCATTCAGCTCCTCCCAGTCCCCGTCCGAGTACCTCACCCACCACTACGGTTCGCTGAAGTCGTACACCTCTCCGTCAAGTACCTTTCTTCGACCTCTGCTGTCCGTGAACTCCCTCCTGACTCGGGTTCCTATCGGGTGTGCTCTGAGCGCCGCTTCCCTGGAAGCCGCCTCTCTCTCCCCCTTCGTCGGTGTCCCAGCCGGACGAGCCCCGCAACTCGCGTCGTGGTAGAGTTCCCACAGCGCGTGAAACACATTCCATCGCAGTGGGGTGAAACTCTCCCTCGCCAACTCTTCCGTCATCCAGCTGGATTCCCCCCCATCCTGATATATTCCTTTGTAATCCCAGAACCACGCGTCTACGCCTTCCCACACGACTCTGCGGTCGCTCAACATATATAGCGGCGCTGAAGTCGTGGATGCCGCGGCCAGTCCCACATCCGGCCCCCACGCCAGGTGTGCAAACTGGTCCTCGAAAGCGTGGCGCAGACTTGCTGGACGTTCGAGAAAGGGCTTCATGTCCGCTGCCGACACCATCCTTTTCCTGATACTGCGGCCCTTCAGGTTGACTGCATAACTGAGGCCCTGGTGCACCACCTTGCTTACCTGCCACGGCCCCGTCCAGTGTTCGTGTGCCAACTTCGGGTGAACTCCTTCTCTCGACAATGCGCTCGCTGCTTCCTTGACCAGCACGTGGTCCCCTGCCTTGGTTTGCCGCCCCGGTGAAGCTCGTCCTATGCTGCCGTTGTGGCTTTGCCTAGCTCGGTCTTTGTCGGCTTGCCTCTCCTCCAGGGTTTTGCACACCTCTTGGAAGGCTTGCTGTTCGTCTGCCACGAAGGCATCCAATCCTCCTCTGTACTCTACGCCATCGATCGTCGGCGTAATCGAGTCCAGCTGCGTACGGGCATCTCGGCCAAACAGTAGGCGGAATGGGGTCGGGTTAGCCGGCAGGCTGGGGTCGGGGGTGACGCGCTGTATCCAGCAAGCAGGTAGTACGTACCTGTCCCACGACCGGGCCACGACTTACAGAGCTCCGACAGCACATCCTGAAGCCACCCCCCTGCTCGCTCGACTGCCCCCTGTGCCCGGGGGGTGGTTTGCGGGGGCGTAGTCAATCGACACCTTTAGCCACTGACACAGGTGTTTCACCACTTGCGCGGTGAACTGCCCCCTGCATCGCTCCGGATCAACCGCGGTACTCCGAATGTCAAGAGGAGTTTTAGCAGTTTGCGACTCACCCCTAATGCTTCCTTGGACCGCAACGGGTATGCGAACAGCAACTTGCTGGCTCGATCCACTGTTGCGGCGGAGGGACGTGGGAGCAATCTAAAGTACGACGGATCGAGGCATGCAGCCACGAGTAGTCGGGCGCAGAGTAGTGTCGGACCACTCTGTGGGTTTGGGACTTGCGTTTCATTTAACAGTCTGCTGAATGTCAAACGCCTGACCAAGGTGTACAACGCATGCCGCGTTGTGGCCAACACCGAGTGTCTTTAGACGCTACCCAGGCAAGGAAGAGAGTACGTGCAAAACCTAAGAAGTAGATTAAAGGACTGAAAACTAAAGGATTAAAGGATTAGAGGCACATCCGACTGTTCGCTCGGATATGCGCATCATTATGCGTGATAACGGGCATAACCGAGTATCTGCATCGCTCGCAATCGAGAGGTTTGGTCATCGTTTGCTTCGCTCTCGCCTGAGCGAAGCCCTGTAGCCGCTGGAACTGCCGAAGGGTCCAACGTACGAACTGAAGAGGCGAGTCTGGTGAGCGTTGACAGCTCACCCGGGGAGCTTGCCGTAACATAGTGAACCCAGGGAGATCCAGTAGCCTTTCTGTCTCATTGGTGACCCTCCTAGTTTGCCTCAAGAGTGGCACACAGTTAGAAAGCCTTCTGCTTTCGCGACATTGATCACACTCCCGTATTTCTCAAGGATTGTGGCACTCAATTGACTCATAGAGCCGCCTTCCATGATTTTTACCTGATTTTCGAGCATTCGAGGACGGTCGCCAGGAAAATAGGAACTCTACTCTCGGCTGCTTCGCGTTTCGGAGCGATCCCTATATGCTTTTGGAGTCGATTGTTTTATTAATTCCAACGTCGTCACATCGGGGTCGATTGTCCGCTTCCTGAATCACCCATTTACCTTGGTGTTGATTAACTCATTAACCTCTTCCTCTTAGGGGAACTCTACGACCGCTCACAGAAATCCTTACCTTGGCTATCCTTCAAGTAGATGCGTGTTTTCATCGTAGGTAAGAGCGATTCAAGCCCGGGTTGGGCTGACCGCCCAAAGTACAGTAGCCCCTTATCTAGGACATCCTCTGCCAAGGGTTAGGTTGACAGCAGTAATCCCCTTACCTTGGATGTGCTCTCCCCCCCCCCTTGCGTTTCACTCGGCTCAGCGAACGCAAGACATCGAAGAATAACTTCATCCACTCTGTCCTGTGTCTATCACTGTGACACATCCACTGGATAAACGGCAACTATTTTCGTTGGAACGCTAAACTGTTGCTTTGGCCGATTCCTGGTGTCGTGGATACGGTTCGGATTCTGTGTCAGGCATACATTCTGCATCCTACACTCAGTACCGTCTCGATTAGGGTATTCAACCATTTCGTTCCGGCCACATATTACCGTTGTTATACCCAGTAACGCGGTTTATTTCCTGGCCCGAAGCGCGTACTAGACGGTCTGCATAGGTGTTTAAAGACGTTGCTCTAAATAAATATGCGCAGGTGTATATGTAGAGGGTTTATCTTGAACGTGTAGATAAACTTAGATATATCCCCTTTATGTTTCGTTTTTCCTTCCGTCGTTCATCCCCCTGAAAACTGCAGCAATCAGGATACGGTGGTACGTGAGAGTGTACTTCGAACGATGAAAAACTCATCTGACACAGCAAATCGAACACACCACCGCACGAGTGCATATTGATGGTATTAACTCTTGGATATTCGTGCATAAAACAAAGATAGGCTCTGCAAAAACATCAATCACGTACAGATACAATTGTGTGGTGCACACCTGAACGCTAGTGCAGCATTTCTTTGTACCGTTACCTTGCATGTATGGATACTCCCAGTGCTACACACTGTACTGAAAGAGGACTTGCAGTTCCTTATTTCATCGTGGGCAACGTCCAAACTGCTGTAGTGACAAGCTACGCGACCGCACCCGGATACGGTGCGCGCACGTGCATGTTTGCTCGTCAATGCCATGCACAGAGCTGTGTCAAAATACGAACCGGCTCAATAGGTCAACCAGGTGCCCTTCATAGGTCACACAGAGCTCTTTGCGCGTCTGATATCGGAGCACCCAGGCCAAATACTCGTGGAAAACAGATGTCAAATACATACACATTGATACAGGCCAGGGTATCATCCTCGGCCACCCATTGCCCGCCTTTGACGACGGCCCCCAACCTCACGTCGTCTGCGCTAACGTGGCAAATCCTTTGCCGTAGCGGCGGCGCTAACCCTCACGCCGTCCAGGCCAAAATGACAGATGTTTGCCACAGCGACGGCATAACACTACCTCACGTCGGCTGAGCGAACGTGGTACAGCGTCCGGAAAATAAATTAGGTGTAGCACACTGCTACGGCGCCGGGTGCCACTTTCTGCCTCCCACCGCCTGCCTTTGCTATGGCGGCTGCACACAATATCACGTCGGCTGATCAAACAAGGCAATTCCTTTGGCGCAGCGGCGGCCCAAACTTTCACGTCGCCTAGGCCAAATTGGCAGAGCCGTTTGTCGCAAAGACGGCATAGCACCTCACGTCGTCTGGCAATAAGTGGTACAGCCTTAGCCCTAACGACGGCACATAACCTCACGTCGTCTGAGCACAAGCGACATAGCCTTTGCCACAACGACGGCACATAACTGCTGTGAATGCATCCAAGTGGTAAGTGGTACGGTGCTGTAGTATCCGATACCATGAGTAGAACAGCCTTTGCACTGACGACGGTACATAACTGCTGTGAATGTATCTATGCGGTAAGTGGTACGGTGCTGTAGCTGCAGTATTCAATACCATGAGTAGCACAGCCTTTGCCCTGACGACGGCACATAACCTCACGTCGTCTGAGCTTAAGTGACATAGACTTTTCCATAACGGCGGCACACAACCTCACGTCGTCTGAGCGAAAGTGAATGCGTCAGGTTGTAAGTGGTACGGTGCTGTCGTGTCCATTACCCGCTATGTAACCACAGTGAGTGCATTCAAGTTGTAAGTGATACGATGCTATGATATCTATTACTGATTATGTAACGGAGCAAACACAAACCAAAACCCCAACCCACCCACCGAAACTCACGTCTCAAGGGAGAGCTCACCATCATCTGCCCCTATAATGATAAGTGCTCACCTTCACTGTCAAAATGCTATGCCCTCAGTGCTTACCTTCACTGAACTCAACCCACGGGGGCGCTCACCTCGCCACAAAACCAGACCCCATAACACTCAACAGCACACAAACCTACCGAACTCCTGGAACCCCCACAGCATCCAATCCTGAGGGAAGGGCTCACCTTCACCTCCCCTCTCAGCGATAGCACAATGACAAGTGCTTACCTCCACTTGCAAGGTGCTACGCTCATCAGTGCTCACCTTCACTAGGGTCAATCAGCGGGGGCGCTCACCTCGCCATCCTGTCTGCTAGTAATGACAAGTTCTCACTACCATCCCAAGAGTATCAAGCATACTGTCATACAACCCCAACAACAGCCGTCATGCGAATATCTCAGGCATGCTATCATACCAAGAAGGCCAAGAGTATTATCCGTCATGCAACCCGAACAACAGCCGAAATGCGCATCCCACGCTTCCTATTGTGCCAAGAATACCAAACGTACTAGCATACAACCCCTCTGGTTGATACGTGCAAATCAGGCTGTGAATAACATGAACACGTGCAAAGATGGCAGCTTACTCCTAAGAAACAGGTGCAGAATACCGGTATATTGCCACGGTTGTGCTGATCGTACGCTGCTGATGTGGCATTATCGTTGTCAGTTCGTGCCAGGTCTGTGTACTGCGTGTGTTGCTTTAGTTCATCCCTGCTCCACAGCAGAAGCCACGGACTAACAAAAGTTGTCAGCTCATACCATGAGTCACAGCCAGTGTGTGGATCACTGCTGTGTCTATACCTAGTGAAGATGTTTGCGTGGGTGCATACCGAGTGTGGTCATTTGTGTATCGCTCCCGTATTTTCCATGCACCAGGGTTGTTTTTGACGGGCACGCATAATAACAACAATAGTGTACCACCACGACCTACAGCAATGTACGTAGAGGACTATACTCGCTTGATAATCAGCAGTATTGTGGTTGAATCGTAAACTACTAACACAACCCGTGGTGCACCTAACTCAGCCAAGCACTCTTCCTGCGACTCAGTTGTATTTGTGATGGGCTACTTTGTTTTCTTAGGTTTTCGAGGTTCCTGCGTACCAGTACTCAATTTTGTGCCAGGTCCATCGCTATCGCCGCCCTTGCAGCATTGAACATTTACCCCCACGAATGCGATAATGTATACCTCATACTCACCCAAACAAAGCAACAAATCAACCCCCCCCCTTGGTTTGTGTGCTTGTGACACGGCATTGAAAAAAACAGGTGCGTTGGAAGGCTGGCCCAGTTCGTAGTGGTAGTATGTACTTCATCATGATATCTTCGTACGGCCCGTCCAGCAGGGCAACATGTCCGCTCATACTTGGTACTCGTTCAGGTGTTTACCGTAGGTTTTGGTGTGGAGCTCGAAGCAGGTTTTCTTATTCGTAGGTGAATACTGCTGTTGTACTTCATACATACCGATACTTGATAACTATATGCCGCTATTTACTAGTAAGCGTAGGCATAAACTGCTGTAGTTCATGCTGCTACAGCAGTCCTAAGGTGCAAGTTTGATGACTATATAGTATAGCTAGGGAGTTTACCTTGTTCAGGCCGCATTACCCCGGCGCCAAAGACGTGTGGTTGATTCAAGATGATGCGATCCGAATAGAGGTGAAATATGGTTGTCAAGACCGAACAGGTCAACGTAATAAAACGACTCTATTTCGTACGCGTTTGGAAATACATACACGGTATAATATAAACCCCCCGAGGAGATGCGGCAGATGACACAAGAACCACAAAAATAGACAGCAATATCACAACACGCGCTATACTAAACAGAGTAAGACCAAGGAAATAGTAGGCAAACCGAAGCACAACAACCGCAGCAGTTTGTGGTCCGAGTTGCATCGACAGGTTTTCTATACTATTAATCGATCTGATACCAACAGCAGTAGCTATCCTGTCTGCCGTCTCTTCCCTGTTTTCGTCAATTGTGCTCCCCCCGCCGGAACTGATATGGGCTAGGCAGCGCAAAACAATCAAAACAGGCTCGCCGTCCAAATGCTTCCCGTGGGCGTGTACTATCAACATTATATATTCGTGAGGTCGCCAGACTTGCGGTTTTCACTCGCTCTTTGACCGTCAAGATTGTTCAGCATAGACATTGAGAACACGCCCTGATAATTCGCCATCCCAGCATGGGCTATGCTCTTACTACACTTTGTATCTCGCTTACTTCATGTCCTATCTCGGTGGCACAGCGTTAGTACATTGCCGTACGTGCTGTGCGAGGAAACCTGGTGAGATATGACCGAGGGTGTAATACTACCAAACAGTACGATCATATTATTATCAGGATGTCCAAATAATGAAATCATGTCAGTACCTGGTAGGTATTCACCCCGACGAAAACGCACATTTTCTTTTAGAATATTATTGCAATCATGGACATTTACATTGGTTATTACTCACGGGATCTTCCACACATTTTGGTTCATACGCGCATGTAAAAAGAACGACGACTCATTTTTCGCAGGTGATCATATCACTGCAGGTCGCCAGTTTGCGATTTTTTCCATCATCAGACATAAACCTCCTACTCCTTATTAGTGTTTGATACTAGAACTACTAATATAATTGCAGCAGTGCCTGGAGATACGAGTTTTTGTGGCACTGCTCGATGCCTTGTATACTGCTGTAACCAGTACCAGTTGAATGCTCCCTTGACCATGCAGGGAGCCAGCGCAGACACTTTTTGCTTGCCTTGCCAGGACTTTACATGAGTTTGGTGGCACCGCCCTACTGTTGACAGGACAAACATACCTATGCAGCCCACCGCAGGTAAAACTCGAGCTAACTGAAGCAGACCCAATACATCACAACTCAGATTCCATGCATACTTTTTAGCGTTGGTGTGTGTCAGCCTATCTCCCCCTTCTGCATGCTCGAGACCGACAGCAAGTATTACGTCAGCATTTATTTTATCTACTGTACGTGCCTATCAGCACTAGCGAAACGATTCCAAGGTTATGTTAAAACTGGTCACACCCAGTCAACTTTTCGATGCTTTTCGTCTGCTCGTATAGACGTAAACACGATCGCAAACAACCGCTCGTCCCAAGCTCCTGCCGACAGTCACAAGCTGCCTGGCAAACACAGGTAACCCGCAAGCCAGTGTGATATTGATACGGGCTCACTTGCTTTGCCGAGCTATATCCAGCTTATGACAAAGGACAGCGTATTATCATGTTTCGGTGTACGCGACAACGACAGCTGCAGTATGTATACAGCAGTACATGTACTACTGTAAAAGTATCGTGGATCGCTAATCTATTCTCCAGTATATAAATACTGATATGGTCACTATCACCGCAGTACGTCCTAGATTGTTGTTGGTACAAAATCCGTCAATCAATCGCATACGATAATTCATCCCATATTACTGCTGGTATATCCTCTGAAAATGGCAGATTTGGTCCTGTTCACGTGGCATAACTCAATGTCTTGTTATCGCCGGTTAGGTGCTTCATAGATGCGAATAACAGCGCCACACGGCAGGCAGTCCAGCCACCAGCTGTCTGTCTGGCTTCGTTCGTGCTACCTAACCATTTCCTGTCCGTATATGCACCTCTTCCGACACCGTCTATGACCGATCCGCGATGAGCTTATTTTTCAATTTCACCTCTGTTTTTTCCACGAAGTGGGTTTTCATTTTTATATGACATAATAGTATACCAGCTGTAGGTCGTCACCACGTGGATGTGATCAGTATGTAGTATGGCCCAAGTAGTATAATAAATGCTCCGTGCCGGTTCGTTAGTGCTCACCGTCACCCTGAGCACTACCCCCCAGAAGCGCTCACCCCGCGACTCGTCTACTGCCACATTGGCTGTCGGGTGCTCACCTCCACCTTCCAGCTGCGTACGACGACTTACAAATGTTCAACCGATTCCACCAGTTCGTCAGGCCCAAGCTCTACCTAACCAATCTCACTATCAGATTCCATCAAGTCCGCAAAAGAAACATTGCAGAACAGCATCAGATTCCATCAGTTCGCCGAACCCCCCAATTTTGTTTTGCGACACCAGCTCTCGAGCAGCTGGTGCTCGTGTGACCTGCTCTCTCCGACCTACATGGTGCTCGTAGCCCTATCACCACCTCCTGATCCTGCCTGGGTCGATCTCCGGGTTCATCATGTTACGGCAAGCTCCACGGCGTGAGCTGTCAACGCTCACCTGACTCGCCTCCTCAGTTCGTACGTTGGACCCTTCGGCAGTCCCAGTGGCAGGCCAGAGAGCGAAGCAAACGATGACCCAAACCCTCGATTGCGAGCGATGCAGAGACTCGATTATGCCCGTTATCACGCGTAATGAGCTCTGTATGACTTATGAAGGGCACCTGGTTGGCCTATTGAGCCGGTTCGTATTTTGACACAGCTCTGTGCATGGCATTGACGAGCAAACATGCACGTGCGCGCACCGTATCCGGGTGCGGTCGCGTAGCTTGTCACTACAGCAGTTTGGACGTTGCCCACGATGAAATAAGGAACTGCAAGTCCTCTTTCAGTACAGTGTGTAGCACTGGGAGTATCCATACACGCAAAGTAACGGTACAAAGAAATGCTGCACTATCGTTCAGGTGTGCACCACACAATTGTATCTGTACGTGATTGATGTTTTTGCAGAGCCTATCTTTGTTTTATGCACGAATATCCAAGAGTTAATACCATCAATATGCACTTGTGCGGTGGTGTGTTCGATTTGCTGTGTCAGATGAGTTTTTCATCGTTCGAAGCACGCTCTCACGTACCACCGTATCCTGATTGCTGCAGTTTTCAGGGGGATGAACGACGGAAGGAAAAACGAAACATAAAGGGGATATATCTAAGTTTATCTACACGTTCAAGATAAACCCTCTACATATACACCTGCGCATATTTATTTGGAGCAACGTCTTTAAACACCTATGCAGACCGTCTAGTACGCGCTTCGAGCCAGGAAATAAACCGCGTTACTGGGTATAACAACGGTAATGTGGCCGGAACGAAATGGTTGAATACCCTAATCGAGACGGTACTGAGTGTAGGATGCAGAATGTATGCCTGACACAGAATCCGAACCGTATCCACGACACCAGGAATCGGCCAAAGCAACAGTTTAGCGTTCCACCGAAAATAGTTGCCGTTTATCCAGTGGATGTGTCACAGTGATAGACACAGGACAGAGTGGATGAAGTTATTTTTCGATGTCTTGCGTTCGCTCAGCCGAGTGAAACGCAAGGGGGGGGGGGAGAGCACATCCAAGGTAATGGGATTACTGCTGTCATCCTAACCCTTGGCAGAGGATGTCTTAGATAATGGGACTACTGTACTTTGGGCGGTCAACCCCACCCGGGCTTGAATCGCTCCTACGATGAAAACGCGCATCTACTTGAAGGATAGCCAAGGTAAGGATTTCTGTGAGCGGTCGTAGAGTTCCCCTAAGAGGAAGAGGTTAATGAGTTAATCAACACCAAGGTAAAAGGGTGATTCAGGACGCGGACAATCGACCCCGATGTGAAGACGTTGGAATTAATAAAACAATCGACTCCAAAAGCATATAGGGATCGCTCCGAAACGCGAAGCAGCCGAGAGTAGAGTTCCTATTCTCCTGGCGACCGTCCTCAAAGATCGAATGCTCGAAAAGCAGGTAAAAATCATGGAAGGCGGCTTTATGAGTCAATTGAGTGCCACAATCCTTGAGAAATACGGGAGTGTGATCAATGTCGCGAAAGCAGAAGGCTTTCTAACTGTGTGCCACTCTTGAGGCAAACTAGGAGGGTCATGAATGAGACAGAAAGGCTGCTAGATCCGGAATTTTCACGGATACGGCAAAGAAGGCAAGTAGAGTCAAGCCCAACGAAACCGGAGTTAAAGGTAACCGGCCCCAGAGCCACCACGGGTACTACCAAGGAGGTAACAGAGTCACGCCCAACGAAGTCAGAGATAACGGTAACTGGCTGGTAAACGGCGCCAAACGCTAAAAACAGACCGGCGTGTCTCGACAACTATTTGCACGAGTGGGAGTGGTCAATCCAGGGGTAAGTCCATAACACTCCAAGATCAACGCTATGCTCAACTTGCTCAGGCCAACGTACTGGGAAAGGTGAGGCCCTTGGTTAGCGTGGCATGGTACCGGTGAGCAAGTGCCTCAATACCGGCCACTAGCATAACGAACGAACCTGTCCCGGCCAGACAGAAACGTCCGACACATGCAAGTGATTGAGAACGAAGAAAGGGTCTTGCCAGGTACACACGAACTCCGAGCGTGTCATCGAGTGTACTGTCGCCTTGAGTCAATCAGGCAATGCTGGGCGGTCGTCCACGCCACAGGAGGACGACGGTCTTCGCAGTGGGAATCAAGACATTTCATGAATGCTCCGACCTGGTAATGCCGTCGATATGGCTCGCGCACCTGGTCGGGGGATCGGATAGAAGACTTGCCGAGAAATACACTTTGGCGGAAACCGTTGTACACGATGACCAATCCCAAGCTCGCGGGGGACGTCGCAAACACGTGAGTATTCGAGTACGTTTTGACTGGATTGACGAGAAACTTCGAGAGTATTACTCAGCTGCAGCTGCACGTATTCCAGGTGGAGACACGTAAGTATGGGAGTAGTCCCCAATGGGATCCGGATGAGGTGAGTACAGGTTTCACCTCCAGGCAGCTGTATAGATTTCACGCTTTGTATGGACTGCACCAGGGTTCAGACCGCCGTTCTCGCCCGCCGGAGATGTCAATAAGGAAAGAGCGAGAAACGGCTTCCAGAGTAGCGAGAGAGGCACACCAGCTAGATACCAAGGTCAAAAGGGAGTTTCCAGACGTTCGAAGGCGGCAAACGTTCATCGAAGAAGTGTACGACGTTTGCCATTAATAGCGGGCGAGTGGGGTGTCCAGATAGCAGTTCAAGCGTCAAGTTTAAACCGAAGGAAGCAGCTGGCGACAATTTCAGCCTAAACCGTTTGTTGAAGCGGTGGGTCTGGCTGGAAAAGGGAAGAAGATATGGAGGAATAGAATCGCCGGAGCTACAGCGGAGGAAAGCCTAAACCGTTGGTCCAAACGGCGGGTCTGGCGGGAATGGAATGGGCAGGGGGGTAAGAAAGAGAAGCAAGGGAGGGCGCTGGCGACCACCCCGGCCTAAACCGTTGGTCCAAACGGCGGGTCTGGCGGGGATGGAATGGGCAGGGGGGGAGAAAAGGAAGGAGTTCGTCATCCGGGGCCGCTCTTTCTTAAGATCTGGAAAATAGCACCATACCTGGGGGGGTGTTGCGGCGGAGGAACGTGGGAGCAATCTAAAGTACGACGGGTCGAGGCATGCAGTCACGAGTCGTCAGGCGCAGAGTAGTGGCGGACCACTCTGTGGGTGCGGGACTTGCGTTTCATTTAGCAGACAGTTTCAGTCTGCAGAATGTCAAACGCCTGCCCAAGGTGAACGACGCATGCCGCGTTGTGGCCAACACCGAGTGTTTTTTAGACGCTACCCAGGCAAGGAAGAGAGTACGTGCAAAACCTAAAAAGTGGATTACAGGACTGAAAACTAAAGGATTAAATGATTAAAGGTTAAACTGACTGTTCGCTCGGATATACGCATCATTACGCGTGATAACGGGCATAATCGAGTATCTGCATCGCTCGCAATCGAGGGGTTTGGTCATCGTTTGCTTCGCTCTCGCCTGAGCGAAGCCCTGTAGCCGCTGGAACTGCCGAAGGGTCCAACGTACGAACTGAGGAGGCGAGTCTGGTGAGCGTTGACAGCTCACCCCGGAGAGCTTGCCGTAACACAACTCACGCCGTGGAGCTTGCCGTAACACCACGACGACCAAAAGGTACTTGTTGCCAGCCAGAGACTCCTGCTTAAGGTTATCTACCTCGAGAACTTCCCAGGGCCGTAAGAACCGGGCCGGCATCATAGCCACGCGTTGACTACTGGCCCTCTTCCTTCTCCTGCACCCGCACGAAAGCACATAGTCGCGCACGTCCCTGATTAGAGTCGGCCAGCTGTACTTCCCTTTAACTAGCAGCGTTGTACGTGCCACCCCTGGGTGACCGAACGTGCTGTGAACCAACTTTGGTTCCTCTTTTCTTGGGGTGTGCCCTAGGATCCCCTCATCGTCCAACAGGTACGAACCGTCTACGCCGGAGCTTTTGTTAGCTAAGATAGGTCCTAGCACTCCGTCCCTGCTCTGAGCTTCCGCTAGCCGTTGCGCATCCTGCAGTGTAGCGGCTGTCCGTGATAATAGGGGCGGAGGGGGGATTGCAGACTCCAAGTCCCTCGACGCGTCTCCCCGGGGTGCATCAGTTGGGTTCTCGGATACGGCGTCGGGCGGGGGAAGGGGTAGTCGTACCAGCTTGGGGGTTTGTGTCGAGGTGCGGGATGATGACCGTGTTACCGCTCTTCCCGGGGGATATCACCTTCTTCGCCTACGTCTCTGATTCGCCCATCGTCCAATTCCGGGAGTTTCGGGAGCGGCCGGAATCCCCCACTCATTCATCTTTCCACCCCTACCGGAGTGAGGGCCACCCCTGCCGCAGCTATGGCGTCTACTGCTGCCAGAGCGTCCACCTGGTCGGCCCCGAGTTCCGTATAGGAGATACCGTCCAACACCGGTCCCTCCGGCCCCCTGTACGTCTGACGGCTCAACCCATCGTCCGGAAATGCGTCATCGATGTCCTCCCGTGGTTGTGTAGAGCGCGATAGCCTCGATAGCGCGACGGGGAGTTGGTGGCGGACACCCGGCCGCCATTGCAGTTCCATATCATATTCGTTAAGGCGAAGGGACCACCGGTGTAACTTCGCGGAGAGATTTTGGCTTTTGAACAGCCAGATTAACGCCGAGCAGTCGGTGATCAGAGTGAACCTCCTCCCCCACAAGTATGGTCTGAAGTGTGTCACTGCCCACAACACCGCCATCACCTCTCGCTCCGTGAACGACCTCCTCGAGTCGGCTCGTGACCACTTGTGGCTGGCGAATGCTACCACGTGCTCTGAGTCGTCGATTACTTGGGTGAGTGCCGCCCCTGACCCCAACTCGGTGGCATCCGTGAGTAACTGACATGACGTGTTCCTGTCAGGCATGGCCAGGATTGGGGGTGAGGTCAGCGCCTGAACCAGTCTCGCCAGCGCCCTGTCTTGTTCCTCCCCCCACGGCACTTTCATCTTTTGCGCCCGTTTCGACGAAAACTTCTTGTCTCGAAGTAGATTCGAGATAGGAGCTACGAGGGCGCTGTATCGGGGTACGAACTTCCTCAGGTAACCGGTCATACCCAACACGGCTCTCACCTCCTCCACTGTATCGGCCTTGGTGAGCTGGGCGACGGCGTCGATTTTGGACTGCGACGGACGCACTCCCAGCCTGTCCACCACCATGCCAACAAACTCCTGCTGCGGGCAGCACCACCAGGATTTTGAGAAGTTCACCGACAGGCCCGCCGCAGATAGTTTCTCTAGCACTTGCCTCACAAGGGCCAGACGTCCTTCCACCTTCTTGGTGTAGATGATGATGTCGTCAAGCCAGTTCTGTACTCGTTTGCCTTTCAGCAGGTCGAGGGCCCCACCAACAAAAGCGGCGAAGCCTGCTGGTGAAGTCTTCAATCCAAATCCGCATCGGTTGAGTTCCCACAACGTCCCGTGAGCGTCTCGGAACGCGGTCTTATGCTTGTCTTCTTCGGCGATCTCCAGTTGGGTGAAGCCCGACGCTAGGTCTATCGAAGTGAAGCAGCCTGCCCCCTTCATGCCATCGAAGATGCTTTGGATGTCTCCGAGGCCTCCACTGTCCGACGTTAGCAACGTGTTGAGAGCTCGATAATCCTGGCAAACCCTCGCCGTCCCATCTTTCTGGCGGACGACCACGCCGCTAGGCGCCCATGCCGATGACGACCTGCGGATGGCCCTGGATTCAAACTGCTTCGCCACTTCACTCTGAATCATGGCTTCCTCCTCCGGCGAGTATCGCCGTGGTTTGGCTGCGGGTGGCGTGCTATCTTCTCTGATCAAGGGTAGCCGAAGCTTGGCCCCTTTGCACGCGGGGACGATCTTTGGGTTAGCTGGGAACAGTCCTCTGTCGCGGTAGATCCGCAGTAGCTCAACTAAATCCGCCTTGTACCCTTGGCTGAGCTGCCCCATGTTGGCTTCTACCAGGTCGACCCCTGCGTGTTCTGCAACCCTTTCTCCGTCTTCCATTTGCCTTTCCGCTCCCCTTCCGTCTACCTCCGAGCCTGGGATCCTCTCCTCCGGTTGCTGCAGCTGTAACCGCATCTTTTCGCCGCATCCTCTCGGTGTCGCTCGCGTTGGTTGCGTGTACCTTCGCCACTACAAGACCTTTCTGGATAGCTAGTGGCGCCTTTGTCCGATTGACGACTTTGCGCTGGAGGGGGTTGCCCGCGTACCACCACTGTACTCCCCTCGCTACCCCCAACTCAGCTCCGAGCTCCATATCGAACGGCCTCATCGGGGCTACCAATACTAGTTGTCTGTCCTGGGGCTGGGGACTCCTCACAAAGGCTTCCGTCTCCACACTGACGAAACCCCCCGACTCTACCTTCTTCGCCATGCGCAGGTACCACTGCAAGCTGTCGTCGTCCTCCCACGCCACTTCGCTTTCTCTCGGAGTTGTCGCAGGCCTTGCCAGGCCCTCAGGTTCCTCTGTCGTTCGTGTCGACGCAACGGCGCAGAAACGATCTCACGCTTTCTCCATTGTTTCTGTTGCCGCCGTAGGCGTTCCCTCGCTGCTCCTACGCCTCGTTCGCCAGCCCGTCACCTTCCCCTGCCGCTGCACTGAACTTCCTGCCTTCAATCGTGGTACCCACGGCGACTCCAGAGCTGGCTTGAAGCCTCCCCCTTCTGCGAAATTGATGATGCTCTCGTTTAGTCTCAGGAATGCAGCGCCTAAGATCAGTCCGTAGGGTAGCCTTTCCACCACCGGCACCGTTATCCTGCGGACCCGGTCCTCCGGCGTGAATACCAACGGAATGTCGCATGATCCTACGACGGTCATGGGGGGAACTCTACTCCGAGTTGGGTTGGTCGCTCTGAGCAATCCCTTATCCTTGGTGCTGACCATCCTCTGCCCCCCCCTTGCGCTTCGCTCGACCGAGCGGACGAAAGCCTCCGACACGTATTCCCCCCCCCCCTGCTCCCGTGTCGACCAACACGTCCACCGGCAACCGACAGCTACTCCTGGTAGGATGCCAGTCTGTTGCCCTGACCCCCACCTGTCTCGTGTTCACGTTGACACCCTTGATGGATGTGATGGTTGGCATTTCCGTATCCGTCCCCCCTTGTCGCTTTGCTGGGTTCCCCAGAGGAAGTTCCCCTGGGGCGCACCTTCAGGCGTCCTGGTCCGGGGTCAGGGTTTTGACCGACTGTGTCCGCCCCGTATGCTTAGGGTTAGCTCGGCCCGTGTCAGCTCCAGTAGAGCCGCTGCCTCGCTGTGGGGGTAGTGGCCGAACGGTATGGTTGTGCTTTCTTGTGAAAAGCCTCATCCGTTCCGTTGCTGATGGGGGCATTCGTCGCCTCTGGCGTGATAGAAGCAGACCTTGTAGTGCCTAATGGACTCGTTGATGATTCCAGGGTCGTCCGATGGGTCCGGCAGGCCCTCTTCCGTTGCCACCTGGTCCGATTCCTTGTCGTTGTTCCTACCGGCGGTTGGGGCTGACCGTCCCTCCTTTCTGGTGCGGTCGTTGCGCTTGGTAGGCCTTCTTTCCAGAAAGGGGGTCTCGTGTCGACCCGGAGTGGAAGCTGCCACATTTGCGAATGCCGCTGCTGGTTCACCTTGACTGGATTTGGTGTCCTCGTCCTCCCCGTGCGCTTGGGAAACCAGGCTTTCCAATAACGCCATGACTGGTTCTGCTAGCGCCCGCACCGCGTTGAGGTGTCCCGATGCCCTGCGCTTGCCCCTTCTGAATGTGTCTCTTGTCGGAGTTGTGTCCTCTTCCTCTTCGTCCAAGTATCTCTTCAAGCTCCGTAACGCGACCGCTCCGAGTGCCCG
This sequence comes from Macrocystis pyrifera, assembly GCA_031763025.1. NCBI lineage: Eukaryota > Phaeophyceae > Laminariales > Laminariaceae > Macrocystis > Macrocystis pyrifera. The sequence goes on from JASSKH010000009.1 coordinate 14,880,013, forward strand.
GCTTCGACTCGTCGGAGTAGCGCTTTCCGCACTTGAATGGTAGCGGGGTGCCCTGCCGGCCAAGTCGAACACGAAGCTACCGTAGATAGTTCTTGAGATGCTTCCCCGCTGTATCATATACTCCGACCCTGGGTTGTTGACATCCACGGGCATTCGTGCTAGCTGTGTTGTGATTTCCTTCTGCACCAGGACCAGATGAGACTCCAGCGACAGGCTGTCGAGCATGGGTGGGAGGAACAGGTCGAGCGCTCGTTCTACCAGGGTGATCAGATCCATCTCTGTGATGAAGCGCCAGAAGTATACTTCCTCCGAGGCATAAGGCCTGGAGTGGTCGACTTGAGCCGCCCTCATGTGGAATACCAACCTTGTCGACGCGGACAGCCAGGCTTCGCCCTTCGTAAGTTTGATGTTCAGCGCCAGTCGAGCTGTCTCTCGGGTCCCGCCTTGTTTCGACACCTCCGCTACAAGCAGGCGGGCCCAGTCTGTGACCGTGACTTGATCAAACGGAACAAGCGCCCGTCCGCCCTGCACCGGGTAAATTTCTACCACCGTGTTGTACACCATCGCGTCCCGCATGGCTAGGTTGGGTGAGACCAGCTTCATGAAGCATTCCACTCTCATGGGAGTCAGGCTGTCCGCCTGGGGAGGATGGATGCTGGAACCATTTGCCGCTGTTTGATCCACGGGCATGGCCCACATCCCACCCTCCTCACCTTCCATCACCTTTTTCAACCGGTTGAAGAAGACGACTGGGTCGTTCCTTGACGAGAGTGGTTTTTGCTGTCCTGTGGAAAGGCCTACAAACGCGTGTCCTTCCCCGTCCGTGAGGGGTTTCGTCAGGGAGACAATACGCTTGGTGTCGCTCTTGCATCCTTGCGCCTGTAGCTTTGACCATCCTCTCCCGGCGTGAAAGGCGTAGCACGCGGGGACAGCTTAAAGTGGTGGGGGTTAACAGGGGCCGGCGGCGTCGCTAGGTTGTACGGTGTCTGCGATGCCTGTCCTGCTTCGAGTGTTACCGACCCTTGAGGAATCATTCACTGAGACGGGCTCCTGTCCGGAAGACCGTATTGCAGGGGTTGCCCCCAGGCGAGAGGGGCCCCTGCCGGAGCCGGCGCGAGTGCCCCGTACTGCCCGTACTGGCTAAGGTGCAGTGGTTGTTGGAACTGTATCTGCTGTGGCCACTGTTGGTACTGGGGTCCATACTGATTGGGTTGCGGTGGATGCTAGAAGGACATCCGTTGTGGCCACTGTGGGTACTGGAAGTGCGGGGTTCCCCTGTCTGTAGCTGAAGGCGGGAGCGCCAATGATGGCAGTTGCGGTGGCTGTCCCGGTTGTGGCGGCGTCTCGAGCGATTGTTGGTCCGGTTCTCCCGCAACCAACGGCGCCGGAGACTAGGGTTTCTGTTGGGGCGGCAGCAGAAAGTTCGACTGCACCGGGCGCTGTTGGCGGGGTGGCGGAGGCGGCGGATTCAGGCCTCCTCCCCTGTCGGCGGGTGACGCACTAGTTCCCATCTCCATTAACGTAACCGACTGGGGAAAGCGTCGAGGCGGCGGACGTGGCGGCGTTTCCCCACCCACCGAGGCTTGCAGTTACGACGACGACATGATCCTCCTCCTGATTTGGTTCTGACTATATTTCTTCTCTTCTTTCTTCCTTGTTCACTCTTGTACGCTCCTTGTTCTCCCCTTGTGTTTTTTGTGTGCTTTTTTTTATATTTTTCTGGCAACAGCGGCGACCGGGATAGTGTGACGTTTAGGCGGTTTTGAGGGTTGTCTCGGAACCGTATTGCATCTGCTCATGTGGGTCTTTCGTATGTGCATACCTACGAGGTGTGTATTGTTTGTGTTCTATTCATTTGCTTCTCCCCTTTGCATCCATTACCAAGTATGTAACGGAGTGAGCACAAACCAAACACCCCCCCAATCCCAACGAAACATACGTCCCAGGGGAGGGCTCACCCTCATATTGCCCCTATCATGACCAGTGCTCACCTTCACTGTCACGGTGATATGCCCTCAGTGCTTACCTTCACTGAACTCGACCTACGGTGGCGCTCGCCTCGCCACAAAACCAGACCCCATGACACTCAAATGCACACAAACCTACCGATCTCCTGGAATCCCCACAGCATCCAATCCTGAGGGAGGGGCTCACCTTCACCTCCCCTCTCAGCGATAGCACAATGACAAGTGCTTACCTCCACTTGCAAGGTGCTACACTCATCAGTGCTCGCCTTCACTGAGGTCAATCAGCGGGGGCGCTCACCTCGCCATCCTGCCCGCTAGAAATGACAAGTTCTCACTCCCCAGCATGTTACCACCCAACAGTACCAAGCATACTGTCATACAACCCCAACAACAGCTGTTATGCGAACATCTCAGGCATGCTATCATACCAAGAAGGCCAAGAGTACTATCCGTCATGCAACCCGAACAACAGCCGAAATGCACATCCCACGCTTCCTATTGTGCCAAGAATACCAGACATACTAGCATACAACCCCTCTGGTTGATACGTGCAAATCAGGCTGTGAATAACATGAACACGTGCAAAGATGGCAACTCACTCCTAAGCAACAGGTGCAGAATGCCGGTATATTGCCACGGTTGTGCTGATCGTACGCTGCTGCTGTGGTATTGTCGTTGCCAGTTCGTGCCAGGTCTGTGTACTACTGTGCGTGTGGCTTTAGTTCATCCCTGCTCCACAGCAGAAATTATGGACTAACAAAAAATTGTCAGATCATACCATGAGTCACAGCCAGTGTGTGGATCACTGCTGTGTCTATACCTAGTGAGGACATTTGCGTGGGTGCATACCGAGTGTGGTCATTTGTGTATCGCTCCCGTATTTTCCATACACCAAGGTTGTTTTTGACGGGCACGCAAAATAACAACAATAGTGTACCACCACGAACTGCAGCAATGCACGTAGAGGACTATACTCGCTTGATAATCAGCAATATTGTGGCCGAATCGTAAACCATTAACACAACCTGTGGTGCACCTAACTCAGCCAAGCACTCTTCCTTCGACTCAGTTGTATTTCTGATGGGCCACTTTGTTTTCTGAGGTTTTCGAGGTTCCTGCGTACCAGTACTCAATTTTGTGCCAGGTCCATCGATATCACTACCCTTGCAGCATTGAGCATTTACCCCCACGTATGCGATAATGTATACCTCATACTCACCCAAACAAAGCAATCTATCACCCCCCCCCCTTGTTTTGTGTGCTTATGACACCGCATTGACAGAAACAGGTGCGTTGGAAGGCTGGCCCAGTTCGTAGTGGTAGTATGTAATTTATCATGATATCTTTGTACGGTCCGTCCAGCAGGGCAACATGTCCGCTCATACTTGGTACTCGTTTAGGTGTTTACCGTAGGTTTTAGTGTGGCGCTCGAAGCAGGTTTTCTTATTCGTAGGTGAATACTGCTGTACTTCATACATACCGATACTTGATCACTACATGCCGCTATTTAAAAATAATCGTAGGCATAACTTGCTGTAGTTCGTGCTGCTACAGCAGTCCTAAGGTGCAAGTTTGATGACTACCAGGTATGTAGTATAGCTAGGGAGTTTGCCTTATTCAAGCCCCATTACCCCGGCGCCAAAGATGTGTGGTTGATTAAAGGTTATGCGATCCGAATAGAGGTGAAATATGGTTGTCAAGACCGAACAGGTCAACGTAACAAAACGACTCTATTTCGTACGCGTTTGGAAATACATATTATACCCGGTATAACATAAACCACGTGTCGTGCCCCCCGAGGAGATGTGGCAGATGACACAAGAACCAGAAAACTATACAGCAGTATCACAACACGCGCTATACTAAACAGAGTAAGACCAAGGAAATAGCAGGCAAACCGAAGCACAATAGCCGCAACAGTTTGTGGTACGAGTTGCATCGACAGGTTTTACATACTATTAGTCGATCTGATACCAACAGCAGTAGCTATCCTGTCTGCCGTCTCTTCCCTGTTTTTTTCAACCGTGCTCCCCGCCCGGAACTGATATGGGCTAGGCAGCGCAAAACAAACAAAACAGGCTCGCCGTCCATATGCTGCCCGTGGGCGTGTACTATCAACATTATATATTCTTGAGGTCTGGAACTTGCGGTTTTCGCTCGCTCTTTGACCTTTCAGGATTGTCAGCATAGACATTGAAAACGCCCTGATAATTCGCCATCCCAGCATGGGCTATGCTCTTACCACACTTTATATCTCGCTTACTTCATGTCCCTATTAATAGTCCTATCTCGGTGACACAGCGGTACGTCGTAGTGCATTGCCGTACGTGCTGTACGAGGAAACCTGGCGAGATATGCCCGAGGGTGTAATACTACCAAACAGTACGATCATATTAGGATCACAATGTCCAAACAGTAAAAAATCATACCAGTACCTGGTAAGTATCATACCAGTACCTGGTAAGTATTCATCCCGACGAAAACACACATTTTCTTTTGGAATATTATTACAATCATGGACATTTACCTTGGTTGTTACTCACGGGATATTTTACACCTTTTCGTTCATGTGTAAAAAGAACGACGACTCATTTTTCGCAGGTGATCATATCACTGCAGGTCGCCAGTTTGCGATTTTTTCCATCATCAGACATAAACCTCCTACTCCTTATTAGTGTTGATACTAGATCTACTAATATAATTGCAGTAGTGCCTGGAGATACGAGTGTTTGTGGCACTGTTCGATGCCTTGGATACTCGACTACATCCTAACCCGTCAAGCCCATCGACCTAGAGTACAAGATGTTAAAGTCGTCCCACAGATGTAAAGTCGTCCCACAGCCTCCTGCCCCAGCTAAGGCTGACTCAGACCACAACATCTTGTATGTCAAAGTCCGACTCAGTGGTCACTTTGCGTCCAACAGACAAATACGTAGACCGACAAAACGCCGAGAGTTCGACAGGCAGCTTTTTATGTCCGATGGAAAGTGTCGTGAACGAGTAGTCGCGAGGGTCATCTCCACTCTCAACCAGCCTAACCAGCCCCGTAATACGTCTGGCATGGTTGAGTTTTTCACTGCGGCTATTATTGATGCGGTCGAACAAGAGGTACCACCCCCTCCACGTCGCCACCGCAGACATGGATGGTGTGAGTCTGCCGAAACCGTGACCGCATTCATATTAGCATGGACAGCGAGGGAGGATGCACGGCAATTCTTGCGTGCCCACCCCCAGAATAGAACCGCGTGGAAGACACTGAGATTTGCGTGTGCGAACCTGCAGAAGGTGATTGCCGCAGGACTGCATGCGTACTTCGAAGCGTACCTCGCTGAAACCGAACGACTACTAGCGAACAACGACCAGAGAGGCTTTTACAAGCACCTTAAGAGTACGGTAGGATTGGAAGGGACTAAAGCGAGAACCGAACAGTTCATTAGGGACGAGGATGGCACGCTGTTGCGGGATAAGGTGCGAATTCGTGAACGGTGGGGGAGGTTTTACCACAAACTTTTGAACACGAAATCGCTTAAACTCGATTCCACGATCATCGACCTCTTGTTCGGTTCTCGCTTTAGTCCCCTACTTGTGAAAATCGACATCATTTCAATAAAAAAAAGCTACAGTTACAAAACGAGACTGTCAGGTTTCGGACCAATGGAAGGCTGAGGGTGACTTGAGGCAAAGCAGAAATCACTCTGGAAACTATGCGAATCGCTATCTGGCTTATCGGCGTGGTCAGCGGTGCTCGGGCATGCGGATCTATGGCGGCCCCACAAGGTAAGAGGGTTACCAAGGTCGTGAGACATGTCGCCTGCCAAAATTTGGTGGTGTCCGGTGCACTGTGTGTCGAGAGCTGGTGTGGGCGTGTTCTAGTCACCGACAACCCTGGTTAGACCGCCTCTTGAGCCCGTGGCTAAGGCGTCCTACCCCTGTGCTCGTCTCACAGACCGCGCAGCCTACCAAATAAAGGCTTGACCTCACCGCCGTGTTGTTTGAAGGTGATCCCTCCCCCGCAGCGTCGCAAACGAGCATGTATAAGTCGACTTTGGGCCCAAAAGGTCTGAGGTTGGTCCGAAATCTGGACCGGAGGGGTGGCCAGGGTTATCGAGGCGTACTTGTACAAGTATCCACGCTGCACACACAACACAAACACACACCACCAACCACGGCAATCACTGTCGCTGCCGTGATGTGTGGTCCATCACCTGCGGTGGAATTGGCGCACGAGGTGCCGTACAGCAGTAGAAATTCATGTTTTGGTTATGCAGGTCTGGTAAGGTAACATTGTGCTTAGGACCCACCCATGCGAAGACAGGGCCATATGTACCCGTTTTGAGTCCCGCCGTTCTCTTTGGCTTTGGCATACTCGGCCAAATGTCTCGCAGCCCAAGGTAGCTGACATCCAGACGAATCTGTAGACCTAAGATCCTGCGATGTACCCCAACGCTGCGGGCCTGGTTGGACCAATACCGTAAACCTTTCATGCCAGAAAAAACGTCTTATATCGTTCAAAAAACGTGATTTTTGTGCCAGTTTAAGTATGTGCACGCTCCCCGACTGGTAAGGAAGCTTGCTGGATTCACCCGTATTGGGGGCAGCTATTCTTCTATGGTTTTTCCCGTTGGGCAGAACGCCTACTCCATAGAACATGGTAATTTATACGTAGACGATTCTGTAGGTCTCTCTTGAGTCTTGCAGCCCAAGGTAGCGGTGCGGTTTGATCCAATGACGTAAACCTAGAATGCTCGAAAAAATGTCGTAAAATCCTTGAAAAAATGATGTTTTTGTACCATTTTTAGTATGCGCAGGCTAGCCTACCGGTAAGAAAGCTTGCTGGATTCACCCGTATTGGGGGCAGCCATTCTTCTATGGTTTTTCCCGTTGGACAGAACGCCTACTCCATAGAACATGGTAATTTACACGTAGATGATTCTGTAGGCCTCTCTTGAGTCTTGCAGCCCAAGGTAGCGGAGCGGTTTGATCCGATGACGTACCTAGAATGCTCGAAAAAATGTCGAAAAAATCCTTGAAAAAATGATGTATTTGTAGCATTTTTAGTACGCGCAGGCTAGCCTACGGGTAAGAAAGCTTGTCGGAACCACCCGTAACGGGGGCAACCATTCAATGTTTGTTCGTCTTGGACAGAACGCCTACTCCATAAAATATGGCTGAATTCCGGACGCATCCATGAACCCGATGCCCATGTTATTGCACTATCCTGCAATGAAGAAAAATACAGTACCACATACCTACTGCTGTTTATAAACGGCCTTTTCCGCCATTCAAACGGTGCTGTGGTACCGTTACCGTTATTTGCATGTGCAAGCTTGCCCACCTGTTGCAAAACAAAAGAACGTCAGGTGCACCCGCTTTTGCGCTGCTGTTCATCGTGATCTCGATACGGTGCTCACAAGGTCAGGGATGGGATATAGATGACGTGAAGACGGTCCTATCAATAGCCCTCAAGTATACTTGCATTATGATGTTGTCAAGAAAACACCAAAACCGTGAGTGTGACATACTGCAAACACCGGCGTAGCGTTCAATAACAAAACCGCCTTCTCTTGTGCTGTGGGGATCATACGCAGGCGCGCACACAGTGCCTGTTCCGGTGAATGCTTCGGCGATGGATCTTCCTGCGATGTTGTGCGCTCAGCCACGACCGAGTCACTGGCGCAAGCAGGAAGAAGTTGAACGTGACCTGGGGCTCGAGGAGCAGGCCGTCAGCAAGTATTTTAGGAATTTGTGCGGAGGCACGCATGGCAGGAAGAATTACGACGAGGCCGTTTCGCTCCCGCGGCATCAATAATAAAAAAAAGTATTCTTATTTCTCGTCCTGGGGGGGGGTGCATGGTGTACTACCAACACATGAACGCTTTGCTTTGCTCGCACCCCAAACATGTTGTAAACAATTTAACTTTTCGACTTGATTAGGTTTCGTGTGTCGCGGATGCCATTGCCAATAACTAAGCGTATCCCTTTTTATTTGGCTACGGAAACAAGAAGGAACGCGTTCGTCGCTAAGCCCAAACACCAAAACCTTGTCGGACAATCGGAAAATTACAGCAAGTTTTAGCCCTGGCGTCCAAACTAGACCCTGCTCGCTCACCTGCCTAACTACCACCCACGAAAAAATTCCATCGATTTCAAAGGACAAAACAACTTCAGATATAGCGCATGCGTTCATACCACCATAGCGCCAGCATCCGTTCTACGAGCAAACTCCATCTTACAACAAACATCTTCATTGCGCCCAGCAGTAACTGAACATAGGCACACACTGCTTATCCCTAACCCAAGACACAATGTGCTCAGACACAATGTACTGCGGCGAATCTGGAATTATTACTCGCAACGAAGTACAACACGTTTTCGTCTGCGCTGCATCTCTACTTGTGGTGCTCGAAAACGCCAGTCGGGGGGGAGGTTCGGGGGGGGGGGTGGCGAGGATACCCTCCACCCCACCCCCCCGAAAAAAACAAATTAAAACGCCTATTGAGATTCTTCATCACTTCTGCCTAAAAACCGCCAGCACGACCTCCTGGGGAACAACCTCCGTCATGCCGGGTGGGGATGTTTGGGGCGGGGGCGGGGGGGGGGGCACGAGAGTGGACCCCCCTCATAAAGAAAACATGCTCGCTCAATCAGATTCTCAATCACTCATGCCTAAGCAACGCCAGGGGGGGGGGGGGTAGCTGGGGGGGGGGGGGAAGGAGGGGAGAGGTGTACTCATTTTCTGTTCGCCTCACATCAATTGAACACTGACCACTCCTCCCTTCCGAGACGGAGCACCGTTCATGCTCGTAATAAAGCCACCACCACCAGCAGTTGGGCGCTCACTACGTTTTCTTGACTATAATTCATAGGTACATTTTGCTCATCTTATCCCCTTGCTGTTTCGCCGTCTGCGGCCATCGTCTCTCTCCTACAATACAGGTCCTTTAGTCACTGCTATCTAGTGTACCTAATGTAAAAGCGACGAGGGTATAGCCCCTACCCCCCCCCCCCCCCCCAAGAAAAAACCCCCTACACTTTCTTCATCAATTCTGTCCAAGTAACGCCAGCGCAACCTCATTGGGAACACCCTTCGTGTGCTCGGGCGGGAGTGTTTGTAGGAGGGGGGGCGACGAGGGTAGACCCCCTCAAAAACAAAAATTACTAGCCTAACGAGATTATTCACTTGTGCCTAAGCACGCCAGCACAACCTCCTTGGGAATACCCTCCATGACGTCCCCACTAAATATCCCCATCATGCGCTTCAAGCACCGGCCACGCTTGCATTGATTGCCGGCATCCCTGCACCCAATCCCACCAGCCGCGTTGTACTTCAAACAACTTCTCACGGTGCGTGCGAGGATGTAGGGCACAGCGTCATCACCTCCGCGCTTTTTCTGGTGCTCGAAATTGGCCTGCACACGGGCCGGACGGCGGATGGGGGGTGGGGAGGGGGGTGGGGGGGGGGGGGTGCACTCATTATCATGCATGGCCATAGTCGTATGACGAGGGGGGTACTCAATATCATGCATGCCCGTAGTCGTATGACCATACACCCTCGCATCCCTACAATGCCGGTACGGAGCGCGTCGGGTTTCCAACGACCAGGCAGACGGTGCTTGCACCAAGCGCCAAGCGCCGTGAGGCGTTGGGCAAGTCGCATGAAGGGTGAGCTGCATCCTACTAACAACCGTTTGAGAGGCGGATTTTCTTGCATATTGGTCACAGCATCAATGCATTTATGGAATTTCTGGTGTGGCCACCTCGATAGACTATAGCAAATAGGACCTGCGGTACGCCCAAAAAACTATACATGTTCATCTTTGTACTATTACGGGGGTCCATAGTTAACGGGACCAAATTTTGTTAGTAAGAATAGGTAAATATATAGGTTTTTGTGTATACCATAGGTCCTATTAACTATGGACCCCCGTAATAACAATATTTCGTTGTATTTACTATGGTCCCCCGTACTAACTCGACACTGCGGCGCACTATGCTCCCCTCTTGTAGTGTCATGCGTGTACTACTGCTGTACAATACGACAGATCATCGATCCCTACTTCCTGATCGACATACATGAGAACTGATCTGTTACGAATCTTGTATGGTATAGATTACGTCCGCGGCAGCTCGTTACAAGGGAGGCACGAGGCGTGCAATCTGAATGAACTATTATACGGGGGGCCATAGTAAACAGGACCAACGGTACACACAACAATTTATGTATTTACCTGTTTTGAATAAAAAAAATTGGTCCTATTTTTTATGGGTCCCTCGTAATAACACGACTACTGCTGATAATAGTAAAATCTGCGCCAACTAAAAAAAATGTATACACAGATCCCGCACAGCATCTTACAACGGAAGGTTAGGTCAGTCAAATATATGCCGCAGACAATGAACTACTGCTGTTGCACACCGTGCAAGGTGTTTGTACAAGCACGGTTTTCAACACGGCGGTGTCTTGTGTTTCGGGCCATTTGCGTACGTACGTACGTACACGTCTCTGCTCCTGGTATAATAGAACACTACACAAAAAAAGCCTGGGGGAAAAAGCGCGTAATAAAACAAGGTCGATCGATATACATTTCCCCAGTCATATTTATTTTTCTCTGCTGCAAGGCAGGTAATCTATTATTTACGGGCGACCATAGTAAATAGCACCTGTGGTGCAGACAAAAACCTACATATTGATCTATATTTTTTCTGACAATATTTGGTCCTGTTTACTATGGACCCCCGTAATAGAACCAACACCACACAAGACAGTGAGCAAATACCAGTGGTGTGATCATTGTTCCGTCCCACCCTACGGCGGAACCTACGTACGACGAGGCATCGACCACGCACCTCAATGTCTAGCTACCCCAGAGATGATGTCCACCTGCTGGCGGCTGCAAGTGCCGGCACTCGGCCGGGAATCCTTCCTCTGCTTCTGCAGCGGCGTCTCACAAAGGCAGTCGCCAGCTTGTTCCTTGTGGCACTTGTTTGTGTTCCTCCGCCATCTCCTCCCAGAGTGTTGGGGCCGGTATCCCAATCATCGGCACCCTCCTTGCTGGATGTGAACACGCTGACTATGGCTCCGAGTACCTTGTACCCTTCTCTCGACCTTGCATCCTCGTATCTGCTGCTCCAGGAGAGGCAACTTCACCCGAAAGAGAAGCCGGGAACCATCCTCGACCTTGCTGCGCTTAGACGGTGGCTGCTGTCCATCGGCCATGGTCACGAAATCTGATGATAGAGTGGCTATTTGCTTGGTGGATTCAAAGCGCTGTGCGAGTACGAGTATCTCTCTTGCCACCGTGTGTTGTTTCTATGGGTATGATGGGGACGGCGTGCATCGTGTTCGCTCTCGTACTGCTGTACTGCTGTACGAACCAGGTATATCGTGCATAATCGCCCACTCTATTTCCTAGTCGATTTTATTTTTTTACGTGATTTCTAGCGGGAGTACTTTTGCGATACGTATTATTTTTTTTGGGCGAATAGACCGGTCGGAATAATCACGCCGTTCCTTTAAAAACCCGGGGTCGTCCTTTTACCGGCCAGATCGGATTCCTGAGCGTGCCACCGTGGCCTTAAGAGTACGGTAGGATTGGAAGGGACTAAAGCGAGAAGCGAACAGTTCATTAGGGACGAGGATGGCACGCTGTTGCGGGACAAGGTGCGAATTCGTGAACGGTGGGGGAGGTTTTACCACAAACCTTTGAACACGAAATCGCTTAAACTCGATTCCACGATCATCGACCTCTTGCCACCACGACCGCTTAAACTGTCGCTCGGAGATGAACCATCCATGGACGAGATGACGGAAGCACTTAAGGGGATGTCAAACTGGAAAGCTGTCGGGCCAGATGGTCTCCCGGCCGAACTCTTGAAAATCGACCACCCCGCATTCGCCCAGTGCTTTCACAACATCCTTGTCGATGTTTGGGTAACAGGAGAAGTCCCCCAGCAATGGAAAGACGCGATCATCAAGGTCCTTCACAAAAAGAAGGACCGAACTGATTGCAACAACTACAGAGGGATTTCGCTGGTTGCCCACGCAGGCAAAGTCTTGTTGAAAATCGTCGCGTTGCACCTCAGCAACTACTGCGAGACCGAGGAATTACTCCCGCAGGAACAGTGCGGCTTCCGCCCCGCACGATCAACGATTGATATGTTGTTCGTCGTGCGCCGGTTGCAAGAGCTTGGAAGACAGAGGAAAATCCCCCTGTACTTGTGCTTCATCGATCTGCAGAAAGCGTACGACTCTGTCGACCGAGAGCTGTTATGGGAAGTACTCACACGTTTTGGCGTACCAACCAAGATGCTGAGAATTATCCGTAATTTCCACGATGGCATGCGGGCTCGCGTGCGTACGGATGACGGAGAGCACTCGGAATGGTTTGATGTCACGCAGGGGCTGCGGCAAGGCTGTGTGCTGTCACCGTTACTGTTCAACGTATTTTTCGCTGCTGCGTTGCACGTCGTACTAGTACGCTTTAGCCATGACGAAGCAATCGTAAGGGATTTAGTCCAACTTAGTGATGCTGGAGTAGTCGGGACGAAGGAGCAGGAGCCGTTGGCGTACGTGCGAAGGGCTGTATGGGGCATGTTGTACGCCGATGACGCAGGGATTGTCTCGAAGTCGGCTGAAGGGCTCGCGAAAATGATGACAGTCATCGTGACTGTCTTCGAAGCGGCAGGCCTTACGGTGTCGGAAAAGAAGACAGAGACTATGCTTCTACAAACGCCAGACCAGAAAACCCTCGCACCACCGCTCGTTATCGAAGCAGCAGGCCAGAGGTATAAGCAGACGGCCCAGTTCTTGTACCTAGGCGGCGTTTTCCACGAAAATGCTGACCTCTCGATCGAAATAGACCGACGGATCCGTCTCATGCGAGCATGCCTCAAACGGTTCGGCCCGGAGCTGTATGATAGGACGACCGCCCCCCTTAGCCTGAAAGTCCGAATGCTGAAGGCCGAGGTGATTGAGACCCTGCTCTACAGGTGTGTGACGTGGACCCTCAGAGCGGAACACTTTGCCAAGCTTCGAACGGCTCACCACCAAGTCCTGTTGCGAGCCATTGGCTTCCAACGCCGACTTCGTACTGACCATGCCACCCTCTCGTACGCGAAGGCCCTCAAGATGACACGTTGCGAGAGCATCGAAACGACCATCCGCAAACGGCGTCTCTTCTTCGCGGGGGGGGTGTGGCACGGCAAAGCAAGGATCGATTACCCAGCCGGGTGATGTTCGGGACGATTGCTGGTGGAGAGAACCCGAGACCTGGCGGACAGGGTAAGACTTGGCATAGATGCGTAGTCGAAGACCTTAGGGAGTTCCGCGCCACCGAAGGGTCAACGGAACTTGCTCCCTTGGTGTTTGGAGTTGAGACCGCACTGTGGCCCACTGCTGCAAAAAAGGCGGGGAAGTGGTACCGGGGGATCCTGGAAGCAGCCGAACGGTTCATGGTGAGGTGGCACGAGGCTGAGGCTGAGCTGAGCAGACAGCGCCGCGCATCCGCCGTGGGTGGTGTCCAAGGGAATGGTGGGAGGAGGGGCAACAAGAGGAGTAGCAGAAAACCCGACCAAGGGAATGCGGAGAGGGGGGGGAAGAGGGGTAGCAGGGAAACTGCAGTGGACGAAAGTAGGAAGGAGATGGCAGATAGGGTAGCCAGGTACCGGGCAGACTAAGAAGTAGAACATGCCTATACTACTCGTACCACCAACTGGTGCAACTGGTTCGAACGTGGTCTTCCTTTGTCTTCCTTTTGTTTTTGTTTATTTTTATTTCATTTTATTGTCTTCTTCGCGGTGACCCTATGTGATTTTCATTTCTCTTCCTTTCTCCGATTGATAAGCCTTATTGAAGGAGTCGTGTGGCGTGGGTGGATGACGAGCTTGCTCTGCTTGTTTCGTACTGTCTGACGCCGAGGGGCCGGGCATAGTTGACGAACGCTGGACGATGGTGGCAGACAGGGTAGCAAGGTACCAGGCGGGCCGGCAGGGAGACCCTGTTATTGCTACTCGTACCATAAACTGCTGCCGCTACCTGGAGCATGCCTTGTGCTTTGTTTGGTTTGACTGTTATTTTTACCTTGGTTCTTAGTCTTACTCTGTTGACGACTAGTGGTGTTTTCTTCTTTTTCTTTTTTTTTCCAGCTCGTTCGTTTCAAGTGTCTGCCACGTCCCCTACGTGGGGGTACGATGGTTTGCTGCTATACTGAAGTATATACATATACCAGGTACATTTTAGTTTCTTTTTTTTGTTTCTTTTTTTTCTCTTTCGAATTGTCTTTGTTTTTGTTTTTGTTTTTTCTCTTTGTTTCGTTTTTGTTTCTCTAGGTCATGGAATGTGTATGTCGTGCCTGTCGTACGCAGTATGATGACATGGCATTGCATTACATACGTGGCAACGTAGTATCTCTGTGGCGTAGCTTTGTGACCACAGAACTTGTATCTCTCTAGGTTTGAAGAATCGGCACGGACACTGGTTGTGCTGGATGTCGACGCGAGAAAGAACGGTTTAATGTGAAGAAAACAACAACATACTACTGCTTTGACCAGTACCAGTTGAATGCTCCCTTGACAATGCAGGGAGCCAGCGCAGACACGTTTTGCTTGCCTTGCCAGGACTTTACATGAGTTTGGTGGCACCGCCCTACTGTTGACAGGACAAACGTACCTATGCAGCCCATCGCAGGTAGTACAGCTACCAGCTGTCTGTCTGGCTTCGTCCGTACTGCTCAACCACATTTCCTGCCCGTATATGCAACCTCTTGTGCAGCCTCTTGCAACACCGTCTTCGTATGACCGATCCGCGATGAGCTTAATTTCCAAGTTCATTTCGTTTTTTTTCCACGTAGTGGGTTTTCATTTTATTACGACATAATAGTATACCAGCTGCAGGTCGTCACTAGATGTTGTGAGTAGTACTGCCCAAGTAGTATAATAAAAACTCCTTGCCGGCTACTTAGTGCTCACCGTCACCCTGAGCACTACCCCCGAGAAGCGCTCACCCCGCGACACGTCTATTGCCACAGTGGCTGCCGGGCGCTCACCTTCGCCTTCCAGCTGCGTACGACGACTTACAAATGTTCATCAGATTCCACCAGTTCGCCAGGCCCAAGCTTTACCGAACCAATCGCATTATCAGATTCCATCAAGTCTGCAAACCAAACATTACAGAACAGCATCAGAGTCCATCAGTTCGCCGAACCCCCCAATTTTGTTTCGCGGACACCAGCTCTCGAGCAGCTGGTGCTCGTGTGGCTTGCTCTCTCTGACCTGCATGGTGCTCGTAACCCCATCACCACCTCCTGGTCCTGCCTGGGTCGATTTCCGGGTTCATCATGTTACGGCAAACTCCCCGGGGTGAGTTGTCAACGCTCACTTGAATCGCCTCTTCAGTTCGTACGTTGGACCTTTCGGCAGTCCCAGTGGCTCCAGGGTTTCGCTCAGGCGAGAGCGAAGCAAACGATAACCACAACCCTCGATTGCGAGGGATGCGTATACTCGATTATGCCCGTTATCACGCGTAATGGTGCGTATATGCGAGCGAACAGTCGATTTAGCCTTTAATCCTTTAATCCTTTAGTTTTCAGTCCTTCAATCCACCTTTTAGGTTTTGTACGTATTCTCTTCCTTGCCTGGGTAGCGTCTAAAGACACCCGGTGTTGGCCACAACGCGGCATGCGTTGTACACCTTGGTCAGGCGTTTGACATTCAGCAGACTGAAACTGTCTGCTAAATGAAACGCAAGTCCCACACCCACAGAGTGATCCGCCACTACTCTGCGCCCGACGACTCGTGGCTGCATGCCCCGACCCGTCGTACTTTAGATTGCTCCCACGTCCCTCCGCCGCAACAGTCTAATGCTACAGCGGTTTTTCCAAAGATCGGAGGGTTTCCAGAGAAGTGGATGGCCGTAGTAATCGAAGGGCGGTGGCTGTGACCAAACCCGGAGATCAACACCTGCCCGCACGAAAGGATGAGCAGCCGGTGCAGCCCCCACCCTCTCATAGCTCCCTACGTAGCCTTGTCTACTATCCTCGGCGCTATGCCACTCCAAACGAGCACCGGTCGGTCAGCGCTTACGATGTGACTCACCAACAAGGACCGCAGGCTGCGTGGTACAATGGTCAGTATATGGACGAACTTGGGCAGAGTGTGAGCGTGGCATATTCGCCCAGCATAAAGCGGGCTAGAACTCTGGGAATTCATATAAACCATGGTGTAATTGACAGGTGCTTGTTTTATGGTGACGAACGGACGCCGGAGCGATAACTCCTATCATGAATGCGTTCCATACAGGAATTGTGACTGCTCTCCCAGAACTGATACATGCACGCCACGAGACTGTGACATGGTGAACAGTCCGCTTTAGCACCGACTGTGTTGACGCAGCCCCGCGATGGCGCCATTTGGGGATTGAACCATCGTGAGCAACTAAAACAAAACGTATCCACTAAATTTGAGGGGGGCTGTTTGCGCGTCGTGCCCAGGCAGTGTCAGCAACTAAAACGAAAATTATCAATTGAATTTGAGGGGAAATATTTGCGCGGTGTGCCCAGGCAGTGTCAGCATCACTCGTGTTTTGCAGCAGCAGGCCCGCGTCTGGCGTGAGCCGCCGCAAGACGTGGCTTGACCAGCCGGCAGGGACGCTAGAAACTGCTAGCACTGGCCGACCTGCTGACCGGCGCAGTGGTAACAGCGTTTTCCAGTTTATGGGAGATCCTTTCTTTTTTATATGTACCGCTGCCTTTTGAATTGTTTGTTTGAGATTTTCTTATTGGTAGGGGTAATCTGATATTAGTACATGCTTCATGGGCGGAACATGTAGAGTGGGTGAGAGACCACAGCCACTCCAGCTCATTGATGGACTTTCAACCCGCCGGTGTACCGCGAGGAGTTGTGAGTTCTCGAATTTTCACCACAGTGTTGATAGCGCAGCCACTACAGCGGGTGGTCATCGTAGAGTCGATGGCCTACTGCGGTAGCAGCGGTTCCAGCCTCTGGAACGTCCTTCTCTTTTCGCATGTACGGTTGTTTTTTGGTTTGTTCGTTTATTTCGTTTTTGTTGGTGGGTGTGGTCGGTTCATGGCACACCCTTCGTGGACGAAAGATGTGGAGCGGGTGAGAGACCACGGTAACTCCAGCTCACCGACGGACTAGCAACCCACCGGTGTACTTCGAGGAGTTGGCGGCTACCGAGATTTCAGCTTATCGTTGATAGCTACCGCAGCCACTATAGCGGGTGGTTGTCGTAGAGAAGATAGCCAGCACTGGAGCTGTAGACCGACGGTGCTGTGAGAAATGTAGCATGAGTGATAAAGGACTGAGCCCGCAACTTCAAGTGGAGGTTGCGCGGCAGGTGCCGGTTGCCTGAGCCCGAACTAGATGAGTTTCGGTTGGCGCGGGTGAGCCGCCTCACGCACGCCTCTCATGTGTCTGTAGGGAGCTGGCTAGGAAGGATTGAGCCGGCTGTCCAGGTAACGCATCATGCTTGGGTTCATGTCTTGGCGCCAAGCTCGCTCTAGGCCTTGCACTAAGGGGTGAGGCCTCTTAGTCCCTGGGTAACACTCTTGTAGACAAAGTCACCTATACAGGCTACGTTTAAGAAAGGATACCAAGCAGTAGTGAACCTTAGCTTCGAGTAAGGATGGCGACGGCGCGTGCAGCGTAGGGGGTCTGAGCTGAGCCCGTTGCCCGGAGGGGTTTCGGAAGGCGATGATGTTGCGCCCCCTGACATCCGACCCGGGGTAAAGAGGGGAACACCCACGTGGGCCCAGCTACCGCAGGCCGGGGGGGTATCGTGTGGGGATGCGAGTGCTGAGCGTCACCCCGGAGGAGGTTGTACAGTAAGCCTTGCACAGCAGAGCCCGGACTTGTTTGTGTTCCGGTATGCACGAATGCGTTCGTCCTACGCATATTCCTCAGGCGTTCAACGGCAGCTTTGTTTCGAGGGTTTGTTCGGCAAGCTCCCGCGACGCCTCGTTTCTTTCTAGCGCGCTAACGCCCACTCTGCGTCATATGGGCCTTGCAAGCTCAGGCGAGGGTATGGTGACTAGTCGCATTCACCACTAGATGAAAGGGCTTTTCACCCATACGTGTCACAATAAATCATAAATACGGAGACCGCAACTATACAACAAGGTGATACGGTTAATACGAACATATCATATGCAGCAGAGCTGCTACACCTACTAAACAGATACACCCAGCAGCATAGGAACAGGACCGCTCTAAACGCGGGCGTCAGCGGCACGGCAAGAGACAGACTATATATTTCCAAACCTGCCTATACGTGAACATATTTCTGCACACTTTTGCGTGATATAAATGCTCAATATCCGAACACCGCGGTGGGAACTCAGTACTGGGCAAGGCGGCAATAGAGGTATGTACATTATTGTCTTTTTTCGCGACATGCCGTGGAATGCCATGGCACCACTTGCGGCAAAACCTTCCACGGCATACCCCGGAACCTTCCACGGACTTCCACGGCATACCATGGGACCCTAACCCTAACCCTAACCCTAACCCTAACCTCAACATTAACCTGGGTGCCGTGGACGTTGGGGTGTAGTGGGGGTTGCCATGACATGCCGTGGGGTTGCCATAGAGTGCCGTGGCGGTAGCCGCGGGGGTTGCCATGGTACTACCCATGGCATGTCATGGCAACCCCCACGGCGTGCCATGGAATCTTATGCCACACCATGGGATACCGTGGTAATGCCATGGTATGCCATGGGCGGTACCATGGCAATGCCACGGCATGCCCACGACAAGGTCAAATAGTGTAGAACCCTGTGTCACGACCAATCGCCTGGGCATATATGAGAACAATCAGGGAAACCAACACACGAAATAAAGCGTGCGTTTCTCTTTCGCCCAGATCCCGGGCCTTTCTTGCCCTCTCGCCGCCTCTCGGTAAGCCGCAAAATCTTGAAAAGAGTGCGGCAGCATGTACCACCTGCACACTGGCCTTGTTTGTCGCCGGGGAGAAGGGGGGGAAGGGGCTCCCTCACGGGAGGCATCAGACCCCCATGACGCCAGCTTGCTAGAAATCTCGCCGCCATGCATTAAATTCGAGAGGGTGTTTGTAAGATTTTTTTAATTTGGGGAGGACACGGGGTCCTGTGGTGATTCTTTCTGTGTGGTTTGCAGATGTTCAGTTTGTGTTACTTACGATGTTTATCCGATGTGGTTTGTTGATACTATTTTTATGGTTTGGGGGTGTTGCGGTAGTGTATTATGCCCCTCGTGGGTGTTTACGATGCCCCGCCGGCGGGGGATGTGTGTTGTTTGTGTTTGTTATATCGTTTGGTCTGCGTTATCCCCGAATGATTCACGTGTGGCTTTGTAAATTATGTTGTTGTACGTTTGCTGTTTCGTTTTTCATATTTGCATGTGGTTGTCGAAGAGTTTTCCCGGCATGGGGAGGGTATACGTTAGGGGGGTTGTTGTGGTACTTCCCCCTGTAGAGTGATTAGGATGTTTGTAGTGAGTGTTTTTTATGTGTTTTTTCTGACGAGGGGAGAACACATACTGGGGATGGGGGTCCTGTGGTGTGTATACTAAATCACTGTGTGGTTTTTGGATGATCTTGTGTGTTTGAGATGTTTTCCTTGCGTGGTTTGTGGATGTTGTTTCGATTGGGGGTGTTGTGGTATGCCCTCCCTCTGCGGTTTCGTTTGCTCTTTTTCGGGGGTTATGTCAATGTTTTTCTTCTGTAGTTCGTGGGAGCAGTAGCATGCCTCCTGTGGGTTGTCTATCCTTTGTGTGATTTCTGGGTGCTTTTTGTTGCCTAGTATTTGTTCTGTTCGGTGTTTTGTTTTCTTGTCTGGTGCATTTTTCATTATTTTTGTTGGGTTGTTCGTTTGAAGCATTTTCCGGGCATGGGAAGAACAAACACCGCTGGGTCGTCGAATGGCTTAAGAAGTATTTGGTGTGGGATTGGTGGATGTACTGTCTGACAATAAGGAGGACAGAAGCTGCAGAGTGGATATCATGGTGTGCCTCTCTGCGTGTCGCGGGGGTATGTTAAATTTTGTTCGTCTGTGTTCCTTTTGTTTTGTGGTTTTGAATGCTTTTCTTTGAGATGACAACTTGTTCGGGCATGGGGAGAGCAGACGCCGAAGGAATGTCGTGGTATTCCTCCAGGCATGGTTTCTGTTGGTTTCGTGGAACCAATAGCATGTCTCCCGGTTGTTTCTTCCTTTCGTTTTTATTCTTGTGCAATCCCCGCCTGGGTCGGGAGTTTGAGCTGCCGGGGAAAAGGTTACTTCCTACCGGCAGCACTAACCCTCGTACCAGGTTTATTATCCGGATGTCGATAGTTATGGGTTAGTGCCGTGCCGGCGAGGGTAGCGGTGAGCGTGCAAGTGTTCCTCCGAATCGACTCATATGTGCTGGCTTCAGCAGTTTGGCTTCAGAGTTGAACCGATCTCCCACAGCGAAAGGGGTTTTATAGAGACGGGTTGGCCCGGCTGGCTTCCGCAGTTTGGCTTCAGAGTTAAACCGATCTCCCACAGCGCAAGGGTTTTTATGGAGACGGGTTGGAGCGGTTCGGCGCAAGAGGGCGTACGTCGATTGCTTCTTTTTCACTTTTTTATCTTTCGGAGAGTTTCTCAATTGTGGAGTTTGGCGAGGTTGACTGGATTTCGTGTTCTGTCCAGACACGAGGCGGGAGCCCCCTGTTCGCGAGCGTAACCGAAGAGGCTCCGTAGGTAAGCCGCAAGGTGGGCGTCGAGCAACATTTTAATTTCAGGAGGACGTCCAGTTCACTGCGTTAGTAAGACTGCGCAAGAGTGGGTATTCTGAGGAGGTATTTTGTATCCGAAAATAGGCGGGATTTTCTATGCTCAGTTGGATGTATATAGGGTAACTCGGATCCACCGCTTTGGATATCGCGTGACTGCCCTTGTCCGGACAATCAGCAGGGGAGGAAGTTACAGTGGATTTTCCAATGATCCGACGGTTTCCACAAAAGTGGCTTGGCCTATAGGGTCCATTCGTTCGTTTTTTGCTCTATATTGTGCGCGTGTTCGCAATTCTGGAGTTTGTCGGGGTTGACGGGACCGTGTTGGGCCACTACAAGAGGACGGGAGCCCCCAGTTCGCGATCACTACCGGGAAGGCTCCGCAGGGACGGCGCGCGGTAAGCGTCAAGGAAGGATCTTGCCTTCAGAAGGCGTGCCGTTCACCACGTTAGCGAGTAAGGCGGCGCATAAATGTGCGTGTTGGGGAGGGTTTTTTTTGTCGGAAGGGCCGGGTTTCCTCTCCTCAGTTTGGCAGGAATAGTGTATCTCGGATCCACCGCATAGGATATCGCATTTACTGTCCTTGTCCAGCCAACCAGGTGAGGAGGATGTTACAGCGGTTGTTCCAAGGATCTGAGGCTTTTCAGACAAGTGGATGGGCGTAGTAATCGAAGGGGGGTGATGTGATCAAACCCGGAGATAAACGCCTACTCAATCGAAAGGATGAGCGGCCGGTGCATCCCATAACCCCTCGTGGTTCCCAGCGTAACGTTTTCTGTAAACCTCGGCGCTATACCAATTCAAACAAGCCCTGGTCGGGAAAGCGCTTACAGTGGCTCACCAACAAGGACCACAGGCTGCGTGGTACAATTGTCAGTCTGTGCATGAACTTGGGCAGAGTGTGAACGTGGCATGTACGCCCAGCATAAAGCGGGCTAGACCTCCGCGCGAAATCATACAAACCATGGTGTGAAAACATATATGGTGCCGAACGGACGCCGGAGCGGTAGCTCCTATCATGAATGCGTTCCATGCAATAGTTGTGACTACTCTCCCAGAACTGATGCATACACGCCACGAGACTGTGACACGACGGCAGCAGTTAACTTACAGGGCTGTTGAAGCGTCCAAGCCCTGCATACAGTGTGCACTGCCTGGCATGATATATTTCATGTTACAGGTACACAGTGCTCGCTGTGGTAGGTGTTTTTCACCTGCAGTCGATGTCTTCTTTCTACATAATGATCCCTACCTGAAGTTCACGTCGCCCCGTCAAATATGCTGTTCTGTTGTCGTGCCATACCACCTCGTGTTCTAGTCGTACGCTACCAGTGGCTCGAGATCCACACAGAAAAAAGCAAGCATGTACTAGACGCATACTTACCGGTACGTTCAATGATTTTGAGGCGTTTCACGTTGGGGCGCCTCTTTTCGAGGACTTTTATTTTTTTTAATCCGATTTGTTTTTTTTTTCAATTTGATTTGCATCTGATTGGCCGAAGAGTGAATCACCTGGCAGGCATTCCCAAGGAAAATTGGAAAATTCAATTTGAGTGAAAAATCTTTCGGGATTTGTTTGGTGTGATTTTCTTAATTTCAATATGGAATTTGGGAGTTGATCAGCCTTGATATAGCATGTTCATGGTGGGTCAACACCCCCGGTCGAGTCTGGGGGGATTATTGGCCGCTTCGGTGACCTCGATCGAAGCGATGAAACGTGAACCTCAACGAGAAGTGACAGGAGCTATAGACGCGCCCGTGCTCACAGACCATAGAACATCGTATCCCGGCGGTGGGGCCTCAATACAACGTATGGCGGTCGCAAGTCCGATTTTTCGGCCTGCTCGAGCGACCAACAATAACGAAAACCGAGCAAACGACCAAAACAATAGAGGATACGCTCGAGACCCCGATAGCTGCATCACCGTTGCTGTTCCGCACGTGGCGCTTGAGGGCTCCCTCCGCCTACCCAAGACACCCTGAGAGTGACAGGTACCTTTCCTCCGCCTCCAAAAAGCGGAGAGGCTGGCGGCGGCAGGCACGCGACAACGCGAACATTCGCCTTTTTTTACGCGCGTCGCTGATTGTCAGTTGGGCGTTGTGTGATAAGATGCGCTATTCCCGGTTATCCGAGTTCTTTTTTGTTTGGCAATTAACACACCGTTTCCCGATAAGACACAAACAGGTTTTATTTCAGAAATCAAAATAATATTCAATGAAACTAAAGGTTTATTTCCATACGTACCGAAATTTAGCGTTCCCCGTTTAGATGGGACCTTACCATCCGGTTTCAACCGGTTTTCAGTGATTCGGTTTAAACCGGCCGATAACAGCGGGCTCACACTAGGTTTGGATATTGAAGATAACGCCTCCTTGGCCGTGTATTCTGTAATGTTTTGCTATAGATACCCACCTCTATAAATTACCAGTATAGTTATTGTGTGCGCGATTTAGACGTGCTGTATACATTTTTTACGAGTAGTACAACAAATGTTTTCGCGACCAGTTTCTCGCGGTCATGCCCCCTTTGAAAAAGGAACTCGCAACAGATTTTAATATCAAGCATGCGGGACACTTTGTATCCCTGGACAGGTTTGCCTATTGCATACTCGCTGGTACTCACGTGTGATGCTTGGTTAGAGATATAGAAGAAGAGCAGTTTCATTACTTGCGTGCACGCGGAAACTGAGACCAAGCTTGTGCCCCTCTTTTGAAACCCTTGGTTTTCCACCTAAGATACGCCTTTCAAGGATTGCAAATACGTTCCCAGTGCCTGAACCTAGGTAATTACCGGGCTTTCAACCTCAAACAAAGCAGTATCACAACGCTAGCCCACTCTGATGAGCCGTTTATGCAGAGCTGTGGGAAATTCATGGCAACCCCGATTCCACGAATTAGAAAATGAGTCGAAGATGCGGCTCCTCAAAACCCATTCGCACACCTTTGAACGGCAATTAGCGAAACGTGAATACCAAAACGAGAAAATAAACAACACGGAAGACGGCAAGAACCACCTAAACCCAGCGCACAACTCTGAAAACGCGTCCTGGGTGACAACTGAGCGGTCAATTACCTAGACCAGCCCCGACACTGAGCGGGGGGATAGGCAAGGTCAACATACGCAAAAACACGTCTCCAAACCAACTTAACAAAAAACCAAAAAAAGGAAACACACCGAGCAGAAACAACCACCTCCGAAAGTCCAGGAAAACGACAAACAGATAAATATCGAATGTAGTCAAGAAGCGAAACTCTTCTCTCCACGGCGGCGCCTCGAGATGCATCTACGTTACGCTGGACCCCCCATGCAAACGTGCTGGGGGACTGAATTAGCAGAAACCAAGAACCTCGGACAGCTCTCGTCGAAGTCGTGTATCGTGCCGGATAAAGAAGAAACTTGATCGGTCCCGGGTCGTCCAAAACTCGAACTAAATATACTCCATCCGTTGGCGTAGTTGCGCTGATCGTCCCGAGCCACCACAGACCGTCGTCGCCCTTATACCAAAACTTGGGGCCCGTTGGTAAGTACAGTGCTGATGTATCGGCGGAGCCAATCGGCGTGCGATACGCAGCCATAGCTGGGTGCCAGAAACCGCTCGCCGATACACCGAGAACACTCCCGTTGTGCAGCGCCAATTCTCATTCAGCGGTTCAGGCGATTGGTTGGGCGGTGTTGGTTCGGGGTGCCGGCCCAGTAGGTCAAGATCGCGTGGCGAGAAAGCTGAAGGTCCATTTCCCGTTCCCGGAATGGACGGGATAGTCCTGTCCAGTGCGTCTCGTGCATCACCGCGATTACGCCACCCCGACCTCTAACGGATTGATGTCCAGTAATCTTTTCCACTTCGAGTCGTCGAAACGTCGTCCTCGGTGACGTGGTACCAGGGGGGATTTCTTGGAGAAGTTGTTCAGCGCGTATTGCGACCCCGCCGGCTAACACTTCAGCATGTCACCACGGTCGTGGGGGTTGGCACAGGGCTTCCAGCGTTGAACAGATACGCGCCGGCGAGCGTCACCGCCGGGAATGCCGGAACGAATATCTAATTGCAGGAGCTTTGCTCCGAGAGGAGATCCGTCCAGAGTGTCCGCTGAGGAGCAGGGGCCAACTGTGAGAACTTTGTATGGACACGTCCAGTTGAGTGAGAGTTCCGCCTTGAGAACCTTGGCGTCCGTGTCGAGTGTCGCGCCCTGGCGGATGGTGGCCGCCGTAATATACACCCACACCCAACCGTCAATGTCAAACTTGGGGACCGGACGCAGAGCGTCGGAGAGGGCGGAGTTGGGGGGATTCACGCGACTAACAGTGAGGGCGTGATGTTCGCAAAATAAATCGTACGCGAGATGCTGGCGGTCCATCGCCAAGTCGCAGTAAGCAAGGTGATCGCGGGCCAAGCTCTGGTGGCCGGCGACACCAGTACGCTCGAAAATCGTGAGAGAGAGGCGTGGCAGCCGACCCATATGTACCTTGTTTGGAGCCAAACGCGTGGCGGCTCTGACGGAAGTATTGTACGCCAATTCGACGATGAGGACGCTGTTCATCCCAGGTGGTTTGGAGCTCGTTGACGACCATTTTCAGCATCTTGGCCATCGTGTGGTTTACACGTTTCACTCCACCGTTGCCGTTTGGGTAGCAAGAGCTGTTGGCAATTTTCGAACCCCGAGAAGCCGATATACGGCGGGCTTAAGCTTGGAGCAGAACTGGAGGGCGTTGTCGAAGAGGATGCTGCGCGGGCACCCCCAAAGAGGGATATTTCCGGTTGATGATAATGCTATCCGTGTACTGAGTGGTGATCTCTGCTGCTGTGGCGGCGTACATGTCGGCTCGGCGATTGAAACGATCAGTGAAAAGCAATATGTAGGTATTACCTCGAGGCGTCACCGGGAGAGGGTCGAAATAGTCAATGCTGACGGCGATGCCAAGCCCTTCTGGCAAGAGCAACGTGATGGAGGGCCACCGGAACGTCTGCCGCGAGGTTTCCCGTGGATGGTACTTTTCAGCAGTTGCGTAGCCACCACCCGGTGCATATGCTCCTACCGATCCAACAGTAGAAACGTTCGAGCATACGTAGGGTGTGCGCGGTTCCTAGGTGGCAGGACGACGTGGGATAGCAAGCCTGCATGACCCAGGGTCGCATGAGCAGCGGAACATTATTGCGAATAGGCTCGTCGTTCAAAAACCAGGCCGTACGACCCACCGAGAGTTGCGTATTCGACAGGGGGGGGGGGCGGCTGTCGGACAAGTAGAACGATGCCGGCGTCGGTTGTGGGCAAGTGGCCTTTGTTAGACAGCTCCTGAACCTCCAAGAAGGGAGGGCGCTGGTGAGAAGAAAAACGCGAAAAATTTCGACTGGGAAAACGTCCGGCCGGCCAAGGGCTATGTAGCGCATGGCGGCGTCGCACGCGGGCTCAGCCTTGTTCCCGAACGCAGTCGGCGTGCGAATAGCGCACTGCGGATTAACCCAACTCGTATTGTTCAGCCGCGCCGAGGGCGTCCAAGTCGGCCGTGAAGACGGAAGGTGCATCAGTTGGCGGTGGAAGCCGTTAAAGAGGAGTTCCCACGCGCTCGGAGCGGTCGCGATCGGACGGGATGGGTACCGTCGGGACGGACGAGGCGGCTGGATTCGGGGCCAAACCGATGGGTGCAGGCAGTCGCGGCCGTGGGGCTCGCGGCGGGGTGATAGCACGCCGGGCTGATGGTCTAGGTGCCCCGCCGGTCCCGAAGCCAAAATCAACAGCAAGCAGCGCGGTGCCAGTGGCGGCGGTTGTTCGTCGGCGCGTCCGAGATGAGATGCGGCCTGAAGACGGCAAAACACTTTAAGACGCCGGGTTGCCAGGCGGCGATGGGGCAGACGCGGCCGGATCAGTGATCACAGCGGAATCTCGTCCCTGTAAAGTGCTCATCGGGGGAGCAGCGTGCTGGGCGACAGTCGTCGCTGCAGCGGGTGCTTCTGCACAGCCTTAGCCTGAAACGAAAGACGCGGCCGGAGCAGTGCTCACGTCGGAATCTTCGCCCTGTAAAGTGCTCGTCGGAGGAGGAGCACGCTGGGCGACAATCAGTGCTGCAACGGGGGCTTCCGCAGAGTTCTGGTCGCCCCCGGAGGGCACGACAAAATCCGAAGCGAAAGCGGCGTTGGCGGGGGGTGAAAACGCTCTCAAGCCAGGACGGCGGTCGACGGTGGCGACAGAAGCGGATATACGAGCGACGAATCTCCCCGAAGGAGCAGAGAGGTCGTAGATTCTCATACATGGCCCGTGTGTGCGAAAATCGCAAAATTCGAAGAGGTGAAAGGTAGCCCACCCAAGACGGCACTTTCACTACGGGGCACTAGCCCACTCACACCGACACCAGGGGTCGGCGAGGAGCGAATGCGAAGCCCGGAGGCTCGGATGAGGAAGATACCACCGTCCTCGACAGGTTTGAGGCAGCTAGGCCCACAGAGGTCGTGTTCTGTGGCGGGCTGCATGAAGTAGGAGAGAAAATAAACTTTTCTGTTCGCGGTGCACTTGGGGTGCTCGAGGGTGTAGTCGAACGCGGTGACGAACTCGAGCCACCGCTGGACTCGTGCGTTGTGGTCCCCTACTTTACCGATGCTCTCAAGTGTTTCGTGGTCTGAAAATGTCCGCACTTCGTGCCCCGCAGGTAACCTCGAAGTGGTTTGATACCCCAGATAATGCTGCCAGCTTCCAGATCCAACGGTGTCCAGCACCTCTCGGAATCGAGCGTAGCGCGGCTGATATAAGAAAGGGGCCGTACCGAGCCGTCCGGTTGTTCTTGTTCGAGCGCGGCACCAAAACTGTCGATACAGGCGTCGCAGTACATATGGAGTGGGCGGGAGCCATCGGCTACGGCATTCCAGCCAGGGCAGACCAAACTCGGTGGGACAGCGAGGATCTGGCGGACGATAACTTCCATAGTCGGCGTGAAGACGTAGTTGGCCCCCTCCCGGGAAAGGACGGTGAGAGGACGTATCCGTTTGGACAGGTCGGACAGAAGTTTGCGATAATATCCTATGCCGCCCGTCAGGGCGCGGACCTGTTTGAGGTTCCTAGGCATGGGCATTCTCATTAAAGCCGAAACTCTTTCCGCATAAAGGCTTATACCCGCAGGCGAAATAGAGTGGTCCAGAAAATTAGCGTGCGTGGCGCCGAGGCGAGCCTTCGAGGGGGAGAGCTTGGGGTTGTGTCTGCGCAGACGGTCGAAGAGGCCTCGTATAGTCCTGGCGTGGGCCGTCGGATCAGAGTCGAAAACGATCACATCATCAAGGTAGGGCGCCACCTGTACCAGACCTTTAACGACCTCGCTAATCACTTCGACGAACCAGGCAGGGAAAGCACTGCTGCCTTGAGGCATAACGATCAACTCGTAGAGGCCCGTGGGAGCGCAAAACGCCGCGAGAGGGACGGTGTCCTTGTGCGCGATGATCTGGTAGAACGAGCAGACCAAGTCGAAGAGGGAAAACACTCGTCCCTTCCCTAAACACTCGTCCCTTCCCCAGGGAGTCTAGGACTTGGTCCACGCAAGGAATAGGCGTCTGGCGGAGGATGCTGATCTGGTTGAGTTTCTTCACGGTGATCCGAATGACTCCAGACTTCTTCGGGATGACCACCAGCGGGCTCGAGTCGGGAGGGATCGAGTGCTGGATCAGACCTGCCGCTAGGTACTGATCCAAGGTGGCTTCCACTTCCTTGGCCAGGAGGGGATTGATGCAGTTCAGCCTCTACGTGACAGGAGCGCTTCCTTTCGGGACCGAGATCCCGAAAGGCATCACCGACCAGCAACAAAAATCAGACTTGGACTTCGAAAAAACGTCAGGAAATTCGCAGAAAATGTCCCCCAGCTGTTCGATGACCCCAGCCCGTCCCGTGAAGGCCAAAAGTCACCTACCGCAGATGATGTGACGACAAGCGTTCCCACGCTGAAGCAGTGCAGGCGAGGGCGAGGCTGGAGCTGCGAGAGGAGGAACAGTAACTGCTGAGACCGGACACACCTCAGATAGTCCGGAGGGAGGGCTGGGGGCTCGGTTGTCCTGCTGCAAAACGTCCAGCGGGACGCTCAGCAGTGGGGCGTGGGCGACGCCGAGGATATCCCCCGGCTCGAGAGCCGCCACATCAACGAGAGGAAGAACCTGTCGTCCGGAGGAGACGAAGTGATCCTCGACCGAGGGTAGGTCGGGCTGGGGCATCATGTCGACCAAGTAGAGTCCAGTGAGGGCCGGGAAGGCATCGCTCCGAACCACGTTCACAGCAAGCAGTTGAGGATCGTCGGTCAGGGTGACGCGTGCCGCGCCCTCGAAACGTAGATAGAAGCCTCCACTCGAAGCGGCGAGGTCGATGGCATACACGGACGTGTCTGTCCGGGCGTGATGAACTAACTCACGCTCGCCAAAACCGCGTTGATCAGACGGCCGGGGTGGCAGAGAGCGGTAGGAGTGGCTAATGAAACGCATCCAACTGTCACGTCCCAATAGTACTGCATGCTGCATCACTGAGGGGGGAACCACGCAAGCCCAAACTGCGAGGGAGCACGTAGGGTCATCTTCTCGAACCAATTGGACGCTCAGGCTCACAAACACTCGTCGAAGTCTCCAGAGAGGCCGATTCGCCAACCTGCCCCCAAGAGCGTGGGGTGCAGTTCCGCTCGCACGCGAGGGATGCCGCATCAGCCGAGTGCAGGAGATGCAAAGCATCTTGTCGGATGAAATTTTGTCGGGAGCCAGCGTCAAAAAGGGCCACGCAACCAAAAGGTGCAAGAACGCCAGCTCCGCTGTGAATCGCGATTTTGGTTGTAAAATAGGCATCATCGAGGGTATTGGTTCCCCCGACGAGGCAGGGGCCGTGTTCTGGAAACGCGAAGGAGGGACCGATACTAGAGACGACAGCCAACACCTCGGGGCTGTGATCAGCAGGCTTGTCAGAACAATAAGTAAAAAAACTCCAAGGGAGGACCTGGGCAAGCGCCGGCCACGGCCAAAGGGCGGGGCGGCGCTGGTGCAATCTCATGAGTTCTGTCAGTCCTGGTCGGAGTGCAAAATTGATGAATGGAGGTGGCGAGTGCCAATCCGGACTCACTTGAGAGGAGGGTATCGCGAACGGTGGAAAGAGCTTTCCCGAGCAATCTTTCCCCTCGCCCCGAGAGGGGTCTCAAACCTCGGGGTCGTCTGCCCGGAGACCGATGCCCCACACGGGGTCAAAAGGGCTGGCTCCAGCCTAACGTTTAGTGCCAGTGCTCAAAACGTGCTGCTTCATGGCCGGATTCTGCGAATTTTTGAAAAAAGTACCAGCAAGGACAGCGTCTTCCCAAACGCGGTACCACATAGCGCAGTC
Source organism: Macrocystis pyrifera (assembly GCA_031763025.1). Taxonomy (NCBI): domain Eukaryota; class Phaeophyceae; order Laminariales; family Laminariaceae; genus Macrocystis; species Macrocystis pyrifera. Next base: position 14,910,046 of record JASSKH010000009.1, read on the forward strand.
GAAGTTATGCGCGCCTTGACCGAGGCGTTTGTGCTCGCGTGGGTCTGGCGAGGCCACAATCCACTCTGCTGGGTCGTGGTCCTGAAAAAGGCGAGCATATTCAGCTACCATATACTGCTCCGCGCAGAAATATGAGTCATCGTCGATGACAAAAGACGAGGGGGAACACTGCGAAAAATAATAGGGGGGCTGCCAGAACAGTGCCACCCACTCCGTTGGTTTCTCGAGAGTAGGGTCAAAGACCGACGGTGCCGAGTCATCGGTGGCCGCGGTTGCGGCCTGTTTGGGGGGGGAGTGTGCTTCTCTGAGAACACTGAGCCCCTGGTGCACAAGACGAGTCCGGTTTCACCTATACTGACTCTGCGTCACGTGTGCTCCTAGACGAAAAATAATTAGTAGGTTCTCTTGCTGTGCCCGATGATCTCTGTGCTGGACCAATTGGGGCAGGGGTCTCTGAGTCCGTTCTGCTTGACGAGAGCTGCTATTCTTCCGAAGTTTAAGGGTATGCTGTCCGGTGGATCTGACCGGAGGCCGTGGAGTCACCACTGGTTCGACGGACAGTGCCAGGTTTCTCCTCTTTACCTGGAGCCGAAGGAGCGCTGCGCAAGTGGAGTGGCGTGCGCGAAGACGAAAAGAGGGCCTGCAGACCCTCTAGACGTTTTCAAGAACGGTGCTCGGGTGGGGGGCAACAAAGCGTCCACCTGAGAGGGCTTCCGTCCTATAAACCTGGAGGGGAAGGGGGACGAGGTAGTTAATCTCGCGACTCTTCCTTGAAAACAAAAAGGGTGGAGCGGCTACCGTTATAACGAGGAAAGGCCGAGTCGAGCTTCAACCGAGATCGATGAGCTTCGGTGTTTGTCTTCCCGCACCTCAAACCGACCGCCACCGCATGGCCGGAAAGTGTAGGAAGGGGACACCCTCGCTGAAACAAACGACGCGATGGCGCTATAATCGTCGTGTTGTGCGGTGCGTGGTTCGGGAGAGCGGTGTTGATCGCGCCTGCTCTTGTGGCCAGGTTGAGGGGAGCGGCGTTTGGGGCGCGGGCGTCCGACGTCGGGGAAGAGGCCCGGAGGCTCCCCGATAAAAGCAGTGGAGCTGAGTCGCTGCCTCGATCCGAAGTACGGAGCAACGCGCGGGACGGGAGCGGAGCAGGTCGACGCTGAGTGCTGAGCGAGCCTGGGACTCGAGCATCTTGGGGAATCAAGGTTTTTTCTCCCGGCAATGCTGGCGGCGGGTGGGCAAGAGGAGCCGAACCTCCGTCGACCTGTCAGGTACCGGCGTAAAAGGCACCTGGCTGGCGTCCGTTCGGGTTTCCGCCCGAGTTATGCGAGGCACCGTAGGGAACCCACGAGACGGTAGCTGGGACGGAAGAGGCAGGGGCGGTCGAGTCACCACCGTGATGGTCGGAGGTAGACTAATGGTGCCCTCGTCCCGCGTGTGTGTTGTAGCCGTCGCCTTGTCTGTTCTGCTTACCCTGGCCGTGATGGTGCCCACGCGAATGGTCGGGACGACCCCTGTAATTCGTCTGTTGTGTTTGTTCGGGCGTGAATTTTTCTCGCGGCGGTGTCTGGTCATGCGTCCTTGCCAACGACGGAACGCCTCGCCATCGTCGCCGAGCGTTCCGAGGTCGGGGTTTAAGATACCATGTTGAGAAAGGGGTGTCTACACTGTCGGAGAGAGTGTGTCTTCGTGGCAGTTTCAACAGCGCCCTCGGTTTTCGCTGAGGACGACTGCGCGAGCGGACGACGAAAGTAGGCCGCTCCTGAGGAGACGTTCCTCGGTCTGGACAGACATGCAAACGGCGTTAACTTCAGCATAGTGGTGCTCTTCAATGGGCCAGCAGTTAGAAGAGGTGTCAAGCCACAGATCGAGACAGTCAGGGAAGAGATCTAGTTTACATTCATCACATTGCGATATCCCGTCTACCAAGAAGGCGACCGGGGAAGCCCCCAGTCCTGGCCGCGACCATTATCGGCGGGCCAGGGCCCCGACGGGGCGGATGACCGCAGACAAAAAAACATATTTTTCGCCGTTGACGGCAGTTGTCATATTTTTGGCGAGCGTCTTGAACGTCAGTCACACGGCGTTCAAAGTGCCGAACGGCCTCGATACCGTCGCCAAAACTCCCGGGTACAGCGTGGACATCAAGCCGGGGTATCGGAGGCGGAGTCACTGGACAGCTTCACTCCGCTGCAGCTAGACATGTTTCACGCGTTGTGGAACTTGTACGATCCCGAGCAGGGAGCGGAGCCACCCCGCCGACCGAGACGACGGGGCGAGGAGACGCCCCGCGCTGAGTAGAAAGGAGACGCTGAGAATGTTCCTGATCGGCACGAAAGTCATCAAGCCGATCGAGGGCGGAACGGGGCGCGCGGGGCGGCCCGGGCAGGTCTATGACTTTTACTCGCGTACTGGCGCGTCCGCGTCGCCGACAACGACTGGGAAGAGCTGACGGCATCAGAAAGGAGGAGGTTCGGAGTGTGAAGGCGAGGGCGGGGTCGCGGGCGCGCCGTCTCGCGTATGGTTTCCCCTTCTATTCCCCCCCCCCCCCCCCCCCCCCCCCCCCCCCCCCCCCCCCCTCTCTCTCTCTCTCTCTCTCTCTCTCTCTCTCTCTCTCTCTCTCTCTCTCTCTCTCTCTCTCTCTCTCTCTCTCTCTCTCTCTCTCTCTCTCTCTCTCCCTTTCTCTCTACCACGTCTGCACGCGTGCCCGCGCCAGTGTCTCTTGCGCCCTCTCTCCGCCTTTCGCACCACCGATCGAACAGCGGATCGAGGATCGAGCAGCTCGTCTTGGGTCCAACGGCGGGTACGGCCTCGGGCAACACAGGCGCACCTGAGTGGGTGGCTTCGGGGCTTCGGGGGGAAATATGGTGGTACAGGTTTTGTACGTCGGGGGAACGGTGGGGATTTTAGATATCAAGTGAACATTCAGGAATGTAGTTAGAGGCAACGTAACAGGGTACGCCACGTTTAGAAAGCAAGGCGACGCAGGTAGTGTGCGTACTACTATTAGGGGGAAGCCTTTCCTATCGGAAAAAGAGGGTCGGGTTTTCTGGGTATGCTTCCCTCAGTTTGGCTGGCAGAGAATACCGCGGATCCATCGTCTAGGATATCGCGTGGCTCGCCTTATCCGGCGGAACCAGCTGGGGAGGATGTTACTGTGGTATTCCAAGGATTCGAGGGGTTTCCAGAAGTGGACACGGCATTTAGGGAAAGGAGACAATGCGAATTAAATCCAGAGACTCTAGTGATGTGAGCAAATGGTCACACCCCTTGTCCACCCCTTCAGCTTCTTATAGCTCATCCTGTGGCCGGCAGTGTTCCCCTACACCAGAAGAGTACCGACTGAGACAAATAGGAGATGGCTCAGGCGTATGTTCCGCAAGCTTGGTGCAACGACGGGAATGCAGGTGGCAGTCTTTGCAATGAACTGAAAGAGCTTGAGTGTGTGCAATATGACGAACGGCTTAACGGCCCTGTTCGTTCTGAGAACGAATTAGTATATGATGGTTTGGAGGTGTGTATACCTGAGCAGCTTTTCGAGGAACATAAGATATCTCGGCCGGATAGCCCGACGAGATTACGCCATCATGCATGACACGCGCACCGCTCGACTCTATGACAGTAGGACTCCAAAAAACAAAACCGTTTGATATTTGACCGTTCTGTTTTTTTTTAACCATGGCCCTGCCATCTCGCCACAAGACGTTGTTGCACCTAGCTCGATCAACGGTGAACGACTTACCACCGCACCAACGTGATAAGGTTTCGTTCGAGTGTGTGCACGGAGCCCGCCCGGGACTGGAAAATTGGTGCCGTGTACGTTGAGCGCGGTGGTCAAAAGTGGCCTATACAAATGTTGAATACGACACACAAACACAAAACTAAGTGAGACACCCTACCCTCGTATTATGCAAACCGTCGCGAGCTTTTTTTCTTCCCGTTGAAAACCAAGGAAAAACGGCTCGCGCTTCGCGCTCTCGCGCCTAGTTATGACAGGGAAGCGGAATTGCTTTCGTGTGTCAGTTGCGGGATTTATCAGCAATACGCTTCAAATTGTGTTGATTTCTTACTGGAGAAACACATGTTTTTAGATGTCTGAGTTTCTTATGAGGCGTTTCTTTATTCAATCCCACGACCGTTTCGCAGAGGGTTTGGCAGAGAGTGAGCCGAGGTGGCGTCAGACAGAGGGAGAACTTTCGACTTTAGGCCGTAAAGATCCCAGATAGTCTCGGAAATTCTAAAATTAGACTGATACAGGGGTACCGCTGACGTTACAGGCAGGCGTAAGGGAGCGGTCGACGAGGAAGAATGGCAGCCACAACACCACACACCCGGCGCCAAACGAGCTAGACCTTGGCAAAGATGGGCAAGCTGATGATCTAAAACCAACGTTTGCATGTTGGCATCGGAGGGTCCATCGCCAGGAGAGCAAGACACTGTTATTCGAGTTTGTGAGAGATTTGTAATTTTTCGTTTGTCCCAAGAGCTTTCTGCCTCTCACGAGGACATCATTTTGTTTGCCGACAAAGAATCAGGTAAATACATGGGATTGGAAACTAAGACCCCTGCCCTGGATCGAGGTTCCATTGCAACCTGCGAGAAAGAATATCTAGGTTTGTGGGCTGTTCAGGTATTTTGGTTCCTGTTGAGATCAAGGTACCGGCGTAGACCCATCTTAACCCCTGACTCTAACCCTAACCCTGACCCAGAACGGCAGTTAAAACGGGCCAAACCTGGCTATGAACGTGGCTGCGCCGCGTTTCATTGAACCAGCAACTTCTCAGTTGCGGACTACGATTTTGACGTGCAGACCGCGCTAAGCTATTTTCAAGTCAAAATCACCCCTTAAGACCCTATTTCTCAGATTGCTAAACCTCCTCCCTAGAGAACAGCGCGCTACTCGTGAAGGTCATTTTTTCACCCGCGGTGTAGCCGTCTTACTGCTGCTGTAGGCTTCTTAGTATGAAGTGAAGCAGTCTACTGTTTCTCGAGTATTTTGTGCTGCTGCTTCGAGCTCACGAATACATATCGTGAATCATTTCTGACTTCTTACGACTCCGTTTTGGCGCACTTGATGCCCTCGTACACTCGACAAGGACGGTCCCTCATTTCCATCCGCTGCAGGTCGCTATGAGGTTCTCCAGCTCTCGGCAGCGAAGAGTGTAAACGTTTCGTTTGGATTTGTAAATTTTGTTCTATTTGGAATACCCCAAGTTTCTACCACTCAACTACCCCGAACTCGAGATGTAGGGCCCTGTTGAGCGCGCACGGACGGGTCATGTAAACGATAATCACGAGCTGCTGTAAGGTTCACACCCGCTCTCTGCTTTCGCACGCACCGGTCGAATGTGCAAACGCAGCGTGTCTAAAAGCGCTGCACCGATTCATGCTACGGTAAAACACCACGAGAATAGAATCACCCGGACACCCGATGAAGGGTGGATAAAATCATCCGTGCGCTCAAATTACTAATACCACAAGTACCAAGAGGATAATCATTCTTTGAGCACACAGTATTAATATTAATACCTGGTACATCACATATGCATACCTGGTACAACATGCGTCCACGAAAACTCTTCACCCCACCGAGAACCGACGTCGATTAACTCACAATCGTGCCGCTAATAAGAGTTACCACCAGCTATCGAGATAAGATTTATTTACACTGGATGAAGCAAAGACATACTTTGGGAGCACGCACCTGGACCGAGTTACAAAAGTGAGACAACATTTGGTTCCGGACCCTCTGGGACATCAACGGCAGCCGTTGCCTAAGAAATACAGACACACAAGGCCAAGTATGGTAGAACGTGTGCCCCATGACAAGTGCAAGCCACAGTTTACCGCATGATTTTCATAGAACAGATAGATGAATGTGGTCCGTCGCGCCGGTGACCACAGAGCTCCCATGCCGGATGTCCCCAATCTAATAACACGCGTCATTAGTCCGTGCACCTGCTGCCCTATACCCCCACACATTTGGCAACGAGGCAAACACTCCAGACGTGTAGCACAACATAACCTTATACAACACAGCAATAGTGTAACACAAACACAAAAGATGGGTATCCCGACAACGAGGACAGTGTTTCCCGATGCTATATATATATCCCAAACCACTTTTTTCGTCCTGTGTGCGCCGAATAGGTTGCGGTAATGGGCAAAAAGATTCGTCGCAGGACGTATTGTGCTGCGTGTTGTACTTCTGTACGACTACTGTAGTAACATTTTCCAGTAACTACCATAACCGCTGATAACGGCAGAGAATTTTCACCGAAGCAGGGCGCCGAAATCCAGACACGCTTAGTGCAATGCTGGCGTGGTTAGGCGTCAGATAACTATGATGGCAAATCCTTGCCTCGCCGATATCTTCAAGTATGCCCAGTCTACTACGGGGGCTTTGCCTGTAATCTGCCATGGTTAACACAAACGGAGCGCCCCCACCTTCATCATTTGCTGTTTTATTCCGAATGTGACAGCTGTGCCGTAAAACAGCACACGGCTCACCATCAGCTAATATCGGATTGAAATATAACGTCCCGAAGTTGAAGTATTATAGCCTAAGCACTGGTGCAAGCAGGCCAAACGGCACCACCCTTGCGTATGTTTTTGCCCATAGACCATCGTATCTTAGCTCCACATATCTCCCCCGCCACCACTCCATGCCTGCCAGTCGCTGCCTCTCCTGGTCATACCGCGTGGCAATTCAGTTGCAACTGCAGCTGATCCGGTTGCTGAAAGGCCTGTTTGGGATTCCCACTCTTCTGCAGGCTGCTGGGACCAAGTATTATTCGCCCTTTCTCCCTCGTCGTGACCCTTGCCAAAAAAACACTCCGAATACCTCGCCCGGTGTAGGCGAACGTCTGAACGCTGCGGGCCAGGGGAGTGGTGATGGGCCGGAGGCTCAGCTCGGATACCCACAGCATCGTTCTTCCCAATACCTCCAACATCGTTAGCTCCCCATCTGCCAGCGCCATTGTGATCACGAGGATGGATGGATCGCTTGACCTCCACGCGGCGACTTGCTGGTATTCCCACGTGGGGGAATGGCTGAGACGGGGTGCTCACGTTAATGCTACTGTCGCCGCTGTTATTGATAGCACGCGATGAATAGAAGTCGCCTTGTTGCACGTTGAAGGTGCCTGGGGGTGGTATGTGGGGCGCGGGTAATACGCATGGGCTGGCATGGATAGGGTTTGCTTCTGGCGAATATCCCACACTGTACAGTGTCGAGCGAGGCCGAGGGTGGGTCGCTCTCTTCGTCGGGTATAGGGGCACTTGAGGAGGTTGATCAATGTGGTCGAACATCCTGACGTCCAGAAGAAACGATAAGCGACGGAAGCAATCACAAGATTTGGGTGTGTTTATGGGGTTAGTTAGCTAAAAACTTATGTACTGTGTGCTTGTTGATCGAAGTTAGTTGCGCTCCACACAACTCTCGCTAGCAATGTACGAAACTACGGCGAAAAATCTAGGCCTTGCGTAGGGCAGAAAACCCTCCATGCACTAAAGAGCATTCTTACCTTACAAAGGCGGCGAAAATTTGGTCTTGTTCTTGAAGGCAGCTTTCGGCCCTCTCCAGCAGCTGGTGTCGGTCGTGACAGTGGGGGGAGGGGCATCAGTGAGAGTAAATGAAGTTTTGAATGGTGGAGTATACTTGTTCCACGTAAGATGACCTATTCGAGACAGAACATAAATTTGGACTGGGAGGTTTGGTTGTTAATTTGTGTGCGGTCATCGTGTCTGCGTCATTCAGATACCTGAGCACGGCACTATCGAAGAAAGAACACCAACATTATCCAAATGTACAAATTACACATGCATCTGATGTGCGTGCACATTGACGCGGTACAGGGATGGAAGCAATCCGGGTCTCACCTGGTTTCTGGACATGGGTTTCCTGACGTGCGCAAGAATGAGACCTTTCATGTACTCAAGCTGGTCCTGCAGGTGGTTAGGGGATAACGGCAGCCGTAAGATACCATCAGCTATCTCGCAAAACTAGCGCGCCGACGAGAAATAGCAAAGTCGAACAAACCCAACATAAAACATACTATAGCGTATGGCTCAACATTTGGACATGTTTGGAGTGTAAGTGTCAACCAAAACGCAGAACCGACAGGTCTGAGACGCCTTCCAGACATGAGTAGGTTATATACAATAAATAATGAGGGCTCATGTCATGCAAAACAGATATATTTTATTAACGTACCATACAACATGCTAACCTTTTCCATGTAAGCCTGAGCACGCCTTAGAAGCCTCCAGCAAGGGGCCATATACTCGAAAATATCGTCTACAGATGGGAGCTCCGATGCCACTTGCACGCTTATCTCGCCGGGGTAGCCAGGACCGCTGCATCCGCTGCTCGGATGGTGACCCTGCTCGACTTGGCCACGGCTGGGTCGGTTGTGGGGTCGCCCTAACTGATCTTCAGGCCGGCTTGATTGAGACCGCGGTGGTTTCTCCCACCTCGGCTCCCTCTGGGCACTCGTAAAGCTGAGTGCTTCGCTGCGGTAAGCATTCCCTCTGCCATCGGAGACTCTTGCTTTCTGGCCTTCCTTTTCGATGTCGCAGGGAGAAGAACGTGAAGCGATTGGCAGCACTCCAATCGGTCGAGACTCCGTTTCTGGCAGGGACGGCCAGCAAAAACAATATATATATATTATGTGGTCATGTTAAGTTAGACTCCTCTGCGAATCAAGTGTCGTGGTTCCGTTAGGCCACATCCATCAGCACCGGGCACGGCTGGTTCTACTTGTCTCCGAGCGGCCAACCGTCACCTCATAGGATGTGAGCCGAACGTATCGCGCAATTTCGTGTGTTACTCGGTCACTACGGAACGTTTCACAGACAATGCGAACCCCAATCGCCCACCTGCCGGCGGTGCTGCTTGCCGGGGCAGTTGCCTTGTTCCCCACGATAACCTAGGTCGCCCGATGGGGATGGTGTGCCGCCCAGCAGCACCTACGTCGGATGGGCGCGCAGGCTCTCCACCACGTTGTTTTGACTCCGCTGAATTACGACTGGTAACAACCCAATCGGCGTCATCGCTGTCCTCCACCTGTCGGACAGGTGTTGATAAGCCGAAGAACATACTAACGGGTGTTAAGCACGGCAATTTCACGTGGTAAAACAGACGTACTATCCATCCCTTTTATCGTTGCCTGCTCTGGGGTACCGCTTTGTGTACATTACTGTCATACATCTGCGAAATCGATCCAGCCTTCTGTGAACAACTAGATCCAATAATCATCAATCGGTGAAGCCCTTGGTTAACCGTTTCGGTAGAGGAGGGCGGATTCTACTGTTATCTCGAACGTTAATTGCACATGAAAGCCAACTACCATACAAATATATAGCGTGTTTGAAACTGCTATTCGCATCGTCCAACGCGCAGAACGTATTGCGGTATTGCTGACCCCACTGCAAGCGGTGGTAACAAGGAGAGTTTTGTCTGCCGTCTTGCTCTCTTTTTAGCTCTACCTATTAATAGTATCTCGATTCATGGCATACTCAAACAATAATCTTGGGTATTCTAGTATAGCAATCATTAGTAATGCAGTAGATGTTAGTGCCTGCTGGGAACTGACCGCCGGCCCCAAATTGATGTTACCGTTTTTTACTCGGATATACGGGGACATGTAAAATATACCAGGGTATATCTGTGTTTTCGAGTGGGTGCAATAAAATTTCTAACGACTTGAGCTACTGCTGTGTGAAAACACAAACTGTTTGTGACAAGCTTGCGATTCACGCAGCCGGGGCAGGGGCTGGAGGATCCGCAAGAGACAACGCAACACTCACAGAGACGTGACATTGCATCGAAACACCACGAAATATTGGCATCCGGTTCACGCATAGCGCACAAAGATGTTCGAAGAAATTCTAACCCTTGTTGAAAACGTCTAAACGAAACAAGAACCGGAATACTGAGGCATTCACTAGGATCTAATACCAGCGAAAGCGAACGAATATCTACCAATAGCAACAAAGTTACCCCAAGCTCACCTCCAACACCTCAGCGTCAGGAGGAAGAACACGAGATGTCTTCGTGGCCTGCCTTTCTCGCACTGCGCATCGTCCCTGTTGAGCCATGTATTCGCTGGCATCGTTCAGCCCCCCCACCCCCCGCTCTGCATATCGACAGATGTACCCATTTCACGATCCTCTTTGCCTCGCACTCTACCCGTTCTACGATCGTCTTTGGCCGGGTGCTTGTCGCCACCAGACGGCTTTGTTGGTGGCATGCTTAGGAGAAGCCGATGAATAAGAGGTGGTTTGTGGAGCGAAACTACCCGCGTTACAGACTGGGGGAGAAGGAACCCGACTCATTGGTGCAGCGTCCTTTTGTACGTTGTCGACAGTGCAGTGCGGGCAACATGTGGATGGGTAACGGCCACAGCGCGCTTGACGGGGTTTGGGGCAGACAGCTGAATGAGTCGAGGTCCGAGGTTGGGTGCTGACTCGATCGGCTTCGCAGAACTGTTAGGAGCGCTGGTGGTTGACAGCGCAGGCGACACTTGCTTGGCACAAACGTTGGGGTTGGTGGTGTTGGCGCAGCCTCGAGTAGATCCGCCATTGCTCGGAAGGATCGCGTCACCCCCAGGCGCAGAGGACACGGGGGAAATAGGTTCCTGCCTTCGAGCTTTGGCTGCCTGTGAACACACGAACAGACGCGATAAGGGACAAGTGTGAACGATGTGTAGAGTTGAGTGTATCCACGGCACTGCAAGACGACGTTCTTTCTGACTGAATCAATATTCGGATAGAGCCATATTATTAGGCAACGTTAATTTCAATGAGGCTGTGAAATACTAGAGAGGCAAGGTAAACAAAATGATGCGCACCTCAGGCCCGTAAACTACGTCCGTGAGAGGTTCCGCGGCGGCAAGGTACCTGTAGTAGAAAGAAAGCACCTGGGTACGAGGTGGTCAGTACACGCGGGTAAACAAGCCAGGACAGCGACCGGTGGTGTCAATGCTAATAACATATATATATTCTACAACCGTAAAAACCGAGAAAGCAAACATGAGCAATTCTTACAACTTTCAGAAGCAAATTAAACCGGCTCAGTAAGGCTGAACACGAAATCGAACCGTCTGAAGGCTTACAGGAGAGTGGGTAGAAACATATCACGCGATGTTGTAGTGACGCATAACCTACCGCGTAAAACCGCCGAACGACTCACGTGGCGGTGGTACGAGAAACAAATCGCAGTGAGAAACTATAGCGCCATCTGATGTTCCCTTTTGAAGCTGAAGGTTCAGAAGGTACACGTGGAAAAAACAAGCGCATGACGTACACGATGAATCCGTCGTTAGCAGACTCTCCACTCAAATTGGATTCTATTAAATAACTAGCCTAAAAAAAACAGTCCGCTTTTGCTATTATTCATCCTTGCAGAATATATAAATCCCGGACAGCATTTCATACCGCCCTCGACACGGGCTAGGACTTTCGGAATACCTGAGCTTGGGTTTTGCCGGGAACTTGCTGGCTGACCATCGCCAGGTCGATGAAGTCTTCGCGGACCATCTCCATTCCCGGTCGAGGCCAGCCATGCAATCTCCTATTTGGGTCGTACTCATTTTCCAGAGCCTGTTCAAGGGTTCTCACCTACATCGTGGGGAATCAGAAACGACAAAACGGCCGTTATGTTTGAAGATAATCCTCCGGCTAGCGCTCTGCATTCAAAGAGTTACACGAAGGGAAAATCACGCAACATAGTCAGGACTCCGTACCTGTTGGAGTGTCCAGGGCTCTATGCTCTCCGGCGATCCCTGGTCACTGGCGAGCATTTGCAGGGCTGGCTCGAAATTGTCCAAAATACACCTTGTCTTGACCAGAGCAGACAGAGCCTGTTCTTGACTCTGTTCGGGCATAGGAAAAACGAATTTCGGTTGTTGAAAAGCATGGCGTTTTCCGCTGTCAACGTGTGTGTTCAATGTATCCTCTTTCTCGTCTTTGGAGGACTTCCATACGTACAAACATCAACTTGCTTCACGCCGTGTCGGTACCTCCTATGCATCACCATTTTGGCGACCAGAGCTTCGTCAACGTTGGCAGGTATTTCAAACAATGAGAAAATAAGTTTACATCAACGGCACATTGAACGAGGGTGATGCTGGAGGAGACATCTACAGGTCATTTTGGTCCTATTTGTTTAGTTGATGGCATCAGAATCAATGAGCCAAGGACAATGCTCTACGTGCAAGTATCGTCGAGCTGATTATTTCGAAGTCGAGAACACATTAACTGTATTCAGAGTCCAAGGGAAACTCAAATCTGAGTGCGGCATTCGTAATGTACGCAGACGTGATATAGAGGGCGAAGCAGTTACGGAAGCAGAGGGGGGGACTAATTGCCTCACCTGTACCCTTTGAATGGCAGATCGCGGAATATCTGTTTGAGCTAATGCCGAACACCCAACTCTGGTCAGTCCACAGGCCTCGTGGCCGGACGAAATGGCCCACACGGCGTAGCTACTGGCAATATCCGTGTTATCCTTGTTGGCGTCACTGCTTCCTTTGTTGCCGCCTAGTCGCACGTGAACGGCAACACCAGCGTTAGCCTGCTTATCCTCGACCACACCCTTGGCTGCGTGAAGGTAGTTGGCCAACATGCCGCGGGATTGCACGTCCCAGTCCTGGACGCTTCGCCACATCTACGGTTGTTGTAAGGCCACGTTTGCGGTACACGCGGTGACAATATGTTGAATGACGCCCCGTTGTGAATATGAGACGTGTATCATAATGTGGAACATTGGCTGGATATCACAACGAGCTCATTATTCGTAGCTGATAATGGTACAGGAACGTCAGACTATGTGATCGAAAGTAGTTTATTTTCGCTTGGGAACGAGTTCCAATACATCCCAGGCGGGACACCTGTGCCCCAGATGTGGCTAGACTCGCCAAATCTCGCACGGGAAATCCAGTGTACCGTTCGTCGATGCGGCCAGATACTTGAATCTACGCCCTGGGTACGTTTAACGACAAATATTCAGCTGCAATATATCAACTGCAATGACGATGCCACCAGAACAATGAACAGACGATCATCTTCACCACCCACCATTTTGGCACCAGTCCCTGTGTGCGGCAGTTTCCTCTCGTCAGCCGACAGCAAGTCGGGAATGTCTGTCTGATAGTTTTTCCCCACCAGACCACGTAGTGGGGTATGGTCAGACCGGTTTGCTCCTTGCGTGGGCTTGTTTGAAACACTCCGCTTCCTCTTTGATGACGATAAAGGATGAGGGGACGCCTTGTCAACATCTTCACCCGAAGAGCTTCGAAGCAGGGGCAAAGAGGGTTGCGGTCTCAAACCCAACGAAGTGCGCGTCCTAATAGGACGACCAGGTTTAGTTGCCATGAATACCTTCGCGCTAGAAAGGGGGTGTGTGTCACAAACGTGACCGATCACAGGCTTTTCTGCCATGGGCGGCATGGTCAAGCGTCGATGTCGAGGAGGTGGCGGCCCTTGACGCTTCTTGAAAGGTACACATCGCCGCCTCTGAAAGATTGGAGCGGTAGTGACGGCAGGAGGGCAGAGTTTAGCCTCGGGCTTCGCTTTTGAGCTGTCATCCGCCGTGTCATCAGGAGTCGGCGACCGCTGGGTCTTACGCTGACGGGGGGACTTTCTCTGGGTAAAGTCTTCGCCAACGGAGAAGATGGGTTTTGAGCTTCTCAGGGAGTCCGAGTAGGTGTCGGGTGCGTCCTTGTCTTCGCGCTCGTCGATCTCTTTCCATTCTCCATTCTCAGAGTGAGGAGACGCTTCGGTTCCACAGCCGTCAGATTCTTTTTCAATGTCTACGCTGGGTGAGCTAGAGCTCGCATGACTTCCCGTGCTGTTGAACGGTGGCGCCCTAATCGCGACCCCCTTCCCTCCCCCACGAGAAGCGGTCCATTGTTTCCTTCGTTCGACCACCTGTCGCTTCGGAAGCATCCACCCGTTGCTCTTCACGATTGACTTCTCGCTCTTGGCAGCTTTGTCTTTCTTGTCGGCCCTGGAGGCCAGGGCAGCGGCATTCGCTTGCCGGACCCCAGCACGCCTGATTATGGGGTCCGTGCCCTCCAAACGTTGAAAATCGCCAGATGCGTTGCAAAATGCGTGTGTAAGACGCGGCCCCTTCTCGTATTTCTTCTCAGGAAACACCGCGGTCGTCCCGCTCGTGCTGACACTTAAAGTGATTGGCTTTATGATGTTACGCACCTCGAAGTCTTTCACCCTATTGGTTAGGAAAACCTCACCATCCCCGTCTTGATATTTCTCCACGAGCGTATCCTCTTCTGTCGCGTTACGGTCGACCGCAGCGGCTTGACGGGTCGATCGTAGCCGCGACAAAGCATCCGCAGGAAGGTCCGACTCTTGAACTAACCAGCGTGCCCGAAACATGAATACGCCTGTAAACTTGTCTTCCCACAGAGACAGCACCTGTGCGACTCACACATTAAAACAAGGTGACAGACCAAACCATGTCAGGAAACAGAGGAAAACCTTCGTCGACACATGTTCAAGTTGTGTTGATCTGTTGAGGCTCGCAGGCGTGGGCCTTGTTCACCCGTTTTTTGGTGACATCATTAGGTCCTCTGATTCCGCAGGGTTGGTTAACCAAGGGGTGCCTTGTAGGGTGTGAATCAGCGATACAATTGGCTGTTGCACTGTTGCGCTAGAGCAACTGTTGGGGTTAAAAAAAAAGGCGTTCTCCGCAAGAGACACGGAGGGCCTGGTTGCGCGCATCGCAACACGCGATTTTGGATGCGCACCTGGTTTGGCCGCAGGCCCTAAAACATGTTGGTGGCTTTCTTGTTCGCCGTACGCCAAACCACAATCGGAATGCTGTTTTCCAAATTCGCCTTTGGCGAAAAACCCATTGAGTCCCATTTTTTAATTCGCCGCGGGCGGAAAAAAAAGGCCCTTTTTGATCCGCCGTAAGCAGAGCAGAACAAAATTAGGCACCTTTTGCTGTTCGCCGTGGGCTATCTTGTTTTAGAGGCACCTTGATTAATACCAGGTATATCTAATATTTTACATTTTAAAACAAATTTGTCTTCGGAAAAAGTAAAATTTGTATTCCAGGCGCCGTCATTCTTGTACGACGCTTTTAATGCGGCGTTTTCCGACATATTTGTGCTGCATCGCTGTTTGTGGAGTATTGGACCACACCGCTAGCCTATTCTCAGGTTTGCTGCGGATGATGTGTTGTTCGAGCCGTAACGTGGGAACGACACAAGAGACTGGGAGCTGGGAACGTCGCCGACACTGGTGAGTGGCGTTATAATATTTATATACAAGGCACTTCGCCCAGGAAGGAAACTTACATCAAGTTATGCGAAGCGGACTGAGGTCCATGATTGATTTTAGTTTTTATTAAGGTTGTAGTTGCAAACTGGCGACTTGAAAATGTCAATACTCCCGCCGCCATGCTTCACGAACAAACAGCTCGGACGCCACATACGTTTCGCCTCGCGGGCGGTTCCGTCCGCTACGCTCGCTCACATGCCGTACGTACGTACATACCCCAGGTAGGGTGGTATTTTTCTTCTATTAATACGCTTGCCATGTGTACGAAAGAGAAAGCAGAGCGCGTCACAGCAGCACCGCAAACACAATGAAAATCAAACTGAAAATTTAGAAAGAACACAAATTTCCGTGCCCTCATGAAATAATTTTGTGCCTGATTGGAACACCTTGCACCGGTCGAAAAGAAAACGAAGCAAACAGTACAGCTTCTCTCTCAGCCTCGTACGCCCCCCCCCCCCCCTCTCGTGACCACCTCGCCACCGATTCGGTCCGGGTAAAGCTTTCCTCATTCTGCCACAGTGAGCCTCGTCGCTCGCCTCGCGTGAAGCCCCGTGATCACCGTGGCCGTCGTCGTCAGCTCGACAGTGTTGGTGCTCAGACTGTGTACCTCTCTCTCTTTGAGCTTGAGTTGGGTCGAAAAATACGCACCGCTTGGATTTTTTCTTGTAATCCCAAACGACCGTTATGCGCTCGTACATACTCTATAAAAAAAACACAAATGGAGGCCAGACAGAGCCCATTCATGCTTCCCTCGTGTCTCGAGGCACACGCCACGCCTAGCCACGAAACCGGCGACAACGCTCTTTCCAACCCCCTCTCTACCCGCCAGCACCCGCTGACACCCGCGACGGCGCCGGGCTCGTCCGCGGTGCCGTGCTCGCAGTACACACACGCACACGAAATGAAATAATAACAAAGAAAAAACGGACTGAAAGTGCCAAGTGAAATGGACAAAACAAGAACCGCTGGAATGGTCCGGCAAGTAATAAAAGCAGGCGATTCTCAAGTGGGAGCTGAGAGGGCAGGGATGTACCAACCGAGCACGCTCAGGGAGTGAGATATCTGTAAGTAGTTACAAGGCGCTTCGCTCCGCGGGCGGCCTACGCCGCCCGCTACGCTCGCTGAGTAAGGAAAAGTGCATCAAATTATGCGAAGCGGACAGAGGTCCATGATTGAATATTGTTTCTTTCTTAAGGCAGGTCGCGCCATTTATGCTTCAGCCGTACCAGCGATATGGGTGTAGTTTCTGTTAAACTGGCTGCCGTGTTAAATGTACCATGACTCTTGTTTCCCCTGCCACCACCGTCGGCCGGAGTGTGCATGCGCCTGAAGGTTTCCATGCGATGCAGTATCCTACATTGCCAAGGCGCCTGCAGTAGTTGCATGATTTAGGAATGCCGAACAACTTCTTTTCAATATTCCGTGCAGAAGACTTCGCGGTAGTGGAGGCGACCTCTTGCCAAAAACCTTCGCGGTAGTGGAACAGCTCCTCCACCAGTAGGGCGGGCGCAAGACGATGTAGACACAACACTGAAACGGGACAGGTGTCGCTATATTCACACGTATCGGAGGTTAGCTAAACTGAAGCGAAACTTAAGGGTCGTTGCGGATACGGAAGCGGTAAAGAACGCCGGAGTCCCCAGTTTGAGCAAAAAGGCCACCTCGAGGCGTACTTGTTATATCAGCAAGTGAAACCCTGCCTGTTTTCCTGCTTTCATGTTTCGGGTGATCGAGTGAGGGCTTGTACGGTTCCGGTAATTTTTTTGCGGCATTGGGCTAAATGACACGTCCTTCCCACGTTCGATGTCTCACGGGTGGTGACGCAGGCATCACGGCCACATCAACACCAGAGAACCGCTAAGAGCTGTTTGCACGAAAGGTGCACCCATCAAGACCAACTGCCGCGCTTTCGTCGGAAGTGGAGGCCCCTCAAGTACCACTCGTGGCAAAGGCTTTGCTTGTTGAATCGCCGACGACCTTCAGTTCGAGATCAGGGGGGGGGGGTAGAGGGTGGCCGTGCTGTCGTTAATGTCACAGAGATTTTCGCGCGTTTGCTGGGGGGCATGAGATGGTAGTGGGGGCATAGAAATATCATCACAAATCACTTTTCGCAGCTGCACGATGGTGGAAGGTGTATCAAGTGCTGTGTATTGGAGATGTTACTTGACAGTAGCTATCATTTTGTCGTCACTGGATACCACGGAATATCTGGTAGTATACGGTACAAGGGATCCATAATAGATCGATTTTGGGTGTGTCACCACCTGACGAACGTTGTCATAGACCGTAATCGGGTACG
This sequence comes from Macrocystis pyrifera, assembly GCA_031763025.1. Taxonomy (NCBI): domain Eukaryota; class Phaeophyceae; order Laminariales; family Laminariaceae; genus Macrocystis; species Macrocystis pyrifera. The sequence goes on from JASSKH010000009.1 coordinate 14,927,654, forward strand.
GGTGTGTCATCACCTGACGCACGTTGTCATAGGCCGTAATCGGGTACGGGTGTGTCATCACCTGACGAACGTTGTCGTCGGAGGTACATGTATCTGTTATGTATCTGTTAAAGATCATCAAGATTGGAACAGCCAAGAGGAGCGTTTTCACGCCCACTTGTTCACTCTACTTTTGCTCATCATCATCAGCTTGTCTGCTGAGCGTAATAACTAATCAATGTTGGCCTGGAGTCGCCAACATCATCTTTCTTCTATTCGAAGATTTCACGCGAGTCTGCCTAACAGAAACTAGAGCGTTTGCACCTCGATCAGTTCTGTGTCTTGACCGGTCATCGGCAAGCGAGACTAAGCGTACACCAGCTTCGAGCTGATACACGCTACTTCACACCAATCCTCAATACTGTGCACCCGAAGAGAATTCACGGGACTTTTAAGCATCCGAAGGAGACGAACGCGAAATGGAAATTCAGTGGGGAGTGTGAGGTGTATGTGCCCGACACGAAATGTGTCAGGCTCGCTGCAATTCTGGCCCACGATGATGGCGAACGTGAATGAAGTGCGGGCGGTGCGAATAATATTGTTCAGTTTAAACGTTATGGCGTACGATGCGTGCAGCGTGTGCACTTTCTCAATATGCTTCAGGGGTAGATTCTGCCACCACTTGTAGGCCACGTTTTTACTCCTATGATATTACGAATATTGTTCTATTCTTGTGTTGGGCATTCTGTCAATCAACGTTTGGTTGGCGTGTCTTGATTAGTCCGCTAAAAATGTAGCATGCTGTCCTTGCGAACAACATTCGACACATAAGGTGCACAGTTTCTGAGAGTGGAATGCGTTTGAGCTATATGCGAATGACGTATTGGGTTTATATGTTTCGGGGGGCTGTACGAGCAGTGAGCGGCGGAAACTGCTTGTGCGTGTTGCCCCCAACGAGGATTCGCGAGCGCAATGCAAATACGTTTTGTTTGAGAAACTATTCGATTTAGGTGCAAGAGAAGATACAATGCGCACCTTGTAAACCCGGTGATCACTCCCCATGGGCACTCTCTTCCACCCGCACGTAGTTAATAGTAATTGACTCACCCGGTGGGCTAGCTGCGTACTCACGCCAAGTAAGTGCTCGTGGAATTATCATAGGCCAACTGAATCGGTCGCTGCAGAAAAATATCGTCTGACCTATAGAAAATATCCGGAGGAAAGGCGAGAAGAAGCAAGTGTATCTAGATAAGAGAACATCAAGGCTAACGTGCACATCATCTGTGTTGTGGACAAGTGTAAACAGACCCAAATGTTGTAGTACTCGTTTTGTCGGCCAGTAGCTCTAGAGTTATCAAGGAGTCGAGTCTGTCTATACCATGCCGTAGGCCGTGTGCGTTCGCAGAAAACGAAGTCAAACTACAAGGGAAATATTGCCGCTCCCAAACCACCACCAAGACCATAGTACTTCGTCAGTGACCAACTCGAGACAACTCGTGCAGCAAAACACGTTCCACGCGTTAGCCCACAATCGTTCGCTTCTGTAGATGTCGAGTGTGTGGAAATCGAGTACATACAGCTCTCGCGACCAGTATTGCAAAAACGCAACTTTAGTTACAGACAGGCGAAACCTGCACCCACCGCTACACGAAATACTTTTTTTCCGCCTTCGTATGGGCAAAAAAATCTTCGGTCGCTTTGCTTCCTCGTTTATGGCGCTTCGCGCCAATTTAATTGAATTGCCGGCTCCAGGTAAGACCATGGGCGTGTGGCCGATTTTTTGTACTAGATTGAAGATATTGGAGAATGTTCAACGGAGCCAGAACTTTCAATCAGTCGACATAGAAGAGGGTTGTTGATCTATTAATTGGTGCCTCTGCGATCAAAGATGTCGGGGCTATAGTCAAACAATTCAAAATACACGCTCTCAGCTGTCAAGGATGAAGGTGGTGTAGGAATCAGTCGGGCGACCACGGAGGAACTCTGAGGAATACGTTATCGAGTTTTTGTTTTTTGTCATCATCACGTTTACTTTCCAGCTTAACTCGTAGGAGGTTTTACCCTTAGCGATCTTCTGGACAAGCCGTGGTCACAGGTGTTGTCGTCCCTTCTCCCCCCCCGTACGTGCTTTTTTTTTTTCGAGTAGGCGCGAGTGGTCGTTTTGCCACTATACGCCAAGAACACACCTGAAACAAAAATGGGCAAGGAGTATGCTTGCTTCCATGGTATCGTAGACGTGGTGCCACAACACAACTACAGAATTTTGAGACTTTTTCCGCCTTCAACTTATGGAGGCGAATAATTTACACCCTCACGGGCTCGACTTTTGCTGCTTTTCCATTGTTTGCTGTAGTATGTCAGCTCAACAGTCCTATCTTTCCGTGGGAATAGCAGGGAACATTTGGTGATATGCACGTTAGGGGGAGTTGTTGTCACGGACCTAATGCCAGCGCGAGATGGAATTTTGGATATGAAGTGTTTCGCAGCTGCCGACTGACAACGTCGCCTTCACGAAAACACCTCATGAGTCGTTTTTTGTCTGTCCACGACTGCTGTCCAGTACGCCCGACGTGCTCACACAACAACGCTATCCATTACACCGGATAAGCTCGAACAGCCCAGAAGCAGGTTAAGTGACTCTTGGTTTGGCCTGTACCTGGTAGTGACCAGCAGCCGTTGTTTGCAAGTGAAAAGCAGGCTTGTTGGAGGATTCATGTTGTCCAAGATTATACCTTGAACATAATGTTACTTCGTATTCGGATACAAACGGTCGGCCGAAAAAACGTAGTTTTCGCCTTCGTACGCAGTGGGTGTGTTCATATCGCTCACAGTACGTAATCGTACCAGATACATCCCAACTAAAACAGCGCTGAGTCAGAATGGAACCTCTATGTTGAAATATCTAACGTGTAGGGTGCAAGTGAAATGGGAAATGCTGCGGTTGCAGCCGATGCAACCTGATGGGCTGATACCTGTTGCGGGCATGGCTCGCTATAGCTAGCACTGGGCACTGGCTGACTCAGTAGGTTGATAATACACTGTCGTCGAAATCGATCAGCATACTGAATTGCTACAAAGCGCTGGAATAGCGAAGCGAGGCGGTTGATCGCCCCACCCCCGACTGCTGAAGGGGGCCCAGCTGAAGGCGACGCCGGAGGCAAACAATAAGAAGCAGGTTTTCGTATAATTTCCAATCACGTTCGAAGCTTGAAAGAGCATTGACTGGTGGTGGCGGCGGGCATGGGAACAAAGCAAAAAAAAATCAAGAAAAAGGCATGCAACGTATGGCCATGCTATGACAGTATTATTTCATCATTTCAGCGCGTATCACCGTCAGGGGGGTCTGGAAAATCGTACACGACGCTCACACGGGACAGCCAACGGTAGCAGAACCCCTAATCAACTACCGGTAGGCTACACGTTTGGGGACAATAAGGAATAGAAGGCACCCCCAAGAAGGATACGCATCAAAAGAGCGACGACATTGAGACAAGAGAAGGGTCAACAGGTATGGGTGTGATCTCATGCTGCAGCAGAGAGAGGCCTCATTGATCCCAAACTATATATGCGATGTTACAACAGCAGTAATCTGGACCAGAAAAGAGGGGACGCCAGCAGGGTGAATCCCTTTTCGGGAAAGCCTCCTTGTTGTATGGGGCGACATAGATTGAGTATCACTCCGTGAGCGATATCGCAGCTCTACAACAGCACGACAAAGTAGAAAGAGGCTAGGAAAAAACAGACCATCCCGCCCGCCCATCGTTGGTAGCGAGGTGTACCGTCGACAACGACATCAGTTTTGCTGTTTATTTTACCGGGGTACCTACTCTCTGCGACGAGGTGCCGCGTTGATTGCCGGACAACTAACGCGGGAGTAGTAACCCGGGGTGAGAGTCTCCGGCTGGTCGCAGCAGGAGGCCTCATTGATTCCGAATTTTATACGAATTCACGTACGGCGCGATGTCACAACAGTAATCATTTCATCATGTGTTTGCGCGGGTACACCAAAAAATTTCTTGGGAATACGAATGAAATAGGATATTACGACATTACTCACACCCTTGAAGCACATGGTGCTTCTCTATTACTAGAAGGCTTCCACAACCAAACGACCCGCAAGAAAGCACAGACTACTAAAAACAAAAGCGAAACCAAAACCAATACCAAGAAACAAAGAACCGGTAATTGTGACCGGTATCAGATATCAGATACTCAGCGCAGAAACATGGCAAACAACAAAAGGAAGGAATGCTTCGAAAACCCCAAGAGCTGGGCGGGGGTGGCGGAGAGCGCATTTCTCCCCGCTCTTCTCTCTCTCTCCTTCTGATACGCGTCTGGTGGTGGGTTTCCATAAAATATTACCAGGTAAATCGTATCTCTTGACCGTACGTAAGATAATGACCACATAATATGAGTATATATTGGCTGGGTCAAACACAACAAGACTACTGCCAGTACATACTGTTTGTGTCAATGCCCAGCCCTGGAGCATAAAGCGATCAGGCGATGCCGTACGAAAGCTATCTCCAAAATAAAAATGCGGCGAGAAACGATCAACCGAACCGCGGACAAGAACATCACAACACCACCACCAATGGGCAACGAGCGGGATTACTGAAAAAAACGATGGAGTACACCAGCACCACAGCCTTGGCCTGCAAGCATCCGGTAAGTCAGCCTGCAGCCGTACTACCTATCAATACATCCACAGAGTATGTGTTGTTTTAAAGAGTTCCTGTTGCTGGCTCTCGTTTTGTTTTTATAGGAGTAAATATCTGAGCTGGTGCACCTTGGTTTGAGATGTCAAGCAACATGACGCACCCACGCGTTTCCGTGCAACCGCCGGCGTATACGAAACTGCCTTGCACCCATCACACAGTGATTCCGGAGGTTGAATCCGCATCATCTTCTACCTTATTTCCGAATACGAGCGAAACTCTCAATCTCTCGCACATGAACCCCCATGGACCCCCTCACCCAGCGGAGAGCGGCGGGTTGACACGCAGTTTGGCCGCCGCTGTTAAAGTAAAGCATACGACGACCAGGGAAACCCAGGGAGTACCTCTCCGGATCGGTTCAAACAACTATAGCAGTACACAGCAGTACATACACAATTCGGTAATGGGATGGGTGAATTAAAAATCATTAATTTCTCGATTTATTGGTAGTATTGCTCTGTACAGCTGTAGTACCAGGTATGAAATAATTGTACTGAAAACTGTATTCTCTAAGTATGCAAATATGTTTTACCTGGTGCCTGGTAAACTTCATGTTTCAGGAGACAGACGATGTACCAAGTCCATACTGGTATGTACGTAACAGATCGTAATTTGCTGACCGCCTGTCCAGTTTCGAATAATTTGCTTCCAAAACAGTCGAGTCAGTACATACCAGATAGCCGGCGTCCCCGGTGGCTTGGTAGGTGGTCCGCGTGCCTGTCAAGATCAATTTCGTGGGTTCGAGTCTCACCGAGTGCATGCTCGTAGGGGCTGTTTCTTGCATTAAAGAGATTGATTAGCGGAAAGCGCGAGAGCGTGAGTTAGATACATTCGATGAAAATCGACGAGCAGTGGGAATGCTGAACCCTATGCGCGATAAAAAATAAAGGCACGTACCGGGGGGAGAAGGGAAGACACCTGTGACCACGGCTTGTCCAGAAGGTCGTCGAGGGTAACACCTCTTACGAATTAGGCTGGAAAGTGAAAGTGATGAGTAAAAAAAAAAATAAAAAGGTACCCAACAAGTACAACAAGAACTCTCTACGGCAATTTTTGTGGCGCTGTTTCACAAAACGTGGCTGGCTATGAATAGCTATTAAACTGTCGCTGTGTATACCGGACCTAAAGCGTCGCAAACAAAACTTAAAGCAGCGGTCGGAGACGAACCTTTGACGAGAAGCTCGCCTAAATTACGGAGGAGCACGTTGCGTCTCGGCATCCAATGGTAGGGTTGTAGGGAAGGGGTAGAGTGCCGGTGCAGGTGTCTGCACGTACGTGAATAGATAATGCACGATGTCATGTATTATTAGTAGTCGGTATTAATAGGTATAGGACTAACAAATAATACTTCATCCGACATCACAAAGTTCAAGTGTCCCCGTTATTCAACAGCCAAGGTAATGAAAGTTTAAGCTACTGTACGTGAAAATCACTATTTTAATAATAAATTCAATTCACACCATACGTATGTGTGCGAGTTTTTTTTTTGTATTTTGGCATGTGGGTTTGTTCTTAAGAGATACTTGGTACAAACAAGCGCTGCGCAAGTTTTTGTTGATGCCGTCCATTTGTTTGTCGAAATCGGGAAATCTGTGCAGAGATGGAGCAAAAATGAGGCACATCGAGGAAACCGGAAACCAAAAAATAAACGTATATTTCTTATTTTGGCCAACCAATTCTGCTCTGTGCATTTCGACTATAAAACATCGGTGGTATGATAGATATAAATTTACCTGTTATAACACGTGATACGAGGGGTTGCGGACAGAGACGCGATGGAAAAGCCGTGACGAGTCCAGGCATGTCATCTCGCCGGGATGGAGCAACTCCTTCTGCTGTATGCCAGCGTCGATGGACATTCCGTTCCAAGGTGAAGGTTTTAGACAACAAGCTGGAAAAATTGAAAAGCAAGTGACAGGATCCAGGCTTCATGGTCACCTCAAGAAGTTCCCTGACCTTCCAGCTTCTTGGCATTTCCACGCACAATCATGGCTACGGCCGGGGACCAGGTGATTGCAGTATTGAACAGGATTGATTGTAGAAGGTATAGCATACCTGATACCACCACCATGTAAAAGCCAGTGCCTATCTGTGTTTATAAAATATTTGATATGCGTCAAGCTGTAAGTTCCACTGATCATTAAGTAGTTGAAGCTGCGTAATACGCCTCGTCTGTATTCCATTTTCACTGAATTTTACAAGTGTTGTAGAGCGCTACATAGTTGTACAGACACAAGACATTGAGTTGCCAAATCCCAGATTTTTTTTTCCTCGTCTTCGCCTGCCAAGTCGGGCCGTATTTCAACCATTATTCGTGAGGGCAAACCTGCTGGGCAAACTGAAAAGTTTTCGTAGAGTGCGACGTACCATGCTGTACGAAATTGAGACTAAAATGCGTACGTACGTACACATCCATTAATAGAACATCTCGTCAGATAGTATATCGTACTTTTTTTTAACTTTCACATAACTCCTCTATAAGAATACGGGTTCATTTTATATGCCATCAAAAATCAAAACCTACTATTTTGGGGGACCATAATAAATACCGGTACCAGGTACCTGGTAGGACCAAATATTGCGAGTAAAAATTGTCAAGCATATAGTTTTTTTTATAAATACCATACCAGGTAGGTCCTATTAACTATGGACCCCCGTAATAGCCAAACACGGCCGGCCATCTTACGCTCCAAACCACCAGCAAAATCCAAATTCGAAAGTTCCCAATAACGCCGAAATTATCGATCTTACATATTACAGACAAATTAAAGTAAATCATCAGTCCTATCATATCCCACGGTCTTCGTAGTGTTAGCGAGTTGTATACCCTTCATGGGGAATGACCTCCGCAATAATCAATGACGTGACATAGTAGAATAGCTGTGCTGCACCTTTCGTCAGGGAAGCCGGAAAGGCATGTCGATCGTTGATATATATATATTTGCATGGTGGTTTTCAATTTGACTGCTCTTCTTCACTGCATGTTCGACAGCTACTTGTCACTCACGCTGACAGCCCTGCAGACAGCAGGCGTGTTCCTATCTGTGTTCATGACTACCGTTCGTTTCATAAGGTGCAGGCAGCACTCCAGACCTGAGACAGCAACCCCAAAGCTGTGGTCAGTAGCCCCGAGTTGGTTTGGCTGTAGTGGTAGGAACGGGGGAGACTCTTAAGCTGTAGTTTAGCGTATACATGCAGCCATGTTAGAGTCCACTTTGCATATTGATTTCGTTCGTGTGTACGCCACGCCTCTAGTCGTCTCGTGGATTTTATTTGGGTGGGGAGCGTCGTGCTTTTCCCAGCCGATACTTTTTTTAATAGTCTGTTGGATATATTCCTATAATGGGCATTCCAGCACCTGTCTGTTTGTGTGACCGCCGAGTCCTTGGTGTAAGAGTTCATGTGAGAACAACAACTGTTGCACACAACAATGTCGCACACTATTGATATTAATACTCGTAAGTTCTTTCTCTTGCTTCAAAAATGACTATTTATAATAGCGGAAAGCGTGTGCCACAAAAAGAAAATAGGATTAACATACCTCGTGTTAATAACAACATCCGTTCGAGGAAAATCAACATCCTTTCGAGGAAAATCGACGACCAGTTGGAATGCTAAAAATGCGCGATTAAATGAAGGTACGTACCGGGGGGGAAAAGAGACGACAACACCTGCGACCACGGCTTGTCCAGAAGTTCGCTGAGGGTGTTACCCGCCTACGAGTTAAGCTGGAAAGTAAAAGTGATGTTGAAAAACACACATCCAGGAGCAGCAGATGGTACAAAATTAATTGTAGATATATTCATAGAGGTGGTGTGTTTTCAATACCAGACCGTACACAAATTCTACGACCCTTAATGATTTCAAGTAGATGATTTGCCGCGTTTTCAGGACCGAAGCTTTGAACTATATCAGATACCCTGGCATATTCCATGCGTAATGTTGCTGTTGCAACGTTGACTAGCCGTCGAAAATCCAGTCCGTGGTCACCGCACGGGCCCCAAAGAACCCTGGGGTGTAGGGATGTACATCAACTCGTAATCACGTGTTGAATATCATTAATATTTATTCGGTGATTAATTTTAATCATTGATGTGATTAAGTTTTGTTGATCAATGATTATTCATCAGCTAACGATGATTAGTTGAATAATCACCATAGCCATGATCAGTGGATATATTTCCGATATAACCGAGCGTTTTTTGTTGTCACTGTGAAAAACCGTGCCTGCGGCGCAGCCAAAAAGGAATTCAATACGCGGGCAGAAGAGGGGACCAAGACAAGAGAGGTGCCATAGAAGAGGCTAAGAAAGTCTACGCTGAGATTGGCGGAACGTCTCTCGGCGGTCTCATGTGGGAGGGGGCTGCGAGTAAGAGCCTCCTTCTCAAGAAGGAACGTCAGAGATGACGCGCAAGGTGAAGCTGCCGCCTCCCTGTCAAAGAAGCCACGAACACTAACACTGTCCAAAAGGGGCGAAATCATGAACGAATGAGCGCTCTATGTGTCGCAAGAGGTTGCAGAGGGTGCGATCAAAGCCGCCGGCGGGCCCCTTGGGTGGTTGCAAAAGGCCTCACGCATATATCTCTATAGTGCCATGATAGCCTGCAGGTACCTTGCGGTTCAAGCGTCATTCATCCGAACGCGTCTTTTCCGTAGGTGGACTTGTTGTTACCAAGGAGCGCAGTCGTCTGGGCGGGGATATAATTTTCTTTCATGAAAGCGTGAAGCACAAACTCTGGTAGACGATTCTACTGCTGTACTCTGAATTTTCTTCTACCCATCACTCAGTCAATTGTGGGGTCCCGTCTGGCTACTGCTTCCAGAACAGCGAAGGATTGCGGCAAACTAGCATGTATACTTGAGGAAATATTAGGGCGCATTTCGTTGTATCGTAAGCACGAATGGTGGCAACATACCAAGGGGGGGTACGTGTTGTGGGGGGCTTTATTGGGGCTTTGGTGCTTCCGACGCTTTGCGTGCATTGGAACAGAGCAGCAGTTGTATTGCATTGTACAGCTACACTCAAGAGAACGTGTGAAAGAAGAAAATCCGTGCATGAGCACAGCAGGGTCCCATTCGGGAAGCTCCAGCCGGAATCTGTGAAAAAACGTTCATAATGATCAACATAATCAAGCAATAATCATGAATAAATCACATCGCCGGGTTGATTGCGTTGAATACAATGAACTACACATGATTAAAACAACCAGATTTGGCCAAATTAATAATAAAATCAACTCCGAAAATGAGTTGTATGCTGTATGTACATCCCTACCGGGGTGAGTAAAATTACCTCGGTACAACGTACCTCACTGAGGAGAACTGCCGTAAGAAATACATAAAATGGAATACAAAGAAGTACGATACGCGTCATCGCTGAGTGAGGCACATCGTACATCTCCAACGGAGGAAAGAAAAGAAAAAGCAAATCAACCCACTGAAATAAAGGAGGAAAGAGGACAAGAGGGCAAGGAGTTCGTAGTAAACAGGAGAAGACAAGAGAACGCACAGCCCAGGTCACGAGGAATGGAGGGAATCAAACAGTAAGAGGTGATCGTATACTGCTGTTGTAATGTTTTGGAATACTACTCTGTACTGCCTGCACCGAAACGAAAGGTGTACCAAGTACCAGGTATGGGATATACCAGGTATACCAGGTGTACAGTAGTATAGACTACTCGTACAGCAGTAAGGGTGCGTGCTGTCTTCACATCACACCAGACCATCATATCTACTCAGTCAACTACACTATTAGCACACTTTCAGCAGTAGCACTGCTTGCAGTAGTGTCAGTCTTGATTCTCCGTCCTAGACAGATACTATTATTGTTTTCACAGACTGAGGGAGAGACACAAACAAAACATATAATTGCCCACAAACCCTACGAGCACATAGTACCTGTACAGCTACGACAGGGTAGTGGCATGGTGAAGACGAGTCCAGGCGGTCGTTTATATACAATTAGGTTGTGTTCAAAATCAGACATGCCTGGCCAATTCCGAGGCAAAATCAGTTGCCCCCTGAAAACAAAGTGCGAATAATCTATTTTCACGACGGGATCCGCCCTGCTGTTGGCAGGCTGATGCCGTTGTTTGTTGTTGTTTTCACATAACTCATCGCCACAATCAAATGCAGTCCGTGGTCGCATGGCAGGTGCCAATAACTCTGGTACATGATTTTCACTCGAAAAGGCGTAGATATATGTTTTTTTGTTGTTTTGTTTTTAATCATCACTTTTACTTTCCAGCCTAACTTGTAGGAGGTTTTACCCTCAGCGATCTTCTGGACAAGCCGTGGTCACAGGTGTCGTCCCTTCTCCCCCCCGGTACATGCCTTCGTTTTTTGTCGCGCATAGGGTTCAGCATTCCCACTGCTCGTCGACTTCCAACTCACGCTCTCGCGCCTTCTGCTAATCAATTTTTATGCAAGAAAAAATCCCTACGAGCATGCACGCGGTGAGACTTGAACCCACGAAATTGATCTTGATAGGCACGCGGACTACCTACCAAGCCACCGGGGACGCTATACCTTGTTTTGTCTTCTCTGTCTATTGTCAATAATAGCTTTCAACTGACGTTGGCGAACTTTGAACCGATCAAGGTGGTCATACGTAAATTCTCCCCTTCTCTGCGTATACGTTGCAATTATGTACTCGTACGTACGTACGAGTACGTATTTTTTCATACATAAGTAAATACGCTGAAAATTTCACCTTTTTTTGGGGGGGGTATACGATGTGCTTCACATGCTTTGATGCGTAATTTGTTGTTTTCTATGGATGTCTACTATTATATCTAATACTTGTTTGTGTGTACTTTATACGGAACAATGTAGTATCTACTTCATACGCAACAATGTACCAGGTAGTATTTCTACAGATAGATGTGGTGTAGTTTTGTGACCACAGGACAGGACTGGTATCTCTCTAGGATTAAAAAATCGGCATGGACACTGGTTGTGCTGGATGTCGACGGGTAGAAAGAACGGTTTAATGTGAAGAAAAACACACCCATTATTGATGTTAACACGAGTTATATCACATATATTACCGTGAACACACACGATGATAGTGGTTTGTCGTCCACACTGCACTTCTTTCGATGCGAGGTGGTCTCAAGTTTGGTGCGCCAACATTATTTCGGGCCGAGAAGGCGGTTCCGCGAGGATGGTCAGGACGCGTCAAAGCTGACGACGCGGGGGGGGGGCGTCGGAACAAATACTATTGGCACTCCCGCCGTGGCGAGACAAACGAAGCCTGGTGACACTCAGCAGGTCGAAGTGGAGCCCGTGGTGCCCTCGTAAAGAAAGCAAAACAAGTCAGTTTTTGGAGCCCACACGCGCAAAATTTATTTAGCTGATTTTCATGGATAAAAGGACCGCTCGTGGCGCGGTTTTTACTTGTTTTTCGTACGTACCTGATTCTGGCCCAAGTCTATCTGGCATACATGTATATACATATTATCGTACGAATGCATTCGCGCTACGGTACTTGAGTACTTGTTGATACTCTCACGTACACCTTGTACCTTGTACCTGGTGCGGACTTCTATCTTACCTCCAACCTGACGTGCTACCGACTGGGCTGGGGGTCACGGCTTTTTCATCCAGCGGCCGACTGGGTTTTATTGTGCTTCTGAATCGGCGCGAGAAAAACATATGGCCCAAACGAACCTGAACCAAGACCGGGTGTTGCTGTGAAGTTTCCTGCTGTTGCTCGTTTTCCGCGACCTCGACGACATCGTTCACATTCACTTGGTCTCCCACCGCCGCAAGCTCGACAGCGCCGTAATGTGTTTGACGTCCTCTTGGAGACCGACTGAGCTCGCCCTTTGGAGCCGACACGGGGGGGCCAACCCATCGCGATCGGGTTCCTCGAACTACTGTTGTGCACTTCATGCCCATCGTTTGTGGAACTGGCCGGCGAGTTAAGTATCGACCCTCTATACCAGTTGGACCAACTTTGGAGAGTAGTAATGTTAAGATGGGGAATGCTAGCAGCAGTAGACGGAACAACAGCTCCTGCCGGGCTTTGAGGGCCTCCCTGCTGCTTGGTACCGGGGTTACCTCTCGCTTTACTTGTCAGGGGGGTTGCTGGTGAACCATATAATACCCAAGTCTGTGTGTAGTGTGTACGACCGCCACACACTCTCAGTTAGTATTACTGCTGCTGCTGTAGTACCGGCGCACGATGCACAAGTACGGGAATATGGGCGGCGAAGGGCATGATTTTCATTTTCCTACGTAGTTTGACCAATAAGCTAAGGCCATATGTCTCATCAATGTCCGCCTAAAGTTCAGAAACTTTCGTGCTGATGCTGCCGACAGGTGAAGACAAAGACATCTACGGTACTTCATCATGGCAAACAGAACGAAACAACGAAGAGAACAAAGCTGAACTCCTCTCTCGCACGTGCGGAGCACGCCTACACCCATACGACTGACCTTTGGTGGGGCGGGTTTTTTAGGTTTCACTCGAATCTCGTCAACATGCGCCGAGTTGCGCCTCGTACCAACGATATGCGCTCCAGTGAGTTGATTGCATTATTGTTCTAAATAGTTCAAATTATCTCAGAATATCACCACGGTGAGAACCGTATTCACCAATCATACTCCGTTCCTAAAAGGCACGTACATTTTTTCTGGCATTCAAGAGTCGCTGCTATTGAACATAACCTACGTGGTACCAGGTATTAAACAGACGATTGGGCGACAACATTCATTGTGTATTGTGTTGTTGCGGTTTTATTGATTTTGGAAACATTCATTATGTATTGTAGTCGTATATAGGATGTTTTTTAACGCTTTGAATATCTCAGTACGCACGGCTCTAACGACAGAAGAATCTGGTCGTTACGATGCGCCCGCTGGTACGATGGTTTGTTGCTATGCTGAAGTATATACATATACCAGGTATATTTGTGTTTCCTTTTTTGTTTCTTTTCTCATTCGAATGTCTTTGTTTTTTTCTCTTTGTTTCGTTTTTGTTTCTCTAGGTCATGGAATGGGTATGTCGTGCCTGTCGTACGCAGTATGATGACATGGCATTGCATTGCATACGTGGCAACATAGCATCTCTGTGGTGTAGCTTTGTGACCACAGAACTTGTATCTCTAGGATTGAAGAATCGGCACGGACACTGGTTGTGCTGGATGTCGACGGGTAGAAAGAGCGGTTTAATGTGAAGAAAAACAACAACAACAACAACAACAACTATTATATTACCTGGCAATTATTATTGAAAGGAATAAGGTCAATTTGGTGTCGAGGCTCAACTCCTTACACTTGATGCAACTGCTGTACCAATGACGTTGGGGTTACTTACTGTAGTGTGGCACCAGACCCTGATAACCGTCTCTTCGGATTAATTATTGGTCGTAAATCGTGAGAAACCGAGCCCCACTACCAGGCCGGGCGCCAGTCCTTGGGGATTGACGTTATTTTGTTGGCCCGATGGTCGGCCTCCGAACAAGAAAATTGTGTACGTCAAGCATTCAATCGATTTACACAACAAGACCCAGACATCCGACTGAGCGCGGAGCTCTCTCTCCGACGTCTCCGAACAATGACCAGTCGGGTCGGCTGTGCTGGCGTTGGATGCGAGATTCACAGATTTTTTTCTCAGAGAACTTCGGGCGGAGGGTGCCAACAATACTGCCTCTCTACTTCCTTCGCGTGTGATTCTTTCCTATTTGTACTAACTTCGTGAGTCAGTCGCCCTTTCGATGTTGTCGTGACGTTGATGTCTCGCGCGCGACGAAAAGACACCGAATTCGACACTGACGGGGCCTCCTAACCCCAGGTGCCGTGGGGGTTGCATGACATGCCGTGTGTGGTTGCCATGGAGCGTCGTGGGGGTTGCCATGGTAGCACCCATGGTATGCCAGGGCGTGCCACATAAAACCCTTTGCCACGCCATCGGATGCCGTGAGGATGCCATGGTATGCGATGCATGGGTGGAACCATGGCAATGCCACCACATGCCACGAAAAACTCAAGTAGTAGTGTAGAACCCAGCCCCGCTGACTTCTACCTCCATACTTCCATCCTCGTTTGCTCGCCTCCAAAGCCGTGTTTAGCATGTTTGTTTCACTTTGTCGTGCTATTAACAGGTGCTCTGACTATCTAGAGGGAGCATACAGAGATCCAGAAGCAAATGTTTTTCAAATTCTTGACACGAGGAAAGTCAATTGCTTTCCTTTAAAAAAAGACTTGTTGCCATTATTAGATGGACCTGACATTCGAACTTCTAGATTTTTTTTGCTGCGATGACCCCATTCTAACGCTTACTACACCATAGCCATGTAACAACAGTAGAGCTCGCAGGGCTCTGTAAGTGATACTAATAATTCATGTGCTCATCGATTCCAGGCCGAAGGAGCTCGCCTTCATTTTTTCCAACCAGGAAAAACAATATATGTATGTGTGTTTGACATGAGTGTAAAATGTGTTCAAAGAAGAAGAGGAGCCGGGACTCGACGGATTCGCAAGTTTCCTTCGCTTGTTTCACGTAGCTTCACGGTCTGTTTTACATAGTCTTCGTTCTTTTTTTCGTCTTGTTTATTTAATGTCCTTCGTGCTTGACACGAAGACGAGTCGTACTTTAGTATGAAGGACCACGCATGCATCTGTTCTGTGGGTGGCGTCCAATGGAATGGGTAAACGAGGGGGACAACGGTCGTAGGAAAACCGCCGTCAAAAAGCAAGAAGTAGACGGCAGACAGGCTATTGTTGTTGTTATTGTTGTTTTCTTCACATTAAACCGTTCTTTCTACCCGTCGACATCCAGCACAACCAGTGTCCGTGCCGATTCTTCAATCCTAGAGAGATACCGGTACAAGTTCCGTGGTCACAAAGCTACGCCACAGATATAAAGATACTACGTTGCCACGTATGCAGTGCAATGCCATGTCATTATACTGCGTACGACAGGCACGACATACCCATTCCATGACCTAGAGAAACTAAAACGAAACAAAGAGAAAAAAACAAAAAAAAAAGACAATTCGAAAGAGAAAAAGAAACAAAAAAAGAAACAAATATATACGATACCTGGTATATGTATATATAGCAACAAACCATCGTCCCCCCCCCGCAGGGGATCTGGCAGACACTTGAAAAGAAGGAGCTTTAAAAAAAAAAGGAAAAAGAAGAAAGAACCACTAGTCGTCAACAGGGTAATAGGACTAAGAACCCAAGGAAAAAAAACAGGCAAACCAAACAAAGCACGAGACATGCTCCAGGTAGCGGCAGCAGTTTATGGTACGAGTAGCACAGCCAGGGTCTCCCTGCTGGCCCGCCTGGTACCTTGCTACCCTGTCTGCCACCATCGTCCAGCGTTCGTCAACTATGCCCGGCCCCTCGGCGTCAGATAATACAAAACAAGCAAAGCAGACTCGCCATCCACCCACGCCACACGACTCCTTCAATAAGGTTTATCAATCGGAGAAAGGAAGAGAAAGAAAATTTAACGAAAATCACATAGGCAAAGAAGAACGTAAAATGAAACAAAAATATAACAAAAACAACAGGAAGACAAAGGAAGACCACGTTCGAACCAGCTGCACCAGTTGGTGGTACGAGTAGTATAGGCATGTTCTACTTCTTAGTCTGCCCGGTACCTGGCTACCCTATCTGCCATCTCCTTCCTACTTTCGTCCACTGCAGTTTCCCTTCTGCTCCTCTTCCCCCCCCTCTCCGCATTCCCTTGGTCGGGTTTTCTGCTACTCCTCTTGTTGCCCCTCCTCCCCCCATTCCCTTGGACACCACCAACGGCGGATGCGCGGCGCTGCTTACTCAGCTCAGCCTCAGCCTCGTGCCACCTCCCCATGAACCGTTCGGCTGCTTCCAGGATCCCCCGGTACTACTTCCCCGCCTTTTTTACAGCAGTGGGCCACAGTGCGGTCACAACTCCAAACACCAAGGGAGCAAGTTGCGTTGACCCTTCGGTGGCTCGGAACTCCCGAAGGTCTTCGACTATGCATCTATGCCAAGTCTTAACCTGTCCGCCAGGTCTCGGGTTCTCCCCACCAGCAATCGTCCCGAACATTACCCGACTGGGTAATCGATCCTTGCTTTGCCGTGCCACCCCCCCCGCGAAGAAGAGACGCCGTTTTCGGATGGTCGTTTTGATGCTCTCGCAACGTGTCATCTTGAGGGCCTTCGCGTAGGAGAGGGTGGCATGGTCAGTACAAAGTCGGCGCTGGAAACCAATGACTCGCAACAGGACTTGGTGGTGAGCCGTTCGAAGCTTGGCAAAGTGCTACGCTCTGAGGGCCCATGTCACACACCCGTACAGCAGGGTCTCAATCTCCTCGGCCTTCAGCATTCGGACTTTCAGGCTAAGGGGGGCGGTCGTCCTATCATACAGCTCCGGGCCGAACCGTTTGAGGCATGCTCGCATGAGACGGATCCGTCGGTCGATTTCGAGCGAGAGGTCAGCGTTTTCGCGGACAATGCCGCCTAGGTACAAGAACTGGGCCGTCTGCTTATACCTCTGGCCTGCTGCTTCGATAACGAGCGGTGATGCGAGGGTTTTCTGGTCTGGCGTTTGTAGAAGCATAGTCTCTGTCTTCATTTCCGACACCGTAGGGCCTGCTACTTCGAAGACAGTCACGATGACTGTCATCATTTTCGTGAGCCCTTCAGCCGACCGAGACACAATCCCTGCGTCATCGGCGTACAACATGCCCCATGTAGCCCTTCGCACGCACGCACGCCAACGGCTCCTGCTCCTCCGTTCCGACTACTCCAGGATCACTTAGTTGGACCAAATCCCTTACGATGGCTTCGTCATGGATAAAGCGTTCTATTAATAGTACGACGTGCAACGCAGCAGCGAAGAATACGTTGAACAGTAACGGTGACAGCACACAGCCTTGCCGAAGCCCCTGCGTGACATCAAACCATTCCGAGTGCTTGCCGTCATCCGTTCGCACGCGCGCCCCCATGCCATCGTGGAAATTACGTATAATTCTCAGCATCTTGGTTGGTACGCCAAAACGTGTGAGTACTCTCCAAAACAGCTCTCGGTCGACAGAGTCGTACGCTTTCTGCAGGTGGGGGATTTTCCTCTGTCTTCCAAGCTCTTGCAACCGGCGCACGACGAACAACATCTCAATCGTTGATCGTGATGGGCGGAAGCCGCACTGTTCCTCCGGGAGTAATTCCTCGGTCTCGCAGTAGTCACTGAGGCGGGACGCGACGATTTTCAACAAGACTTTGCCTGCGTGGGCAACAAGCGAAATCCCTCTGTAGTTGTTGCAGTCAGTTCGGTCCTTCTTCTTGTGAAGGACCTTGATGATCGCATCTTTCCATTGCTGGGGGACTTCTCCTGTTACCCAAACATTGACAAGGATGTTATGAAAGCACAGGGCGAATGCGGGGTGGTCGATTTTCAGGAGTTCGGTCGGGAGACCATCTGGCCCGACAGCTTTCCAACTTGACGTCCCCTTAAGTGCTTCCGTCATCTCGTCTATGGATGGTTCATCTCCGAGCGACAGTTTAAGCGGTCGTGGTGGCAAGAGGTCGATGATCGTGGAATCGATTTTAAGCGATTTCGTGTTCAAACGTTTGTGGTAAAACCTCCCCCACCGTTCACGAATTCGCACCTTATCCCGCAACAGCGTGCCATCCTCGTCCCTAATGAACTGTTCGCTTCTCGCTTTAGTCCCTTCCAATCCTACCTTACTCTTAAGGTGCTTGTAGAAGCCTCTCTGGTCGTTGTTCGCTAGTAGTCGTTCGGTTTCAGCGAGGTACGCTTCGAAGTACGCATGCAGTCCTGCGGCAATCACCTTGTGCAGGTTGGCACACGCAGATCTCAGTGGTTTCCACTCGGTTCTATCCCGGGGGTGGGCACGCAAGAATTGCCGTGCATCCTCCCTTGCTGTCCATGCTAATATGAATGCGGCCGAGGTTTCGGCAGACTCACACCATCCATGTCTGCGGTGGCGACGTGGAGGGGGTGGTACATCTTTTTCGACCGCATCAATAATACCCGCAGTGAAAAACTCAGCCATGCCAGACGTATTACGGGGCTGGTTGAGCTGGTTTAGAGTGGAGATGACCCTCGCGACTACTCGTTCACGACACTTTCCATCGGACATAAAAAGCTGCCTGTCGAACTCTCGGCGTTTTGTCGGTCTACGTATTTGTCTGTTGGACGCAAAGTGACCACTGAGTCGGGCTTTGATATACAAGATGTTGTGGTCTGAGTCAGCCTTATCTGGGGCAGGAGGCTGTGGGCCGACTTTATTTAACATCTTGTACTCTAGATCGATGGGCTTGATGGGTTAGGATGTAGTCGATCCGCTTACGGTCACACTCGGGCTGGTGCCGTTGTGTGTATGGGAAATCCCACCCTTGCCCGTGCTGAAAAACGTGTTGGTGAGAGCTAACTTGCAATTGGTGGCGAACGACAGGAGTCGTCTGCCATTATCGTTACGAACATCATGCCCATATGCTCCAAGCACTCTATTTTCATCATCACCACACCCTTCCATCCTCTGTCCAGTCCGCGCGTTGGCATCCATCAGTACAAACAGACACTCTTTCGTCGGGATCGTTTCCACCAAGTCCTCCAACTTCTGCCAGAAACTACGTTTCAGTTCAACGTCCTTGGTGCAATCAGTTGGAGCATACGCAACGACGAAATTAACTGCCTCACACTTGCTAGCCAGCTCAAAACGCATAGACATAAGCCGCTCGTCAATGAACTGATGAGTGTACACAGCCTTACTGCACAACGATTCCTTTACAGCTGGGCCTACTCCGTACAGCCCTTGCCTAGCAGCTGTTGTTTCCTGGCCTGAACAGAAAACGCGATACCCTGCTGCGCGAAACGTCGTGCTACCGGTCCTCCGGGTTTCCTGCAGGCCAATGAAGTCACAGCCGAGTTGATGTCCCTTCGCCAGTACACTCTCGTCATGCCCGTACCCGTTCTTCCCCTTTACAGCCAGGGTGCGCACGTTGTAGGTCGCTACCGCAACCAGTGCCTCCTTCTGCCTCTTACGAGCATCGCGTGCTGCTTGCTTTGCCAGCCGACGTGAGGCTCGTCCCCGCCTCCTTTTTTTCTTCTTTTGTTTATGTTGCTTCTCTATGGCAAAAGTGGCTCTCCGTTTCGTAGCCCGGTACGCGCCTTGGTTTCCGTTGGCTGTTTGCAGCCGTCCTAGCCAACGCCGACACTCCCAACCTTCCTGTCGTGCATGCATACCCACGCTGTGGCCAGCCTCTCCACTCCCCCGACTGCCCGTGTAGCGCTCTCTGCTGTGGTGATGTACCCGTCCCGCCTGAGGGATGAAGTGCTTGGCGTCGGGGTTAAGAAGAAAAACCGTCACCACCACCCCATGAGGTCTTTAACGCGGCCAGGCCACCAGCCGGACCGCGCGAGGTACCCTCACTACTCAGCCAGAAGCTCGATGTTGGTGTGTCTGTCGCTAGACCGTTACAGGTCCAGACGGACTACCTCGGCCCACCCCAAGGACGGGGCAGGCCAGAGATAGCAAGGGACCAGACCTACTACGTACTTGCAGCAGTAGTAGTGAAATATGCAGAACCTGTCTATCTATGCCCCTTGTGCCACAAACTGTTGGGACTCCCTGGAGAGTTTTGTTGTTGTTTTCTTCACATTAAACCGTTCTTTCTACCCGTCGACATCCAGCACAACCAGTGTACGTGCCGATTCTTCAATCCTAGAGAGATACAAGTTCTGTGGTCACAAAGCTTCGCCACAGACATAGTACGTTGCCACGTATGCAATGCAATGACATGTCATCATACTGCGTACGATTCTTCTCCTTTTCTTTTTCTTTTTCTTGTTCTTTTTCGGTTTGGTTTCTTAGTTGCTTCTCTTTCTTTATGGTGTATTTTGGTTGCTGGCGTATGTATGTATGTTGTGTCGGCCGCACCTAGTGCAAAGGCATGGTATTGCGTAGGCTATTAATGCATTAGGGTGTGTTATCTCTGTGTCGTAGTCTGTGACCACAGAGCTCGTATCTTTCTAGGGTGAAGAATCAGCACGGACACTGGGCTTGCTGGATGTCGACGAGTAGAAGAACGGTTTAATGTGAAGAACACACACACACGATAGGCACGACATACACGTTCCATGACCTAGAGAAACGAAACGAAACAAAGAGAGAAAAAAAAAAACAAAAAAAGACAATTCGAAAGAGAAAAGGAAATAAGAGAAAAACGAAACAAATATATACCTGGTATATATATAAATAACAACAAACCATCGTGCCCCCCCCGCAGGGGATCTGATAAACACTTGAAAGGAAGGAGCCAGAAAAAAAATGAAAAAGAAGAAAACACCACTATTAATAGTCATCGTCAACAGAGTAAGACTAAGAATCAAAGGAAAATAACAGGCAAACCAAGCAAAGCACGAGACATGCTCCTGGGAGCGGCAGCAGTTTATGGTACGAGTAGCACAGCCAGGGTCTCCCTGCTGGCCCGCCTGGTACCTTGCTACCCTGTCTGCCGCCTTCGTCCAACGTTCATCAACTATGCCCGGGCCCTCGCCGTAAGACAATACGGAACAAGCAAAGCAGGCTCGTCATCCACCCACGCCACACGACTCCTTCAATAAGGCTTTTCAATCGGAAAAAGGAAGAGAAAGAAAATATAATGAAAATCACATGGGGTCAGCGCAAAAGAAGCAAATAAAATGAAACAAAAATATAACAAAAACAAAAGGAAGACAAAGAAAGACCACGTTCAACCCAGCTGCACCAGTTGGTGGTACGAGTAGTATAGGCACGTTCTACTTCTTAGTCTGCCCGGTACCTTGCTACTTGCTACCCTGTCTGCCATCTCCTTCCTACTTTCGTCCACTGCAGTTTCCCTTCTACTCCTCTTCCCCCCCCTCTCCTCATTCCCTTGGTCGGGTTTTCTGCTACTCGTCTTGCTGCCCCTCCTCCCCTCATTCCCTTGGACACCACCAACGGCAGGTGCGCGGCGCTGCCTGCTCAGCTCAGCCTCAGCCTCGTTCAACCTCACTATGAACCGTTCGGCTGCTTCGAGGATCCCCCGGTACCACTTCCCCGCCGTTTTTGCAGCAGTGGGCCACAGTGCGGTCACAACTCCAAACACCAAGGGAGCAAGTTCCGTTGACTTTTCGGTGGCTCGGAACTCCCTAAGGTCCTCGACTATGCATCAATGCCAAGTCTTCAACTGTCCGCCAGGTGTCAGGTTCTCCCCACCAGCAATCGTCCCGAACATTGCCCGACTGGGTAATCGATCCTTGCTTTGCCGTGCCACCCCCCCCGCGAAGAAGAGACGCCGTTTGCGGATGGTCGTTTCGATGCTCTCGCAACGTGTCATCTTGAAGGCCTTCGCGTACGAGAGGGTGGCATGGTCAGTACGAAGTCGGCGCTGGAAGCCAATGACTCGCAACAGGACTTGGTGGTGAGCCGTTCGAAGCTTGGAAAAATGTTCCGCCTTGAGGGTCCACGTCACACACCCGTACAGCAGGGTCTCAATCACCTCGATCTTCAGAATTCCGACTTTCAGGCTAAGGGGGGCGGTCGTCCGATCATACAGCTCCCGGCCGAACCGTTTGAGGCATGCTCGCATGAGACGGATCCGTCGGTCGATTTCGAGCGAGAGGTCAGCGGTTTTGTGGATAATGCCGCCTAGGAATAAAACCTGGGCCTTCTGCTTATACCTCTGGCTTGCTACTTCGATAACGAGCGGTGGTGCGAGGGTTTTCTGGTCTGGCGTTTGTAGAAGCATAGTCTCTGTCTTCATTTCCGACACCGTAGGGCCTGCTACTTCGAAGACAGGCACGGTGACTGTCCTCATTTTCGCGAACCCTTCAGCCGACCGAGACACAATCCCTGCGTCATCGGCGTACAACATGCCCCATGTAGCCCTTCGCATTCACGTCAACGGCTCCTGCTCCTCCGTTCCAACTACTCCAGCATCATTGAGTTGCACCAAATCCATTACAATGGCTTCGTCATGGATAAAGCGTTCTATTAATAGTACGACGTGCAACGCAGCAGCGAAGAATACGTTGAACAGTAACGGTGACAGCACACAGCCTTGCCGAAGCCCCTGCGTGACATCAAACCATTCCGAGTGCTCGCCGTCATCAGTACGCACGCGAGCCCGCATGCCATCGTGGAAATTACGTATAATTCTCAGCATCTTGGTTGGTACGCCAAAACGTGCGAGTACTTCCTATAACAGCTCTCGGTCGACAGAGTCGTACGCTTTCTGCAGGTCGATGAAGCACAAGTAATGGGGGATTTTCCTCTGTCTTCCAAGCTCTTGCAACCGGCGCACGACGCGAACAACATCTCAATCGTTGATCGTGCGGGGCGGAAGCCGCACTGTTCTCTCCGAGAGTAATTCCTCGGTCTCGCAGTAGATGCTGAGGCGGGACGCGACGATTTTCAACAAGACTTTGCCTGCATGGGCAACAAGCGAAATCCCTCTGTAATTGGTGCGATCAGTTCGGTCCTTCTTTTTGTGAAGGATCTTGATGGTCGCATCTTTCCATTGCTGGGGGACTTCTCCTGTTACCCAAACATTGACAAGGATGTTGTGAAAGCACTGGGCGAATGCTAGAATGAATGTGTTACGCTCCATTTGCCTGTCCTTTCCATTCTCGCTATTCTTCTTGCATTGTCGATAATATCTGAGGCTATTGCTATTAAACGTTACATCGGTTGTTTCGTGCTGTCGGTCGTATCTCCTGTGGGGGGGCACGGCACTTTTTGTTTTTTGTTACGATTGGTTCCCTTGTCTTTGTTTTCTTCGTTTTGTTTTCACCTTTCAACTACGTCCATAAATAAATATATGTGTCGAGACTGACGTGTGGTACGATGCCACGGCATTGGAATTTCTATCCTGCAGGCTCAAACACGGCGGTGTAGGGTCTCCGTGTCGTCGGTTTTAGGCCGCAAAGCTTTTTTTCCTCTCCCCCTGTCTTTTTCACATCGAGCATTTCGTTGCCCGATGCCCGGCATCTCGATAGGTGGTCCGCGTGCATGCCTGCGGTAAATAATATCAATTTCGTGGGTTAGATTCTCAACAAGTGCATACTCGTGAGGACGTTTTCTTGCACAAAACCTAATGAGCGGAAAACGTGCGTGAGTTAAGTAGTCAATATTCGATGAACATCGTCGAGGGGTGGAGTGAAGAGCACTATGCGCGGTACGAACAAAGGCTCGTTCTGGGGGGGGGGGGGATGACACCTATGACCACGGCTTGTCCAGAAGATTGCTGAGGGTAAAACGTCGTACGAGTTAATTAAGCTGGAAGGTTTAAGTCATGACAAGATAGATACCGTACATACATATATCGACCCCCTCTGATAATAAAAAAACACACTACGAACCGGTCTATCTAACCATGAAACATAATTTCATCTGATCACAGGTTGCTCTCTTATTCGACACCCGTCCACATCCGGCGTCCCCGGTGGCTTGATAGGTGGTCCGCGTGCCTATAAGATCAATTTCGTGGGTTCAAATATCACCGAGTGCATGCTCATAAGGACTTTTTCTTGCATAAAAAAGCGGTATGCGGAAAGCGTGAGAGCGTGAGTTAGCTACATTCGATGAAAATCGACGAGCAGTGGGAATGCTTAACCCTATGCGCGACAAAAAATAAAGGCACGTACCGGGGGGGAGAAGGGACGACACCTGTGACCACGCCTTGTCCAGAAGATCGTTGAGGGTAAAACCCTCCTACGAGTGGCCTGGGAAGTGGAAGTGATGAAGAAAAAACAAAAAACATCCAGCACACACAAAGCAGTATCCGTGCCTATTAAAAACTTCGTCGTCGCAAAACGAAGACACGTGCTAAATTAAAAGCAGTAAACAGAGTAAACAAACAGGATTGCTGGCATGCATGTATGCGGTGCCGTCGTATTTAGTATGACGAATAAAGTGTTTCATTGTCTTCTCTGCATACGGGTTTGAAACCTGCCAGGAAGAATAATATCGCAAATCAGCTACATTCGTACAGGTCACAAGCTCTGGCGTCCCAACCAACACGTTTCCGTAATTTCACGACGGTATGTACATTATTGTTCTTTTTTCGCGACATCCCGTGGCATGCCGTGGCACTACCTGCCGCAAAACCTTCCACGGCATCTTCCACGGCATACCACGGAACCTTCCACGGACCTCCACGGCATGCCATGGGACCCTAACCCTAACCCTAACCCCAACACTAACCCTAACCTAGGTGCCGTTGATATTGGGGTGCCGTGGGGGTTGCCATGACATGCCATGGGGTTGCTATGGAGTGCCGTGGCGGTAGCCGCGTGACATGCCATAGTACTACCCATGACATGTCATGGCAACTCCCACGTCGTGCCATTGTATCCTACGCCACCCCATGGGATGCCGTGGTGATGCCATGGTATGCCATGGGCGGTATCATGGCAATGGCACGGCATGCCCACGACAAGGTCATATAGTGTCGAACCCTGGCAAGCGGGCTCGCGTGCGTATTGATGACGGCAAGCACTCGGAATGGTTTGATGTCACGCAGGGGCTGCGGCGATGCTGAGAGCTATCACGGGTAATGTTCAACGTGTTCTTCGCTGCTGCGTCAGTCCTACTTGTACGATTCATCAACAACGAAGCCATCTATTATGGGAGTGGTTTAACTCAATGATGCTGGAGCGGTCGGAACACAGGAGCAGCCGCCGTAACGCGCCAGCATGAGTGTGAAGGACTGTATGGGGCGTGTAAAAAAAAAACGTCATCGTGACTGCGTTTGGAACAGCAGGCCTCTCTGTACCGGAAACGAAGAGAGACACGATGGTTCTACGAACACCGGATCAGACAACGCTCGCCCCACTTCTCATCATCCAAGCAGCAGGCTGATGGTGTAAACAGCAACTCAGGTTTTCTACCGACCTAGGCGGCATTATCCACGAAAACAATAAAACAATGACCTCTCGCTCAAAATTGGCCGACAAATTCGCCTCCCACGGACACACCTCAAAGGGTTCGGCCCGGAGCTGTTTGATAGGACGGCCGCCCCGCTCAACGTCTAGGCTGAAGTCCGAGGTGGTTGAGGCTCTGCTATTCGGGTGTGTGACGTAGACCCTAAGAGCAGAACACCTTGCCAAGCGTAGAACGGCTCGCCACCCAGTTCGCGTGAGAGTCATTGGCCTCCAGCGCCGACTCTGCCCTGACCACGCCACCCTCTCGTCACGAAGGCCCTCAAGATGGCCAGGGTCCTACACTATATGACCTTGTCGTGGGCATGCCGTGGCATTGCGATGGTACCGCCCATGGCATACCATGGCATCACCACGGCATCCCATGGTGTGGCATAGGTGGCACGCCGTGGGGGGTGCCGTGGCATGCCATGGGTAGTACCATGGCAACCCCCGCGGCTACCATCACGGCATGTCATGGCAACCCCCACGGCACCCCAATGTCCACGGCACCTAGGTTAGGGTTAGGGTTGGGGTTAGGGTTAGGGGTAGGGTTAGGGGTAGGGTTAGGGTCTCATGGTATGCCGTAAAAGTCCGTGGAAGGTCTCGTAGTATGCCGTGGAAGATGCCGTGAAAGGTTTGCCGCAGGTGGTGCCACGGCGTGCCACGACATGTCGCGAAAAACGACAATAATGGCAAATTCTCCACGGCATCGTCCACGGCATAGTAGGGTTAGGGTTGGTTAGGGTTCAGGTTAGGGTCCCATATGGTGCCGTGGAGGTCCGTGGAAGGTTCCGTGATATGCCGTGGAAGATGCCGTGGAAGGATTTGCCGCAGGTGGTGCCACGGCATGCCACGGCATGTCGCGAAAAAAGACAATAATATACATACTTCAAGATGACGCGCTGTGAGAGCACCAAAACGACCATCCGCAAACGGTAGCTTTTGTTGGCGGGGGCTGTGGCACGGCAAAACAGAGAGGATTGATTGCTTAGTCGGGTAACGTTTGGGACAATGGCTGTCGAGGAATACCCGAGACTTGGCGGACAGTTGAAGACTTAGCATAGATGTATGATCGAAGGCCTTAGGCAGGTCCGAGCCAGCGAAGGGTCAACGGAACGCTCCCCTTGGTGTTTGGAGTTGAGACCGCGCTGTGGTCCACTGCAGCAAACAAGGCGGGCAAGAGGTATTGTCGATTGTACTCAGATACACGACATATAAGATCCATGGTAGATTGGAGAGTTCCACGCTGGAAAGGGATTCCGGCAGTAGGATATTGGGATATCGGGGTAATGTGTGCCCACCAATGGGCACAGCGACAAAAAGTAGGGCATTTTTCTTGATTACGACGCATTTCAATTGGTCAATACCTGATAATATAAGGGGTTTACCGAGCGAGATAGATTACGACTTTTGATTACGACGATTTATATTGACCAAGAGGCCAAAATCACCCCGAAATCACCCCGAGGCTCGAATTCCGTTCACTGGACTGTCAAGTTTCGTGTACGAACGGCACCTTTCTCGCGGCGCCAACACATCATCAACAGCAGAGCAGTAGTGACACAGCAGCAGCAGCAGCAGCAACAGCAGACCAGGCAGTCAGAGCTCTCCGTGTCAGGCTCCAGACGCCGAAGAGGAGGAGCAGTGCCAGGAAGAATACCGACGGCCTCCAGCAGCAGCACCCGCAAAGCAGCCGACTTCAACGGGAAGGCCGCTGTAGCCAGCAGCACCAGTGCCAGCACTATCGACAGCAAGCAGCAGCAGAAGCAGCAGCAGCAACAGAAGCAGCAACCGCATCAACAGCAACCGACCAGGCAGTAGCAGGAAGCAGCCGACCAGGCAGCTCGAGCTCTCCTACGAGACCAGGCTCAGGATTTACGGGGGCAACGGCTTGAAGCCGCCCGTTCTGTTGTACTCACAGGTGAATTGGGGGTTGTATTACTCTGTTTTTATGTTGCAGGCTTCATCCAGAGCATAGCTAAACAACTACCGGTACCAACTCGGCAGTGTTATCACAGTGGTCAAGAGCAGACTTGCCTGTTTCATCAGAACGAGTGACGCACTTTGTTTTTTCTACAAGACTCGACATCGCCTCGACCGGTCGTCCGTCGTCCGTCTCGCTTGTTGAACCCATCCCCAGATGACTCCTGTGCTGACCGCCCTTTACTTCAGGAGGCAACGCGGATCAGCGTACATCGAGAACGAGCTGACCGCCGTGATCTAGCCTGCCCTTCTTCTCCAAAAGTTGGAGATGGAGCCCCTGCTGCCCATGCCGTTCGTAAGAGCGAAATGCCGGGTGGACAAGGAGGTTCTTGGTGTAGACGCGGGTGGGAGATGGTCGATTCGGGGGGCAAAACGTGGCGGCCATCAATGCACTCCCCCATCGCGGCACGCCCTTCCTCTTCCACTTGCAGAGGGTCCCTTCTGGGTTCACACAGGAGACGTTCCCTACTGCTCTCGAGGATCGACTAAGGTGAGCGTAGCCAAACACGAGTGCCATGACAAATAACATCTGGATACGTTTTTTCCTGCGTCCCTTTTGTGCATCGCGATCAAAACGGATGCTGCGCAGGCTTTCAACAACTGCGGCGTAGAAGCGGCAAATACCTTGCACTTGCGCCCGCTCGCTAAGTTGAAGTTGGTAGCATACTCGTCTCGATAACACGCCGCCATGACGGCATGCCTGCTGGGGAAACATTTGCCGAACAGCGCCATTCCGTTCTCCCGCTGTACGAGCGCTCGTCTCAACGACACACAACGGGACTAAGGTTATATGATACCTTCAACTCGGTCGTTCTGTGCAAAACGATGGTCGACTCGAAGCGCGCCATCGCCTCGCCTCTGCGTTCCCTGCACCTGAGGACCTGGCGCCCGGTTTAAATATTATCGAGGAAATACGGTGGCCGGTCAAAGCTCTATCGAATATGTCGGTACTGCAATACGTAACCGTAATGCCCAGAGCCCCTCAAGTGCTACACACAGAAGTACCCTCGTCCTTCCCGCCCTCGTCTACGCCCCTCTCCGCGAAACAGGTCTCGTATATGCCCTATCCGCGAAACAGGTGCGCCTGTATAGCACCAGCCACTCTTCGCGCGTGAAGCTCTCTGTCA
Organism: Macrocystis pyrifera; assembly: GCA_031763025.1. Lineage (NCBI taxonomy): Eukaryota > Phaeophyceae > Laminariales > Laminariaceae > Macrocystis > Macrocystis pyrifera. The sequence goes on from JASSKH010000009.1 coordinate 14,956,369, forward strand.
CGGGGAAGCTCGGACGCAGCGGGTCGGGCTGTGGGGAGCGGTCACGATCACGAGAGAAACATCACTAGGTGTCTTCGTCCTGTACGCCAGGTCGCCGCCAATACCTGTGTCATGAAAGGCCGGGCAAGCGACGAGAAAGCGTTGCACAGAACGACATGCGATATCTACTGCCGCAGGCCGGGACGCAGCGCCCGGAACCAGCGCCCTATCTCTCACCTGCAGGAAATCGTAGCAGACGGTGACGAGGGACTTGATGCAGCCGTAGAGGCGAGGGTGCTGCCCAGGAAGGAGGAGAGTTTGCTGAGGGAGGGAGGGAGGGAGGGAGGGGGGGGGGCGTGTACGCCAAGACTATACACGGCCAGAGTCTGCTGAACCTGCGTATTTCGATGATTTAGCGTTGCTGGGCATATATATCATCCGCAGGCGGAATCTTACAAGCCACCGCTGGATGATGGTGCGGAGGCAATGGCGACTTCAACAACAAGAACCTTCTTACGGGGAACACCGCAAAGCGAGCAGGTGAGTCATTTGTCGTTTGCTGGAGCTCCAACGTAAGGATGGCGGCATGCGTGTAAATATTCTATTTTTTTTTGCGTATGGTGGAGTCTGACATTTCTGATGCAAGCGAACGATATTGTGCAGCCCTTGCGTGTGATTGAGACTTCGGTTTCGCTGTCTTATTCGCTCATCTGGCGTGGACCGCATATTTTTCCATTTGATCGCCAGATAACACTGATGATGAAGGTGACGACGCTGCAGGTGGAGCCAGAGCAGGCAACGAGTGGATCGGTCTCGCCCTTGGTCAGGACGACAAAGCCACGGGTCTAATGCGACCAGGCGACAGGGATATACTGGTGAGCGGCGGGTATAGATGCTTGTAAAACTATCCAAACAACATGTAGAGGCTTGCAAACTTCAGTGCGTGTGTTGGCAGCCTGCTCTCGGTTACGAGTCGTGCGAAGGCATGGGGAGTACTCTTGTTAGCAGGGAGATGCCTAGCTAGCTTTCTTCAAATAGATAGCGGTACTACTGTCGTAATATAACTTCTATAATGTGGTATGTAAACTGGGTCAACTGCGCGTACCTTTCGGATGTACAAGAGTGGCTGCTCACTTGAATCTGCGGAAACGCGTCGAAGTCGTTTTCGGGCCACAACCAACCACCGCTGTCGTGCAGGGATGTACATTATTTGTCTTTTTTCGCGCGGCATGCCGTGGCACGACCTGCGGCATGCCGTGGCACGACCTGCGGCAAAACCTTCCACGGCATTAGGGTTGGGGTTAGGGTTAGGGTTAGGGTCCCATGGTTAGGGTCCCATGGTATGCCGTGGGGGTCCGTGGAAGATTCCGTGGTATGCCGTGGAAGATTCCGTGATATGCCGTGGAAGTTTTGCCGCAGGTCGTGCCACGGCATGCCACGGCATGTCGCGAAAAATGACAATAATGTACATGGCCCCTGTCGTGGCAACACTATCCCTGCCTTCTTGTTGCGTCCCTCATATTAAGGGCTACCGCCGGTATCTCTGCACTCTCCATTCGTCATTGCCATCAACAGGAAGATAGCCAGCCAACCTTGAAGCTATGCTTCGGTGTCTGAGAAACGCGGATAGCTCCCGATCATGAAAGTCGCCGCGTAGTCGTCAGGGGGGTGATGCAACAAGCACTGACCAAGATTTCGAGCACTGCCGTGGCCACGCCTCGAAGTTCTGATCCCAACCCCTCAATGCGGGATTCGTTGGCGCCATCCATGGTCACCACCAGGACGGTGGGGGCAGGGGCAAATATCTGAGTCCGCGCATTGCGGATGGATATCGCCAGGGGGGGGGGTGAGCGGAGGGGATGGCGGTCGTACACTGATGGAGGAATCCGGAAGTTGCCACGAGTGCACGCACAGCAAGGGTGGGTGGTCTCAGATCGACCCTGGACCCATAATTGGACGAGCAACGGCGCATCGTGCATGCTGATCCTGGCCCTGGGACGGAAAACGTATTCGTCGAAACGCAGAGGACAATTGAATTTCCTCCTTGCAAGTTCCCTTTCGTCCGTGGGTCGTACGACGACTCTAAATATGGCTGGCGTGGTCGCAGAGGCGATTCTCTTTAGTTGCCACTGACGTTTAACATGGGCTCACGTGAAGGATTTGGTGTAGCACTGGCTGCTGCTGAATATACATTTTGCGATTGAAACCGTCCTGTTCTTAACACACGGTTTGACGTTTTCCGTGTTGTATGGTTTTTTGGAGAAGACCGAGGGCAATGTAGACTCTGCGTTCTGTGTGTTGTCTAAAATGCAGTGAACTTCGTCATTACACCACCAGACAACTCTCCATGCATCCATGTTTAACACAGTATATTATTATACGAGATACCACTTCCATCGGTCACGTTGCGTGGACTATCTCATGTGTGATCGTTCTGTGTCGTCAGAGATAAAATTCTAGAGCAGCAGCTAGCTGCAGTAGTACATAATGTATTTTCTAGTTTTTAATTGCCTATCTTTGCGACGACACCCCCGCAGCCCTTCACCTGCAACAAATATACCGGTACTGCCAGCCTATTCGGAAAGTACCAGGTAATCCAACGTGAAAAACAGTTTCGCAAGCGGATTTTATCTCGAACAGATATGCACATATACATGAAGTCGACTTTAACGCTGAAAACAGAATCTTGCCTTCTACCAGAACACAGGTAAAAAGGAGACCACTGTAAGAGTAAATAACAGGAAAATGAGAAAATTGAATACGGTTATACTGAACTCAGTATAGAACGTACCTTTGACAAACAAGAAATTCGGACTGGACCAGCATTCCGGTTTCTTATTTTTCCCACTATTTTCAAGTATTTTGCATTGTAGTTCGCCCGACAAAAACGCCTTTATATATTTTCGCGCTTCGCGCGAACAATCCATATATATTTCTGGACCCCTACCTATGGTCCCTGAGTCCACCAATGCCACTCGTCAGGTGGAACCCTCTACTGCATGTTAGGCGAGTCAACTCTACAGCGGGGATGTAATATAAGAGGAGTTCGTGTTTCATGTCTGGAGTCAGCCACGCGTTCCCGTGCCAGCTGCGCCTATACCTTTAGGGATCAATCAACAAACTAGGGAAATACCGGTGATCTTCTATTGGCAAGCGTAGCCCAGGCCAACCCAAAGAGGGGGAACCTGCTTCCAGCACGTCTATTCTTTTTAGATGATGTGCTTCGTGAGGGAGCCAGCGTGTGTGTGTATTTTGAAGATAAGATCGAGGTCCTGGAGGAGAGAACGTGTGTGTGAGAAGAGAAAGGAGATGCCGCACCAGGAGAGCAGCAGCGATCCCGAGGGGGCTAAGTTTGAGCCGGACCTGGTAGAATCGCTTGGCACTGGTGGCGAAGGCGCTGGAGAGTAGTAGTTGCAGGGACAGCAGCAGCTCCAGCAGCACCGTCAGCAACGTCGGCAGTCAGAGGATTGCTGCACTTTTGTTGCGACGATGAAGCGCATGCAGTATACACCGTTACAGCAGCCGTCGTGTTGACCGCCGCGTAACCGTCGCTGCTGCAACACCCCGGGATAGCCAGGCATCTGCCTGAACCTGTGGGTTCGCTGCGCGCTGGCGACATAAATGTAGAACGTATATTATTATATGAAAGAGGTAGTTTGGCCGGCAGGAGCCGGGAGGGAAGGAGGAGACCGCGGGAGCGACGCTGAAAGTGTTTTGGCAGAATTTGCCTGGACTTCTGAAGCACCACGCCCGCAGGTGGTTGATGAGGGGGACGTTGCCCCCGAGGAAGAGGAGTCGAGGGAGAGAGCGAAGATGGGCGCAGGGGGAGGAGTCTGCATCATCATCTGTTCGGGATGCGGTGCCCCAAGAGAAGGGATCGAGGCGCCACCGGCAAGGACTTACGTCCGCACCGGGCACGTTTGGCTTTGTTGGTTGACTGCTGTGGTGATTTTCGTTTTTAAATTGATTGTGTATCGATTTGAGAGTAGGAGAGAATCTGCGAACATTGGAGATTCAGATTTATTTGGGAATACTGGAAATTTAATGAGATGACCAGACGCATTCGTATACGTATACGTATAGCTTCCCTCACTGAGGTTTTTCTGTAAACGCACTGCTGTAGAACTGACGTCTGTCTGTTTTATGGTTGACTGGTCGAGGGCTCTGGTTGAGCATCGACACGAGTACAGCAGGAAGAGGTGTATGTGATGAACCCTTGTGCCCAACTACAGCAACACGTCTGTTTGCGGCATTTCACATATTTACATCTTTGTATGCGGGTATCTCGTTTTGAGTCGTTGGGTTGGTGTGTAGCACGACCCGCGCCACTTGTTACGTGCTAAAGGCAATATATTTATTTGCGAACGGAGTAATATACTACACGAGTACAGCAGCAGCAGAAGTAGTATGGTACTGTGAGCTGAGACGAAAACGGTTTACTTGGCACTGCTGTATATGTTCATCAAGTATCTACTGCAGCATATATAGTGGTCGAGGAATACATTGGTTGATGTAGGACCAGATATTCTCGTTTACAAAAGTAGCTGTTTATTTGCAGTAGCATTTGAGAATTAACTATACCAAAGCGGATTTTGCAAGCAGTGCATATGGAGACCTAATCGCTCGATTGCACGCCCCATCCGTTCTGTATGCCGGGTCAATGCTGCGGAGGCAACGTTTGATTTCACCCAGGAGGAATAGCTGGATGACCCGAGCTGCGGTGACGCCATGAGACCGAACGGAGAGGCGGCCGCGGCGGAGGCAACAGCAGTAGTGTTCGGGGCATCGGGGTGATTCTTACTGAAATGTGGTTGCCTTTGAATCCGGATGAATATTTTCATTGCTTGTATTTTAGAATTGTTTTTCTGGTCGATTTGGAGTCCGCGAGAGTTATTGGAGTTTTCTAGTAGTTTCAATATCAAATAAAATTCAAGTGGAGGAATGTATGCTATCTCGCATTACCGTCGCGATCTGTGTGTCAATGACGGAAGTAGGGGATAAGGGGGGAGAGAGACTCTTGTCCGGGGGAACGGGGTTCCTCGCGATCTCTGGCATATAATTTCTTGGCTTAATTTTATTTTTGATGTGTAGGACTACTGTGATATTTATATGATTTGCATTAATTCCTCATGAAATAGAGGGAGATTGTTTGTGGATAAGGTTGAAGATAGACTATGAAGCGCCTGGGGGCGTGTGATGTCCATAGGAAATGTTTTCTGATTTGGAAGGTTTGGGTAGTATTTCGGAAATTGAGAGTTTGAATTTTTTTTGTTCTTGAAAACTTGTGCTTTTGTTCAAAGTCAGTACTGACTGAGTGGTCTAGCAGGTAGTGCTATATATTCCCTAGGGTGGGTCGGGAGTTGAAGTCTCGCCGAATTCGTAAGTTGATCTTTTCGAGCGTGCGCGCTGGAGACAATACGAATGATTATGATAGTGTGCCTGTAGACACCAGTAGCGTTTGGCGAGGGGAGGGCCCCGGAGATCATTGTACTAAGTCGACGAGATTCCACTGAATATCTTCTGACCTATTCCGCGGAAAATGCCGTTTTACCTGACTGAATCCGAGAAGAATGCCGTTTTACCTGTCATTGGATTTCGAGAGTTTTATTTGTTTGCAACAGAGAGGCTGGGGATTTGAGCATTTGAATACTGGTTTGAGGATTTGAGTGTTGATTCAAGAATTTGATTTTTGAGTTACAGATTGGATTTTTGACTTTCAGAGGTTGATTCGAGTTGATACTTTTATTGAGATATATCAGCCCGGCGATGTCGTACATTTTCATGTACAGAGCTGAGGGGAATATTGCTCATGCACAGGAGCTGGGGGGATATGAGTATGGTCGTGTATATTGAGTAGGGGGGATGTTGATTGTACTCAGACACACGACATATAAGGTCCATGGTAGATTGGGGAGTTCCACGCTGGAAAGGGATTCCGGCAGTAGGGTATTGGGATATCGGGGTAATGTGTGCCCATCAATGCCACTCGTCAGGTGGAACCCTCTACTGCATGTGAGGCGAGTCAACTCTACAGCGGGGATGTAATATAAGAGGAGTTCGTGTTTCATGTCTGGAGTCAGCCACGCGTTCCCGTGCCAGCTGCGCCTATACCTTTAGGGATCAATCAACAGGTATCGACGGGTTCTTGAAGCAACCGAACGATTCAAGATGAGGTGACACCAGGATGAGGCACAGCTGAGTCGGCAGCTGCGCCCATCTGCCGGGATGGTGCCCACCAGATTGGGGGGAGGGGGGGGCAACAGGAGGAGTGGAAGGACACACTATCATGGATCTGCGGGTAGGGGGAGCAACACGAGGAGTAGAAGGAAAACCGCAGTGGATGAAAGAAGGAAGGAGACGGCAGACAGGGTAGCAACGCACTACGCCGACTATCAATAGTAAGTACAACATGCGGACCAGGTATGCTACTCGTGCCGCCAATTACTACGTGTATTTATTTGATATTAATAGTAAATTAATATCATGATTTTTTCGTAAAGCTTCTTTCGACGATGTTTTTCCACATACATACATAAGTCGGCTTCCGGCGGCCTTGGTGTGTCAGGGGGGCTGGTGCCATTACGCGCAGTGTACCTGACACGTCGTTGTCGTATGTGCTGCGGGTTTTGCTCGATAATACCAACTGCCGCAGGTGAGCTACTATGTGAAACCCCAAAGATGTGGTGCTGTTTCGCTCGGTGTTTTTCGAACAATTCGGCAAAAAAACAGAACACATACGGTTTTGGTCTAATAGGTCGTGGGAAAAAACTAAAAACTGAAAGATTTCGTTATTCGCTTCACAATACTGATTTTAGCTCTATCTGTATAGTTGGGCAATTTTGCTGCGGAACGAGCACGCGGTAGGAACGACGGGAAAACGAAACCCTGGACACTGGACCATGGCCCCTGCAATATCAATAGAATTCGTCTATTGTCGGCAGCAAAATCGTTCGATCGGCACGTTCCTCGATCCGTTGCCGTCGGTAATGTCAATCGATTGGTTACGTCCTCGACATATTGTTAAGACAGAGTGTGCTGAAGTACCGGAGTTGGAAGCTATTTATTGTCGGCGACATTGTGCAATGACTATCGACGGATAGCTTGCAGAATCTACTGCGGTCCACAGCAGCAGTGGTTATCGATGGTTGCATTACTTAATTTATTGTGACCGGCAATGTCTATCGATAGACATGCTTCTGAATCTATTGTGACCAGCAGTGAAAAAAACAAGTTAATGTCTACCGATAGAGATATTTCTAGTCTTTGACTGCGGCCGGTAATTGCTATCGATGGACACTGCTGTGGAGAATCGATTGTGGTAGACAATGTCTGTCGATGGACACCATCACCCGCCTATTTCCACACCTACAATGCACTCTGATTTACTAAGCAACGCAATACTTTGTGCCGCAGCACGGTCGGTCATATTTTCATCTTGTGATCACCACCACTATGGAGTGAGTGCATGTGGTGTATCGTAATGAGTAGCAATGTGGCTGCACGGCATAGCGTGAAGGAGGGCTGCAACATTGTGTGTCTCAAGAAGGAAGTGGGCATCATGGGGATTGAATATGTTACATTGTCGGCTGTGTTGTTGTGGTTGATCCTCTGGTGATTCCTAATCGGTTACAATCTGTAAGTATAAGATAGATGAGGTAAGATGTGCAAACACCCTAGACAATAGAAATGAAACAGATCATTGCCTCTAGAACTGTAGTAGTAGCCCCGAAAAAGCATGTGTCAATGGATATTGTTAACGGCAATAGGCTAGCAACGCTGTCTATCGATAGATAGATGTTGTGAACGACAATAGACTGGCAACGCAGTGTATGGATAGATGTTGTCAGGGAATAAGCAATGGAGACAATATGCCTTCGCCCTAACAATGAAGACCCAAAGTTGTCCATAGATGGCTATTGTCCTGTACAATAGATAGTAGACGTTGAGGAAGCAACCGTGATATATACTATTGTTCGAATAATAGACTTAACACGTTTGCATATCGATGGCTATTGCCGCCAAAAATATGCGCGCAATCGTATCCATCAATAGCCCCATCGTCACCCGCAATAGACTGTAGGGCTTGTTTTCGCCATAGACTATATATTGTTGCCTTAACCTACTGTATACCGTGGAATGATGCATGTCGTTGACCATTCTTGACGATCGATGAAGCTTCTATTGCCATCAACAATAATAGATACGCGATTGTGTCCAACAGTACTACTCATCGCCACCCACAATAGATTGTTGGCCGGGCTCCGAAAAATATGAATCTGTCTTCATTTCAGTATAGGACAAAAACCTCGAGTTAAGCAACGGAAAGCTGATAATTTTCTTGTCAAGGTAGTTTTATCTTTAGTATCCACAATATTTTTGAAAGTGCAGATATTATGCGTGTAAGACGACGTTAGGGTAATATATCGAATTTATTTCCGCACACAAAAAAAAAAGATGAGCAGCATCCAAAAATATAACTCTTACTTGGTTTCAGTATGGGACAAACAAACTCTGAGATAAGAAACGGAAAGATTAGAATTGTCAGCAGAAATAAGGTGGTTTTAGTTTATTGATGACCGTTTGATTAAAACTGGAGTGAACAAACTGTACAAAGGGTTAAGAAGCAATTTCCGAAACTATTGATATCAGTGCACACAAGTTGACGACAACTGCACTTACCAATATCTTGGTGCGCGCGTTTCTATAGATAGCGACATATATGCAGCTGGTTCGAACGTGGTCTTCCTTTTGTTTCGGGCCCTTGATCCTACGTGATTTCTTGGTATTGTTTTTTCCTCTTTCTTGTCACTACGAATGAGGGTTATTGTGGTGTTGTTGGATTGATTCGCCTGCTTTGCTGGTTTCGTGTTGTCTGACGCATCGTCTTCCGGGGTGGGGCATTGTTGACAAACGCAGGACGGAGACGGCAGACACAGAGCAGCAAGGTACCAGACCTGCTAGTAGGGAGAACCTGGCTACGCTACACGTACCGTAAACTGCTGCGGCTACCTGGAGGGTGATTGTGCTTCTGTTCGCCTGATATTTCCCTTGGTTCTGAAGTCTTGCTCTCTCTGTTTGCAGTATTACGGCGTCCCCGGTGGCTTGGTAGGTGGTCCGCGTGCCTGTCAAGATCAATTTCGTGGGTTCAAGTCTCACCGAGTGCGCGCTCATAGGGACTTTTCTTGCATAAAAAATTGATAAGCGGAAAGCGCGAAAGCGTGAGTTGGCTACATTCGATGAAAATCGACGAGCAGTGGGAATGCTGAACCCTATGCGGGACAAAAAATAAAGGCACGTACCGGGGGGGAGAAGGGACGACACCTGTGACCACGGCTTGTCCAGAAGATCGTCGAGGGTAAAACTTCCTACGAGTGGGCTGGAAAGTGGAAGTGATGAAAAAAAAAAAAAAAAAAAAAAGTGGCGCTCCGTCTTCAGCTCGTTCTTTTCAAGTGCCTGCCACATTTCCTGGGGGGAAGCACGACATTTTTTTCCCTTTTATTTTATTTTTTGCTATGTTTCCTGTCTTTTTTTTCATTTATTTCGTTTCTCTCTTGTATTGAATGTGTATGCTGCGCCTGACGTACTGACGTATGTATCCAGTATGATGCCATATCGGTGCGTTGTCTACTCTGCGCACAGGGCATACCAACGCCGTGTATATTGGAGTAGTTTCGTGACCACATTACCTTTGGTTCTGCTCGTGGTGTTGTTGTTGTTGTTGTTGTTGTTGTTGTTTTCTTCAGATTAAACCGTTCTTTCTACCCGTCGACATCCAGCACAACCAGTGTCCGTGCATATTTTTCAATCCTAGAGAGATACAAGTTATGTGGTCACAATACTACGCCACAGAGATAATACGTTGCTACGTATGCAATGCAATGCCATGTCATCGTACTGCGTACGACAGGCACGACATACACATTCCATGAAATGGAGAAACGAAACGAAACAAAGAGAGAAAAAAATAAAAAAAACAAAAACGAAAACAAAGAAGACAATTCGAATGAGAAAAAGAAACAAGAAAAAAAAAATGTATATAGATATATATAGGTGTACCTGGTGTGTAAATAACAACAAACCATCGTGCCCCCCCCGCAGGGTATCTGGCAGACACTTGAAAAGAACGAGCTGGAAAAAAAAGGAAAAAGAAGAAAACACCACTAGTCGTCAACAGAGTAAGACTAAGAACCAAGGGAAAATAACAGGTAAACCAAACGAAGCACAAAGCATCTTCCAGGTAGCGGCAGCAGTTTATGGTACGAGTAGCACAGCCAGGGTCTCCCTGCTGGCCCGCCCGGTACCTTGCTACCCTGTCAGCCACCTTCGTCCAGCGTTCGTCAGCTATGCCCGGCCCCTCGGCGTCAGACAATACGAAACAAGCAAAGCAGGCTCGTCATCCACCCACGCCAAACGACTCCTTCAATATGGCTTATCAATCGGAGAAAGGAAGAGAAAGAAACTGGTACAAATGAAAATCACATAGGGTCAGCTCAAAAGAAGAAAATGAAATGAAATAAATGACAAAAACAACAGGAAGACAAAGGAAGGCCACGTTCAACCCAGCTGCACCAGTTGGTGGTACGAGTAGTATAGGCATGTTCTACTTCTTAGTCTGCCCGGTACCTTGCTACTTGCTACCCTGTCTGTCATCTCCTTCCTACTTTCGTCCACTGCAGTTTCCCTTCTGCTCCTTTCCCTCCCCCCTCTCCGCATTCCCTTGGTCGGGTTTTCTGCTATACTCCTCTTGTTGCCCCTCCTCACCCCATTCCCTTGGACACCACCCACGGCGGATGCCTACTCAGCTCAGCCTCAGCCTCGTGTCACCTCATCATGAACCTTTCGGCTGCTTCGAGGATCCCCCGGTACCACTTCCCCGCCTTTTTTGCAGCGGTGGGACACAGCGCGGTCTCAACTCCAAACACCAAGGGAGCAAGTTCCGTTGACCCTTCGGTGGCTCGGAACTCCCTAAAGTCTTCGATTATGCATCAATGCCAAGTCTTGAACTGTCCGCCAGGTCTCGGTTTCTCCCCACCAGCAATCGTCCCGATCATTACCCGACTGGGTAATCGATCCTTGCTTTGCCGTGCCACCCCCCCCGCGAAGAAGAGACGCCGTTTTCGGATGGTCGTTTCGATGCTCTCGCAACGTGTCATCTTGAGGGCCTTCGCGTACGAGAGGGTCGTATGGTCAGTACGAAGTCGGCGCTGGAAGTCAATGACTCGCAACAGGACTTGGTGGTGAGCCGTTCGAAGCTTGGCAAAGTGTTCCGCTCTGAGGGTCCATATCACACACCCGTACAGCAGGGTCGCAATCGCCTCGGCCTTCAGCATTCGGACTTTCAGGCTAAGGGGGGCGGTCGTCCGATCATACGGCTCCGGGCCGAACCGTTTGAGGCATGCTCGCATGAGACGGATCCGTCAGTCGATTTCGAGCGAGAGGTCAGCGTTTTCGTGGACAATGCCGCCTAGGTATAAGAACTGAGCCGTCTGCTTACACCTCTGGCCTGCTGCTTCGATAACGAGCGGTGATGCGAGGGTTTTCTGGTCTGGCGTTTGTAGAAGCATTGTCTCTGTCTTCTTTTCCGACACCGTAGGGCCTGCTGCTTCGAAGACTGTCATGATGGCTGTCATCATTTTCTCGTACCCGGTACGCTGGCATTTCACTTGCTTTACACTTGAATTTGCGATTTATATATAAATATTTTTATTTTATCTTCCTCTGTCTCACCAGCAGTCTGTGACCACGGAAACGGAATCAGTATCTCTCTAGGATAAGGAATCAGGACGGACACTGGGTGTACTGATGAAGCTGGGTAGAAAGGACGATTTAATGTCAAGACAACAACAATAACCTGTACTTCTCTAGGATCGAAGAATTGGAACGAACACTGGTGTGCTGGATGTCGGCGGGTAGAAATAACGTATTTAACTAGTGTGGAAACACATACCTGGTATGTTTTCGTGACAGGAGACAGGATTTCAGAGAAATGAGCTACCAGGTATGTAATTAATGCTAATGTGGGAACTCTCTATGTCGTGCGTTTAAAACCACAGAACTGGTGTCTCTCTACTGTACATACAAACAGTAGATAGTTGTTCCATCTCAACTAAAAACAAAGCAAATGCCCTTTGATTGTTGAAAAACCATCTCGGTTCGACCAGGCTCAACTTTGATTTGATTCAATCTCGATCAAGATTTCGATCCAATTTTTTGGCGATTTCGACTTCCAGAAAAAGTCGAAGTGTTTTGTTATTCGACCTCTCTAGGTCGTCTGTATGTCTTCTTCCTGCGGTGAAGACCACATGAAATGTCTGGCTCGTATTTTATGTCTTCTATGTCTATTACACTTGGTGGTACACAGCAGTATTGTATTGCAAAGATTCTACTGGTATATTTTATATCCTGATATACTACGGGAGGGGTGTGCATCTCGTGTTCGCCCCTCCGGCAAAACTCTGCAGATACACTGCTGCTGTTACAACCGAGAGTTTCGGGAAACACACACACACTGACCACCTCATGTCGTACGCCAAGGCCCTCAAAAAAGCACAATGCGATAGGGTTGAGACGACCATCCGCAAAAGACGCCTCCTCTTTGCGGGGGCCGTACAGCAGGCAACCAATGAGCGGCTGACCCGCCGGGTGATGTTTGGGACGATGGCTAGTGGGGAGAACCCAGGACCAGGCCGACCGGAAAATACCTGGGCCCAATGTCTAGCAGACGACCTCAGGGTTCTCCAAGCCACCGAGGGATCCACGGAAAGCTCCCCTCTGCTGTTCGGAGTAGAAACGGTGTTATGGCCGTGGGCGGCTAAGAAAGAGCGGGAGAAGTAGTACCGGGGGGTCGTCGTCGCGGCGGACTGTTTCATGGCGAGGTGGCACAGGGACGAGGCACAGAGGGGCCGGCTACGCCACGCAGCTGAGTACTGTTAAGGTATTAGTCCGTTGGGCTAAAGGTAAAAGGTTAACCGATCGCCTGCCCAATCTAAGCCTCATAAACACCCCCCCCCCTGGAACGGACCGGATATACGGGTCGACGCGTGACACCAACACGCGGTTCCAATGTATAGGGATCCAGAAGTATTTTTTCAGATTCTTGGCATGAGGAAATTCGCTTCTCTTAAAAAAGCGATTGCATGGTAGACGTGAGATTCGAACTCACGACCAACGACCCATGTCCTGCCGTCGACGCCATTTGTTAAGGTCTTAGTCCGTTGGGCTAAAGGTAAAAGGTTAACCGATCGCCTGCCCAATCTAAGCCTCATAACAGTACGCCAAGAACGGCGACAACGGGAGGGGGGGAGGGGGGAAGGGCAGCCGTACTGATACAGCTGTCGACGAATGCAGAAACGGAATGATAGATCGGGTGGCTAGGTATCGGTGCGACTAGCTCTTATAGACTGTTGCCTGTAGCTCCCTCTCTTTCGTGTCGCTTCATCCGCGCAGCAGATATCTGTCCTTCCTGAGTATGCATGCTGTCCGTCTGGCAGTCGTTTCTGAAGTCCTTGCGTCGTTTGTATTATGTTCTTCATTTCATTTCATTTTTTTGTTTGTTCTTGTTTCATTGTCTTTTTGCTCTTATTTTTTGGTCCTGCTTGTGTTGTTTCTCATACCCGGTACGCTGACATTTCACTTGCTTGACACTTGAATTTGCGATTATTTTTTCTTTTTGGTCTTCCTCTGTCTCACAGTCTGCGACCACGGAATCAGTATCTATCTCTCTAGGATAAGGAATCAGGACGGACACAGGGTGTACTGATGAAGCTGGATAGAAAGGACGTAGAAAAGACAACAACAACAACCACAACACACACAAAAAAAAACTCTCAGAGTCGGGGTTTGTCGAAGTCTCGCCGCAAAAAAGACGTTGACGGCTATTTTTCCCCTGAGCGAAATTTTTTTTCCAGAGATCGAGATGGTTAGGGATACGGGCTGCAAAAAAGGGTTTTACCCTGAGCAAAGAAGCTGCTCAGGGTAGTGGTCATGGCACAAAGCACAGGTTCTAAAGAATGCCTGTGCCGTCACACAAGCAGCCCGGGACTGACACTGACTCGCCGCCATAGCTCAGGGCGACAAGGCGCGCCATCTCCTCGAACCAGTCGTCGTTTAGTTCATGATTTTGGCGGCGAGGAAGTACAGAGTAGCTTCGGCATCTCGGCAGGCAAGGAGGTGGAGCATGCATCATCTATCTTTAGAAAAAATGAAAACAAGCGACCTAGCAACCTCACGCCGCGTGACGGTGAGGAGGGCGGTGATGGCGTAGAAGGTACGCGAGGCGGACGACCACTCGCCAAAGCGTTGGGGCAACCGGGCGCACCACCTCCTCCACCAGTAGGCGTTTGGTTGTGATGGGGCTACAAGTATTACTGCTGTAATCGCAGCAGGCCAGGCGAAGTGAGCAGGAGCAGCTCGATAAATAGAAGCACATCACGCTGCACACGAAATCGAAGATACCCAACCTCGAGCTGGGTGGCGGCTTGGAGGACAGCGACGGTGGAGATCGTGCTTTAGTGATATAGGAGCGAGAGGGGCAGGTCGGGACGAAAGGTGGCGGAACACGCGGCGGTCGACTGCACGATGCTCGAAGCTAGCTGTGAAAAATCGGAAAGCTGGAAAGCAGGTCCACGTCATTTTTATTCCTCCTCTCACCCTGAGCATATTTGTTTCTGAAATTTTTCCAAATCCTGGAAGCACCAACCATGAGCACCCACCCTGAGCACCCCACCCCCCACCCTGAGCAAAGTTTTTTCTGTTTTTTTTCCCCAAACGCTCTAATGTACAGCTGAGTGTGTTCTTCACTTTGGTGGGTGGGTGGGTGGGAGATTGCGATCGAAAACCCCACGTACTATATCTCTACTCCAGGCCCGTCGATCCTCCCAACTGCTGTTGCTGCTGCTGCTGCTGCTGTTGCTGCTGCTGTACTGCTGCTGCTGCCACTGCTGTACCGATGCCTCTGCGTATGCTTGCCCGGAATATACGTGCAGCTGTGATCCTGCCGTGAACTACCCATCATCAGGTATTCCCACACTGGAACTACACCGCCCCCCGCACCCTGATTTTTTATTTTTCTCTCCGATTCGCCGAACGCCAGACTGTTCGGACATTCTGCTCGGTTTATCACAAAACTTGTAAAATTAGGTAAAAATGGAATATAGACGAGGCGTATTACGCAGCTTGCAAAGTTGAGTATCAACTATTTAATCAGTCGAACTGACAGCTGACGTATTTCAAAATTTATAAAATAGACCGTTCTTTCTGCCCGTCGACATCCAGCACAAACAACAAATCAATGTCCGTGCCAATTCTTCAACCCTATAGAGAGAAGCTCTGTGGTGTCAAAACTAATCCACAGAGGTACTAATTTGCACGTTATACAGCGTGAGCAGTGTAGATAGACCATGCAATTGAATGATGGATGTCGACGGGTGGAAAGAACGATTACAATCAAGGTGAAAACATATATACGACATGTTTTTGTGACAGGAGGCAGGATTTCAGTGGGACGACCATAATTAGTGTGGGAACATTGTCATCATCAATCTCTATGTCGTGCGTTTGGAACCACAGAAAGAACTGGTGTCTCTCTACTACATACAAACAATAGATAGTAGTTGTTCCATCTCAACTAAAAACAAGGCAAATGCCGATTGATTGTTGAAAAACCACCTCGGTTCGACCAGGCTCAACTTTGATTTGATTCAATCTCGATCAAGATTTCGCTCCAATTTTTTGCGATTTCGACTGCCAGAAGAAGTCGAAGTTTTCTGTTATTCGACCTCTCCAAGTTGTCTCTATGCGTTCTCCCTGCGATGAAGACCATATAAAAATGTCTGGCTCGGATTTTTTTGTCTTCTGTGCCTGTTACACCTGGCTGGTGTTACACAGCAGTATTGTATTGCAAATAATCTACTGGTGTAAGTATATCCTAGTATACTACAGAGTGGCATGTGCTTCTCGTGTTCGCCCCCGCGGCAAAACCCTGCAGATACACTGTTACAACGCACTGCTGTGTGTGCTATTCACATTAGACCGTTCTTTATGCCCGTCGACATCCAGCACAAACAGCAAATCAATGTCCGTGCTAATTCTTCAACCCTAAAGAGAGAAGCTCTGTTGTGTCAAAACTACGCCGCAGAGATTACTTTCTTATACGGCGTGAGCAGTGTAGATAGTCCGACTCAGTGGCCACTTTTTGCGTCCATCAGACAAATACGTCGACCGACAAAACGCCGAGAGATCGACAGGCAGCTTTTGATGTCCGATGAAAAGTGTCGTGAACTACTACGGGGGTCCATAGTTGACGGGACCAACTTGTATTTGTAAATATAGGTGTATATATATGTTTATGTATACCATAGGTCCTATTAACTATGGACCCCCGTATGGGTAGTCGCGAGGGTCATCTCCATTCTCAACCAGCTTAAAACCAGCCCCGTAATACGTCTGTCATGGTTGAGTTTTTCACTGTGACTATTATTAATGCGTTCGAAAAACAGGTACCACTTTCTCCACGTCGCCACCACAGACATGGATGGTGTGAGTCTGCCGAAACCTCACCCTGTACAGCTATGTTAGTTGGTAGCTATTTGCCAGAAAAATATTTATCCAGAATCGTGTGCACCTAGTGGCCTGCAGACAACTGTTCGTCCAGAATCGTGCGCGACTAGTTGCCTGCAGACAACTATTGGTTCAGAATCGTGTGCAACTAGTTGCCTGCAGACAACTATTGGTTCAGGATCGTGTGCAACTAGTTGCCCGCCGACAACTATTGGTTCACAATCGTGCGCAACTAGTTATTTGTAGACAACTAGCGGGTAGTTGGCCGCCAAACAACCACAAGTTGACTTTTGGCTGTGAAAAATGAAGACGCAAGAACAGCAGTAGTGGTAGTGTGTGGTCGTATCTACAGAGGGACCCGTCACACCCTGGACAATAGACAATGGCCCCTGCAATAGCAATATGATTTGGTGCAATGGACGGGTCTATTGTCGTCAGCAAAGGCTACCGATTGGCACGTCCTCGATCCATTGTCGTCGGTAATGCCTATCGATAGGTTACCTCCCCAACATATTGTTCAGGCAGGAGTGTGCTGAAGTACCTGGGTTGAAAGCTGTCGTCACCGACCATGGCTATCGACGGTTAGCGTGCAGAATCTACTGCGGTCCACAGTGGCTATCGATGAACACATTTCTTGATCTATTGTGGCCGGCAATGGCTATCGATAGATGCCTTTCTTGATATATTGTGACCGGTAATGGCTATCGAGATACATGTTTCTGAATCTATTGTGACCAGCAATGGCTATCGCTAGATGCGTTTCTAATCTGTTGTGGCCGGCAATTGGTATCGATGGACACCGTTGAGAATCGATTGTGGTGGACAATGCCTATCGATGGACACCATCACCAGCCTGTTTCCACACCTACAATGCACTCTGATTTACTAAGCAACGCAATATTTTGTTCCGCAGCAATGTCATATTTTCATCTTGTGATCACCACCAGTATGTAATGAGTGCATGGTGCGTCGTGGTGAGCAGCAATGTCGGTGCATGGCATAGCGTGAAGGAGGTCTGCAACGTTGTGTATGTCAACAAGGCAGTGGGCATCGTGGGGGTTAAGTGTGTTGCATTGTCGGCTGTGTTGTTGTGGTTAGTACTCTGTGCTATTAATAGTGATTCCAAACCGGTTACACTCTGTACGGATAAGATATATGAGGTAAGATGTGCATATACCCTGGACAATAGAAAGGAAATAGAACGTTGCCACTACGGTAGCCCCGAAAATGCGTGTGTCAATGGATATTGTTAACGACAATAGACTGGCAACGCTGGCTATCGATAGACATTGTGAACCACAATAGACCGGCAACACCCTCTATCGATAGACACTGCTAACCACAATGGACTGGGAACGCTGTCTATCGATAGATGTTGTTAACGACAATACGCTGGCAACGCTGTCTATCGATAGATATTGTCAGGGAACAATACATTCAGCAATGGAGACAATATGCATTTGCCCTAACAATGGAGTCACAAGGTTGTCCATAGATGGCCATTGTCCTGAACAATAGATGTTGGGGAAGCAACCGTGATAGATATTATTCGAACAATAGACCAAAACGTTTGCCTATCGATGGCTATTGCCGCCAACAATATACGCGCAATTGTATCCATCAATAGCCATCGTCACCCACAATAGACTGTCGGGCGTGTTTTTGTAATAGACTACTACCTAAACCTTTTGTATACGATGGAATGATGTATGTCGATGGCCATTCTTGACGACCGCCGAAGCTTCTATTGTCGCCAACCATACGAAGGTACGCGATTGTGTCCAACAATAGCCATCTGTGATATGGGTGGAGTATTCATGGGCTATAGATATACCTGGTAGATAATACGTCGCAGTCTTATAGTCTCACGAATACGAGAATAATCCAAAGAATGGATTAACGCGGCAGATATTCCGTTAGTTGAGAGTAACGTTCTCTTAGGAATGTTCCTTAGGGCGGAAAACCCGTTAGACGAGAGTAATGTTCCTTAACGCAGATAGGACCACGAAGTGAGAAGTTCTTATATTAGCAGAAGAACCATCGGTAGCCATAGGAAAGTTCTGTAGGCGTACATCAGATATTTAGGAGAGCTTGTGGCGTGGGGTGGGACAAGTATATCTGGGCGTCGAGTCCCGCCCCCCTACCTCTCACTTCTCTACCAGAGCACCTCCTCAGCTCTCGCCATCAATAAGAAGATCTAAATTAGAATAAGCGAAGCACTGCCTTCCAGCTGCCTGAACCACCTGCGTCCCTTACCACTACCCTTACCACTACCCTAGAGCGGTCTCCGCATCACATCTGGCGTCGTCGGCAGGACTCGAACCTGCGCGTGAAATCACAATGGGTTTCGAATCCGCTTCACATATCGCCACCCACAACAGATTGTTGGCCGGGCTCCGAAAAATATGAATCTGACTTTACTTCATTTCAGTACGAGACAAAAATCTCGAGATAAGAAACGGAAAGCTGATAATTTGCTTGTCAAAGTGGTTTTGTTTTTAGTATCCAGTTTATTTTTGATAGTGCAGTTAATCGAGGACAGTGTAAGGGTAACAAAAATCGAGTTTATTTCCGAACAAAACAATAATCTAAAATATAGATGAACAGCATCCCAAAAAATAACTCTTACTTTCTTGGTTTCAGTACGGGACAAACTCGGGATGAGAAACGGAAAGATTAGAATTTTCAGCGTAACGTGGTTTGAGTTTAATGATCCACGTTTTATTCAAAGTGGAGCTAAGAGACTGTAGGACAAAGCAAGGGTGGTAAATCGGGTCAATTTCCGAAACTAAGAGCGCACACAAGTTGATGACAGTTACCAATATCTTGGTGCGCGAGTTTCAATTAATGGCGACATCTATATACAATGTATTCTTCAAATGAGTGTGAGAGCGTATGGTGTCCACAACATGACGACGTCGGTTAAAATTACCACATACATACACAACATGACATACCTCGTATATCGTGGGATGAGTGCAAAATATCCTCCAGATGGTTATCGATGGATAGCTTGTACAATCTATTATGGCCGGCAACGGCCATCGATAGACATCTCGTACAATCTATTGTGGCCGGCAACGGCCATCGATCGAAATATCGCAGAATCTATTGTGGTCGACAACGGCCGTCGATAGACCTCTCGCATAATCTATTGTGGCCCGCAATGGCCATCGATAGACCTCTCGCACAATCTATTGTGGTCACCAATGGCTATCGATAGACATCTCGCACGATCTATCGTGGCCGGCAATGGCCATCGATCGACATCTCGCACATTCTATTGTGGCCTGCAATGGCCATCGATGGACGAAGTTCACCATATATTGTGTTGGACAATGTCTATCGATCGACAATATCACCAGTCTATTGTCGCCAACAATATCTATCGATAGAAAAATTCCACAATATATTGTCGCAGACAATATACATCGATAGATTACCCCCCTCGTCTATTGTCGAAGCAATAGACTATTGTTGTGTCCATTGTCCAGAGTGTGGTATCTGTGCAGGACAGGCGGCAGACGCATGTATGCCATGTGTAGAAAGGCCGGACGCACACATTATCATTCCGCGCGCAAACAGGACAGTTCAAAGGTCGACGTGTAGCTCAGTGCTGCTGTTTGATGTATGCATCACGTCCAACTGGCTTGATGGCCACGACTCCCCTGCTACGCGGGAGCGATCTCCCGGACATCCACACTAATTCCAGAATGACGCTGATGCTTGCTTTTGCCATCGATGCCAAACACACAGCAAAGCAAAATACAAAACACAAAACAGGTACTCTCATTAGCACGTGGCACGTACAATGAGGACAACAAAAACAGACATAGTCCTTATCCTTATCCTTGTCACTGCCGATCCCAAAACATCGAGATACGAAATGCGGCTGGAACGTATCTACATTACATCCCAACCCGGCCCCAGCACCCTTTTGTGCCACCGTGCTCCCTGGCTGTATTCTATAGACGCTCCTCGCTGTCGTCCTCCTCGGTCAGGCCCACTGGGTCGAAGTTGCCGGTTAGCCCCTGTGCCCACATATACATATGTGCACACGTGTGCACGCCAGCTGGCACACACAGGCGTCAGCCAACGGACCCCGATTGTCCTATTTTTGACAACTACCCGGGCAACTATGTAGGATGGTTGTACATTGACAACTATTCGGGCCAGTAGTTGCCTACAGACAGAGTAGTTGCCTGCAGACAACTACTAGTTCAGGATCGTACGCAACTAGTTGCCTGCAGACAACTATTGGTTCAGAATCGTGCGCAACTAGTTGCCTGCAGACAACTATTGGTTCAGAGTCGTGTGCAACTAGTTGTCTGCAGACAATTATTCGTCCAGAATCGTAGGCAACTAGTTGCCTGCAGACAACTACTCGTCCAGAATCTTAGGCAACCAGTTGCCTGCAGAGAACTACTGGTTCAGAATCGTGTGCGACTAGTTGTTTGCAGACAACTAGTGGGTAGTTGTCTGGCAAACAACTAACTAAGTTAGTTGTTAGTTATAGTTGTACAGGGTGTGAACCTTGGCCGCATTCATATTAGCATGCACAGCGAGGGAGGATGCACGGCAATTCTTGCGTGCCCACCCCCGGGATAGAACCGCGTGGAAGACACTGAGATCTGCGTGTGCGAACCTGCAGAAGGTGATTGCCGCACGACTGCATATGCGTACGTCGAAGCGTACCTCGCTGCAACCGAACGACTCCTAGCGAACAACGACCAGAGAGGCTTTTACAAGCACCTTAAGAGTACGGTAGAATTGGAAGGGACTAAAGCGAGAAGCGAACAGTTCATTAGGGACGACGATGGCACGCTGTTGCGGAACAAGGTGCGACCTCGTAAACGATGGGGGGGAGTTAACCACAAACTCTTGAACACGAAATCGCTTAAAGTCGATCCCACGATCATCGACCTCTCGCCACCACGACCGCTTAAACTGTCGCTCGGAGATGAACAATCCATGGACGAGATTACGGGACCACTTAAGGGGATGTCAAATTGGAAAGCTGTCGGGCCAGATGGTCTCCGGGCCGAAATCCTGAAAATCGACCAACCCGCATTCGCCCAGTGCTTTTACAACATCCTTGTCAAGGTTTGGGTAACAGGAGAAGTCCCCCAGCAATGGAAAGATGCGATCGTTAAGGTCCTTGAAAACAAAAAGGCCCGAACTGATTGCAACAACTACAGAGGGATTTCGCTTGTTGCCCACGCAGGCAAAGTTTGTAGAAAATCGTCGCGTCCCGCCTCAGCAAGAGGTATGTATGTACATTATTGTCTTTTTTCGCGACATGCCGTGGCATGCCGTGGCACCACCTGCGGCAAATCCCTCCATTGCATCTTCCACGGCATATCAGGGTTAGGGTTGGGGTTAGGGTCCCATGGTATGCCGTGGAGGTCCGTGGAAGGTTCCGTGATATGCCCGTGATATGCCGTGGAAGATGCCGTGGAAGGATTTGCCGCAGGTGGTGCCACGGCATGCCACGGCATGTCGCAAAACAGACAATAATGGCAAAACCTTCCACGGCATCTTCCACGGCATATCAGGGTGAGGGTTGAGATTAGGGTCTCATGGTATGCCGTGGAGGTCCGTCAAAGGTTCCGTGATATGCCGTGGAAGATGCCGTGGAAGGATTTGCCGTAGGTGGTGCCACGGCATGTCGCGAAAAAAGACAATAATGTACATGGGAAGGGCTCTACACTATTTTATCTTGTAGTGGGCATGCCGTGGCATTACCATGGTACCGCCCATGGCGAACCATGGCATCACCACGGCATCCCATGGCGTGGCATAGGATTCCATGGTTCGCCGCGGGGGTTGCCATGATGCCATCATGGCAACCCCCGCGGCGAACCATGGAATCCTATGCCACGCCATGGGATGCCGTGGTGATGCCATGGTTCGCCATGGGCGGTACCATGGCAATGCCACGGCATGCCGACGACAAGGTTAAATAGTGTAGAACCCTGGGAACTACTCCCAGAGGAACAGTGCGTCTTCCGCCCCGCACGATCAGCGAATAATATGTTGTTCGTCGTGCGCCGGTTGCAAGAGCTTAGACGACAGAGGAAAATCCACCTGTACTTGTGCTTCATCGATATGCAGAAAGCGTACGACTCTGTCGACCGAGAGCTGGTATGGGAGATAATCATACAATTTGGCGTAGCATTAAAAAATGCTTGGAAATTTCCGTAAATTTCACGATGGCATGCGGACTCGCGTGCGTACGGATGACGGCGGGCACTCGGAATGGTTCGATGTCACGCAGGGGCTGTACCAGGGCTGTGCGTTATTACTGTTCCTGTTTCACGTATTCTTGGCTGCTACGATACACGTCGTACTAGTACGCTTTAGCCATGACGAAGCCATCGTGCGGGATTCAGTCCAAGATGCTGGAATAGTCGGAACAGAGGAGCAGGAGCCGTTGGCGTGGGTGCGAAGAGCTGTATGGGGCATGTTGTACGCCGATGACGCAGGGATTGACTCGAAGTCGGCTGAAGGGCTCGCGAAAATGATGACAGTCATCGTGACTGTCTTTGAAGCAGCAGGACTTACGGTGTCGGAAAAGAAGACAGAGACAATGCTTCTACAAACGCCAAACCAGAAAACCCTCGCACCACCCCTTGTCATCGAAGCAGCAGGCCAGAGGTCTAAACAGACGGCCCAGACCTTATACCTAGGCGGCATTATCCACCAAAACGTTGACCTCTCGCTCGAAATCGGCCGACGGATCCGTCTCATGCGAGCATGCCTCAATCGGTTCGGCCCGGAGCTGTATGATAGGACGACCGCCCACCTTAGCCTGAAAGTCCGAATGCTGAAGGCCGAGGTGACTGAGACCCTGTTGTACGGGTGTGTGACATGGACCCTCAGAGCGGAACACTTTGCCAAGCTTCGAACGGCTCACCACCAAGTCCTGTTGCGAGCCATTGGCTTCCAGCGCCGACTTTGTACTGACCATATCACCCTCTCGTGAGCAAAGGCCCTCAAGATGACACGTTGCGAGAGCATCGAAACGACCATCCGAAAACGGCGTCTCTTCTTCGCGGAGGAGGTGGCACGGCAAAGCAAGGATCGATTACCCAGTCGGGTAATGTTCGGGACGATGGCTAGTGGGGAGAACCGGAGACCTGGCGGACAGTTGAAGACTTGGCATAGATGCATAGTCGAAGGCCTTAGGGAGTTCCGAGCCACCGAAGGGTCGACGGAACTTGCCCCCTTGGTGTTTGGAGTTGAGACCGCGCTGTGTCCCACCGCTGCAAAAAAGGCAGGGAAGTGGTACCGGGGGATCCTCGAAGCAGCCGAACGGTTTATGGTGAGGTGGTACGAGGGTGAGGCTGAGCTGAGTAGGTAGCGCCGCGCATCCGCCGTGGGTGGTGTCCAAGGGAATGAGGGGAGGGGGGGCAACAAGAGGAGTAGCAGAAAATCCGACCAAGGGAATGCGGAGAGGGGGGGGAACAGGAGTAGCAGTAGACGAAAGTAGGAAGGAGATGGCAGACAGGGTAGCAAGGTACCGGGCAGACTAGGAAGTAGAACATACCTATACTACTCGTACCACCAACTGGTGCAGCTGGTTTGAACGTGGTCTACTTTGTCTTCCTTTTGTTCTTGCTTATTTTCGTTTTATGTCATTTTCTTCTTTTTGCGCTGACCCTATGTGATTTTCATATTATTTCCTTTCTCTTCCTTTCTCCGATTGATAAGCCTTGTTGAAGGAGTCGTGCGGCGTGAGTGGATGACGAGCCTGCTTTGCTTGTTTCGAATTGTCTGACGCCCAGAGGCCTCGCCATGGTTGACGAACGCTGGACGGAGGCGGCAGACAGGGTAGCAAGGTACCAGGCGGACCAGCAGGGAGACCCTGGCTGTGCTACTGGTACCATAAACTGCTGCCGCTACCTGGAGGATGCTTTGTGCTTTGTTTGGTTTGCCTGCTATTTTCCCTTGGTTCTTAGTCTTACTCTGTTGACTATTAATAGTGGTGTTTTCCTTATTTTTCTTTTTTTTTCAGTTCGTTCTTTCCAAGTGTCTGCTAGATCCCTTGCGGGGGGGGCACGATGGTTTGTTTGTCAATTAGTTTTTTTTTCTTGTTTCTTTTTCTCTTGCGAATTGTCTTCTTTGTTTTTGTTTTTGTTTTTCTCTTTGTTTCGTTTCGTTTCTTTAGGTCATTGAATGTGTATGTCGTGCCTGTCGTAGCTTTGTGACCACAGAACTTGTATCTCTCTAGGATTGAAGAATCGGCACGGACTCTGGTTGTTCTGGATGTCGGCGGGTAGAAAGAAGGGTTTAATGTGAAGAAAAAACAACAACAACAACAACAACAACAACAACAACAACAACAACATAGACCATGTAACTGAATGCCCTTTCATCGTACGGTGCTGGACACGACAGTCATGACAAACACATTTGAAAAAAGGGAAACGAAAGAAAGAAAGGAGAACACTCGAAAGAACAAAAAACAAAAAAGGTATAAGAACTAATTTTCTTATCGGAGTTTTTTTTGTCCAGAGCTTCGAAAGATTGGAAATTGTTGGAGGCGTTCTGCCACTATTCTTGAAAATCTCCACAAAACTCAAAACACTCATGTTCGTAAAATTTCACATATATTTGGAGAAAAGAATCAGGAAAATTTAGAATATTAAAACATTGCCTGAAAAAGACATGCAAAATATGAGGGAAATGCACTCTTATAAAAATGCCCTACGAGTAGTTAGACTTAAAAGAAATAGTGATACCACAACGTCTGAACAGAGGACGACCAGAAACAAGGCCTAATAAAAGGCAAACTAAAGCACAACAAAAAAGACAAACATCACCCTTTAGGCGGCCGCAGCACTTTGCGTTGTAGGAGTAACATAAACCAAGGTACCAACCAGTCAGTCGGCCTGGCACATTTCTTCCAAGTCTGCAGTCTCCTTCCGGCTGTCGTCAACCATGCCCCACACTCCCGGAGAGGATTCGTCAGACATGGTCGATTTCTTCATTTAATATATACTAGTAATTGGTGGTAATGAGGCGCGACCTCAGCAATACCTGCAGTAGTCATATCTGCGATGCATCATGCAAAACATTTGTGCTGAACCAACACGAACGAACATCTACAGCTGCTGTACCTACTACCTATACGCCGTCGTTGGTGAATCTCATGACCGTAAATATTCTTGGTATCATATCCTGCTCTTGAAAAACACAGACAGCACAGCAGTACGGACACACCCGTAACAAATACCAGGTACTCGATTTTGTCGTGTGTATCCTGGTATTTCCACCTCGAAATCCCGCATAATAATTTGAAGACGAAAAATATGTACTGCTGTGTGACCACAGAACTTATTGCTTGTATTCGTATCGTATCTCTCGGGAATTCAAGAATCGGCACGGACACTGACTGGTTGTGCTGGATGTCGACGGGTGGAAAGAACAAGAAGACAAATAAACACACACCTGATATATTTTTATTATTTTTCTGTTTTTTTTATAATTTTTTTTTTAATTTTTTGAAATACGTCAGCTGTGAATTCGACTGATTAAATAATAGTTGATACTCAACTTTGCAAGCTGCGTAATACGCCTCGTATATATTCCATTTTTACCGAAATTTACAAGTATTGTGATATTTTCCAACAGCAAGTGTTTTCTGGTTGAAATTCGGCATAATTTGAACATGAAAAATCTGCATCTGAAATTATTTGTCCAACAGAAGGAGCTTCTTTCTCGTAGCAGGTGCCACTACTTGCTAGCACTGATGTACGACATCTACAGCAGCAGTGTTTCTCCAGCAACAAAAACAGCAGCAGCAGTAGCAGTGGGACGCACGAGGCCAGGGTCAGCGTCGCTGTACGCTCGGCTTGTCAATCTAAACCCTAGAACCCTTTGTACACGTACTCAATTTTGTCCTGTGTTGGTTTTGAACTCGAAATTCGGCAAAACAATTTCAAGACGAAAAATCTGCACTCGACATGCTCTGTCCAAGAGAGAACTTCTCGTAGCAGGTAGCAGGTGCTGCTACAGGGGGTGGCGCCAGGGGGGGAGGTTCATAGCGCTGTGACTGTCGTGACCAGCGCTATGGGGAGGATAATACGGCGCGAGACCACTGTCCTGATCAGGATCACGCGTCGGGTCTATTCGATAGGCAGAGGGCAAGCTTTGGTTAGCATCCTCTGGGCGGATCTTATAGGGACAGGGAGGATCCCCGGTGTGGGAACGCCTTCGATCTCGGGTACAGAGCCAGTAACGAGGTTCCGGGACCACCCGGTGTTTACAAAACACCAGCAAGAGCGAAGAAAGAAAGTCAAAGCCAAGTGATCTGTGATACCTGTCCTATCGACCCACAGCCCCTTGGGCCCTGCCGTGCCCGTCGTGCCCGTCATCGTGTCTGTGGTGCTTCGTTGAGTGTTCACGCTGACTGCTTGCATCTATCGCATTGCATCGATCCACGTTCTGCATAACGCGATCATTACTGCTTGAAGGCACTTCCTCGAACTCCCAAACAACAGGTGAGCCGGCCTCAGAGATCTAACGAACGCAGGTCCTTTTTACGGTCTGAGAGCTGTACCCTGCTGTAACATGGTGAACCCAGGGATATCGAAGTGCATTGCAGGAGATCGGAGTGTTCGCAAAACGTTTGCAAGAGATCAGAGCGTTTGCAAACGTGTGAAATAATGTCATCGTGTTCTCTGTATAAAATCCCACGTTTGATCTTGCATAATACTTCATTGCATACCAGGTACTTGGTATATTCATACATCCACATGTTTTCGTTGTTGCCTGCCTTGTATGTGTATATTCATACATCCACGTGTTTTCGTTGTTGCCTGCCTTGTATGATGGTGATACGTGCAATATGCTGTTATGTATTCACGCTGCCATTGGTGCTCTGCTTGTTTGTTTCGTGAGGCTTTCAAGATACGTATCTGGTCAATGCATGCAGGCATACTCGTTGCTCGTGCTCCGTTTGCCTGTTGCTCGTGCTCGTCTGTTCGCTCGTTGTTCATGATCGCACACTCATGCATGTTCGTTAATAAATGACTGCATGCTATTGACCACATATTGTCTTCAAAACCGAATGCAATCGACGGGTATCGATACAAGCCAAAGGTGCCGTACGTACTAATGCCCGCATGCTCTAGTGTACCGTTTGCCTGGTTAGGTGATACCGGAAACTAACAACGTTGAGCCTTACGCCGTTTGGGCGTGCGTAACCCTATAAAACCATGAACCCCTGGACAACACCGTGCATTGTCGGCTGGCAAACATAGAACTTTCGAGAAAACCACGGATATTTTTGGCGACTAGCATTCTTGCCGCGATGCTTGTAGACTACATCAGTAGTAATAGACCAATCGTCGTGTTATGCACACCAAATGGAAAGTCCGATGCACGTTTGACCCTCTTCGGTGTCGCCGGTCATGCCATTTTCTGTGTTGTATACCAACCGAGCGTTGCGCTCGAGTATCAGGTACAACACCTGGAGGACTGAAAGCCAAGTACAAGAGGAAAGGACAAAAAAAAAACTGGAGCAGATGAAGATCGGCTACG
Source organism: Macrocystis pyrifera (assembly GCA_031763025.1). Classification (NCBI taxonomy): domain Eukaryota; class Phaeophyceae; order Laminariales; family Laminariaceae; genus Macrocystis; species Macrocystis pyrifera. Next base: position 14,984,452 of record JASSKH010000009.1, read on the forward strand.
CAAGCCCTCGGGGGGCACGGGTCACACGGGGTGACATAGTTTCAGCTGGACGATGATGAGCTTGCACACAACGGAGGAAGGTGTGGCTTGCTGTGTCCGGATGGTTCGGGCTAGATATATCGATGCAGCCCAACCTGAGTAGTACCAGGCCAACAGGTATGGAGCGGGTGAAACACAACCGTGGTGATGGTTCTCTTTTTCTGATGTCGTATCCACAGTCGAAAATGCTATATTATTCTTGCTGTACGTTTTTCCTCGAGCGCAAAAAAAAAAACAAATGGGGGGGGGTAGGATGCTGTGTCGCCCTGATTGACTTAGACTTCAAGTCACGCACCAAAGCTAGAAAACTCGCGCAGCACAAGATACCGGTAGCAAGCATGACATAGCGCATACCAGTGACGAGCTGCCCGGTGTGTTCGGAAAGGCATGGAATCCGAGTAGTAAATTGATTGATGTGCTGTATTCATTTAGACTACCATGGAAAGTATTGCTGTGGGCTGTCAACATATGTACGACTCAATTAGTCAGCCCAACCTGATCAACCGTCAGTATTTTCGTTGTCACATATCACATGTACTGGTGTTGAAGAATATCTCGCCGCTGGTATCGAAACAGCAGTAGTAGGGAGTACTTTTGAATATCATTGCGGGATGAGCGCCTCCCATAGATGGTTCTAAGTGTGAAGCTGGACGTAGTTACTGATGAGCCTACCATGCCACGAAAACTTGGCTACCGCCGCCCGGAGCAAAAGCGCCCGTAATAAGAATTACACGGAAGAGCCGTATCTCCGTCTACACAATGCTATCAGTAGTCTAAATAAACACTACGCACGATGCTCAAAAAGATAAAAAGAATAGTGCTGACGACCTGCACTGCCGTGCACTATTGGTATTAATATCAGTCTTAGCTGTTAGTGCATATAATTCGGAAGAAAATGCAGGAACCATACTGCTGCTGTACGCTGTACCTGCAGTTTTTATTTATTTATTTCCCGAACAAGGTTGATTTATCGATATACGGGGTTGGTGAATACTAAACCACAAGCGTACAGGGGGGGTGGCTCGCAGTATGCTTTTTACACAACCTACATAAAGGACGTATACAATATAATACCCATAATACTGAAACTGTACGACAAGATCCCGAAGGACCCTTTGGCTCGCAGGTGGCTCGCAGCACGCTTTTTACACATACGTACATAGAGGACGTATACAATATGTCCATAATACTAAAACTGCTGTACGGCAAGATCCGGAGGGACCCTTTGGCTCGCAGTACATCTGCTTTTTGCACAAACGTACATAGAGGACGTATACAATATCACCATGATGATACTAAAATTGTATGGCAAGATCCCGAGGGACCCTTGAGCCTATCTCTCTTCCTATCTTGACGAGTTATCATGTTGACTCGTTGAAACAGCACATACACAGCAGTATCTGCTGGATGCATTACACAACACCCGTATGTATATATATATGTGTAGGGTGATGAATCAGCACGGACACTATTGCCGAATGTAAACGAGTAGAAGAACGGTTTAATGTGAAGAACACACACATACACCATGTTCACACGGGGCATACTTGAAGCTGGATGAACAGAGTGAAGCTGGGTAGAAGACGTTGGTCTAAAACAACTCAAGACAACAACCTGAAGGATGTATATAAATATGTGGGTAATACTATTGGTCGTACGGCAAGATCTCCCTCGATCCTTGGGCCTTACGATAGTTGTCCCTTACTACCGCAGCAAAGCATCAACACCACTGCCTCTCGGCATAAAGTACAGTTGTGAAGCCGTTCTATATCATACTACTACAAAGAAATTAACCGTTGATGATACTATAGGTCGTACGGCAAGATCTCCCTCGATCCTGGGCCCTAAAATGGTGTCCCATACTGCCGCAGCAAAGTATCAACACTGCTGCCTCCCGGCATGGAGTACTGCGGTGAAACCGGTCAGCTGTCCAGTACAGCAATCATCAGGTTTTTATTCGGGTAAAAGCACCGCATGAAAGCTACGTTGACACTGAGAACTATACAACGACTCATATGTTCACAACATAGCTGGTGTTGTGGTCTTCTCGTACCCGGTACGTTGGCATTTCACTTGTTCTACCCGTTACGGTATTCTCGTACCCGGTACGTTGGCAATTCACTTGCTTTACCCGGTATTCACCGGTACGCTGGCATTTCCCTTGCTTTCTTGCTTTTACTCATACTGCTTTGTCTGCAAATAATAATAAATCAGAACGGACACTGGGTTGGACTGATGTAGTTGGGTATATAGAACGGTATGGCACACACAGGGGAAGCACGAACCCCTGCGACTCATATCCGTGGGGTCTCCATACATTCTACACCCAGTAGTATTACAAAAAGGTTTTTACATCCGTACGATCGCACATTGTTCATGCTGACTGCAAATTATGTTGTCTTCATTCATATTCTAAAATATACAGCAGTATCTTCAGCATACCGAGCGGTATCACACAGCCTCAGTTTACTCTTGGCAGATACCCCGTATAATTCTGTCCACTACGGCGAGGAAGTGAGCAATGAGATAATTACTGCTGCGCATGAGCTTCGTACGATACTATTAATATTGTACTTCTCCGTCCATGGCCAAAGATTCGATTGAAGCATTATTTTCTGCTGTAGATTACGTAAAATAATGTTCGCACAGAAACACAAAGAATATATTTATTCAGTTATTAGGGTTCGACCTTCCATATACTTTTACCCGATCTGGGTCGTGGCCCTGAAAGAGTTTCGTTGGTTTTGATACGGTTGGCCTATTCCTTTCATCTAAAGGCCCGCGTGGTCTAGTGTGTCGCTTCTGTTTTTAGCGTTGAGCCATGGAGCTCGAATCTCAAGATGGATGAGGCGGGGATTTACGCAATATACACAATAAGGTAGAGGCAATTTCGCAGTGTTGGGGCCTGAAACCTTTGTGACGTAGGCCAATCACACACACACTAAAACCAACCAAATTGTGACAGAGTTCGTACGCTGATTGGATGATGACTTGAAGAACCTAGCTTGTCAATTCCGCCGCCCATCGCAGCACGGCACACCTGCCACAGCAGCAGTGTCTGCAGGAGAAGCGCCTCATGACAGATAGAAAGCTCTGCTCGATGGAGGGAGCATCTGACGACCGCGCAGCAAGCACGCCGCCCACAATCGTGTGAGGCCACCGGACAACCCCGAGACCGGAGACACAGATCACAGCAGCAGCATGCCCAGTAGAGCGATGGCAAAGCTTGACAAGCGGTTGCGAGCGAGAACAAAAAAATCCAAACGTACAAACGAGAGGCAGAGCCACCTCGACACCCCAACAGCAAGCATATACATCTGTTGTTGGAACTCGTACGATCACAGGGACTAGCTATGTCGTTGCTGCTGTTATTGCAGTGTCTGTGCAGCAGCTGTTTGTTATTGTCATAGAGAGAGAGCACCTACTCCCCCAAACCCGAACGCGAGAAGAGACGAGGGAGGGGCCTTGGGAAGAGCGTGGCGGAATTGTAAGGACCGTTGGGGCATAAATATGAAGACCAAACGGTCGTTACATTATTGCATCAGAATGGCGCATCAGCGTCGTGGATGGCTGGGGCCATTTATAAATATCCCCCATGCTCCGACGAATTGAGGTGGTTTAAATGCCTATGATGTAGCTCTACACAAGATCTTTCGAATGTGGCTATTGTCACGGCGAAATTCCAACTACAGCGCTCTCGTGGTGGCGTCGCAGCAGAGAGCACATACATGCATGGCACAGGCAACAACACAAAACTCGAAAACTTGAGCGACCCGTATCGAGAATGCCTGCGCAAGCCTTGGAAATGTTTCCCTCTCCTCTTTTTTCGCCTCTCCCAGGCCCCACTACTAGAAAATTGCCATAAAAAGGTGTGGAATCAACTGCTGAGACCGCCTAACGAGTGTAGGCGCAACGAAGAACTGAAGTATTTCCGCAATAAAAACACAAGGCACAGACCACATCGGGGAGAGGAATAAAGAGTTTGCTGTGTGACACCGGGTGTCTATACGTAGGAGGGATGGAGAAAAAAGGGCGAAGATAACAAATGGGATGGAGATCAATGATATATCTGTGTCGTACATACATAACTACGTACGAAAAATATATATAAGGTACCTGGTGTGAAAAATCAGCAAACGAGTACGAAGAAACACTGCATGGTCGGTGGGAATAGATACCTAGGCTTTGGGATTGTTCACACAGATTCATACTATATACAGATACTCGACGTCCCGCGCACAGGAGGTACATGAGAAGGCGTATACCAGGTATCATAACGTTTGGATACCCACATGTAGGAAGGAACGAGTGCATGTGCAAGTCGCCACACCACGCACAGGTACACATTTGTGAGACGCTAAACCGAGATGGAACGTGACGAGCTTTGGTATGATCTGCGCAACCTAACAGGATACTATTTGTCGCTCCAAGCATAGTGGTCGAGGGTTGAAGGAACGAGTCGACAGGTGTGATTGGAATGCGAGTAGGTGGTAGGCAGTTTCTGTTCTGGGGGGGTGTTTGTCTCCACCTTGCTGCAACTACTTCCACAAAAAGCGTTATACGAGGCGTACGATTTGGAAGTAGGTCTGCACGAATGCCGTTTTAAGACGCGTGATTGATTTTAGCACGAACAAGTTTCACGAGTGGACAGTGTCCGTGCTGGGGGGTTGGCGTAAACGTCAGTACCCTCAAACTCTTTTTAACTCGGAATCAAATATTTACCTTGGCTAGCGCCAGTAAGTCGATGTGGAGTACCTTGAAACGACCTAGGTCACTCGAATAGAGGTGGCGCAAACGCCAGTAGCTTCAAACACTCACTTAACTCGGAATCAAATATTTACCTTGGCTAGTGCCAGCAAGTCGATGTGGCGTGAACGTCAGTACCTTGAAACGACCTAAGTCACTCGAATAATAATTTTGGCGCGGAGTAGAAAAAACTCATGAACTTCCTACAGCCCGTGATGGATGTATACCTAAAACGACCTCCACCTTCGCAAGGAATACCTACTCTCAATGCAGAGAAGGTTGAGATCATCACTAAAAGAAAGGCCTATACAAAATATAAAACGCGTGATACGCGCGACCCAAGTATCACACACAGCTTGCAAAGGACTAGCGTGGAAGTTGGCAAAGATGAGCTGGGAAGAAATCCTCGATCTCTTAGCTGTTTCTTTTGTTCTGTCAATATATCAAAATGTGGCATTCATACCAAGAAACTAGAGATATCTGGACAAACGTCAGAGTAGCAGATGGATTATAACTTACGTAGAAACATTTGTTGAAGGAAGGTACAGTGAGAAACGTCTGGCGAAGGTAAGTGAATGGTAGAAGCATCGACATAGTCCACTGCGCACGCTGAACCGTGCCAAAGGTACGTGAAGTTTTGCCACATCGATACAAACAAGTACGTGAGTATATTGGAATACTGATCGGTGAACCGTTATAACAGGTTTGACAAGTCAAGCCCGCAGATAAATATATAGAGGGGCAAAGTGGACAGCCACCGCAGCGTGTCGGTAGTGTGGCCACGCATAGCCATACGACAAAGGACTGGCAGAATTATCTGAAGTCTCAGTTAAAGGTTAGGTGGTGGGGTAGGACGATGGTAGCTTTCAGCGGAATGTATGTCTGGCCAAAAGCTTAAACGTGTAGGTTATTGTCAAAGTGCAGACGTAGGCCTTCGAGAGGAACCCCCACCTCAGATGCAGGAGAGCCAGGAAGAAAACATGTTTTTTTCGCCGATGAGTACATGCTCCGAGCGTGTTAGACAGATGTGGCCATGACAGTTGCAAGTGAAGACTGTACGAGGGTCAGGTCCGCCGCTCCTCTCAACACCGTCCAAGGTCAGCACCGCGGGAACAAGAGGAGCTGCAACATTAAGCCGACGGTGATAGACGGGGGAGGAAGGCTAAAGAACATCTGGACGAAGGTCAGGACCGCCGTTCTTCTTACCACCGTCCAAGGGCAACACCGCGGAAAGGACCGGCGCTGCAACATCGGGCCGACGGCGATGGATGGAAGAGGAATGCTGAAGAACGTCTGGACGAAGGTCAGGACCGCCGCTCTTCTTACCACCGTCTGAGGGCAGCACTAAGGGAAGGAGAGGAGCTGCAACATCGAGCCGACGGCGAGGTGCGGAGGTGGAAGGCGCAGGCGCTGCAGTGGTCCATGATCGTAATATCCGTTGGGCACCGTCGCTCATATGCGCCGGTCTGGGGGGGTGTCCGAGAAGGAAAGCGCACACGCTGTCGCCGGGCTAGCACCGGGGCGCCGGCTTTGTGCCGACAATGGTTATGTGTCGGGCAGGGGGGGGGTTACAGCGGGTGGGGCCAGGGAGGGAGGTTCATAGCGCTGTGACTGTCGTGACCAGCGCTATGGGGAGGATAATACGGCGCGAGACCACTGTCCTGATCAGGGTCACGCGTCGGGTCTATTCGATAGGCAGAGGGCAAGCTTTGGTCCCCTGGGCGGATCTTATAGGGGCAGAGAGGATCCCCGGTGTGGGAACGCCTTCGGTCTCGGGTACAGAGCCAGTAACGAGGTTCCGGGACCACCCGGTGTTTACAAAACACCAGCAAGAGTGAAGAAAGAAAGTCAAAGCCAAGTGATCTGTGATACCTGTCCTATCGACCCACAGCCCCTTGGGCCCTGCCGTGCCCGTCGTGCCCGTCATCGTGTCTGTGGTGCTTCGTTGAGTGTTCACGCTGACTGCTTGCATCTATCGCATTGCATCGATCCACGTTCTGCATGACCCGATCATTACTGCTTGAAGGCACTTCCTCGAACTCCCAAACAACAGGTGAGCCGGCCTCAGAGATCTAACGAACGCAGGCCCTTGTTACGGTCTGAGAGCTGTACCCTGCTGTAACAGTGCCACCGCTACTACTGATGTAAGACATCTACAGCTGAGCTTCTCCAGCAGCAAAACAGCACAGCAGCAGTAGGACACACGAGGCCAAGTCAGCGTCGCTGTACGCTCGGCTTGTGTGTGAACCCTTCGTACATGTGTTTCCTGGTCCCGAACTCATAATTTGAAGACGAAAAATCTACAATCTGACGTGTCCAGCAGAGAGCTTCTAGCAGTGCCACCACTACTACTACTGCTGTGCAACAACTATACAGCAGATACTCTCTCTTCTGCTTCTCCGTCCCCTCATCAGCAGGAGGGTGAGCCTGCAGCATGTCTCGGGGACATGGCCCGAGCGCTTGTTGCTGTGGACAGGCACAGTCTGCCTACGAGTACTCGTAGAGCTGGGTTTCAAGCAAAACCCGTTATAATGTATTGTTGGTTCTGTGTTTTTTCAACATGGCCCAGCACCAACATGTGCCTACGCACGTTGCCACACCTAGCTCGAGCTACTGTGAACGACTTACCACCGCACCAGCACCAGGAGGTCTCTTTTGTGTGTGCGCGCTCACAGAGCCCGCCGGGACTGGAATTGGTGCGGTGTGCGTCGCGGGTGGTGGTCAAACGTTGCCCAAACAAATGTTGAATCACACACACCCACACACCTACACACATGCACACATATACTTACGGAGAAACTCAAACCAAGGCACCCTACGCTCGTATCCGAGCCGCTATGAAGAGGCTTTTTTTTCTTGGAAAATTCCACGAAAAAAAAGGCTCGCATGCTCTGCGAGCTTCGCGCGCCTCAATATCACAATCTCGATCGAGGTTTCGATCAGCTTCTCACCAGAAAGTCAAACCTCGGAGCAACATAATTTATTTTCAGTGAGGCGCAACGCTACTCTAGGATAGACACTCATCAAGGAAACAGGGCGTGCTGAATTTCCAGGCGGTAGAAAATGCGGGTTAATGTAGATAGCACGCACAATTCATTGACATGTCCTTGCACTGGACATGACCGGTGCGGCATAAACATCACAGCATGCATGGAAAGAGAGAAATATCGACCAAAACATAAGCACAAGAATAATAGGTTCGTGCCACTCATTCATGGAGGCGACGAGACCGACAATACAGAACAAACTATTATACTACATAAAAATCAAAGAGCATTTAAATCGGGTTTTGACCCAAAGCAGGTATTATGTATACCTTGCCACTTTTGTGGTAAAACCAGTTACTAGGTCCTGGTACACACCACAGCACTATTAATAACATAAATCACACGCCGGGAGCCCTGCTAATTGCCAGCGTCACATCGTACGTACCTGTTCTTGGCTTGAAACTGGCCAGATACCTCTAAATTTATTTACTTTGTCTAGCTTTGTCTCAGGGAGAAGCGTCTCAGCAGCAGTGGATGTGTACTGCGTGCCGCGGTCGCTTCGTAGACTGTGTGTTGATACAGCAGTCTACTGCACAGAGGCGACACTTCGAGTGCAGATGCAGCTCAGTGTGTATTGCGGAACGAAGAAACAAAGAAAGATGTCATGATTACTGACTGACTCCCGGGTCAGGTTTGATGGTGTAGAAGTGGAGTGAAGACGAAGGGGGCGCTCTGCCCAGCTTTCCAACGAAGACGTCTAAAACACTTTAAGACTGGTCTAGAAATGAAACATTCCAGAATCCAAGATACCGGTACTGTTCTCTGGAACCAACTGCCGGTTCTGGAACGATTCACACCACAAATTCTAGATCTTCTGGAACTATTCCACAAAGTCTCCAACTGTTCTATTACGGGGGACCATAGTAAACAGGACCAAATATTGTTAGTAAAAATACCTAAATATATAGGTTGTTATGTATTCCATAGGTCCTGTTAACTATATAGACCCCCGTAGTAGAAGATTTCTATAATTTGTTCCAGAAACTGCTCTAGAAACTGTTCTAGACATTGTTCCACGGACTACCAGAAGGCAGTATGATATCCACATGATGCGTGTCTACCGGACGTAAACTACAGCGTGCTACGCCATATCTCAACACATGAAGTACAAACAGGCCATTCTTGCTGTGTTGCTGCAATCGAACACAGAGGGATCACGCGACACGATGCTACTGCTGATACTCATGTACATGATGCGTATCCCCGACACGACCCCTCGATCAAGTAACACGGCAAAAAACCTTGGAATATTTTCTGGAACAATTCTAGAAGATGTTTTAGAACTTTTCTACTTGAACGGATTAGAAAAGCGGTCTCCATGCCTACTGAACATATCCTATAGCATACTGCGCTATATTCCAACACATGCATGTACGTGCGCACATACATACACAGGTCAACCTTGCTGCGTTGCTGCAATCGAACAGAGAAGAATGACGCGACATGATGCTACTGCTGATACTCATGTACATGACGCGTATCCTCGACACGACCCCTCGATCAAGCAACACGGCAAAAAACCTTGGAATATTTTCTGCAACAGTTTCTAGAAGATGTTCTAGAACTTTTCTACTCAAACGGACTAGAAAGGAAAGGCGGTCTCCATGTCTACTGAACATATCTTATAGCATACTGCGCTATATTCCAACACATGCATGTGCGCACATACATACGCAGGTCAATCTTGCTGTGTTGCTGTATTCGAACACAGAGGGATCACGCGACACGATACTGCTGATACTCATGTACATGAGGCGTATCCCCAACACTTTGAACTATTTTTGCCTGCTTTTCAGCCACGCAGAGACCATACATACAACACACTGAACACATCCTTTAACAATAGTCTATCATTGCGCCGAACAATGACTCATGTGGCTGCGTGTAAATTGGATTGTTCTTGACAAATGTTTTTGGCGATTCTATTAATCGGAATTGTCCATACAATTGATTTCGGTAATTGTCCATTTATTGATAATTGTCCAGACAACTGTTTTCGGAAGTTGTCTATGAATTAGATTTGTGCAGATAATCCATTTCGAATACCATCTATTAGTTGGAATTGTGTAGGCAAAAGCTTTCGAGTGCCGTATATAAATTGGAAATGTCTAAACAATTGATTGCCGAGACTGCTAATTTATTGAAAGTATCCAGCAAATTGATTCCAAGGCTGTTCAAATAATTGGAATTGTATAGACAGTTGATCTCGGGCGTTGTTCACTAATCAGAAATGTCCAGACAATTGGTTCCGGGAGCTGTTTAATAATTGGACTTGTCTGTCAAAACAATTGATTTCGAGTGCCGTGAATTGAATGGATGGAAAGTAGTGTGGAATTGTCCGCACAAGTCATTTCAGATGCCGCCCAAGAACAATTAGTTGCTCGACAAATGCCAGATGCCGCTGAAGAAATCAATTAGTTACCGTGCACCTATTTATTGTATAAGTATTGTGATAGACACTCCCTATCGAAGAACTGATACTACTCGTATTATGGCACAATACAGCACCTCGCAAATGATTGGGTATACAGGCAACTTCCCGATCCTGTTGTATAGGCAATACAAGTAGCATGGTAGTGTTGTGTACTGACCTAATCAACTGTACTTTTACACGTAGATACCAGCTTTCAAATAACAGAGCCCTATTAAATTCGATAGTCCTGACATTCTAATTAGTGGATCGCTTTGAAACCAATTGTCGACACAAATCCTGTTAACTTTTTTAGTACTGCAGTCCCGTTTTGGGGACAAAGCACTTGGAATATAGAGTAGTTTGTCCCCAAATTGGGACCGCAGTACTAAAGGTCTCCCAACCGAAGCAGTTGCTCCGACAAGTCCAATTCATGTAAATCACCCGAAACCACAATTGTTCAAGCAATTCCAAATAGTAGGCAGCCTGTGGAATCATTTGTCAGCACAACTTCAATCAATAGGCAGTCTCCGAGATCATTTGTCTGGACAATTTCAATTATTTGAGATAATCAAATATCAATGCTTCAGACAATTCGCATCGAGAGACAGTCTCTGAAATCAATTGTTAGTGCAATTTCAATTGATAAAGAGTCTCCAAAATCATTTGTCCGGACATATACACTTGTTAGACAGTACCAGATATCAATTGTTGAAAGCTTTCCAATAATAGCTCTCATTTTCAAGTCAATGGTCCAAACGAATCCAATAAATAGACCCTAATCAAGTTTACGTGTCTACACAATTTCAATTGCTATACAGTCTTTGACATCACTTGCCCGGACAATTCCAAGTAATAGACGACTTTGCGACTCTGCTGTAGGGGCAATAGTCGATTGATCGGTCTATCGTCCAAAAGCCGAAAAGATAGAGATCCTCAAATTTAGGTTTGTCTTATATGTCCCTATATAGGAAGTTGAGATACCGCCTAGCTCATGTGTTCAAGCGTAAATCATAAAAAAAAAAACGGTTGCAAGAAACAAAATAATAATCCGTGTGCGTTGATATTTTGAAATATACGGGCTATTGATTTGGGAGACTGCCTACCAATGGCATCGTCTGAAAACGTGATTTTGGAGATTTTGTATCAGATGACACTGTCCGAATAATCGATTTTTATACTGTCTACTACCTGGTATTAATTGGAATTGCCCGGACAATTGATTTAGAAGGCTGTCTCCTAGTTGAAACTGTCCGGATAGTTGATTTTGGAGACTGTGTATAAATTGTAATCGTCGGGCCAATTGATCTGGGAGACTGTCTATTAACTAGAACTGTCGAGACAATTAATTTTGGCGGTAGTGAATTACGTGAACTTGTCCGGCCTATTGATTCGGAGGGCGGTCTATCAAATGGAATTATTGGGACAATTGCTTTAGGAGACGGTCTGTAAATTGAAATTGTCGAGACAATAGATTTAAGAGACGGTCTATTCATTGAAATTGGCCGGACAAGTTACTTAGGAGAAGGTCCAAAAATAAATTGGAATCGTCGAGACCAGTGATCCGGGGACGGCCTGTAAAATGGATTATCTGGGCAATAGGGTCAGCTAGGGATCATTTGATAGAAATTGTCCGGATTATAGACCTCGATGTGTTTCAATTAACTGCAATTACGGAAAGGCAATAATAAGTCAATTGCAATAGGAAGCTATTAAAAGACAATTGGACTATTGTCTAACACACAGTTCTTCGTGTTTTCGAAGTTTTATTATATTAATGCGCAACCCCCCGCCCGGAAAGGGGGGTTGGAGAAGGGGTGACCCCCCCGGGGCTGCCCCAACTGCAACCCCACGCTAACATCCGTATACTCGAGTAAACTCCCAACCCAACTGGCGACACAGAACTCTCGATGCCAGCCTACCAAACCGCTATTCAGAAAAGCCGTTTCTGACAAATAACTCGAGAAACCACATGAAGTACAAAATAACCTCACACGTGAAAAAATATCGACACGCACTTGTACCAGGCATACACAAATAACACAAGTACATTTAACCTCACAATGAACTTCAATGTTAATATACGGATAACCCCCTTCTCCTATACTTTCAGATTGCGCGCAAAACCCGAGCCGTTGCAACACCACGTCAACGCCACGTTTACGTTTATCAACTACAATAGTATGATATAAAGATACACCACTTGCATCAAACAATACCAAACGCCAAAGAGGGCGGCTAGCCCACGCCGCCACTCGCGCAATCTACTACACCCGGTCGCACCATCAGCGAAATTACCGGGTACGTACAACATACAGCAACAAACGCAAACGTTACTGCGACTATTGAACTCCCCCCCACTAACTCCCTTAAAAGCACGGGCGGGTGGGTGGGAACTCAAACTAGTCTCACACCTTGGACCTGTAGCTCTGCCTCTGCTTCACTGCGCTGACACGTGTAGGTTGCGGCTACGTACTAGACAAGGTGTGTGTACCAAGGGCTACGATTCATGCAACCGTGAATCACCGCAGTCATCTGATTGGCTTGAACTTCTTACGTACGTACAAAAGTTACATTCTCTCATTCTTCCGAGAATATTCTGCTTTGCACTTTTCTTTCGAAATTATATTATATTAATGCGCAACCCCCCACCCGGAAAGGGGGGTTGGAGAAGGGGTGACTCCCCCGGGGCTGCCCCAACGGCAACGCCACGCTAACATTCGTATACTCGAGTCAACTCCCAACCCAACTGGCGACACAGAACTCTCTACGCCAGCCTCCATCAGACATGGGAGTTGACCCTATTCACTGATGTATTCTTACGACCCCTTCCCCCTCCCACTTGCAATCTCATAGGGAATTCATGTTATAGCACACTTCTCCACTATTTGCTTCTGCCTAGTCACCTCTAAGAGTGAATTAACTCGCCCCCACTGAGTGCCCTGACCCGGCTGGATCCCACCGCTAATTCTTTCCTGGGCCATAACGTCTGCTACCCAACTGGCATCCTTTCCGTGACTGCGAAGATACGCCTTGTACGCATCGGACGTCCATCGGCCCTCACACTGCAACACATCTGGTGTCGCCCCTCTCGCCGACAAGTGTGTTGCGCCCCCCGGGTACGCTGCATGACCGGAATATACATTTGGCCACGTCTGTTTGTCTAAATCATTAGGTGGATCAACCCGCTCCCGCCCAGGTCCGGCGGGATCCTATCGTCACGACCCTCCTAGGCCACTCCGTTTGCTATCCAGATGGCGTCCTGCCCCGTGGCGAAACACGTCCATCGACCGCCGGGCTGCAACCCCTCTGGTACAGCTCCCCCTTTCGACGAGGTCGTTGCGCCTCCAATCCTCAGGGAGTGCCGAGCGTACTCCTCCGTGCGCACACTCCCGCCAACGCAACCACTCGTCGCTGGGTTATCGGCCGTTGAAGCGGAGTCCACCTAGAGCATCCGCCGCTGCAGACGCAGCACGTAACGAGGGGTCCGGCGAGGAAAATCTAAGGTAGTAACAAGACACACACGCGAACGTGCGAAGGTGCGCAACGAACCCACACACGAACACACGTAGAAACTGCCCCTTTCCCAAGCAGGTCACCTTTCAACTCACGAAACCACATCTTAACGCGGGCTGCACTGCGCTGCAAGTTGAACGGTTTCGTGATTGAGGTCAACATCAGTCGGTAGCACACGGACGGGATAAACAGCCCAACTCACAGAACACAAGGGGAAAAAGTAACCAGGTAGAAAAAAAAAAGAAAAACCACCTGGAAAAAAAAATGCCCAACAATGCTCGCGAATCAGGACAGAGAATCCCTGACTGACTGAAAGAACACACCTTCCTCGCATATGGACTGGTGCTGCGCACACGCACTGCAACAGCACACAAACCAACGTGTGGCTCATACTTCCCCAGATGAACGACACACGAAACAAGGGCGACGAAGTCAACAAGTTGCGACACTTGCTTCGCTGAAGCAGATGCACACACTGTAACAGTACACTGCCTCCCCCTGTGGACGGGTGTTACGAATACGAAGAAACACCGAGATGCGACACATGCTTCGCTGAAGCAGACGCACACACTGCAGTACCACACCGTCCCACCTTCTAGGCGGCTGTTGCGCATACGAAGAAACAGGTACCCGTGAAATCCGCGACGGCGGAAATACGCGGTGTACCCACGGACACCTCGAAACGCGTTGCGAAGAATCCCCCCAGATGAACGGCACACGGACATGCGCGAGGAAGCCGACGAGTTGCGTCGCCTGCGCGGCGCTGGACCAGATGCACACACTGCAACGGCACACAGTCCAACTTGTAACACATGCTTCCCCGGACGAACGGCAAACGAAACATGCACGAGGAAGCCGACGAGTTGCGACATCTGCAAAAATCTGACATGCAGCGCTGAAGCACACCCACACACTGCAACAGCACACGGTCCGACCTGTGACAAACGCTTCCGCGAATGAACGCCACACGAAACACGGACGAGGGCGCCAACAAACGCGACGCCTGCATCGCTGAAGCAGGCGCACACGCTGCGACAGCACACCGTCCCCCCTGTGGACGGGTGCTACGCAGACGAAGAAACGAGAACCGACGCAATTCGCTTTGGCGGCGATAGGCGGTGTGCCCGCGGAGGTCACCAAACATATTGCGAAAAACTTTCCACGGTTGAACAGCTAACGAAACATGCACGAGGAAGCCGACGAGTCGCAACACCTGTGGCGCTGGAGCAGGTGCACATTCTGCAACAGCACACAGTCCAACTTCTGCCACATGCTTCCCCGGATGAACGGCGCACGAAACATTGACGGGGGAGCCAAATAGTTGCGACACCTGCTTCGCTGAAACAGACATACGCACTACCATAGCACACGGTCCACCTTGTGGCAAACGCTCCCCCGGATGAACGACAAACGCACACGAAACATGAACGCGTAGCGCTGGAGCAGATGCACATGCTGCATCAGCACACTGTCCAACTTGTGACACATGCTTCCCCGGATGAACTGCAAACGGAACACGGACGGGGAGCCAAAGAGAGACACCTGCTCAGGGATGTACATTATTGTCTTTTTTGCCGTGGCATGCCGTGGCACGACCTGCGGCAAAACCTTCCACGGCATTAGGGTTGGGGTTAGGGTTAGGGTTAGGGTTAGGGTTAGGGTTAGGGTTAGGGTCCCATGGTATGCCGTGGGGGTCCGTGGAAGATTCCGTGGTATGCCGTGGAAGATTCCGTGGTATGCCGTATAGTTTTGCCGCAGGTCGTGCCACGGCACGCCACGGCATGTCGCGAAAAATGACAATAATGTACATGGCCCCAATATACGACACCTGCTTCGCTGAAGCAGGCGCACATACTGCGACAGCACACCGTCCCCCTGTCGACTGGTGATATGCACGAGAAAGCCGACGAGTCGCGACACCTGTTGTGCTGAAGCAGACGCATATGCTGCAACAGCACCCAGTCCAACTTGTGGCACATGCTTCCCCGGATGAACGGTACACGAGACACGGACACGGGAGTCAAGGAGTTGCGACACCTGCTTCGCTGAAACAGACGCGCGCACTACAATAGTACATGGTCTAATTTGTTGCACACGCTCCCCCGAATGAACCGCACACGAAACATGGACGAGGTAGTCAACAAGATGCGACACCTGTTTCGCTGAAGCAGGCGCACACACTGCGACAGCACCCCCGTCCCCCCTGTGGACGGGTGCTACGCAGACGAAGAAACGAGAACCGACGAAATCCGCTTCGGCGGCGACACGCGGTGTACCCATGGAGGTCACGAACCCGCTCGTGAAAACTTCCCCCGGATGAATGGCTAACGTAATACGCACGAGGAAGCCGACGCGACCCCCCCGATTCGCGACCAGCAACTTGTACCACCATAGGTAGTTAAGCTATAGTGGAGCAACTGGTACCAGTTAGACCCCAATCCACGTATTTTTGTAGCGAAGGACAATAAAATACCAGTTGCCACCGCTACCAGCTACACAGCCTGTGTGCTCTGATAATCTCATACCACCAAGAAACAATCAGAGCACCAACAGCGCAGAGTACGTCTACCAGAATACTGCACACGCCCCAGTCTCCAGAAACCGCTATCCCATACATTGGTAGTCTATCCCGGTACGAGCATTTGACATATCGTACTTACAACCACTGCTGCACGAACACTGCTGTATACGCATGGCCGTACCAGTCATACTCATATAACCTTTTCTCGAGTTTGGTACCACCGATAAAAGTTTCGCATGAGGTATGATCTTTCGCATTAATATTATTAATAAGAGTACGAGCACTTGAAATAACGTACGACCGCTGCTGCACGAACCGGTAAGTTGGCAGGGTTGGCCTTTTCTGCGTTTTTCTCTGCGGCCACACCTAGCTGGCTACAACCCCCATGACCGCTCAAAGGTTAAATGCGACAGTAGCTCAGAGGACTGGTCATCGAGACCACAGCTGCATTGGATACGTGGACGTATCTGTTCACCACTCGATGCTGCTGCAACCTTCTGTCTTGGATTGAATTTCGTTTCAGTTCCTGTTAGCTTGGTGCCATTGTGTGAATGTGTTTTTCATGATGGTTCCTGAATACGTATTTCTGCCCCTGAAGGTCGACTCCGCCAGATGAATTACTGCAGCACTCGTGAACCACCGCACCAACGTATTGAAGCCTCTCTTCTGTTTCGTGAGCGAACAACACCTACCGCCCATGATCCACCAACGCACACAAGTTGGCGAGAGTTTCAATTTACAGACTGCGCGAGATTCTCGCGACAATACCTGTTACAGGTGTAGGATGGGGGATATGTACTTGCTGTTGATAAGTTCCACAGCGCAAAAAAGCAGGAGGAGTAGAGGTACACTGTAGCAATACTCGTATAATATGTGTACAACACCATCAAAAACTACTCGAACATGCAGCAAGCAGCGACGCAGCAGCACAGTTCTGCAGTACACGGTAGCAAGTGCTACCGTGGTATTCCTTCCTGCAGTGCATGTATTTATATGTAAAGCAGCAGCACTATGAAGAACCGTGACGTAGTGATCGAGCAGTGATCCAGTGATTTGTGGCATTGTACTTTGAGCCCGGACAGAGTGCTACGACCAAACTGCTGGCTGCTGGCGGTCACCAGCGTTTTCGTGCTAGGATACCTTCTGCACTGACTGAGCTGGATGAGGGCAGGCTTCGCCTACCCAGCAAAGGAACGAAACAACCAGTCACGCGGAGTCAATCAACCGACGGAGCGAAATCAGATGAACAGCATCATCCAGTAGACGAGGTAAACGTCGAACGCATGATACGACAATCTGTTACGCTATAGTTGTACGCTGAGGTTGCAACGAACTGAAAGAGCTTGACACTGACATAGCTTCCAAACGAATGATATCATACGTGATAAATATTGTCTGATTCTGCCTGAATGTGTGGCCATGACTGCATCATTTGCTGAACACTACACACACAATCACAAACAACACAAACTTCAAAGCACAGTGACTACTACTAAGCTGAGTCTGCTGTTGTAAGGCTGCTGTTGTGTAGTGCTGTGCACTGCCGTAGCGTACGACATCATATACATATGTCGTATTACATATCTGCTGTGATTTTTACCTAGAAGTAGTAGTGTAGTCGTTGCCTTGACTAGATATTCTGACGAACACGCTGCACACAACGACCCACAACAGTAACGACATACAACATACGCAAGAGCACCGTGGCTGTCACAACGTCAAGGCTGCTGTTATGGGGTTGCTGTTATGCACTCTGGTATGTGGGATTGCACGGCACGTGGCTGCTTCGTTTTAAGCAATCGATATAATTCGGTTCTCTGTTAAGTCTAGAAGAAATGTAGGTCCACGGTTCACCGTGCAGTATTCTTCCCAGCGAAAGAAATCAGTTATGGCCCCGCCATATGAGATTGCGTTCGCATAGACGTATTTGAACATCTGACTTGCACACGCGAAGGTAAGGTTGCACGGAGCTAGGCCTAGACCCCAACCCCGTGCGCCACCACGTCGCAGCGGTCACTCTGCGTGCCCAGCGATATGCTGCTGCAGCTGCTGCTGTCGCTGTTGTTGGAAATAAGAGCTACGAAAGCGTGCGGTGGGATCGTTCGTTTCGCTTCATGCAGATCTTCACGATCCATCCATCCATCTGGTCATACCGCTGCACGAAGAAATAGGTGCACGCACCAGGGTTCTACACTATTTGACCTTGTCGTGGGCATGCCGTGGCATTGCCATGGTACCGCCCATGGCATACCATGGCATCACCACGGCATACCATGGTGTGGCAATAGATTCCATGGCACGCCGTGGGGGTTGCCATGACATGCCATGGGTAGTACCATGGCAACCCCCGCAGCTACCGCCACGGCGCTCCATGGCAACCCCACGGAATGTCATGGCAACCCCCACGGCGTGGGCACCGCGGGGGCGGTCAATCTGTCGACTACGACCGATGTCGACACTTTCTTCTTTACCGGATTCAATATAATCTATTTTCTACGCTCTGGAGCCCGCCATCGAGTCTGATGGCGCCTAATCAATATTGCCTCCGACTGCATCGCCTAAGCCTCATTACGAGGTGTGGGGAAGTAGTTAGGCTCACTTCGTTGTTTTCAATAGCCACATCTTTGACCTCCTTTCCCAGTCTTTTCGTTATCATCCATCGACCGTCGTGCGATCTGCATATACGGCTATCCAGGATGGGTTGATGTGATATGGAGTACTTCTTGACTATAAAATGGTCATGGGATAGCCTAAGTAACAAAGCCCAGACAATATGCCCTGCGATCAGACGTTTCCCTTGCTGCAGTAGAGTGGTCAGGATACCCGACAGGAGAAAAGTAGACTGACGCCCCAAGAAACTTCGTCGGGCAAGTGTGTTCACCTCTTTACCTGTCTTGCGGTTGGGTTACCCGAAGGTGAGCAGGGTGGGCTTGTTGTCTATAATGAAGTCCCTATTGAATTATTCTCAACCGCGCTCTCCCATCTCTCGTCATGGAGAGGGTTGACACGACAATACATAGTCCAAGAAATCTCTTGAATCAGAGGAGTTGCCTGCCCCGCCAGTTCAGATAGTTCCTGAATTCGATTCTCTTGCCACCATACTCGGGTTCTACTACAGCAGTACACATCTTAACAACTGAAGCACATAATATATCGCAAATAAGAAAAAAGGAAACCAGCGCACGTACACGTATGTATGTGTGTGTGTGTGTTCTTCACATTAAACCGTTCTTCTACTCGTCGACATCCAGCAAGCCCAGTGTCCGTGCTGATTCTTCACCCTAGAAAGATACGAGCTCTGTGGTCACAGACTACGACACAGAGATAACACACCGTGATGCATTAATAGCCTACGTAATACCATGCCTTCGCACTAGGTGCGGCCGACACAACATACATACATACGCCAGCAACCAAAATACACCATAAAGAAAGAGAAGCAGGGATGTACATTATTGTCTTTTTTCCGTGGCACCACCTGCGGCAAAACCTTCCACGGCATACCACGGAACCTTCCACGGACTGGGTTAGGGTTAAGGTTAGGGTTAGGGTTAGGGTTAGGGTTAGGGTTAGGGTCCCATGGTATGCCGTGGAAGTCCGTGGAAGGTTCCGTGGTATGCCGTGGAAGGTTTTGCCGCAGGTCGTGCCACGGCAAGAGAAGCAACGAAAAAACCAAACCGTATGTAAATAGTTACATACCTACAGAAATTACGTATACGAATTGCAGCGACCAGAAATCGCACACACACCTTGTCTGGTACGTAGCCACAACCTTCACCTATCAGCGCAGTGAAGCAGAAGCAGAGCTACAGGTCCAAGGTGTGAAACTAGCTTAGGTTCGAAGGGGGCTATGTGTTGAGCGTTCGATCTGATCTGTTCAGGCTTAGGTTCGAAGAGGGCTCTGTGTTGAGCGTTCGATCTGATCTGTTCAGGCAGGGTTTTCGCCAGCCAGACACTTATTTTATTTTATTTTCTTGATTAGGGACCTTCCTTGGAGAGAATCATTCGTGGTGTCTTGTGAGTGTACAAGAGGTGCTAGCGGGGCGTGTGGACGCAAGAGCTTGGGGACTATGTCGGAGGGCATGGCAAGCGTGGCCGGACAAGCCAGCACAGGAGCGAATCGCCAAGATCGGTACCTCTGGTATGTCGTAGCACAGTGAGACGTTACAGGGGATGTGTACTGCTGTAGCACAGCAGTGTGACGTTACCCGGGATGTTGCGCCCTCCGTGGTATCATTATATTCGCAACTTGCAAACACATGCGTACAGCAGTGATGGGCCGGTAGTGTGTGCTTGCGGGGATATTATACCAGACGCGAGTATGCATACTCTCGTACTTTTGCTTCGGACCAAACTCGAGGAAAGGCACGATTACTACTAGTAAATATGACGGATTCAGCAGAAGTGCGGATACAGCAGTGTACGACCGGCTGTGTACTGCAGCTGGTGCTGATGGTGCTGTTACGTTCAGAGGTAGGGTTCGCAAAGCAGGAAGCACACGAGCGACCAGCAGAGCACAACAGGAAAAGCCGAGCAACTCGTTGCTGTCCGCGGCAATGGGCTATCCGCCATGTCATAACACCGGAGCATGGTTAAGCAACGCTACACTTTGGTCTCCTCGTCACGATTTGTCTGTTTGTTGTATCCATGCCACTCCGACCTGAATCGGAAAGGGAATGGGGCTGAACGTGCCCCTGCTCCCCGCACCCTGCGCCCCGCTGTGCCAAATCCGAGACGTTTGGTAGACTCCCAGGCTTCAATCGTCTGCTGCCTGGTGCTGGTTGGATGGGTCTCGATGTGATCTGTGATGTGTAATCTATGACCTCTCTGTGCTAATGCAACTAGCGAACAACTACCTGCTGTCTGCAGTGAAGTAAAGCTCTCTGGGTGGCTCTGTTGTATTACGCTTTTTCGCTGCGATATTTTCGGAGATCACTGCCGTCGGGCGTAGATACAAGATACGCATCCACTTCGAAAAGGGTCAAAATAATTTATAACCGTCAAAATGTGAAAGTCGCATTCGCTGGTGACATCAGCATTGATCTGCGGTATGCCAGCTTGCGTCACTACGAGGGGGGCGTCCCACTCCCCGAAGGGGGGCATCGTACGTATAGCTATGTATTCGAGCTTTTCGCATTTTTCCAACAGTTCATATAGTACAAGCACTTTTCGGCCAAACGCTAACAATCGCGATATGGGGTGCCCGGCCGGAGACATTGGTCGAGGTCTCGGCGTGATCCGTTCATTCTAGAGCGCGTGGCGGGCGCTCAAACGTTTTTTTCCGGCGGGAGTGCATGAGACGATTCCCTGGCTTCAGTACGAGAAGCCTTATTTGTACGTACGTACCGGTAAAATGTCGACAGCTTTTGTCCTTCACGAACACACTGCCCAGACATGTACCAGGCAGACAGCGGACAACAGGCAGAGAGCACAACGCTACAACGCTGCAGCGCATAAGAACCAACACGCATCACCGTGCGAGTGTGACACACCCATCTGCACCGTACTGCTTGTGGCTAGTTGTGTTTATCAGAGACTGCGGGCTTCAATCCACCATCTAGTTCTATTTGCTGCTGTGTGTGACAGAAAAGTGCGGGCTCTGGAGGAGAATGTAAGGACCGTTTGGATTGTATGCGAGTACATCAACTGTCCTTAAGTTTCAAACGTTTTGAGTTCTTCGCCGAGGCAAATTCAAGAAATCTAGACGTCAGACAACATGCTAAGAACGCAAACAACTTTAGAACCCCGCCAACTAGCAACACAAGCAGCAGCGGGCCGCTCCATGCGCGTGTCTCAGGTCCGTGGAGTACTGGTATGGCTAGTTGCTTTATCGGAGGCCACGGTCCGTCCTCTGCCATCACCACTTCTCTCGCTTCTGCTCTGCTGCTTGGCGTGTGCGTGCGGTACCTTGAACCAGGTATCATGGCCCTTTGGAAGACTGTAACATGGTCAACATGCCCGATTTTGGACTTGAAGCAGCGCGTTCGATCTTCACAGAGACCATGTCTATTTTTTTCAACTTTTGTTTTTTCAACATTTTTCGTGTCATGTACGTAACCCAGATACCATAGATAGGCAACAAGCAGCACAAGAGCAGTGCAGGGCGCGTGCTACAAACCAGCTGGCTGTCACTCTTTACACGCCTATTACACGCCTGTTGCACGCCATCAAACCAGGAAGCAACATCACGCTTGTGCGGTAGCTTGTCCTCGCTGTATTGCTGTGGCCTCCCATTGATACAGTACCGTAGTTTGTATTTCATCGAAGTCTGCCATCTGTGGAGCTAAGAATCTCGGCGATGTGTGATACATGCATGGTGCAACAGGTACAACGCTGTTACTGCTGCAGTGCGATGTTCGGGACAGCCGAGTGTGGTCAGGAGTTTCAACCTTTTCAAAGGTACCCCCTCTTCTAATTCTACAAATGACATTGCCACTACACTGTACTGCTGTGTTCGGTGGGTCACGCGTGCGTGTGCGGTGTGTGCTGTGTATCACGCGTGGAGTTTCAAACTGTGTTTTTGTAGGCAGTCCTGTATTGTGTGAGAGAGGCTATCTTCGCCGCGAGCGCCACAGCAAAGACATGCGATAACGTACTGTCAAATATGATACAACGTTTCGTGGAATCATCATGGAAATCTAAAAAAAGCGATTCAGTCAATAATAATAATCCTACACATTTTCCAAGTATATTTGGTCCCTAAAACGTGGGTCACCTGGTGCAATTCTTAAAGCTAAGCTAGGGTCGTTTGCTGTACACGTGATACGTACAGCAGTAATTCATTACGATGCAATGTTGTATGATTTGTATCTGTTTCGAATTTGTTCTTGCGTCACTTCCCGATGAACGCCCCGGAGGGGAACTTAGTATTGTGTACGAGGTATGCATACACCGTGCTCTGCTTGGTTGTGCCCCTTTTTTCCCGCCGCGCGCCCGCCGTACATCATTGTGAAACGGTGACCGAGGTAGGGTAAGGGTAAGGGAAACAGATGATTCTGGCAGCTGGGAAGCAGTGCTTCGCTTCTTCTGATTTAGATCGTCTTATTGATGGCGCGAGCTGAGAAAATGCTCTGGTAGAGAAGTGAAAGGTAGGGGGGAGGGACTCGACACCCAGATACACTCGTCCCACACCACGCCAGAAGCTTTCCTAACTTCCTCTTACCTGATGTACTCCTAGAGAACTTTACTATGGCTACCGATCGTTTTTCTGCTAATAAAAGAACTTCTCACTTCGTGGTCCTATCTGCGTTAAGGAACAATACTGTTGTCTAACGGGTTATCCGACCTTGGGAACATTCCTAAAGGAACGTGAGTCTCGTCTAACGTCATATCCCCCGGGTTAATTTATACTTTGGATTATTCTCGTATTCGTGGCACTAAAAGACTGCGATTTATTATCTATATCTATAGCTCATGAGTACTCCACTAATATCACATTAGCCCACACCGATTAGTCGCATATGAAGACCACAAGATCGTCGGAGGATGATGACAAGTTCAGCCCAATCGGCCAGAAAAAAGTGGTCGAAGATGCGGCTATTCGAAACGAAAGAAAAAGGGTTATAGATCCCCCAGACCTCGTAATAAGACGGAAACACTACGAAGGAGTGTTCACTGTGAACAAGCACTAGAGGGAGATCAAAAGAGAGGAAGGCAGAACTCAAAGAGGAGGCGGAGGAGAAAACAGCAAGAGCGAAAACAACGAAAGACGAAAGAAAAAGGAGACAGGAGCCGAAGCTAAGGCTAGAGGAAGAAAAACAATCGAAGGCCAAAGTGAAGGCGAAAGGAGGACGCACACACTTGATACTGGAACTGTTGCGTGGAACTCAAGGAGGTACGAAGGGGGTTGGTCGCCGAACCGGGTTGGCAAACCGGCAAACTGTCAAAAGGAGACGGGATCACAATTCAAAAAACATAAATATCCTATAGGCGCCATGCTTTGTATTGTGGCGAAGGTCCAAACATGGTAGACATCACGCGAGACAAAAGGGGCACAGCTAGAGTGCTATGAGGGCTGCGTACACCTGGGGCTTCTAAAACCTGGAGACGGGGCGAACAACGCGACGTCTCGGAGACCTGTTCGTGGTGTGAACAATACCAGCGAACGTTGCAAGGTGGTTAGCTCAACAATAACAAACTCAAAGACGGTGACGGCAAGAAAACCCGCTAGACTATCGGCCTATTGCGTGCAGTTCAAGATGGTAGAAAGCACCAAGTGAAAGCACTAGTGTGCGTAACTCGGACAACAGGGGCGACATCAATAGTGGTGTCGTTTGCCAGAGGGCAGAGGGGCGCGCGGAATTTCGAGAGGTAGGGGAGAGGGACTCGACGCCCAGGTATACTTGCCCCACCCCACGCCACAAGCTCTCCCAACTTCCTCTTATCTGATGTACTACTACAGAACTCTCCTTTGGCTACCGATCGTCCTTCTGCTATTATAAGAACTTCTCACTTCGTGGTCCTATCTGCGTTACGGAACATTAATCTCGTCTAACAGGTTATCTGTCCTAGGGAAGATTCCTAACGGAACGATACTCTCGACTAACAGAATATCCGCCGGGTTAATCTATTCTCTGGATTATTCTCGTATTCGTGAGACTACAACCTTGCACCATATTATCTACATCTATAGCCCATGAGTACTCCACTCATATCACATCATCGGGTCGACTGACTGCGTGGATATATGCTATGGATGGATATGTTGCTACCTGCTTATCTATACTATGCATGGGTATGTTGATATGTGCTTGACGCCAAGTATGTATGCTGCAGCAGCCGTGTGATGATGAGGTCGGCTAAATATGTTTACGACGGGGTCGTGGTATAAATGCCTGCCGTGTTACCAGTTTCCTTGCGGTCAACGTACACTGTTTGATGAAGTCATACATGCGTCATTGGCGATCGACGCCGTTAGATCTTCGCGCTTCGGCAGACCGTCAGGTTGCCTACAGCACCATCAATCGATTACGTCGTTGGCACAACCGTAAGGACCAGCATTTTGGTGCGCTCCTCCTTATATACTTCGTGCAAGGAGGGAATGAATAGGTGTAATTCGGACACAACTATGGGTTTGGGGCGGCATTTTGCTGTGAAGAGGACCATACATCACGTTAATCACAGAGTCGTTAAGTACAGGTACACTAACACCAGTGCAGGTACACCAACACCCATACCGCATAAGTGTCCACTAGGGGGGGTAGGTGGGCAGGTCGCGTGTATGGCGTCAAGTGTAGCACATTGAACAAAGCTTGACGCTGAACGTTCAGGTCAAATTGTCACTACAATAAGTCCACTTTACGTGCAACCGTGGACTGTTAAAAATATGAAGTCCATTGTCGAGTATTTCTGTTCGTTGAGTACCAGCGTGCACGCTCCATTGCTAGGTGGCGGAGCCACATCGATAGGATCTTGGTCTCTTATGTCTTTGCCCCTTTCTCTCCCGCTCTCCATATCTCCTCTTCATTTTCCTCCTCCTCTACCTCTAACGTGCATAACGAGGATGGGCGTCGTTAGTTTCAGCACCGAGTCGGTTGTCATACCCGTGCCTGTGCTTCCGCGCGTGTGCCTACCAGCTTGTGTTCGCATTCTCGTGTCGTTGTGGTCGTTACCGGGTTTTGGTGCTTGAGCCTGCCCGCGGAGTGTTTTGCGTGCTCCTGCCCCCGCATCGTTCCCGGTATTTCCCCTTCTCTCGTTCGTCTCCGTTGACGGATGAACAGGCTTTTAGTTTTTCCTTGTTCTCGATCCGATCCTGCGCCTTTCTTGCTCTATCGCCGTCTCTCTCCACCGCGCAGAATCGGGGGGGGTCGAGTGCGGAACCACGCACCACCTGCACACCGCCTTGGTTGTCGCCGGGAGGAAGAGAGGGGGAGAGCTCCCTCTGAGGGGACAACT
Organism: Macrocystis pyrifera; assembly: GCA_031763025.1. Classification (NCBI taxonomy): domain Eukaryota; class Phaeophyceae; order Laminariales; family Laminariaceae; genus Macrocystis; species Macrocystis pyrifera. Next base: position 15,010,625 of record JASSKH010000009.1, read on the forward strand.
CGTGCACCGGGTGGTGCACCGCTCGACCTTGCCATGAGGCGCGGGAGCAAAATAAGAGACGGTGATGCGAAGTCTCAATCGAACTTGTAGTAAAATGCAAGTAGTTGTGAGGTCAAGGGGTCTTTCATCCCTTTATGCCATGACCCTGGAAAAACATCTAAACATATGTTTATGCAACCCATTCGGGAAAAGATAAACTCACCGCATATTCCCGTAGGACAATTTGCGGCTTCATACATCACACCAATCAGTCAATCAGAATGCATCAGATATGTTACGCGACTATATGCAACAGCTATGCCTTACATACAGCCTCCCTAGTCGCGGCACATTGGCATGATCATAGTGTCAGTGCCGTACTACGGTAGGTAAACAATCACCCACCACATTGGTGCCGTTGTCGTGGCACAAATAGTGCTATCAATTTACACACCGAATATCCAAACCCATAAAGCAGATGCTTCCCTGCTTAGAAAACACCAGATTCATCCGAAACCCAAGCGCTCAAGTCCAATGCAAATTTCTGAACCATGCTGTACTCGCGTAAGCTTCAACGATGTCCCCAACACTCAACTGCCGTACCTACGGACCTCTGTCCGCGATATTCAAACGGTAATCAGTTGAAAACCTACTACGCACGCACAAACGCCCCCCGACTGTGTACCCATCGCCCTTCGAATTCCAAACACTCAATAAAATCCGAAATATCTTACTCCTCCGAGATAGTATACTCAATAAAATCGAACATATCATAGTCCTCCAAGTTAGTATAATTACACCCGAATCTCTCGATGGTATTGTAGCATTTTAAAGCAATGTCTTTCGTAAAACCCAACCACGAAATTACTCAACGACGGCATATCACTGAAAATTAAGGCCGTAACAAACAATGCCTAGGTACGCGCATGAACAGCAGTACCAGACTTATAGCTCCTCCATATGTACATGACCGTGCATTATTCACTGTATTAAACTCCTCCATGTTGGCGTCCCCGGTGGCTTGGTAGGTGGTCCGTGTGCCTAAGAAGATCATTTTCGTGGGTTCAAATCTCACCGAGTGCATGCTCGTAGGGACTTTTGTTTCGCATAAACAATTGATGAGCGGAAAGCGCGAGAGAGCGTGAGTTAGCTACATTCGATGCAAATCGACGAGCAGTGGGAATGCTGAACCCTATTCGCGACAAAAAATAAAGGCACGTACAGAGGGGGAGAAGGGACGACACCTGTGGCCACGGCTTGTCCAGAAGATCGTCGAGGGTAAAACCTCCTACGAGTGGCCTGGAAAGTAAAAGCAATGATGAAAAGATATAACTTGAAAAAATGTCACATTCGTCTATTTCCCTCATCTCCTCTTACAACACATCCCGTTCCTTCTTGTATATTTCACATTCTCCTACAATGTGAGTTCTACTATCAATTGCTTTGCCACGCGAGCGCATCTGTGCATCTACTTCCTCCTCCTCCCGGCTACTGATGTACCTCTTTATTCTTTCTGGCAGGTCCAGGTCCCCTATACGAAGCGCAGTTTCAGCATTTTCGCGAAGTCCATTGGGCCATGCAAATACGTTTTCATTCCTGTTCCTTCCCTCAGTCCCCCGTATATATCTAAGTGGTTTTTCTGATTCTACCTTGTTTCTTAGCACTAGCCTTTCCATTCTTTCTATGCTTTCTTCTACTTCTGCCTTGTACCTCCCAAACTTCCCGGCGGACATCATGTCTTCGTGGTTTCCCCCTATATCCTTCCATTCTTTCTCAACTACACCATCCCACCTTATTCCAGCTCGCCCTTTTGTTACTTTCTCCCATACAGCTCTATCAACCATGGCTTGCAACCTCTTTATTGGCATGTTCCTTAAGTTATATTGCCAGTTCAACTTTGTCATGTCTCTATATTTCTTGACTGGGTGCATTCCCAGTTCTGCTAATACTGTATTACTATAGTCGTACTTGAGCATCTTAGGATTTGTTCAGCTGTTGTCATGTGTACTGTTTCCAACTATTTTATGAGTTCGCGTTACCTTCCCATACTTCTCCTGCATATTCTAGCTGTGGTACTATCACGTTCATCAGGATACATCTCTTAATCCTAGTGTCCAGGTTCGAGTCTGTTAGGATCGCATCCATCTTGCCTACGTGTGTCTTACCTTTTCCTATCACTTTTGTTATATGTGTATCCCAAGAACAGTCTTTTGATATCTCTACGCCAAGGTATGTATACTGGTCTACGATCGGCATTTCATCTTCTCCCCACTTCCAACGGAAATTTACCGGGTTTACCTCATCTTCGTTGCAAACAACTTCTGCGCATTTCTTGATGTTCGCCGTCACCCTCCATTCCCTGGTGTATTCTAGCGCCGTCTCTATTTGTTTCTGCAATCCTTCGGGTGTTTCTGATATCCCCACGAAATAATCCGCAAACATCAATCCCGACACCGTATGTTACCCTACCGTGACTCCCTGCCTTGTTGCCACGACTGCTACTATCAGGTCCTTAATATATATCTTGAAAAAGTTAGGTGACAACGTACATCCCTGTGCAACTCCTTGTAAAATATCAACATACTTCGATATTTCCCCGTCCAGAATCACAGCACTTCTCGCACATTCCGTCATCTTTTCATCATTCTCCACATATTTCCTCTGATTCCTATTTCCCACTGTTTTTTTTTTTTTTTTCCGCAATCCATTTCTCCGTACTGTGTCGTAGGCTTTCTGTATATCTAGAAAGAAACACTACGTTGTTAGTCCCGCGTCCTACCTTAAATAATCTTACCTAGGGTGTACACATGGTCTACGCAGCTACGGTTTGGCCTAAACCCTGCTTGCCCTTCGCTTATTTTGTCTTCCTTCTCCATCATCGTTCCCATTCTATCGTTCAAAATCTTACGAAATGTTTTGCCTACTGTGCTTAGTAGCGTTATCCCTCTATAGTTCCCCGGGTCAGCCTTATCTCCTTTCTTGAAACAGTTTACTACTACTCCTTCTCTCCACCTCCTAGGTGCGTGCTCGTTTTTCCATATCCAGATATACAACATAACCATCGTGGTAAACATTCCTTCACCCCCGTACCTCATAAATTCAGGTGGGGGGAGGGGTGTACTCATTACCATGCATGGCCGTAGTCTTATGACCCTAGACCCTCGCATCCAAACAATGTCGCGACGGAGCACGTCGGGTTTCACCGACCAGGCAGAAATTGCTTGCACCAAGCGCGAAGCGGCGTGAGGTGTTGGGCGAGTCGCATGAAGGGTGAGCTGCCCCCTACTAAGAACCGCTTTAGAGGCGGATCTTCTTGCATATGGCTGACAGCATCAATGAACGGATGTACTTTCTGGTGTGGCCACTTCCAGAGAAAGAGTAATGGGTTTACTATGTAGCTGCCTCGTGGGTGCCTCACCATTTTCACACTACGTGATACGATCATTCCCCTTGTGCGAAGGGAAGGTTCTCCCCGCACAAAAATTATCTAACTTGACCGCCAGCCGTGGTAACCTATAAAACAAAAACAGAAAAAAAACAGTCTAGCTCACGTAGTGAGAGGCGTGTTTTACAGCGTCGTCGCCAACCGACGCCGACCCAACCAATATATACCAGGTATATAATAGGGGGGGCGGAGGGCGGGGGTGGGTGAGACCAAACAATCAAGTTACTTCCAACTAGATCGGCCTACTATAAATTACCCAGCTTCCAACGGAATAAAAATGCCCCAACAAGCAAAAACATATCCACTATCCGGAATATTTGTTATTGCTTCGCGGCGGGCGGGGCGGGGGGGATCCGGACATGACCCAGTCAACACTCAAAATAATCAAACATTTTTTTAACTCACCACACAAAATGAAAACCCAAGCAAACGAACATATTGTTGCAAACCGTACATACACGCACGTGCGGAGGGAGGCGGGGGCATGTACAGTCCAGTCACGCAATATTCTACTACGTAGCAAGCAAAATAAAATAAAAACATGGGCCTCGACTCCAAGAGCGTACGTACGCGTACGCGTGCATCACCCCCCCCCCCCCCCCCGTCGCTACGAATCTTAGACGGGTGCCGTCGCCGTGACCTTCGTTCTCCAATCTGACTTCCGGCCGCAGCTCAGGTTGCCTTGTCCGCCTGGGTGATAGCGCCGTCGCTTCCGATTGATTGAACTCGACGAGCATGGGGCAGGACCGTTGGGACACGTGAGAGCACCATACACTGGTTTTTGGTGATCCAGAATAACAATAGCAATATCTCTTTTGATTTTCGTGTACATCGGGTACAGCAATTGTTAGAGGTATGTAAAATATCAACCCCTTGTACATAGTATATACTGCTGTCTTTCCTCCCTACTCGAATCAGCGTGCAAGCTCTTGATCACACTTTATACCTACTCCAAAAGCAGTATGTATTAAAACAAAAAACTAGTGACATTGTACGGAATTACACTGGAAAAACCCACGCCCAATTTACCGGAAATCACTATAACGCATGTATGTGATGTTTCGCAAACAGAGCTGCTGAAATTCACAATTCTAGTTTATTTTCACAACAGGAAAAACCCAAAATATATCAAACAAGATCTACATATACGCTTGGTACCATACGAGCCTATTGATAATATTTTCTGTACGATCGAACATGTCGTGAACGAGTACTGTAGTCGCGAGGATCGTTTGCACTCTCAACCAGCCTATTTATCCAGCCCCGTAAAACGTCTGGCATGGTTGAGGTTGTTTTCACCACTTCTATTATCGATGCCGTCGAAAGAGAGATACCACCCTTCCACGTCGCCACCGCACATGGACGGTGTGAGTCTGCCGAAACCATGGCCGAATTCAAACTAGCATGGACTGCGAAGTAGGATGCACGACAACTCTTATGTACCCACCCCCCGGAACAGACCCACGTGGAAGATACTCAGATCTGCGTGTGCGAACCTGCAGAAGAAGGTGATAGCCGCAGGACTGCATGCGTACTTTGAAGATTAACTCGCCGAAACCGAAGGACTCTTCATATAGAATAACGACTAGAGGGGATTCTACCTTAGGAGTACGGTAGGATTGGAACTAAAGCGAGGAGCAAGCAGTTCATTAGGAACGAGGATAGCACGCTACTGCGGGATAAGTTTCGAATTCGTAAACAATGGTCGGGGTTCTACCACAAACTCTTGAACACGGAATCGATTGAACTCGATCTCACGATCACCGACCTCTGGCCACCGCGACCACTTAAACTATCGCTCGGACATGAACCATTCATGGACGAGATGACGGAAGCACCAAGGGGCATGTCAAATTGCAAAGCTGTTGGTCCAGATGGTCTCCCGGTCGATATCTTAAGCATCGACCACACCGCAATCGCCCAGTGCTTTCACAACTTCCTTGTCAAGGTTTGGGCAACAGGAGAAGTCCCTCAGCAATCTAAAGATTCGATCATCAAGGTCCTCTACACGAAAATGGACCGAACTGATTGCAACAGCCACTGAGGGATCTCGCTTGTTGCCCACGCAGCAAAAGTGATACCGAAAATCGTCGCGTCCCGCTTCAGCAATTTACTGCGCGACCGAGCGATTTCGTCCGGAGGAACAGCGCGGCTATCGTTCCACTCGAACAACGATTGATATGTTGTTCGGCGTGCGCCGGTTGCAAGAGCTCGGACGACAGAGAAAAGTCTCCCTGTGCATGCGCTTCACCGATCTACAGAATGCGTATGACTCTGTCAAGCGAAAGCCGCTATTGGAAGTACTCACGCGCTTTGGCGTACCGACCAAGTTGCTGACCATTTTCCGTAGTTTCCACGAAGATATGCAGGCTCGCGTGCGTACAGATGACGGTGAGCACTCGGATTGGTTTGATGTAACGCACGGGCTGCGGCAAGGCTGCGTGCTGTCACTGTTTCTGTTCAACGTGTCTTCACTGCTGCGCTACACGTGGTACTACAGTAGTGCGCTTCAGCCAATACGAAGCCATCGTAGGGGATTTGGTTCATCTCGGTGATGCTAGAGTAGTCGGAACAGAGGAGCAGGAGTCGTTGGCGTGCGTGAAATGATAATAACTATCGTGGCTGTCTTCGACGCAGCAGGCCTCACGGCATCGGGGAAAGACAGAGGCAAATTTTCCACGAACACCAGACCAAACAACCCTCGCACCACCGCTCGTCATCGGAGCAGTAGGTCAGAAGTATAAACAGACGGCCCAGTTCTTATGCCAAGGCGGCACCATCCACGGAAACGCAGACCTCTCGCTCGAAATCGATTGACGGATCCGTCTCATGCGGCCTTGCCTCAAACGGATCGGCCCGGAGTTATACAACAACAGAATGACTGCCTCACAATTGCCTGAAGGTCCAAATACTGAAGGACAAGACGATTGAGACCCTGCTGTACGGGTGTGTGACATGGATTGTCAGAGCGAAACACTTTGCCAAGCTTCGAACGGTTCACCACCAAGTCCTGTTGCGAGTCATTGCATTGGCTTCCAGCGCCGACTTCGTACTGACCATGCCACCCTCTCGTACGCGAAGGCCCTCATGATGACACGTTGCGAGAGCATCGAAACGACCATCCGTAAACGGCGGCTCTTCCTTGCGGGGACCGCGGCACGGCACGGCAAGGAACGATTACCCAGTCGGGTAATGTTCGGGACGATGGCTGGGGGGGAGAATCCGAGACCTGGCGGACAGTTGAAGACTTGGCGTAGATGCATAATCGAAGACCTTAGAATGTTCCGTGCCATCGAAGGGTCAACAGAACGTGCGCTCTTAGTGTTAGGAGTTGAGACCGTACTGTCGTCCACGGCTGCAAAAAGGCAGAAAAATGGTACCGGAGTGTTCTCGAATCAGCCGAACGATTCATGGTGAGGTGTGCACGAGGATGAGGCACACTTTAGTTGGCAGCGCCGCGCATCCGCCGTCGGTGGTGTTCAAGGGTATGGGCGAAGGGGGGATAACAAAAGGAGATATGTACATTATTGTATTTTTTTCGCGACATGCCGTGGCATGCCGTGGCACCACCTGCGGCAATACCTTCCACGGCATCTCCCACGGCATACCACGGAACCTTCCACGGACCTCCACGGCATACCACGACACCCTAACCCAAACCCTAACCCTAAACCCAACCCCGACCCTAACCTTGGTGCCGTGGACATTCGGGTGCCGTGGGGGTTGCCATGACATGCCGTGGGGTTGCCATGGAGTGCCGTGGCGGTAGCCGCGTGACATGCCATAGTACTACCCATGGCATGTCATGGCAACCCGCACGGTGTGCCATGGAATCTTGTGCCACACCATGGGATGCCGTGGTGATGCCATGGATTGCCATAGGCGGTACCATGGCAACGCCACGGCATGCCCACGTCAAGGTCAAACAGTGTAGAAACCTGGGAGAGGGGGGGAGCAGGAAGAGTAGAAGGGAAACCGCGGTTGGGGAAAACAGGAAAGATATGGCAGACAGGGTAGCAAGGCACCTGGCTGAGTAGGAAGTACAACATGCCTATGCTGCTCGTGCCGCTAACTGGTGCAGCTGGTTCGAACGTGGTTTTCTTTTGTCTTCTTTCTGTTTGTGCTTGATTCTCTGTGATTTTTATTATATCTTTTTCTCTTCCCTTCTTTTATTGATAAACCTTAAGAAAGAAGTCGCAGTGGCGTTGGTGGATGACGAGCCTGCTTTACTTGCTTCGTATTGCCTAACGCCGAGGAGCGGAGCGTAGTTGACAAACACAGGACGGAGACGGCAGAGAGGGTAGCAAGGTCTCAGGCGGATTAATAGGGAGAACCTGGCTAGGCTACTCGTGCCACAAACTACTGCGGCTACCTGGATGGTGCTCCCTTTCGATTTGCCTGCTCTTTTCCCTGGGTTGTAAGTCTCACTGTGTTGATACGTAGTGATGTTTGTTCTTGAGCTCGTTCTATTCAAGTGTGTGGCACATCCTCTGCGGGAAGGCACGACAGTTATTTATCTCCTATTATCCTTTTTATCTTTCGATTTGTGATTTCGGTTTTGTTTTTCTTTGTTTTCTTTCGTTTTTGCCCTTTCATAGAATATGTATGCCGCGCCCGTCATATCCAGTGTGGTGACACGACATTGCATCATCTACTGTGTTTACTGCATACGTAGCAATATAGCATGTCTGTGGCGTAGTTTTGTGACCACAGAACTTGTATCTCTTTCGGATTAGAGACTCGGCGCGGACATTCGTTGTGCTGGATGTCGACGGATAGAAAAAACGACCAAATGTGAAGAACACACACATAGCCAGGTACGCTAAATGCTGAAATTCACAATTCCCCATCTAGCAGGTAGAACTCACCAACGTAAAATTCTGCATCCAGCCTACTAGATAGAACATGTGCTATTGATAGTACGTGGTACAATCGATGCAGTAGTCTATTAGTGAGACTAAAAATAACTGGAGTTACGTACCACGCAGCAATCACAACCAGAAATACTCCGAACATAAAAATCGGATCAGAGAAACATGAAGAATAAATGCCTTGCTCTAACTTGTAGGCGGTGACTTGGTCATTCTCGCGTACCCGCGTCCCCCTTGGCCGAGCAAGATGTCAACGTCCCGGTTCCGTCCCCCAGCCCACGAAGCTGCTGAGGAAGCAAAACCCGCTCCCACCTTACTCGCCCTGGCGCTCAGCGGGCGATGGGGGCGGCCATGGCGCGGCAGACGTTCAAGCTGATGGCTCCTCCTGACGTTGTTGCTGCCGCTGCGGCTGGGTGTGTTCCTCCATCAGTCTGACGTCGGGCATCTTGCCTACTGTCGGCCCCCGATGGCTCAAACCATTATCCTCCCAATCCCGTTTACTCTCGCGCTCAGTTGGCATTGGCGGTGGCCACGGCGCAGGATTCTACACTATTTGACCTTTTCTTGGGCATGCCGTGGCACTGTCATGGTACCACAATGGCATCACCACGGCATCCCATGGTGTTGCATAAGATCTCAAGGCACACCCATAGGGGGTGCCCGTCATGCCATGGATGGTAACGTGGTAACCCCCGCAGCAACCGCCACGGCACTCCATGTCAACCTCACGGCATGTTATGCCAACCCCCACGGCACCCCAATGTCCACGGCACCTAGGTTACGGTTGGGGTTGGGGTGAGGGTTTGGGTTAGGGTTAGGGTTCTATGATATGCCGTGGAGGCCCGTGGAAGATTCTGTGGTATGCCGTGGAAGATGCCGTGGAAGTGTTCGCCGCAGGTAGTGCCACTGCATGCCACTGCATCCCGGGGGAAGTCGAGGCTGGTGGCTCCTCCTGGCGTTCTTGCTCCTACTGCGGCTCCATCGACACTAGTCCATGCTCCTCCTGATTCGCATTCTTGATACATTCCTCCTCCACGTTCACCACCTGCTCCTCCTGTTTCTTATCGTGAGCACTGACCACCTGCTTTGTCTGCTGTAATTACAAAACCTCTGTGGTTGCCGCTGCAAGAGTTTGTTCGACGTATTTCTGCACGGCTTCACGTTTCGCCTTCATGACGAGCTCAGCAATCGCTTTTCGTATCAAACCCATGGCACACCCTGCACCGGACTTTTCACTCGACGAAATTTCAATCAAGGACGTTGAGCGTGATGGTGGGGCGTTGCTCTCCTGGGCTGGTGCTCCTCTCGCATCTTCTCGAATTTCTGCTTGTTGTGCGTAACTGACGTCGGCCGTGTATCGCTGAATGGCATGTTCTTGCTGCTGCTGCTGCTCCCACTGCTGACAGTGATATTGCTGGCAGTAAAAAGTCTTTGAACTGCTGCTAGTGTCCATGATAGTGATGGTGATGGTAGTAGTGATCTTGAAGCTAGTAGAGGTCGCTGTTTTTGGTTTCTGGTGGGTGTACTGCTGCTGTCGTTGTTGTCCTTGGGAACTAGAACAGTGCTGCCACTGCTGGTGCTGCTGGTGCTGCGGCTGGTGCTGTTGGTACTGGAGAAACGCTGCTACCGCTGCTGGTGGTGTTGCTGATGCTGCTGGTGTTAATGGTACTGATGATAACGATGCTGCCGCCACTGCTGGTCGTGGAGTTCCTCTATAGCCTCGAGATCCTGCCATTCCTCGGCAGTCCACTACCCTAACCCGATGTTGGCCATTTCATCGTCGGTCGACTCATCGCGCCGTTTTTGCTTCGCGTGTATGGTTCTTACCCGAGGCACGTCTAAACGTGCGTCGCCAGCCACCACATACCTCCTTTTTCCCAACTATCTCACTGGGTCTCCCTCAGCACGGCGTCCAGGAGCAGTCCATCCCTGCGGTCAACCTCTCGCACGAACTACCGTGACGTATATGTCCCGCTAGCGTGAGAGAACAACTCGTGCGCCGGGTGGTGCACATTTCGACCTTGCCATGAGGCGCGGGAGCAAAAGAAGAAATGGACTTGCGAAGTCTCTATTAAAGTTGTAGTAGATTACAAGTATTACTTGTGTTGCACTCCCAACTCAAACAAACTCATATTGACGAAGGTCCCGACAACATAGACAATAGAAGCAAGTCTGCCGCCGTTTTGTTCACGAGGATCTTCGTTTTTTTTTCTCCATCTCTGAGCGTTTCCATCAAGCCAAATTTGTCAGGGCAGATACGACCTCCTTGGTGGATTCCCGGAGTGTGCCAAAGCGACAGCAATTTTAGTGTCCTCCTTCGGGGTGGACCCCGTAGCTGAAGGTTGAAAATGTGGTTCCAGGCGCTTGAATTTTCGGATTCTTGTACTGTAGTCAAGTTCTGTTTTCTGGTGTAGAACGACCAGGAGAAACGTCCTGAAAGGTATTGGTAGCTTCTGAGTTCTCCTCCTTCCAGGTTGTTCTACACAATATATAAATATATTTCGCTACATTTCAAGAAATTGGAAATTCGAACGCCTAGAACCACATTTTTAAATTTAGCGACAAGGTCCGACCCGAAGGAGGACAATACAAGTGCTGTCGTTTTGGCACCCTTACGGGAGTGCACCAAGGAGCCCATAGCTGCCCTGCCAAGGTTTGACTCAATGAAAACGTTTGGAGCTGGAGCAGAAACGCAAAGACGTCCTCGTAAAAAACACCGGCAGACGAACTTCTGGCAAGATCAGCTGAGCGAGCGTGGGACGCGAGCATCTTGGAAATCAACGTGATCTCTCCCGGCAATGCTGGCGGCGGACGGGCAGGAGGGGCCGAACCGCCGTCGACCTGTCAGTTACTGGCTCGGAAAGTGCCTGGCTGGCGTCCGTTCGGGCTTCCGCCCGAGTTATGCCAAGCACCGTAGCGAATCTCGGAGGCGGAAGCTGAGGTGGAAGAGGCACAAGCGGTCGAACCACCGCTGTAATAGATGAAGTGAGGCTGTTGGCTCCCTCGTTCCTCGTGTGTGTTGTCGTCGTGACCTTGTCTGTGCTCTTGCCCTTGACCGTGGTGCTACCCACGCGAGTGACGCGAACGACGCTTGTGTTTTCTCAGGTTTTGTTTGTTCGGTTATGAATTGTTCACGCGGCGGTGTCTGATCATGCGTTCTTGCCAACGGCGGAACGCCTCGCCGACGTCTCTGAGCGTTCCGCGGTCAGGGTTCAAAATACCGCCAAGGTTTTGGAAGGGGTGTCTACACTGTCTGAGGGAGTGTCGGTCTTTGTGGCAGTTCAGGCAGTGACCTCGGATTTCGCTGAGGGCGGCCGCGCAAGCGGACGATGAAAGTAGGCCGCGCCAGAGGGGACGGCCCTCGGTCTGGATGTACTCCCAAACAGCGTAAACGTCAGCGTAGTGGTGTTCCTCTGAAGGACGGTAGTTGAGAGAGGTGTCAAGCCACGGTTCGAATCAGTCAGGATGAATTTGTGGACGTTTATCACAAGCGTAATGTTGCGCAATCCCGTCTGCCAAGAAGGTGACTGGGGAAGCGTCCGGCCCTGGCCGCAACCATTCCTGGCGGGCGGGGGACCCGACGGCGCGGATGACTGCACACCCGGCGAAGAAGCAGTCAAAGGAAAATCGTTTCGCTGTTGATGGCAGGTATCTTACTTTTCGCGAGAGTCTCAAACGCCAACCACATGGCGTCCAAAGTGCCGGACGGCCTCGATACCGTAGCCAAACCTCCCGGGTACACCGTGGGCATCAACTTGGGGCACTGATCGTTGGCTACCATCCGAATCACCTCTAAACCAACCTCCACCTCCAGTGGTAAAGCACGCTCAGTCCCCATCGCTGCCGACACCCCACCCCTCGAACTTCACGGCTGAAATCGCAATAAGGGTCCCGTTATGTACTCCAAAATAATGCAACTTGATGGAGCTGGTCCCCGTGTTGGCGCGGTCAAAGTGGTTGCTCAGTAACCTCAGGAGGAGCGTGAAGGCCTCCAGTCCCGTCACTCCGGCTGCGAGGGCGTGGGACACCTCTTGCTGGTGACGCTCGTGAACTCGGAAACGGGGCTCTTCAGCTGCCGTCCGAAGAGGAAGTGGAAGAACTGGTTTGAGAAGCGTTTTCCCGTGAACGGTAGCGGCCGTTGCGCCCGTCATCCGAGCTCTTCTTCCTCTTGCCTCGGTTTCCCCGACGTCCAGCCCGGTTTCACCGAAACGTGCCGCTACGGTTATCCGCACCTGCGCCCCGGCTGAACCTGCCGTCCGGACCGATCGAATCCCCTCCAACTCTCGGGCGCCGGCGGTCCCGGTCGCCAGCGCGGCGGAGGGGGCTGTCTCGGGCCACAGAGCTGTCGCCAACTCCCTGGTGCTGATGGACCCGGTTTCCCGCTGAAGTAGGCGGGGTGGTGTCCATTATCCGGTTTCTTGTCGGGGAGGTGGGGTCCTTGGTGCACGGAGTGTGCCCGCCGCTTGCCGTGGACGAGGTTACCCGCAGGGTTTGGGCAAGAAACGGTGGTGGAAAAAACGTTGTGTGCCTTCCGGAGGCTGACCACCGGAGTCATGGTATACGCATGGCGTTGCTCTGCCTCCCAGGGGCCGTCCGCCATTTGTATCCAGGCATCGTTGACGTAGAAGTCGTCCTCGGGCATCTCGCGTCGGAGTCGGGTAGTGGTAGAGACCACCAGTGTCGTCACTTCAGGGAGGAAGGGAGTGTTGGGCTCGGACGCCATGCAGGCGACACTCCCCTGCAGGAAATTCAAGTCCTCGGTCGGCCGGCCGGGTCCGGGCGTCGACCGCGATCGCGCTGGAGAGGTGCTGGTCTGGTGTACTAGATCCGGGGGCGGGTGTGGGGACTGAAGCGGTCAACGTCGCGGCAAGGGGAAGGTTCTCCGGTGAGACTCCGGACTCGGCAACACGACGGGTCTTTGTGGCGCTGGTCGCCCGGCCAGCCGGTAGAGCTTCCTTGGTGCAAGAGGCAGAGACTCCCGGGAGCGGGAGGTGGAGGGTATTGCGTCCTCGGAGGCCGTGGCGGCGGCTATGCAGGCGCTGTCGGCATTCTCCGTAGCTCTGGCAGCGGCGGCGACGGCGCGTGCGGCAGCTGACACTTGTTGTACCCGGAGTCTCACGGTGTTCTCCGCGGTGGCCCCGAAACCTTTAGCGGCGGCCAAAGCCTTCTCGGCCGCGATGACGTCGGCTTGGTTGGACCCCGGGCGTTCCGTCGTGATCCCCGCGTTGAGCCCCCAAAGGATGGACCGGTGCTTGAAAATAGCTGTGTTTTTCGGCAAAGTGAGAGAGGTCCATGCTCCAGGCAACCGGGGGGGGGGCTTGGGCACTGTCAGGCTCCACGGCCGCCAGCCGCGCGTCCCACGGCTGCCAGCCGTTCGTCCTCTGCGGCCGATATCCACGCGTCCTCCGAGTCGGTGTGCCCGTAGTCCACAGGGTTCTCAAGCGATGTGGGGTCCAGGAGCTTGAGTGTCTGCTCTCTTGACGAGGGACGCGAACCGTTCGTCCCCAGCCTGCAGGTAAAACTGGAGGAACTGGACGCCTCTTCCCGAGTAATTTCCGTCCTTGACATGCTCTGGCGTGGGCGTGCGAAAGACATCGGAGCAGGGGAAGGTGTCGGCGCAGGGGGTGCGTGATTCAGCGACTCCCATGGTATTGGAGCGTAGGCGCAGCGGAGGAAATTGCCGCGGTTTGTGCTTCAGCATCTTGAACAGCAATGAACAACGCATGAAAAGCCACGCGGCGAGCGCTACGAGCGCTGGGGGAGCGAGCATCGATCACAGAAGGTGTCGCGATACAAGATCGGTGGCCTGGCCGGCTGCCACGGTTCGTACCTGTACTAGCAGCAAGTGTGGTTGGTTTAGTACGACTCCGGTGCTGGAGGGCCTATGAAAAGCGTCGTACCCTCTGACAGTACTATTAAAACCCGCATCAGCACGAAAATTGACAACATAATCGTTGTGGGTGACTACGGCAGCGTTCAAAGTAGGCGCGGTGCTGAAATCCAGTGTGCCGTCTTCTGGGCGAGGCGCGGAAAAATTGACAAGACGGCAGCATCGCTCCCTCTATCAGTAGTACTAAAACTCGCAGCAGCACGACAATTTCCAGCAGAATCGTCGTGGGTGGCCACAGCAGCGACGGAAGCAGGCTCAATACTGCACTCCAGTATGCCATATAATGGCCGGGGCACGGGAAAAAAATCACGAGCAGCAGGTTCGTTTGTGGCCTTCATGCGAGTACGAGCAGGGTCGGAAACAGTGGAATACAAGGCAGAACATCATTCTCCAACACTCTCTCATCTGGCCCAGAAGCAGGTAGACCCGATGGCGAAACGTGAAGCTGGGTGACGTGGAGAGCACTGCGTCCAGGTTCGTCTGATGTGTTCTGGTGCAGAGCAGAAGCAGCTGGATCCACAGCCTGGCTGGATACGCGCTCAGCGGAGCGGAGGCTACCAGGCGGCTTGGACGGCAGAGGGCACGAGTGGGGGGTCAAAGCTGCAAAACCTAAGGCCTGGTTGGTCACGCGCATCACGCGCTCCAAGGGGAGGGGGCGTCCGGTTGTCTTGGACGGCTGCACTCACTCAGCCGAGCGAGAAGGCATGGAAAGGGTCTTGAACGAAGTCTGTCTGCCGCAGGCTGCTCGGGCTTCATCTTGGTGCTCCGGCCGAGGCTCTTGCTCTTCGAGCTGGTCTGTTGCACAACGCGCTCGATCCACGTCGTCGTCATGAGGCTCGTGCCTAGACTCGTGCTCCTCTGGCTGGTCTGTTGTACAAGGCGCTTCATCCCCATCGACAAGCCTTGGGTGGTGGGGAACTGAAGGACCCTAGGTCTCAGTGGCTCGGCCACCGTGGGGGGAAGCAGAACCTCCCACCTAATGAGTCTCCGTCGTGCAGTGTGCGGAGCAAACTTACTAGGAAAGCAAAGTCAAAAGAATGGGTGACCAAACGTGAGCCACAACCGAAAAGGCGAAAACTCTTAAGCGGAAGACGCCACTTGTTAAGATCAATGCTCGAGACATTTCGTATCCCTGGACAGGTTTGCCTATTAGGTCGGTACTCGTTGGTACCCACGTGTGTTGCTTGGTTAGAGGTGAAAGAAGAGAAGCTTTATCCCTTTCGTGCACGCGGAGACTAAGAGCAGAGCTTGTGCTTCGCTGTGAAAACCCCTGGTTGCCATCTACGAAAACGCCTCCCAGGTACTACAAATACGATATCAATACTTGAACCCCTGGGTAAATACCGGGCTTTCAGCCTCGTCCAAGGCAGTATCATAACATTTCCATAGTCTTTGTCGTCGGGACGTTTTCTGTGTTTTGTGGGCACTGCACGTCTCTTGTGTTTTGAAGGCAGTGCAACACAGGTGATACTTGTGAGGTCTAGGGACCTCTCATCCGTTTTCCCTGGAAAGCATTAAACATACACTAACATGCAACGACGCGGGAAAACATAAACCTCACAGCATTGTCTCGTACGACAACTTGCAGCTAGATAAGTCGCACCAATCAGCCAATCCATACGTGTCAGACATTTGCGCGACTAGGAAAAACTGCCATGTCTTACACCCTCACGGGAGGCATCAGACGACCTTGCCGATAGTTTTGCTCGAACTGTGGGGGCATGCGTTGCTCTAGCGAGTTTTCGGAAAAAGAGTGTTCGGGTGTGGGGAGCAGGGCGGCCGGGGGGTGGTGTTGAGTGGTTTATGCGTGATATTTTTTGCGTGGTTCTTGCATGTGGTTTGTAGGGATTTTTATTCATTTTTTCGTGCGGTTTTTGGATGCTTTATTTGGCGTGGCGAGGATGGACGTTGGGGGGGGGGTGTTGTGGTGTACGTCCCTGCGTAGGTTTTGGGAATGTTAACAGTTGTTTTTTGTGTGTCTTGTTTAGGTTTACATCTGACATGGGGAGGACAGACGCTGGGGGGGGTGTTGTGGTAGGGTTCCCTGTGTGGTTTAGAGTTGTTTCGTTAGTATGGTTTCGGATGTTTCGCTAGTGTGGTCTTTAGTTCGGGCATGGGAGGACCGGCGATGGGGGAGGGGTTGCTGTGGTGTGCCTCTCTGTGACGTTTTCGGATAGTCTTTTTGTGTAGGTTTTGGATTCATTTTTTTGTGTGCTTCGTGGATAATGTTTTTGTGTGGTTTGGAGGAGGTGTTGTAGTATGCCTCCCAGCGTTGGTATTGAGGTGACGTTTTGTGTGGTAGGTTTTGTCAGACCAGGGGAGGACAGACCCAAGTACGGGGATGTTTATGCTATGCCTTCCTGGCGGGGGGGATGAGGCTCCCTCTCACAACTTCGCGCTGCGCGAGTGGTAGCTCGCTCCTTACCAGCAACAAGCACTCACCTTCCTACTATCGTTGTTTTCTGGGAATCGATAGTTAGGGCAGGGGTCGCTCGTTACCAGCAGTCCTCACCCTCGAACCATCATTTCGTTTTTCCATAGTTCGGACGGCGCCGCGCCGACGGGGATGACGTTTGGTGAGCGGGTGTTCATTCGATTCGACATATTCGTGCTGGCTTGAGCAGTTCGACTTGAGCGTTAAAATCAAGGCTCATCACGGTATTTGGGCGGGACGGGAACGGTGCTACCGGCGGGAAGGAACTGTAAAACCGCCGTCAGAATAGTCTCGCCGTCTTGTCCCTCCGATAAATTCTCTGATCCGTCCCGTCCAGTCCACAACATCTCTCCCCTTGGAAATTACCTTCACGTTCCTTCGTGACACCGTAGTTTTACAGTCTCGTCCCGCCGATAAAGTCTCTCCCGTCGGAAAGGACCGTCCCGTCCCGTTGTGACACCGTAAATTTACCGTCCCGTCCCGAGATAAAAAAAAACTACACCGTTGTCACATACAGTCCTCCTATTACCGTGAAAAATACACTCACCCGTGATCTTCTGTTCTCATCCATTCCCACCACAAATTCCGAAATGTATTACTGAATTTTGAGTTTTACAAAAAATCAGTTGTAATTCCTACCTGGTGTATGGATATAGATACGATATTTTTGGCCGTCAGTTCTCAGCGCTCCTCAGCGTTTCGTAGACGTATTTGTTGGCGTTGTTCGTGCTAGAGCGAGATGAGGTTAACCTGACGGGGCGAAATTGCCCCACCGTGATCCCCCGCCGCCACTGTGTCGGGGGCGGCCTCGGGCGTGCTTGGGCCGTGCTGTGGCTGCCGGCTGGACGGGTGTGAGTACTCCAGCCGTGAGTGGGACCAGTTGAGTGGTCGATACTTGATTTACAACAGTCTCCGTGCCCTGGCTGAGGGCTGGCCGGGTGTGAGTACGTCAGCTATGAGTTGGACCAATTGTGTAGTCGATGCTTGATTTATAACAGTCTTGCGGCCAAATAGTTTGGTTGACGGCCTACCTGTGCCCCGTCACGCTTACGTTTGTCTCGTCGAGCCCTCTTCACAAATACTGTGGATCATGGCATTGACATGTCTAATTTTGCAAGCTACCCGTACATGATTTATCACAGTCTAATTGAATTGTGCCAAATGAGTGGTCGATACTGAGTTTCGTGGATCAGTCGCGTGATTGATACTGAGTTCGATGAGTTGTCAGTTGAATGATCGATACCCAGCCTTGCAGGCTACCAGTACGTGATTTATCACAGTCTCGTGGCGGAAGAGTTTGGTTGGCGGCCTACATTTTTGCCTCGTAAGGCCTACCTTTGACCCGCCTCGGCAAATACTATAAGATAAATAACGGTGGGATGTCCATTTATTGTTCGGGCTGATGTATGGTGTTTCTTTTCAATTTCGGACATGTAAGATAAATAATTTGCCCTCTCCAAAAAAAACAATAATTTATTAAATGAATGAGTAGTTGTTTTTATTTTTGGGGAGCAGAGATTGTGCTCTTCTCCCGCAAGCTCGGTCCGGCTGATGCCTGATGTTTCCGGTTAGTTCGGGCATGCGGAAAAAATGTAGCCTCTCTACGTACCGCAATTGCCAAGCTGCAAAAAAACAAATCTGTACGAACAGGAACGTGTGTGTGCGGCTCGCTGAGTGCCCAGACGGCGCGCTCTGCTCTGCCGTGCTCGTCACTTTTTTTTGCCGTTCCTCTCGTGATTTCTGCTTCTTCTACAACAGCACGATCCTGTGTGCGGTGTGATAAAATATTATATAGATATAGAAGACAGATAGACATTGTGCATAGGTTTCCTTTCTTCCTTTGTATCAGGGGATTTCTCCTTTCAAGCATGTTTTGATCGATCAACGGTGAAGCTCATGCTGCACATTGTCAGATGGCAAGCCTAATAATATTAACCAAATGACGACGAGTTAGTCTTCTGAAATTTATTTTGCTTCCGTCTTTCTTTTTTATTTTTGTTTGGGCGTGGTGTGCTGCCGGAAAAAAGGACAACGTGACACAGCAGCACACACAGTACGTTGTACCAGGTAGATGTTGTTATTAATAGTGGTAGGTATACCCGTATTTGTAGCGTTGTTTGTTGTCGTCCGCATGCTCAAGTTTAGTAACCGATGATACTAACATCAACGTCGAAAATGTTGCGGAGCTGCCCAGGGGAAAATTATATACTATAGTCTAGCATACCACTGCAGCATACAAAAAACAGTTATTAATAGGTACATACTATTGCTCTTTTTACTTGGTGAAGTGTTCACCGGGATGCATAGTCCCCTTTTTCCTTCTCGTATATTTCCCTATGCACGTCCCTTTTGGCTCATGCTCGGGGTAAGTATGTATGTGTGTGAGCTTTGGCTTCCCATTTTATTTATTTATTTGGGATTCTTCTCTCCTTTTCTTTTTCTTTTTCTTTTACTTTTTCTTGTTCTTTTTCGGTTTGGTTTTTTCGTTGCTTCTCTTTGTTTATGGTGTATTTTGGCTGCTGGCGTATGTATGTATGTTGTGTCGGCCGCCCCAAGTGCAAAGGCATGGTATTACGTAGGCTATTTATGCATTACGGTGTGTTATCTCTGTGTCGTAGTCTGTGACCACAGAGCTCGTATCTTCCTAGGGTGAAGAATCAGCACGGACACTGGGCTTGCTGGATGTCGACGAGTAGAAGAACGGTTTAATGTGAAGAACACACACACACATACCAGGTATTTATAGAACTGGCAGGTATCTGTTAAGATCAAGGGTTGCGGGACACTTTGTATCCCTGGACAGGTCTGTCTTTTAAGTCGATAATCGTTGGTACTCACGTGTGTTGCTTGCTTAGCTATAGAAGAAGAGCAGTTTTATTCCTTTCATGCACGCGGAGACTGAGACCATGGCAATCATAGTGTTGTACGCGTTCAGGTTTCGACTTGGCAAGAACGATGGTGCTCATGTTTTGAGGATACTAATAATAGTGAGGAAGCCGCGGTCGTGCCGTCATATATACATTGAAACAAATAGCGTACGCATTCTGAGTGTTCCCCTGCAGGATATATATATAGATCCGTCGCACCAGGTACTTGCAGCAGGTCGCAGGTCCAACCTTGCCTGCATCTCACGTGCCAATCAGACAGAGGCTTTTATTGTGATGGTGTATGCGTCCAGGGTTACGTTTGGCAGCAGCAGCAGCGGTAGCGTTGCTTTGTCGATCAGACACAGGCTATCATTTGTGATGGTGTGCGCGCCCATTCAGATTGTGTGCGGGTTCAGATTTAGATTTGTCAAGAACGGTGGCACTTATGTTTCGAGTGGGTCAATACGGAAGCGGCAGTGGTGCAGTTATATTGAAAAAATCTGGGTATGCATTCTGAACGTTCCGTTGTAGTATAGATAAATCGGTCGCACCAAGTACTTTCAGCAGGTCCAACCTTACCTGCATCTCACGTGCCGGTCAAACAGAGGCTATCATTTAGATTTGTGATGGTGTACGCGTTCATGGGAAAGTATGGCAGCACGGTGGTGTTGCTTTTCGTGGGCGGGCGTCGCAAGCATACGTAGCGTTAAAAAATCATTGGAGAACATCAACAACAACGTCGAGGAAGCTGGCGGTCACGGCGGGCGCCATGAAAAATAAATAATAATGCCTCGTCTCGATTAATTTTCATTTTTTTCCACAGCAGTAGTAGTAAACCCCTTGGGAGTAGAATCGTTTTTTTTTTTCGGGCGACTTCCATTTACCTACATTACGGGCATGCACGAAGCCGCAGGCGGGCGTCAGCCCGCCACGGTGGACCCCCCATTGTAAATACATATAATAGATTGTGCACAACCCACAACCCCCATACTATGAATGAAATATATATATCTGCTGTGTTAGTATTAATAGGAGTATTACGCAGCTTCCGTACTTGGGTATCAACCATTAGTTATGAACTTCCGCTGTATTTACGCAGTAGAAATCACAGCTGACGTATTTCATTATTTTAATCTTATACAAGAAGATGAAATTGGATTCACTTTTTTTTTTTGCAGAAGCTGTTCTGTTCTGGATGGTGTTGGTTGTTGTTGTTGTTGCTTTTTTCATTATCACTCTTTTACTTTCCAGCCTGATTCGTAGGAGGTTTTTACCCTCAGCGATCTTCTAGACAAGCCGGGCCACAGGCGCCGTCCCTTCTGCCCCCCGGTATGTGCCTTCATTGTTTGTCGCGCATAGGGTTCAGCATTCCCACTGCTCGTCGATTTTTTATGCAAGAATAAGTCCCTACCAGCATGCACTCGCGGTGAGACTTGAACCCACGAAAATGATCCTGATAGGCACGCGGACCACCTACCAAGCCACCCACGACGATGGTGTTGATATATTTATGAAATTGCACATAATGACGTATTGAATACCAGGTTCGAAAAAATCGAAAAACTACTATTAAATATTATTATCAAGTACTATTAATAATTATGTGGTACCTGGTGGTGTTATTTAATATTTATTTTTCGGTTATTTTTCATTAATCTTCACACTTGCAACACCTGCCACAGCCAAAAGCTCGACACCACACACAAACAACACAGACCACTAAACTCACGGCCACACAAGTAGTACTGGTCTGGTGGTGTGGCCCTTCGATGTCAGCAAAGATGTCATCAAGCGACGCAAAACGTGCGTTGTCAAGGATGTAGGTCCCCATGTTCCACACTCAAACCTTGTAGTTTGTTGTCAGTCAAAGCATGTCAACGCAAAGTTGCTGTCTGTCAAGGGGTGAAAATGCTGTCTCCTGACATCTTTGGTGTCGCCGGCTCTGCCCCATGCATGCAGGGATGTCATGCATACCTATCTCATGCTGGGTCCATCTGTCAGATGCGGCACGAGCATCACCACCGCTGCCGCCGCCACCTCCTCTACCCCGTCCACCTCCGCATCCACCAACAACACAAAGCAATCGCAGCCACATCAGAACAGCCACCACCAGCTGGCACCGCGACAACAACAGCAGTGCTTGGGCGAGGGGTAAGATAGAATCAGAAGACGTCGCCCGTGTGGCAACACGTCTCGGAGTTTTAGCCGCCGGTCGGGAAGAAAAACGTCGAGTAAGTGCACTGTGGTTCGAGACGGCTCCCTGCGCGCAACCACCAGTGCGGGAAATTATCTACGTACAACAACGCCGACCGTTGCGGCGAGAAAGAGGACAATATATTTACCGTCCCACCCCGCCGAGGAAAATAATATTTCCCGTCCCGTCTCACCGGGGAAAAAAATATTTCCCGTCCCGTCACGCCGACGAAAAACATATTTATTTACCGTCCCGTCCCGCCGAGGAGAAAAATACATCCGTCCCGTCCCGTCGTGAAAATATGCCCCGTAGATTTTAACGGTCGTCCCGTCCCGTCGAGGAATTATGCACCCCGCTGTCCCGTCCCGTTCCGCTCCGTCAATTTTTTTAATGTCCTCATTATACCGTCCCGTTCTGTTGTTAAGACCAAGGTCGGGACACTTTGTATCTCTGGACAGGTTTGCCTAAGTTGGCACTCGCTGGTACTCACGAGTGTCGATTGCTTATAGGTATAGCAGAAGAGCATCTCTATTCCTTTCGTGCACGCAGAGACTAACTACCGAGCTCGTGCCTCGCTGGGAAAACCCTAATTTTCCAATTACGAAACGCCTCCCAAGTACTACAAATACGATCTCAAAACCTGAACCCAGGTAATTGCCAGGCTTTCAGCCTCTTTCAAGGCAGGATCATAACTCCAGCTCACTCTGATGAGCCGTGTATACAAGACAGTTATGGGAAATTCGTGGCAACTCCGATTCCACGAACTATAAATATAACATGTCATATGAGTCGAAGATGCGACTCTTCAAAATCCACTTACTAAAACCCGGAGATAAACGCCTGCCCATAAGAAAGAATGTGTGGCCGATGCAGTTCCTACATTTTTTCGTGACTCCCACCGTTGTCTTGTGTGATATGAGTAGAGTATTCTTGGGCTATAGATATAGATAATACGTTGCAGTCTTCTAGTCTCACGAATACGAGAATAATCCAAAGAATGGATAACCCGGCGGATATTCCGTTAGTTGAGAGTAACGTTCTCTTAGGAATGTTCCCTAGGGCGGAAAACCCCTTAGATGAGAGTAATGTTCCTTAACGCAGATAGGATCACGAAGTGAGATATTCTTATATTAGCAGAAGAACGATTGGTAGCCATAGGAAAGTTCTGTAGGCGTACATCAGATAAGAGGAATTGAGGAGAGCTTGTGGCGTGGGGTGGGACGAGTATATCTGGGCGTCGAGTCCCGCCCCCCCTACCTCTCACTTCTCTACCAGAGCACCTCCTCAGCTCTCGCCATCAATAAAAAGATCTAAATCAGAAGAAGCGAAGCACTGCTTTCCAGCTGCCAGAACAACCTGCGTCCCTTACCACTACCCTTACTCCTACCCTAGAGCGGTCTCCGCTTCACACTTGTCTGTTACTCTCGGTGATATACTACTCCAGAAGAGCATCGGTCAGGAAAGTCCTCACGGTAGATCACCAAGAAGGACCACAGGCTCTGGTAAAATGGATAGTCTGTGCATGAACTTGGGCAGAGTGTCAACGTGGCATGTAGGCCCAGCATAGGTATTAGTGTGAGCTGGTACTCTAGAAAAACGTCCAACCGTTTACCATGTGAAAACAGGCGTTTGTGAGATCAGCGCGAGAGGGTCCAGTAGAGGTAGCTCCTATCAATTATGCATACAGGTGTTCTGACTACTCTCCCACAACGTGACACATGCACACCACGACGCTGCTGTGACAAGTGGACCATGTATATGTTACTCGTGCCGCAAACTGTTACAGCTGCTTCGAACATGATATATGCTGTTTTTTTCGTGTTTTGTTGATTCTTCACGCATTGATGCTTCGTGTTTTGTTTAATATATATATAATAATATTCTCCTTAATATCAGGTACGAAACAAGCTACGAAACAAGCCTTGTTTCGTGGGGGAATGACGAGCCTGCTAGTCTGCCTCGTGCTGTCTGACGTATCCTCATCGGGGGTGGGGCTGACGAAAGCAATTCAAGAAGACCGAAGACAGAGTATCAAGGTGCCAGACTGACAAACAGGTAGAACCTGCTAATACCTCTCGTACCACAGACTGCTGCGGCTGCCCGGAGGTTTTTTTCCGTTTTTGTGCTTCGGTTTGCCTGTTATTTGGCTTAGCTCCTACATACCCTTTTTTCTGTTTTTATGTAGTGGTGATGTTTTTTCTGTTTGTTTTGTGTTGTCTGCCACATCTCTTCCGGGGGGGCACGACCTTTGTAATTCTTACGATTGTTCTCTCTTTCGTATACTATGTACGTACGTCGTGCCTGTGTCGGGCCGAACTGATTGCAACAACCAACCACAGAGGGATTTCGCTTGTTGCCGACGCAGGCAAAGTTCTGTTGAAAATCGTCGCGTGCCGCCTCAGCAACTACTGTTAGACCGAGGAATTACTCCTCGAGGAACAGTGCGGCTTCCGCCGCGCACGATTCACGATTGATATGTTGTTTTTCTTGCGAGTTGCAAGAGTTCGGAGGACAGAGGGCTCGCTTGCGTACGGATGACGGCGAGCACTCGGAATGGTTTGATGTCACGCAGGGGTTGCGGCAAGGCTGTGTGCTATCACGCTTTCACCGTTACTGTTCAACGTGTACTTCGATGCTGTGTTACACGTCGTACTAGTACGCTTCAGCCAAGACGAAGTCATCGTGAGGGAATTTGTTCAACTCAGTGATGCTGGAGTAGGCGGAACGGAGGAGCAGGAGCCGTTGGCGTGCGTGCGAAGGGTTGTCTTGTTGTTGTTGGTGTTGTTGTTGTTATTGTTGTTTTCTTCACATTAAACGTTCTTCTACCAGTCGACATCCAGCACAACCAGTGCCCGTGCCGATTCTTCAATCGATCCCAGAGAGACACGTTGTGCGGCCACAAAGCTACGCCACAGAGATACTACGTTGCCACGTATGCAATGCATTGCCATGTCATCATACTGCATACGACAGGCACGACGTGCACATTCCATGACCTAGAGAAACGAAACGAAACAAAGTAAAAAAAAACAAAAACAAAAAACAAAAAACGAAAGCAAGGAAGACAATTTGAAAGAGAAAATTAAACAAGATTTTTTTTTTTAAGAAACAAACCATCGTGCCCTTCCCGCAGGGGATCTGGCAGACACTTGAAAACAACGAGCTGGAAAAAAAAGGAAAAAGAAGAAAACACCACTAATCGTCGTCAACAGACTAAGACTAAGAACCAAGGGAAAATAACAGGCAAAAAGAACAAAGCACAAAACATCTTCCAGGTAGCGGCAGCAGTTTATGGTACGAGTAGCACAGCCAGGGTCTCCCTGCTAGTCCGCCTGGTACCTTGCTACCATCTCTGCCGCCTCCGTCCAGCGTTCGTCAACTATACCCGGCCCCTCGGCGTCAGACAATACGAAACAAGCAAAACAAGGTCGTCATCCACCCACGCCACACGACTCCTTCAATAAGGATTATCAATCGAAGAAAGGAAGATAAACAAAATGAAATCACAGAGGATCAGCGCAAGAAAGAAAAACCAAACAAAATAAGAGAAGACAAAGAAAGGAAGACAACGTTTGACCAACTGCACCAGTTGGCGGCACGTATAGTCATGTTCTACTTCCTAGTCGGCCTGTTGCCTTGCTGTCCTGTCTGCCATCTCCTTCCTGCTTACGTCCACCGCAGTTTCCCTTCTACTCCTCCTGTCCCCCCCCCTCTCCGTGTTCCCTTGGTCGGGTTTTCTGCCACTCTTCCTGCTGCGTCCCCCCCCCCCATTCTCTTGGACACCACCAACGGCGGACGCGGGGGACTCAGTTCAGCCTCAGTCTCGTGTCACCTCGTCATGAACCGTTCCACTGCAGCAAGGATCCCCCGGTACAACTTCCCCGCCTTTGTTGCTGCAGTGGACCACAGCGCGATCTCAACTCCAAACACCAACGGGGCAGGTTCCGTTGACCCTTCGATGACTCGGGACTGCCTAATGTTTTCGACTATATGCATCTATGTCCGCCAGGTCTCGGGTTCTCGCCACCAGCCATCATTCCGAACATTACCCGACTGGGGAATCGCTGCTTTCTTTGCCGTTTCACGCCCCCCCCAAAGAAGAGTCGCCGTTTACGAACGGTCGTGTCGATGGCTTTGCCTTGGCTGAAGCGTACTAGTACGACGTATTACGCAGCAGCGAAGAAAACATTGAACAACAGCAGAAACGGTGATAGCACACAGCCTTGCCGCAGCCCCTGCGTGACATCAAACCATTCCGAGTGCTCGCCGTCATCAGTACGCACGCGAGCCCGCATGCCTTCGTGGAAATTACGGATAATTCTCAGCATCTCGGTTGGTACGCAAAAGCGTTTGAGTACCTCCCGTAAAACAGCTCTCGGTCGACAGAGTCGTACGCTTCTGCAGATCGATGAAGCGCCCGTAATGCGGGGTTTTCCTCTGACGTCCGAGCTCTTGCAATCGGCGCACGACGAACAACGTATCAATAATTGATCGTGCGGGTCGGAAGTCGCACTGTTCCTCCGGGAGTAATTTCTCGGTATCGCAGTAGTTGTTGAGGCGAGACGCGACGATTTTCAACAAAACTTTGCCTGCGTCGGCAACAAGCGAAATCCCTCTAGTTGTGCTGGATGTCGACGGGTAGAAAGAACGGTATACTGTGAAGAACACACACAGGGTAGGTAGGATGACATGGCATTGCATTTAATCTTCTGCTTATGATTATACGGTCGTATATTGTGTCGCAGATTTTTTACCACAGAGGAGCGCTTGTATCTCTCTATGTACAGTCTGGAATGACCGGCACGGACACTGGTTGTGTTGGATGTCGACGGGTAGAAAGAACAGTTTTATGTGTGGAACGCACACACGCAGTTGACACGCAGTTGATTTTAGAGCTGTAGTCAAAATCATGTGTATCTGATCCATTTGGGTCAAAATTAGGAAATACTAAAATCGGATAAAAAAGGGGCGCCTTGAAGGGTGTTTAGTCCATCAAACTCTATTATTAATCATTAAAATAAATAGAAAAAACTTGCGCCGAACTATTGAGCGTGTGGCCTGCAAGATCGGAATTGTTTTGTTTTCTTCACGGTATATATACAGCAGTAAGGGCCAGTCAACAAGAAACACCTGATCTGGGCAAGTATGAAATTCTTATTGAGGCGCCATTCTCAAACAACATGGAGCATAGATTGGCTATTGTATATAATTTTGTGTAGAGTTCACCACTGAGCCGTTTTTCTGAACCCATTTTTCTTAGCGTTCTTCAAAAAGTGAGCATTATTATGTTCTCACTGGGCACTTCCTTATTTGCGGGCCTATCTATACTGTAAACATACGTACCACGGACGGACTCCACTTCGACCCGCAGAGAGTCGTTAGGCTTCTTAGTTTCGCCACGGCGGGGGCGCCAAGAGTATGTATTCTGCCCCCCCCTTCGCCTATCCTTGACAGCTTTAAAGCTTCTCGATTTTCTCGCGGGACCGCATGCTCGGCACGAAGTTACCTTGCCGTACCAAACCTGAAACCACCTCGACGCGGGGTGGTGAATACGAAATGCCGTGTGTCCACGGTGCTAAATATGACTACTGACTGCTGAGACCATAGGAAACAACAGGGTACACATCACAACAACTAACCGAAGCCCATCACTCCAAAGAAGAAAATGTTAAATCGGCGTACGTGTACGTACGTACGTACGAGCGCAGAGTTTATACACAAAAATTTCAACCGCGGGACCGCCGACGCATACATACATACGAAGAGAAAAAACAGGGGCAACTGCCAAAAGCAGGTATACTTGATCTGTTTCAGCCAAAGCCGGGTATATGCTAAAACCAAGTAAAAAACGCGTGCCACGAGCGGTGTGATGTCCATGACAATCCGGTAAAAAACAAATGCGCCTAGAGCATTAAGCGTGCCACATGGCCTCCAAAATCTGAATTATTTTGTCTTCTTCAGGGTGTAGGTACCACGGGCTCCACTTGGACCTGCAAACAGTCACTATTAATATGCTTTGTTTGTTTCGCCACGGCGGGAGCGCCAAGAGTATATACTCTGGCGCCCCGCCCCCCGTTGACAGCTTTATTGAAGCTTCCAGACCGTCCTCGCGGAACCGCCTGCTCGGCACGAAATTATCTTGCCGTACCAAACCTGAGACCACCTCGACGCGGGGTGGTGCAGACGAAACGCCGAGTGTCCATATGGTGCTGTAAAGACTGCTGTGAACATAGAAAACCACAGAGTACGCACAACAACTATTGATAACTGCCATAACTGAAGCACATCGCACACCCCAAAGGAGAAAAAGTGAAACCAGTGTACGTACATGTATGCATGTATATACTTACTTTTACGTACTGGTACGACGTACGAGTACAGAGTTTGTACTTCAATACAGACGAATTTCAACCGAGGGAGGGCAGACGCATACGGAGAGAAAACACAGCAGTGTACGTATGGCCTCTCTGATTGGTTCAAAGTTGGCCAAAACCAGTTGAAAGCTAGACTTAGAGTAGCAAAAATCAGGTATGTATACCTTGGCCTTTTCGTGCCAAAGTCAGTTGCAATGTCAGCTTGGCCAATAGCAGGGCTCCTGGTGTGTGTTTTGTACTTGATTTCAGTATGTAACTGTTTTTGGCACAAAAGTGGCCAGGTATACCTGATTTTGGCAAAAACCCAAACAACAATGTTCGAACGTATGGCCCCACTAGTTTGTTCAAAGTTGGCCAAAATCAGTTGAAAGCTAGAGAGAGTAGACAAAATCAGGTGCATGTACCTTGGTCTTTTCAAGTCAAAATCAGGCACGACGTCAGCCTGGCCAATAGCAGGTCTCCTGACGTATGTTTTGTACTTGTTTTTTACTAGGTATGAAATTCATTTTGGACGAAATGTGTTTTTCGCTGACGTGCATCGCGGAACGCCGCAATGTTGGTGGTGGCTGTGGTGGTGGGTGGTGGTGATGATGATAAGACCAACCACTGCTGTTGTCCACACAACAACCAGTCCACGCACCAACAGACGAACGCGCCCAGTATCCCACGTAACTCACGATCATATATACTCACCAACCCATAGTTTCTGTCTTTTCGCTCGTCGGTGGTCATTCTTGTCGGAGAGCTTCTTTCCCATAATTTCCATGTTTTTTTCGCTCAATTATGTAATCTTCAAGATTTTCCTGGTTGTTTTTTCCAAAGATGTGAAACATAACGAACGTGATTTTTTTGCTTTTGAATTATTTCACGAATAGTGACAGAACGCCTCCGTATACTGATATACGTATCCAATTATTTCCAAACATTGGAAATTTAGGAAGAAAGCTCTCGGAGTACGTACAATGATTTGTTTTATAATAGTACCGTATAACACGGACGGAAGCACACCCCCACATAAAGAAGCACACCCGCAGCCGATCCCTTTACTGTCAACTTAAATTCGGGCAGTCGTCCACAGCATATGCCGGGACTGTCAACCAGTTAACTTGACTTGTCAGCACAGACGCCCAAATAGACTACGAAACACCACGACCGCACGAACACAGCTTGTGCTGGAGACACTACAGGCCACCTACTACTGTGCTCTCCGATAACAATGATTTGTTTTAGTACCGTATAACAAGGAAGGAAGCACACACCCCCAAATGAAGAAGCACACCTGGAGATAATTTTAGTACTGTACATACCACCGCCTTGTGAAAACAAAACCAGAAAAAAAAAAAAACGATGACTGCTTCTCCCGTGATGGTGTGCGCGCCAGTCATGACTCGCCGTGTGCCGTCCTGCTGCCGTTCTTCATGACCGCCTCATGGCCTTAGCCCAATCTCCCCGCTCCTTTGCACGTGCTCTCGTTGCCACTCCCTTCCAGTCGGTTCCCTTCCTCCCCCGTCCCGATAAACGAAATGCTCCTGGCACTTGCGGTTCTGATCTGACAAACAAACATTCTCGTGCAGGGTGAGTTCTATCCGCCTTAGGCCCGCATGATCACACGGGAGTCAGCAGTAAAGACATACCGCAAACAAAGCAGCAGCAGGACATACATTACAGTAGCGCCAGGGCAGCGGATGAACAGCGAGTACTCGTCATTTTGCCATTCATTGCTAGTGCCTAATGGGAATGCCTACACACGGTTGTTCCCACTGATGGCAATCATTGCCCTTGCTGCTCCCTGCTGCGTGCAAACAAAAAGCAAATTGGTAGACACCATTTGTACCTCCACCACTGTACCGCTCCTCCCGCGACGTAGACTCATCCGATTCGGTCGAAACCAAAGACCCCGTCTTCTCTGCCTCACGGAGCCTGGTCGCTCGACGTGCACAGCAGCCGAAGCGGCTCGTGACGCTCGTTTCCCGACGATATGCTAACCTACGAATGTCAACATTTTTGCACTAAACTCGTGCTTTCACACGTACAATAGCCCGAATCGGAATTTCGACACTTATTTCTGAAACGCCCAACTCTCAACGCACAAGCAACGGCGGAGTATAAGACCGATCACCCCAGCCCATACTCCCCACACTCTTGCCGCCATGAGCTGTCCAAAGCCGCGGAGGATTCGGCCTCTCCCGTTTCGGCCAGAGGAATAGAGGTCCAATGTGGGTGCTGGCATCGCAAACAGAATATTTGTACCGTCACGAGCGAGCAGAGATGTCCGTTAACGGCACATTTGCCCCTTGACAGGCAGCCGTCAATAGCATTCCAATGCTTAAAACTATTATATTTCAGGAGAGGGTTGGCGGGGTCACAGGTAGGCCTGACGGGACAAAGGTAGGCCATCAACCACAATCTTTGGCCACGAGACTGTGATATATCAAGTATCGACCACTCAACTCGTACAATTGACAGCTGATGTATTAAAATAACGTTTCCGCAAAAAAAACTAGCACAGCACACCCAGCCACAGCTCTCAAGGACACCCTAAGGCCATTTCTTATGCAGTCGGATTTGGAGTCAGTTGAAAAGGTCCCTTTCATCACGTTCGCATGGGCTTTTGCCCCGCAATGTTGGAGATTGGTCTTTCTCGCCTCGGAATGTGTCCGACTTCTCTCCAACAACTATCTGGGGGTGTTTTCCGCTTCTCCAGGCACCCAGATACAGGAAATTGCCGACCGCACTATTTCGAGTCAACTCGGTCAAATACGATCCAAACGCCCATTCGAGTCGGAAAAAGCGAACTTTCGGTCCGCTCCACGATCGCAATCATATTCACCTGTTGGATCGGAAAAGTGCGGACGGTGATTTCTTGCAACCGGGCCCCTCAACAAACGGGAAACACCCCCTGACAGATCTTGGGGAGACCTCCGACATATTCTGAGGCGAGAATGACCAATTTTCAACATTTCCGGGACCAAAGCTCATGCGAACGTGCTGGCCTTTTCAACTGGCTTCAAATCCGACTGCATAAGAAGTGGCCTAATGGTAAAAACATTAATATTTTGGAAGAGAGTTTGACGGGCCAGGAGTATGCCTGACGGTGCGAAGGTAGGCCTACAGCCAAATTCGTTGGCCACAAGACTGGATAAATCAGGTATCGACTACTCAATCAACTAGTCCAACTCACAGCTGATGTATGCACCCCCAGCCAGCTTGCAGCCAGAGCACGGCGCGAGCACGCCCGAGGCCGCCCCCGACACAATCGGGGTCGGGGATCACGATGAGGCAGTTTAGTCCCGTGCGGCCAACCTCATCTCGCGCTAGCACGAACACTGCAAACAAATAAATGCAAGAATCGCCGAGGAGCGCTGAGAGCACAGGGCCAACAATATCGTACAAACATTTATTTCCGCGTTTTTTTACCGTCACTTTAGCGTGGTGGCTCAGCGACCATAGGTAGGGGTCCAGATTTATATATCGATTTTTCGCGCGAAGCGCGAAAAAAATATGAAGGCGTTTTTCTCGGGAGTGTTCAGCGCAGAACACTTATTAGCCCCAAGAAAAAATAAGAAACAAGAATGCCGGCCCAGGTTGGATTTCTTATTATTGAAAATGTATTCCACAGATAATAACAGTACAAAGGATCTCGAATTTTCTTATTGTCGTATAATATCTCTTTTTTACTCCTCGTGTATATAATGTGTAAAAGTACCTATCTGTACAGTACAAGTACTCTGTTTCCCTTGTGTTCATCATGGTGTCATGACAAGAAGAGCAGCAAAACTTTCACAGCGATATAAGTCGATTTCAAGTAATGGTAGGTAGCTCTTCGAGATAAGGTCCGATTGACAAGCGGTTTTTTACGTTTCAATCTTTGGCACTATTCGGATGAAGTGGTTGGGTGGGTGTTTTGTTGAAGGTAAGGTGTTGTAGAGGCGGTGCGGTCAAAGTAGGCAACCTAAAAGATTTAAACGTAATAAGTGCGACATCAGCGACCTACTGACAACTCTATAGAATGAAAGGATGTCGTGATAAGTAACGACCAAACACGATTCACCGAACTCTTGTGTACCGGGATTCTCATTTTATTCGACTCGTTTACAACACAAATATTGAAATTATCAAAACTCACAGCATTTAACGACACAACGCACACAAATGCACCACCTACGATTTACAGCCATCTGGCCCTCTCCAAGCTTCGCCCTAAGAAACGAACCCTTCAAGCCTGAGCGATGTTAGCCCCCCCCCTGACAAAATAATAAAATAACCTCTAGGCAGGTTCAGCGATATTTGCACAAAATCTTTATAACCGGCGTTTTTGGCTATGTTAACGTTTTTCTTGGGCGAAGTACACTCCAAAACACTTGATAATAGTGAGGAAAAAAAAGAAGCAGGAATGCTGGTCTCGCCCGAATTTCTTATTCGGGAAAGTTACGTTCTATACTGACTTCAGTACAACCGCTGTCAAACTTCTTATTTTCCTGTCATTTACTTTTACAGTGGGCTCCTTTACTTTACCTGTGTTCTGGTATATAGAGGGCAAGATTCTGTTGTTTAACGTCAAAGTCGACTTCAAGTAATAGTGCATATCCGCTCGAGATAAAATCCGATTGCAAAACGATTTTTCACGTTGGATTACCTGGTACTTTCCACATAGACTGGCAGTGCAGATATATTTGATGCAGGTGAAGGGTTGTGGGGGTGTCGTCACAAATATAGTCAACGAAAAAACAAGAAAAAACATTATGTACGACTGCAGCTATTAATAGCTGCTCTAGAATTTTATCTCGGACGACACAGAACGATCACACGTACATGAGATACTCACCGCAACGTGTCCGAAGGAAGTGGTATCTCGTAAAATATACCACTATGTTAAACACGGATACATGGAGAGTTGTCTGGTGATATAATGACGAAGTTCACTGCATTTTAGACAACACATACAACGCAGATCTACGTCGGCCTCGGCCTTCTCCAAGAAAACATATTGCAATACACGGAAAACGCCGAGACGTTCCTTAAGAAGTAGACGATTTCAATCGAAAAACGTATTTTCAGCAGCAGCCAGGGCTACACTAAACCCTGCACGTTAGTCCATGTTTAACGTCAGTGGCAACTAAAGACAATCGCCTCTGCGACCACGACAGCCATATTTAAATTCCTCGTACGACCCACGGACCAATGGGAACTTGCAAGGAGAAAACTCAATTTTCCTCTGCGTTCGTTTTCCTTCCCTGGGCGAGGGTCAGCAGGCACGATACGTCCTTGCTCGTCCAAAAATGGGTCCAGGGTCGATCTGAGACCATCCACCCTTCCGTTGTGCGCATTCCCGGCAACTTCCGGAATTCTCCATCGGTGTACGACCGCCATTCCCTCCGCCCACCCCCCCCTGGCGATATCTACCCACAAGGCGAGGATTCACATCTCCACCCCTGCCCCCACCGTCCCGGCCGCGACGATGGGTGCCGCCAACGAATCCCGCATTGAGGGGTTGGGAGTAAACATTCGAGGCGTGGCCACGGCAGTGCTTAAACTTTTGGGCGGTGCTTGCTGCATCATCCCCCTGACGACCCCGCGGCGATTTTCATGATCGGGAGTCATGCGCGTTTCGCAGACACCGAAGCATAGCTTTGTAGTTGGCTGGCTATCTTCCTGTTGGTGGAAAACACGAAGAGGGTGCAAAGATACCGGCGGTAGCTAAGAATATATGACGCAACCAGAAGGCAAGAATAGTGTTGCCGCAACATCGGTGATTGGTTGTGGCCCGAAAACGACTTCGAAGCGTTCCCGCCGATTTTAGTGAGCAGCCAATCTTGTACATGCGAAAGGTACGCGCATTTGACCCAGTTTACATATCACATTATAGAAGTTATATTACTAAATTAGTACCGCTATCTATCTTTCCAAGAAAACTAGCTAGCCATCTCCCTGCCAAAGAGTACTCCCCTTGCCTTAGCACGATTCGTAACCGCGAGCAGGCTGCCAACACACGCACCGAAGTGAACAAGCCTCTACATGTCGTTTCGATAGTTATACAAGCATCTACACCCGCCGCTCACCTGTATATCCCTGTCGTCTGGTCGCATTAGACCCGCGACTTTGTCGTCCAGACCAAGGGCGAGACCGATCCACTCGGTGCCTGCTCTGGTTCCACCTGCAGCGTCGCCACCTCCGGCATCAGAATTATCTGGCAATTGGTTCAAAAATTATGCGGTCCACGCCAGATGAGCATATTGGACAGTGAAACCGAAGTCTCAATCACACGCAAGGGCTACACAATATCGTTCGCTAGCATCAGAAGTGTCAGACTCCACCATACGCAAAAAAGTAGAATGTTTACACGCATGCCATCCTCATGTTAGAGCCCCAGCAAACAACCAATGACTCACCTGCTCCTTTCGCGGTGTTCCCGGTAGGAAGGTCCTCGTTGTTGAAGTCGCCATTGCCTCCGCACCATCGTCCAGCGGTGGCTTATAAGATTCCGCCTGCGGAGGATATATACGCCCCGCAACGCTAAATCATCGAAAGAGGCAGGTTGAGCAGACTCTGGCCGTGTTTTGTCTTGGCGTACCCCCCCCCCCCCCCCCCCTCCCTCAAGAAACCCTCCTCCTTTCTGAGCAGCACGCTCGCCTCTACGGCTGCATCAAACCCCTCGTCACCGTTTGCTGCGATTTCCTGGTTGGGCGCCGGTTCGGGGCGCTGCGCCCTGGCCTGCGGCAGTGGATACCGCATGTCGTTCCGTGCAACGCTTGCTCGTCGCTTGCCCGGCCTTTCATCACACAGGTATTGGCGGCGACTTGGCGTAACGGGCGAAAGCACCTAGTAATGTTTCCCTCATGATCGTGACCCCTCCCCACAGCCCGACCAGCTGCGTCCGAGCTTCCCCGTGACAGAGAGCTTCACTCGCGGAGAGTAGCTGATGCTGTACAGACACACCTGTTTCGCCGATAGGGCGTAGACGATATCTGTTTCGCGGAGAGGGGCGTGGACGAGGGCGAGAAGGACGAGGGTGCTTCTGTGTGTAGCACTCGAGGGGCGCTGGGCGTTGCGGTTACGTATTGCAGTACCGCCATATTCGATGATAGAGCTTTGACCGGCGACCGTATTTTCTATTTTTCTCGATATATTTCAAACCAGGCGCCAGGTCCTCAGGTTCAGGGAACGCAGAGGCGAGGAGATGGCACACTTTGCACAGAACGACCGAGGTGGAGGTATCATATAACCTTAGTCCCGTTGTGTGTCGTTGAGACGAGCGCTCGTGCAGCGGGAGAACGGAATGGCGCTGTTCGGCAATTGTTTCTCCAGCAGGCATGCCGTCATAGCGGCGTGTTATCGAGACGAGTATGCTACCAATTTCAACTTGGCGAGCGGGTGCAAGTACAAGGTATTCGCCGCTTCTACGCCGCAGTTGTTAAAAAACCTGCGCAGCATCCGCTTTGATGGTGGTACTAGTCAGCGCAGGGGGGCCATCGAGCAGAAAGAAAGGCGGTCGCCGTGCAAGTTGGTGCAAAGACAAAAAAAGAGTGCAGGTACTCCTGCCAAAAAAAAAGGGACACAGGAAAAAACGTACCAAGATGTTATTTGTCGCGGTTGGCTACGCTCACCTTGATCGACCCTCGAGAGCAGTAAGGAACGTCTCCTTTGTGAACCCAGAAGGGACCCTCTGCATGTGGGAGAGGAAGGGCGTGCCGTGCTAGGGGGGTGCATTAATGGCCGTCCCTTTTTGCTCCCCGAATCGACCGTCTCCCACCCGCGTCCACACCAAGAACCTCCTCCTTTTCCACACGGCTGGTCGCTCTTACGAAGGGCATGAACAACATCGGCGGCGGCGGGGGGCGAACACGATACTCGGCAGGGACTCCATCTCTAGCTTTTGGAGAAGACGGGCCGGCTGGATCACGACGATCAGCTCGTTCTCCATGTACTGATCCCCGTTGCCTCCGTTGCCTCCTGAAGCATTGGGCGGTCAGTACAGGAGTCATCTGGGGATGGGTTCAACAAGCGAGACGGACGACGGACGACCGGTACAGGCGATGTCGAGTTGTAGAAAGACAAACTGCATCACTGGTTCTGATGAAACAGGCAAGTCTGCTCTTGACCACCGTCATAACATTGCTAAGTTGGTGGTTGTTTTGCTGTTCTCTGGCTGCTGGGTCAAGCGTGCAACATAGAACCAGAGTAATACAACCTGCAGTTCACCTGTGAATACAACCGAATGGGCGGCTTCAAGCCGTTGCCCCCGTAGATCTTGAGCCTGGTCTCGTAGGAGAGCTCGAGCTGTCTGATAGGTTGCTCCCTGCTGCTACTGCTGCCTGGTCTGCTGATGTGGTTGTTGCTGTTGTTGTTGTTGCTGCTGCTGCTGCTGCTGCCGCTGCTTGCTGTCGTTGGTGCAGGCACTGGTGCTTCTCTCTACTGCTGTAGTATAATAGCACGGCCTTCCCCTTGAAGTCGACTGCTTTGAGAGTGCTGCTGCTGGCGGCTGTTGGTACTCCTCCTGGCACTGCTTCTCCTCTACGGCGTCTGAAGCCTGACACGGAGAGCGCTGACTGCTGCTGCTGCTGCTGCTGCTGCCGCCGCTGCTGCTGTTCTGCTGCTGCTGTTCTGCTGCTGCTACTGCTCTTGTGCTGATGATGTGCTGGCGCCGCGAGGAAAGTGCGGCTCGTACACGAAACGTGACAGTCCAGTGATTTCGGGGTGATTTCGGACGCTTGGCCAATGACATGCGCCGACTTTAAAACCCGTACTTTAATCTCGCTCGGTAAATCGTAAATATATATAGGGTTTGACCAATGAGAGTGCGCCGACTTTAAGATTCCCACCCGACCTATAGGCCCAGTGCCCACTTTAGCACCGGGGGTACGGTAGATAACACACCCCCCCGACGTATGTACGCCTGAAAACAGTGTCAAACTCCACAATTATCACACCACCTGGTGGATGGATACAATTCACAATTCACTATCAACCCGCACCCTGTGGACACCAGCATGGTGGTAACTGTTGCGCTCCCTCACACGGGCGCGGTCGCGGAGGGCCATAAAGACCGCGATCTTGAAGAAGTGGAATGGGGCGGGGGATCGGGAGGCGGAAAGGGATCCAATGAGGGTGCTGCCGGGGGGGCTGATGAGCCACCTACTGTTGACTTGACCTGACTTTGCAGCCGCATATGAGTTCATGTGGGCGTGTTTTTCGTTTCTCGGCGGTAATGCTTGTAACGCCTGATTGAGTCAACTGCTGCGATCCGAAAGGACTCGGTGCACGTACCGGTAACCCCATTACGCGTTACAGGTATGGTATGTAAGCTATGCGTGCGTTCGGGAACGTTTTATGTGTCCGGTGATATGCTTGTAGCACCTGGTTGCGTCAGTGTTGCCATCCTTAACGACATGGTGGTGTTACCTACTGAGCTATCGGGGTAAAAGATCGATCGATTACCCAGCCCAGGGTAATCCTTATAACACCTTCCCCTCCTCTCTGAACGGTGGGATCTTTGGGGCGTTAGAACCGTATACGTTTGTATGCTGACCTACCCGCTTCGTTTGAGTACCTGGGGAACCAGGGAGAGGCTGGTCACCAGAGTCATGGTGTACGCACGGCGTTGCTGTGCCTCCCAGGGGCCGTCCGTCATCTGTATCCAGGCGACGTTGACTGAGAGGTCGTCCTCGGGCATCTCGCGGCGTCGCATCGTTTTTTTCAGCAAAGGTGTTCCCCTCTTTCACCTCGCCGGGATGCAGCGAAAAAATCCTAAACCGAAGACGCCACTTGTTAATATCAAGGTCGGGACATTTTGTATCC
This sequence comes from Macrocystis pyrifera, assembly GCA_031763025.1. Taxonomy (NCBI): domain Eukaryota; class Phaeophyceae; order Laminariales; family Laminariaceae; genus Macrocystis; species Macrocystis pyrifera. The sequence continues at coordinate 15,048,474 of JASSKH010000009.1, forward strand.
CTGGACAGGTTTGCGTGTGAAGTCGGTACTCGTTCGTACGCACGTGTGTTGTTTGCTTCAGAGATAGAAGAGGAACAGCTGTATTCCTTTCGTGCACGTGGAGACTGAGAGCCAAGTTACTGCCTTACTGGGGAAATCCATGGTATTCCATCTACGATACGCCTCCCAAGTACTACAAATAATATCCCAATACTTGAACCCAGGTATTTATCGGGCTTTCAGTCTCATTCAAGGCAGAATCATAGCACGTGCTTCAGAATCAAGTGTGTTATTCCCTCCCTACTTCGTTTTTTATTTTACAGAGGTGTTCTTCCACTCCAGAATTATTGGAGCCCGTCCGGCGACCACTGACTGTATTATATTGTGGCGATAATAGAATTACTGAGATAACAACAAGGGGTAACATATCGAGCAATACCCCAGCCAACGGTAATCCGTGTACAAGAAGGCTGTCCTGGTTCTGTGACCACGGATTTGCAGTTTTTGTGGCGATGAGGGTTAACCATGTGAACACGACAACCCACCCGCACGTGCCACCGGGTGAGATTTCTGCTCTGACGCGTATCGCTCAACGGTGAATATGATATCAAGACAATTGTTTGAAAAAAGTAAGAATAGGAATGCCGCCAACTCCAACGCCGTAGCTTAATCCAGTGAGTAGGAGTTTGACCACTTCAACGAGTCTGTCACGCTGCTCATTACCGGAACACAGATGCATAGCTGAGCACAAATGCTTAGCCGTGAAGTCATAAATATATACATGGCAAATGTATATATATAGTATCAGCCTTAAAGTGGGAACTCTCAAATTATCAACACAAATATATGTCGCACACTACTGCTTGCTGCAGTTTATAATAACTACTTGTAGATATCCCACTCTCTCTGAGAGTGCTCGGTTCGTACATCCCTGGCCTCTCAGAGCTCCCACTTGGGAATCGCCTCCTATTATTACTTGCCGGACCTTTCCAGCAGTTCTTTGTTTTCTCTATTCTTTCTCTTGGCACTTTCAATCCGATTTTTTTCCTTTTCTTCTGTCGTATTGTGTGCGGGCGTGTACTCAGAATACGGCACCGCGGGCAAGCGCGGCACCGTCGCGAGTGTCAGCGGGTGGTGGCGGATAGAGCGGGGGTTGCAATCAGCCGTTTTCGTGTCTAGGCGTCGCGTGTTCCTCCAGACACGAGGAAAGCATGAATGGGCTCCGTCTGGCCTCCTGGTGTGGTCGCGGCTATACTATGTAGGAGTACGTAATGGTTGTTTATATATGAAAAATAAATTTCAAGCGGTCCTTATTTGTACGACTAAACCTAAAATCACAGAGAGAGTGACGCAGTCTAAGCACAAACTTTGTCGATCTGGCGAACGAGGGCCACCCGAATCGGTTGCGAGATGGTCGCGAGAGGGACGCGCGGCGTACGAGGCTGAGCGAGAAGCTCTGCCGTCCGATTTTTGTTTTTAATCTCTCTATCTAATTTAGGTGTTCCAATCAGGCAGGAATTTCTTACGCGAGAGGGAACGGGATTTTTTTTTCTTCCCGAAAATTTCGGTTTCATTCTCATTGTTTTTGCCGTGCTGCTGTGTCGTGCTGTGCTTTCTCTTTCGTACATACGAGTACAGGCATACACCATGTCTAAAGAAGATAATAAGTGCCCTACCTGGGGCATGTACGCATGTGCGACATGTGAGCGAGCGTAGCGGGCGGAACGGATGGAACCGCACGCGACGCGAAGCGTATGTGGCGTCCGAGCTGTTTTCTCCTGGAACATGGCGGTGGGATTCTTGGCAATATCAAGTCGCCAGTGCATCTACGTATAAATACAACCATAAAAAACTATATATTAAATCATCATGTACCTGTCCGCTTCGCATAATTTGATGTTTTTCTTCCTTCCTGCGCGAGTGTAGCGAGTGGCGTAGGCCGCTCACGGAGGGAAGCACCTTGTTTGTACGACCTACATGTTTGGTACGCAATATATACCGCATGTATGTGTTGTCCACTGTATGCTGATTGGCGTGCTGGGTATCGTACATAATACAATTAATATTTGGATTTTGTTTTGAGGCCGATCAAATAAGGGATCCCCGAGGACTGGCGCCCGGTCAAAATATGGTGGGGCTTGCTCTCTCACGATAAACGACAATCTTGGGGAAGGTGGTCGCCAGGGCCGGGTGTCATACTGTTATTAATAGTTACCACAGGTATACTACAGACATTCAAATATTAAAGCTAAATGACAGAAATAGCTACCAGATGTACCTCTGGTGTGTGTATGTTCTTCACATTAAACCGTTCTTCTACTCGTCGACATCCAGCAAGCCCAGTGTCCGTGCTGATTCTTCACCCTAGAAAGATACGAGCTCTGTGGTCACAGACTACGACACAGAGATAACACACCGTAATGCATTAATAGCCTACGCAATACCATGCCTTCGCATTAGGTGAGGCCGACACAACATACATACATACGCCAGCAACCAAAATACACCATAAAGAAAGAGAAGCAACGAAGAAACCAAACCGAAAAAGAACAAGAAAAGGAGAAGAATCCCAAATAAATAAATAAAATGGGAAGCCAAAGCTCAGACACATACATACTTACCCCGAGCATGAGCCAAAAGGAACGTGCAAGGGGAAACATACGAGTACGAGGGCCTAGCAAACAACTATTAAAAGATGGAGAATAAAAAACTGTCTCGACACCAAATTGATGGTTCTTAGATTCATACCTCCTGCAGTTGTTGTTGTTGTTGTTGTTGTTTTCTTCACATTAAACCGTTCTTTCTACCCGTCGACATCCAGCACAACCAATGTACATGCCGATTCTTCATTCCTAGAGAGATACAAGTTCTGTGGTCACAAAGCTACACCACAGAGATACTACGTTGCCAGGTAGCAATGCTATGCCATGTCATCATACCATACTGCGTACGACAGGCACGACACACACATTCCATGACCTAGAGAAACGAAACGAAACAAAGTGACAAAAAAAACAAAAACAAAGAAGACAATTCGAAAGAGAAATATAAACAAGAATATATATACGAGTATATATATAAACAAACCATCGTGCCCCCCCCCCGCAGGGGATCTGGCAGACACTTGAAAAGAACGAGCTTGAAAAAAAAAAAGAAAAGAAAAGAAAAAAATACCACTAGTTGTTGTCAGCAGAGTAACACCCAAGGGAAAATAAAGGGCAAACCAAACAAAGCACGAAGCATCCTCCAGGTAGCGGCAGCAGTTTATGGTACGAGTAGCACAGTCAGGGTCTCCCTACTTGTCCGCCTGGTACCCTGCTACCCTGTCTGCCACCTTCGTCCAGCGTTCGTCAACTACTATGCCCGGCCCCTCGGGGTCCAGTGCTCGGGGTCAGACAATACGAAACAAGCAAAGCAGGCTCGTCATCCACCCACGGCACACGACTCCTTTCATAAGGCTTATCAGTCGGAGAAAGGAAGAGAAAGAAAATAAAATGAAAATCACATAGGGTCAGCGCAAAAAGAAGAAAATAAAATGAAACAAAACAAAACGAAAACCAAAGAGAGACAAAAAAGAAAGACCACGTTCGAACCAGCTGCACCAGTACGTATTATCTGTGGTATACACTCGAGTATAATCTGTGAGCTTGGATCTTTTTGGGTGTTTGTGACTTGAGATTTGAGTTGCGAGGTCTGCACTGCGGAATCGTCGTCCGCACTCAAGAAATTTCCTGATTTCGATGCCTTTTTTGCTGCGGTTTGGGGTCAGGGTTGCTTGTGTGTGGTAAGGGTTAGGGTTACGGGTTACGGGTTGCAGTTGGGTTGGGTCTTCGCCCATACCTTGATCCCAACAGGAACCAAAATATTTTGATCCCAACAGGAACCAAAATACCTGAACAGCCTACCAACCTGAAGATCCGAGCCCACAGGTTGTATAAAGTGTAAGACACAGCAGACCAAAAATCATCCAAAATTTTTTTTTGACCTCATGCCACACATTCATTCAGCATTTCCAGCAGCAAGATCACCACAACTTCACATGGCATTGATACGACGAAACTCGAAAGACTCCCGCTTTGGTAAGGAAATCTGCATGCATGCTGAAAATGGAGATGGTACAAGGTGGATAGTCGATCTCTCTTTTCTCCCAACCAGTTCCCTGAGGAAGTGGTGTCGAACGTCGATGTGCTCGGATTTGGAGTTAGTAATGGGGTTCTGCGCAAGCTCTACCGCACCCTTATACAGTATAATCCTCGAACATCGGTGTGCAGGGCATTCCCACCCCAGGCAACAATGAAACGCCAAACCCGCCTCGACAACGACACTTCCTTAGTCACATCAGCAAAAGCGTCACACTCTCTCAACCTCCATCACCTCATACACGCAGTACAATAATGGTAATAGCCGGTGCCTTCCTCCCTACCAGTACTCGTACATACGTACGTACGTATTGAGAAGGTGAAATAACGAAACAGCCCATACGCGACCACTTTTTTTAATTGAATAACATTGCTATTAATACGAGAACCACGTCCAGTGCAGCACAAAGAATAACGGTGCAGATGCAATACCCTGCCAGTAACATTCAACATGACGAGTACTGCATACGGAGAAGTCCTCTATGGCGAAGCGGAATGGCCGTGGTATCTACTGCGTAAGCGTGTAGGCAGCTGCATTAATTCGATGAGTGGCAGGAAACCCTGGAGGAAAACCAGATTCAAGAAGAGCGGTCAGTATTTGTGCACCTGCATTCTATGACAGGCTGCAAACCGCCAGGGGGAAACCCGGCCTAACAGCTTTGATTGCGTTACACAGCCTAATTATATACCAGGTATATGATAGTGCAGAGCTTCCGTGGTTTTTTCGTTCTGTTGGCCGTGATGGAATACAGAAGACAGATATCTGATGTTGTTCGTCCTTACCTGCTGGCAGCATAAAAAATAACATGTCAGATCTTCAGGCGGATATTGGTGAGACATGTGGCCGGAGCTGATTGGTCGAATACTTTAGGAAAATGAAAATCACGCATTTCGCATACGAGCATATACTCCCGTTCTCGTCCTTGTTATGGTACATACAGCAGCCGTAGGTTGTCGCGCTGGTTCACAGACTCGGGTCGTATTTCGTACACCAGCCAGCCGTCCGACAAGCATAGCGAGAGGCCACTGCTGCACCAAGCGGCGGAGAGGCCATCAGAGCCCCGCAAGAGGATCTGTTCCGTCGGCTGCTGCCAGAATTCCCACCTTCACCATCTCGCTGTCCGGGTTTGGTGCAACTGGTGTACAGCAGTGTCGACTCCTTACTCGCGCCGCCGGTTCTACAAATGGTACGGATGAAGTGTACAGTTCGAGGACCCCGATCGCGATGGGTGGGACCACCCGTGTCGGCCCCAAAGAGCGAGCTCACCCGGTCTCCAAGAGGACGTCAGAAGCATTACGGTGCTGTGGAGCTTGCGGGGGCGGGAGACCAAGTGATTGTAAACGATATCGTCGAAGTCTCAGAAACCCAGCAACTTCAGGAAACTTCGCATCGACATCCGGTCTTAGTTCAGGTTCGTTTGGGCTCTACGTTTGTTTCGCGCTCATTGAGAAACGTAACCACAGCACTCAGCCTGGCCATGAATGAAGATGCCGTGACCTCTTCTCGCATGCAAGTGCGCATCACCCTTTAATCAGTAAATCAGTGCAGGTAATACCCCAAGTATATAGCGCGAATGAACGCGAAGTATAGTAAAACTTGTACCTGTTTGACCCCGTTTTCACGGGCGCCTGTACATTATTATATATATGTCGTGAACGTGTAAGATACCCCGTACCAGCCATACACATGTACATACTGCATAAACAGCGGGTCGGCGTCGTCCATGGCTTTAGTGGGTTGTCCGCGCGCGTTCTAAGAATCAAGATGAACTTTCGTGGGTTCGAGTCTCACCGTGTGGGTATAATATCAATAGTATTTTCTACTCCTATTTATAGGGACCTTTTCTTTCACGAACAAAATAGCGGAAAGCGCGGAACGCGTACGTACCGGGAGCGGGGGGCGATAACCATGCGATAACGGATGTCGAGAAGATCGCTCAGGCTAAAACCTCCGGTGGCTTGGTAGGTGGTCCGCGTGCCTATTAAGATCAGTTTCGTGGGTTCAAATCTCACCGAGTGCATCCTCGTAGGGGCTTTTTCTTGCATAAAATTGATTAGCGGAAAGCGCGAAAGCGTGAGTTAGCTGTGAATTCGATGAAAATCGAGGAGCAGCGGGAATGCTGAACCCCATGCGCGATAAAAAATGAAGGCACGTACCGGGGGGGGGAAGGAACGACACCTGTGACCACGGCTTGTCCAGAAGGTGGTCGAGGGTAAAACCTCCTACGAGTTAGGCTGGAAAGTAAAAGTGATGATAAAAAAATAATAAATAAAATAATAATAATAATACCAGAATACGAAGAAATAGAAGTGACGATAAAATATATATATACGTACATACCTCGTATTGCTCCCAGCAGGGACTTATATTTGATCGTACTATACGCACATCTAATAGCAGTATATTAAATATTAATACTGACCTTGTAGTGTGTGTCTTCGTCGCAGTTTCTCTACCCGTCGACATCCAGTGCACCCAGTGTCCATGCCGGTTCTTCGAATTCATTATTATACTAATAGGTGGATACGAACTTCGGGGTCAGAAAAAAAACCCACACAGAGGTATTTCTGCGTTGAAAAGGAGTAAGCAGAGTGGACAATGAATCAATGCCATGGCATCGTAACGATACGACGGGCACGACATACACGCCATTGATAGCAGTAATCCAGGTAGATGCGTTCATAAAGAGAAAAACGGAAGAAAAAAAAAAAAAACACGATAAACGAAAAGGAAAACGCGAACGTATGATGTACAAATAGCTGTAAGATTCGGGATGTTGACTTCATCACCTGGGGGTGTCGCAAGTTGAAAAGGGGAATCTCCCGGGGGGTGTTGCAGCATCATCAGGCCTCTTTTTTCGGAGGTTCGACGACGTGTGCTTAGTGTGGTTGTGAATGTGCCTGGAAATGCGAACGTAATTGGATGTCGTATGTATGGCTGTATCTCCTGGTGAGCACCGCACACGCGTAGATGTTTATACCAACACTGCTGTTGTACAGCTGAGCTGATACAGTGCGGACAGTGACTGCGCTGTTGCTTTTGAACTATCTGGTACAGAGGAAGTGTGGGTTCGTATCGTCGCCCTGCCCACCGCGCAGCATTAAATTAATCCCAGGTACCTGGTAGCACCTTTCGATGATGTACGTGTGATTTCCTACTTTGGTTGCCGAGAATTACGGCCCACACACGCCCAAACACATGCGCCGGCCGTGGCCTCCACTAAAGGGAAGAGCTTGTTACACGACTGCTGCTGTTCCGTGGCTGCTTCATCATGGATACTCGAGAATCGGTGCAATCAGACGAGATGCAACGGCATCCAGCCCCGAATATATATTTCTTTAATTATGGGGCTTTCATCGTCCTCCTTAGCTCTAGCGGTCGGAATGCCTCCCCGTAGTTTCTCGCCATAATCCGTGGTTTTCGATGCCCTGAGCGCGCGCCACGCACCTCGAACAGGGCTCGCAATTGCGCCGTGGTGTACGCGAGGGCTCTCTGTGTGCCACACAGCCGAGAGCGTGAGAGAAGACCGGCGGCCCGGCCTGGAAAATTACGTGTTCTGCAAAAAACGTGTAGTTCATACCAAGACCTACGAAGTTTCCCTTCGTATGTTGTTGAGTTGAAATCCCGGGGTTGTCGCAGGTTCAAAAGGTGGAAGACAAGCGTTCCTATTATATGGGCTTATGTGAGGTTCGCTGGTGATGTATCGAACGGTGCTGTTGTTGATGTTGTACCGCTGCCTTATTTACTGCACGGGGGCCTTTAAAATTAAGTTATGACGCAGGTGAAAATCGTGCATCTCGTTAGGTTCGGAATGGCACGCGCACAGAAGCACGCGCATGCACAAACGCAGTCGCACAGGTCGTGGCGGTGTTACAAAACGAAGAGGTTCAAGTACGTCTACTGCTGCCTATGCCATGGATGCTATACCGTCAAAAATCAGCGTACAGTAGCAAGCAGTGTGATTCCTGCAGAAGAAGCAGATATCATGATGGCAAAAAAAATTACCTGAAATTCCACCTGACCTCTTGGCTCCTACTGGTCTCGGATACACACGCACATGCACACTCACACACACGCAGCAGCAACAATTGTGGGTTCTACAAAGAAAAAAGCTTGAACGTTATTGTGCTGACTGCCTAGTTTTTGAGGGCTGCTGCGGTTCTTGAAAGAACAAACAAGCAGCAGTGGCGAAGAAGTGGAAACAATTATGCCTCGGGCTTTCTATGGGCCGGCTTGACCCAAGCCGAGCGAAAGCCCTCCCCCGCGAACATGAGCCAGATTGCGTGATTCTAGTCGCCCAGAGTACGTGCCACGAAGCCGGACCAGGTCACACACTTGCGCCAAGGCGTACGCCTGCGTGCTCCGCAACCGAGAACGCGAGAAAAGACCCGCGACCGGAGGACTAAAGCAAAGTATTGCGGGACAAAGTTCAGTTTCAGGTACACAGAAATAGATTCGGTGCCAATTTTTCGTTTGCTGAAACACATTCATGATGAATGGAGAAAAATACCAGTTGCCGACGGCGCAGTATCGACAGCATAGAATGACATCAGTAGCATCGCTTGTCGCCTTGCGGGTTTCTGCGCCGGAACTTTATGTTTCCCCGACGCTTGGTTGGGGCTGGCAGCGTCGTTTCCACCCTTCAGCATTTCAGTCACGAGAATAAAGCACAATTCAGTCACATGACCTTTTTCCATAACAACCAAGCAACGCTGTGTACTAACCGACGAACTTCACCGGAGGACGGAAAGTACCGGGTGAGCTGTTGCGAGCGCTGTACACATATTCGAGGCAACGAATATTCACACATCGTTTAGCTGTCCAACACCGGAAGGTACATTACCGCTCGGAAAGTAGATTTTCCCTGCTCTATTAGAGTAAGTTTTAGCACCAGATGATTTCCTCATCGTCGTTGCTGGAGCGTACCAGTGCGACGTGTAGCACAGCAGCGAATAAATCGATGAAGCACATGTGAAGGGGAATTGCCTTCTGCCGTCCGAGCTCTTTCGACCCGCGCACGAAATTTAGCATGTCGATCGTTGATCGTGCGGGGCGGAAATCGCACTTTTCCTCGTGGAGTATTCCCTCGGCCTCGCAGTATAGTTGGCAAGACGGGACGCAACGATTTTCAGTAACACTTTGCCTGCGTGAGAAACAAGCGAATTCCCTCCGTAGTTGATGCACTCAGTTCGGTCCTTCGTTTGTGAAAGACTGGCGATTAAATGTTTGCAATCAGTCCGGTGCCCAAACACTGACAACGGTGTTTAGAAGGGATTGGAGGAATACCACATGATCGATGTCTAGGAGTTCCGGCTGGAAGGCCGTCTTGCCCAACGGCTTTTCAATTAAACATGCCCGTGCATTGCTTCCGTCATCTCGTCCATGGATGCTTCATCTCCGAGCATCAGTTAAAGCGGTCGCGGTGGCAACAGGTCGGATATATCGGGATCGAGTTTCGGCGATATCGTATTCAAGAGTTTGTGGCAGCACCCCGCCCATCGTTCACGAGTTCACACCTTATCCCGCAACAGCGTGCATTTTCGTGCCTAATGAACGGGTTGCTCCTCGATTCTGTCGCTTCCAATACCCACCCGGTGCTTATAGAACCCTGTCTGGTCGTTGTTCACCGGAAGTTTTTCAATTTCGACGAGGTACTGTAGAAAATACGCATGTACTCCTGGGGCAACCACCTCCTGAAGATTCGCACACGCGAGTCTCAGTGTCTTCTACGCGGTTCTTTTATTGATGATGTGCACGCAAGAATTGTCGCTTATCTTCCCTGGCTGTCCGTACTACTCTGAATGCGACCGAGGGTTCATCAGCTTCACACCGTCCATGTCTGCAGTGGCTTCGTGGTGAGGGTGGTACGTATTATTTAACCCCGTCGACAATAGTCGCGGCGAAACTCTGAACCATACCAGACGTAATAACGGGCTGGATAATTTTGTAAATAGTGGAAACAACCCTTGCGCCTACTCGTTGACGACGCTATCAGTCGGACACAAAAGTGCTGCCTGTCGAGCTCTCGCCGATTCCGAGATTTTGGTGTTCGTCTGTTGGGCGCAAGGTAACCACACGGAATCACTCCTTGGGACACACACACAAAGTTGTGGTCTGAGTCGGCCTTAGCTGGGGGCGGAGTCTGTGGGACTACTTTAACATCATACACTTTAGATCGATGGGCTTGACTGGTTGGGATGCAGACAATACGCGTACAGTCATTCGGGCTGGTGCCGTTGTGTGTATGGGATTTTTTACCTTCGCATGTGCTGAAAAAGGTGTTGGTGACAGGTATTTAGCAATTGGTGAACAACAGAGGTCATTGGCCACCATTACTACGAACATCACGTCCGTAGGCCCGAAGCACTCTACTTTACCATTCCCGCAGCCTTCCATCTTCATTCGCGTGTTGGCCAAGATCACTGCCAACAAACGCTCTTTCGTTGAAATCTCTTCTTCTGGGTCCTCTAGCTTTGGCCAGAAGGTACGTTTCAGCTTGGTTTCCTTGGTACAATCAGTGCGGGCACACGAAGCGACACAATTGACTGCTTTGTATTTACAGTGAGCTCAAAGCGCATAGACACCACCCGTTGGTCAATGAGTGTACGCACAACATACTGCATAATGATTTCTGGACAGCTAGACGTGATCCGTACGATCCTTGCCTGGCGGCTGTTAATTCGTTGTCTGAACAGAAAACTTGACACCCTGCCGCACGGAACGTCGTGCTGCCCAGTCCTTCAAGTTTCGCGCAGACCTTCAAGTTGTCTCCTCCTGTCTCTTACTAGCCTCGCGTGCTGCATTCTTTGTGACCCAACGTTAGGCTCGTCCCCGCTTTTTGCTTTATTTGTTTACTCTTTTTGACATGCTGCTCCCCATTTCGTGGCCCGGTACGCGCCTTGGGTTTCGTTGACTGGGTGAAGCCGTCCCAGGCAACGCCGACACTCCCGTCCTTCTCGTCGCACACGCGACCCACGCGGTGGTCAGCCTCTCCACTCCCCAGGCTGGCCGTGTAACACTCTCTGTTGTGGTGATGTACCGGCTCCGCTTCAGGGATAAACCCCTGGCAGAAGAGAGAGGGGGAGTGTACTCATGCCATGCACCTTTGGTCGCATCATGTAGACCCGCGCATACCGGGGTAGTATAAAAAGCATCACCACTACCCTAAGTGGTCTTTGAATTGTTGAGATCACCAGCCAGACCGCGCAAGGTTCCCTCTACCCATCCCGAGGCTCGATGCCCGTGTCACTGTCGCTAGAACGTTGCAGGCCCGCGTGGACTTCCTCGGCCCAAGCCCAAGGACGGGGCAGGCCGAAGGAGGTACACCATTAGCGATATTTCTTGTCACGAACACTTTCATGTCACGAACACACAAACACACTAATAGCGGTGTCGGCCGCGATATACGAAAGGCGTGGGCGCCTGGAATAGCGTTTCCGTGTTTTCTTACATTAATGACTGCTATATTGGGACCACGACTACTGTGCCATGTATTTTATACTTCGATACAACAATATGTCGAAACTTTATCCATTCGACATGATATAAATCGCTCTGAATCAAATGTGTCAGGAGACATGTCAAGCTAGGCAAAACGTGCTCTGTCAAGGCTGTAGGGCCGGTTGGTCCTCACCAAAACCTACCAGTAGTAATTTGGTGTCAGTCAACGCATGTCAAGGCAAAATCGCTGTATGTCATGGCGTAAAAGTGCTCTATTCTGACATAGTTGCTGTGAATCACGCCTCGCGTAACACACATGAATGTTTTGCTTCGGCGTTCAATTCTCCAACACTACGCACTACGAGTTGTATACGGTACAACACCTCATTACCAGATAGTATGGTGTAGCGTGATAAGCTTACTGTTGTATTAATAGTATGTCACGTTATTAGCCCGTGATTACGTAGCACAACATCATTGTGTTTCGTAGCTGGATTCCTTGCTGGCACCCATGTAGTGTTACTTTGTTGTTAAGTCTGGCTCGCTGCGAATAAAAGGGATGTTAGCCAAATGCTGATCGCAACCTAACGCGTTCTAGGTACATATATGCTCGATAAAGCACCAACATTGTGTTTGTGTGTTCCAAATAGCTCGTAACTCAAGCTAGCAGGAAACGTACACCCCAATCGATTACAGTCGTAACAATATGTAACTGTGCTGTGTTTTAGCTCGTACGCGCGAGCAGGCAGATTTAATTGGGACATGTTCACATCCTGATTTATTCCTATTTCAATAGTCTCTTGTGTCTAAAATTGACTTTGGAGACTGTTAGTTGGCATGGTCCTGGCTTTTCTTTTCGGAGACTGTATGGGTTGGAGTTGTCTAGACTGTTGAATTCTACGATTGTCAATTAATTGGAGTTGTCCAGACACGGAGTTCGGCAATTATCAACTAATTGAAATTATCCAGACAACTGTTTTCGGCGATTGCCTATGAAGTGGAATTGTCCGGACAATTGATGTGGGCAATTATCTATTTACTGGCATTGACCGGACAATTGATTTCGGAGACCATCTCTACATTGTAATCTTGTGAGCAATAGGGTTTCGAGTGTGTCTACCAATAGGAATTGTCTAAACTGATTCAGGAGGCTGTCCATTTTTGGAATTATCTACACAACTGATTTCGGGTGCTGTCCACTAGTTGGAATTGTCCAGACAATGAATTATGGGTATTGTCAATTTTATTTGTTGGAGTTGTCTAAGCAGATAGTTTTGGTTGCTGCGTATAAAATGAAATTGTGCCAACAATTGTGATCGGATGCTGTCAATTATATAGAATTGTCCAAATAATTGATTTCGGCAACTAACTGAAAAGTAATTGGACGTGTCCGCACTATTCTTTTCCGAGGCCGCAGACACCCCCCCCATTGAATTGGTGCTCTTCGTCATGAGGTCATACCTGCCAAATCAACTGAATATACAGGGATCGTCCCAATCTTGTCCTCAATCAGGAATAGCGTGATATTGTAGCTCCACCAGTATCTGCGAGTTTTCACCTACTAGAGCCCTCGAAAACTTGGTTGTCCGGACAAGTCTATTGATGGTGATTAATTCGCTTTCGAAACCAACTATTTAGACTATTCGAATTGTACGGTCTCCGAAACCAGTTGTCTCGACGATTCCAAGTAACGTGCACCCGAATTTGTTTTTTGCAAATTCCAATTAGTAAGCAGCTTGTGAAATCAATTGCCAGGAAAATTCAAGTATGAGAATGAACCAAGCATCGAATTAATGTTAGCAATTCAAATTATAAAAGGACAGTCTCTGCAATCAGTTGTCGAGACTATTGCAATTCAGATTTTCCAAAATGATTTGTCCGGACAAGGCCTATTTATAGAAAGCGCATTAATTTTCCGGATCATCCAAATTATAACGTAGTAGTCTCCGAAATCAGTCATTCAATAGAAATGTCTCTAATAAACGTATCCGGACTATTAATAGTCCATGTATTGGAAAGCACCAGACATCAATTAATTGCTCAAGCAATCCCAACTAATAGGCAGGCTTCCATGTCGTTTGTCCTAACAAATCCAATAAATAAACAGCAGTGTCTGAAATTAATTGTCTATACATACAACTGGTATTTTTTTTAAACGATTTATCTGTAGTCTCTGACATCACTTGCCCAGACAGTCCCAATTCATAAACATCTTCGTGCCTCTGCTGTACGACCATAGTCTCTATTGTTCATGGCATAAGCAGAAAAGAGCGGGATACATCAACGTTAAAACAGTTAGCCGTGTATTAAATATTCGTACGCGGTTTGATACTGCTGCATATTAATGGCCAAAGTGTTCAGGTGTTGAATATTTGAAGGACATGTTCTAAAACTAAACAATATGTATGCAATATTAATTTGAAGTATCGACAACTATTTTGGAATATTGTCTATTAATACCACCTGGCATTGTCTGGACAATTGACATTGTTTCAATAGTTGGAGTTGTTCGGGCAATGAACGTTGGATACTGACAGTTGTCTTTTGCTTTCAATTAATTGCCCAGTGGTGATTCAGGAGGCGGGCTACTAATTGCAGTTGTCCGGACAAACGATTTTGGAGACTGTTTCAGTATTTTTCTATACCTTTGATTTGAGGCACTTTGTTCATTGATTGGCATTGTCGGAACAACTGATTGACGAGGCGGTCTATTACTGGAATTGTCCGGACAGTTGATTTGGGAGATCGTCTATTAATTACTGTAGAATTGTCGAGACACTTGATTAAAAAAATATCCAACGGTCTACAAAGTGAAAATGTCGAGACCAATACATCTAGGGATTGTCCATTGATGGGAATTGTCCGGACAGTTGATTACGCAGACTGCCTATCGAATGGAATTGTCTCAATAGCATTTTCCGGGCACTTTCAATCCGTAGAAATTGTCTGGATAGTAGTGCCAGGTGATGTCTGTTCATGTAATATATCTGTACAATAGAGCTCGATGCGTTTCAATTTATTGGAATCACAGACTACACAAGAACATGTACCTGGTACGATACAAGTGTCGGCGGACAAAACAAGCATTTTACATACAGCAACATTTCTATGAAAAACAGTCATGGGTGTATGTTCTAGATGGGTATCATAACGTACTGGCGTCACAGATGGATGAAGCACTGACGAGGTTTCCTGTAAAAGTTTAGGTGGTTTTGTACGAATATCCCTCCCAAATACCTCCTTTCCTGGAGTTTCATAAATATGCATCCGTTCGTTTACCGGGGACTCTATGTTATCCTCGCCTACCGGGGGCATTGTTGTAGGTGTGCGAGAGGGCCTATTGAAATACAGTAAACAGAACGCTACGTTACTCCGGGACTCCGTTTCAAGTGTAAGACTACAGTATTATAGTAACATCAAAACATTACAACGCAACGTTATGTTGCAGCAAAGACAACTACAACCATAATAACGTAGTAACGTAGTGCTACGTCCAGTTGTCGTATATGGCAACGTGGTGTAACGTTACAGTCAGACCTGTCATGCGAGCAACATCCTTACATATTGTTACACACACCTAACCTACCTGGTAAATGTTGCATTACGACCACCTCCAAAGGTAACTTGCCTAACCCACTTCAATTTTTGCGTTTTCCGACCCAGGAAGATTAAGGAGGGCTCGATTACCGTTCGAATATCATGCTGTTACGAAGCACCGTCATGGAAAACACTATCATCGTTGTCAACACTGTCACGGTGCTATCCGTGACATCACCATGAGCGCTAACACCTAGAGACTCCCATATCATAACACTGTTGTCTTTAATTTCTGCATGTTGGTAAATCGGCGGATTGTGATCTGTTAATGTTAGGTTAACACCGTTTTTCTTTTTTCACCATCACTTTTATTTTCCAGATTAACTCGTAGGAGGTTTTACCCTCAGCATTGTTCGGGCCAAATTGTGGTCACAGGTTTTGTCCCTTTCCCCCCCTGGTACGTGCCTTCATTTTGATCCCGCACAGGGTTCAGCATTCCCACTGCTCGTCGATCTTTATCGAATGTTGCTAACTCACGTCTTCATCGTATGTTGCTAGCTCACGCTCTCGCGTTTTTCGCTATTAAAAGGGGCCATAGTAAATAGCACCTTCGGTACACACAAAAACCTATATGTTTCCCTATTTTTATTAACGATATTTAGTCCTATTATGGTCTCCCGTAATAGTCAATATATGAGCAAGCAAACGCCCTCACGAGTATGTACTCGGTGAAAATCCTACCATTGTTAGTATACCTACCGAGCACCGCGTAACGCTACGATACTGCTGTGCGAGAGCCGCCGAAATGGAGGTGAAATATTAACTCGAATGCGTTATACCGTTCGTTGATACCGGGTATAAGTTTAACACTGCTGTATCCTACCGTATCACGCCATTATGGCTCCTCAAAGGCTAACTCAATATTAGGACGTGGCCATACAGTGTCAGGCCACATAACGTTGATACTTGTTGTCCGAGTTCTTGTTAGGTTTCCCAGGTGTGTAACCTACGTTGTGGTTCATGTATCACCGTGTGTGTCAGGAGCCAGACATTCGCAGAGTATTTTCAGGTTATCGAAAACCTGAACTCAACTGAGAAATTTGTACTCAGGTGCTGGGGGGATTTCGGAAAATTCGAGGCAGATTGACTAAAAAAGTACTAAAAAACGGGCAATGAGAAATGCGGTCCCACATTTTCAGGAGATTATTACGTACACTATGGAGTCGTTACGCATAACGCACCCATTCTTGAATATGAAGTCCAGCTTTAAACAGCTTTCCAGTTTCTTATTTCAATGGGTGTTAGGCACTGTATTTGGCACGCTATATGGCCTCTTGCATGGCCGTCCGTCGTCCTGCGTTGGGCGAGGGGTTCCTCGGCTTCACGTGATACGTTAGACCAAAAGTTGAAAACTTCTTCCGTAATTGGGAAGAATGCGTACAATAGTCGTAGTCCACGCCGCGACATGACCCAGGCTCTGATACGAACTCGAACAAAAAAAAATCCACGCGTTGATAGATGCCTGGCCCTGGTGGTCAACAACAACGACAATCGCTAGTAGACGGGATGAGACGGCCGTTTGATGACTAACGCTTCGGAGCTCGTATAGCCGTTCTTGTCTTGCGTGACATTGACGCCTCTTACCACCTACTGGTACAAAACAGTAGTACTACTGTTGCTGCGGTATTGTCGATGGTACCCTCGATCGGTACCTCCGTGTTTTCATTCGTCGATATATCCTTCGTTCTGTCTGCATAACCCAATCGACTATTGCAAGCTACTACTGCTGTATGACCGGTAAATATCTCCGCCCATCAGGTTGCATCGGCGGTAACAGCAGCATTCTCGTTTCGATCTCATCTTGCAGATCAGAGAAAACCGAAAAGTCTCATTCTGACTCACGGATTAGTTCCGCGTTCCGACTCAGACGAGCTGTGGTTTGCTGTGTACATACCAACAGCAGTACCGCATAGCGCATACCATACATACTGGCATATGAAACCGTGACTGATACTGTTTTCGAAACGCGACCGCCACCGTATTTCCCCACATAAAAAGTGTAATACATTTTACACCAGTACTCGGTACCAGGATATATATTTTTATATGTTACATGTTGATTCTGATATCGAAACGACGCTTAAGGGCTATATTTACCAGCCGCTTTTATTGTTGTAGTTGAATAGAAAAAAGCGAATTCGATTTGATAATTAGTAGAATTCCGTGAAAAATGTGACGTTGAGTACTTCCAGGATTGGCGTGTTCTTCTGTTGAAAAAATCGAATAACGCACAACGAACACACGAGGGCAACCAACGACGCGAGTGACGGACCTCGTCTTCCCCGGGGCGCCGTGGCCAGCCGCCGATAATTTCTACCGGCACCGCCAAAGAGGCTGTCCCTCTTGGGATGCCTTGGGTGGCTGGCGAGGCCCCGAAGTCCCAAGCAGATAAATAACCGCGACGGGGATACACGGGTCGTACGTCTGAGCGAAGTCGTGACCTGGTCGGTGGTCGTGTGGTTTTGAAGGCAGAGAGCGAACAAACCTAGGCATGTGACAGTCTTTTTGAGACACCGCGGATGGTCTCTGCGATAGGGGCCGTCGGACCTCTCGCTGCGGCTGCTCCGGTGGCCCTGTCTCCCGGGAATGGCGGATTCAGCCTGTGAAGCAGTCGACGACACGGCTCGAGTTTGCGTTGATTGCTTCGGTATCAAGAAAATACCACGTCGAGTTGGACAACCTCCCCGAGTTGAATCACGGAAAGCAAAAGAAATCCCAGAATAAATGTTGATGAATTCGTTTAATTTCGTTTTTTTTTTCGAATCCCAATTCAATAACGCCTGCTTGGTGATTCACTTGCGCAGCAAGAATGCAAATGATACAAAGCAAATGAAAAATAATAATTCAATAAAGAAACTTCTTCCTTAATACAGGCCCTTGTTGTCCCGAACCCGTTCATCGGGGCTTGGCCAGTAATAGCCCCTCAATCCTGCTTCCCTCGTTTCTTCATGACCATGCAACGCCTCGGTAAGATGTCGGTCGCGCCCACCCTCTCAACCCCCGCTCTATTCGCTAGCGATCGCCCACACCTGAGGCCATGTCTAGCTCGCTCTCGGCGACGAGTCAAGGCCGACATCCCTTTCAGCACACCCACCCCCGTGTGCCTCTCTATTTTCAAATTTAACCTGATTGCGCCGCGTCCGGCACTACCACCTCTCACGAGCATGATGCCGCGAGCGAGGACCAAGACGGCCGGTTTCTCCTTTGCTGCCTGCATCCATGCCCCCCTATCCACGGCGAAATCCGGGGCCGAACCGCCCCAGGACGACGCACCCTATTCTGCACAGTACAGCATACAGCACGAAAACAACGAAATGAGCGACCTATTGTACCCTATACATCAATTTCACCGACCTACGGCTTACATCATCATTGCTTCTGATGCACACAGAGTCCTATCATCGTGTCCTTGACCTCATCTAACGGGCGTACCAGGTGTGAGTATCTCTTTTAATAATAATCGGCAGGGAGACTAGGCGTGCTGCATGCCGTTGGGTAGAAATACTCGTGTGTGATGAAGTAAGCACTCACAAGCCGACCAGCATCAAGGGTCAATGTTGCTCCATGCCGCGTTCTGGTGCTTTTTGCTTCCTCGTTGCACTGCTGTTGTCGTGGAATACAGCGAACTTGCATTTCCCCCAAACTATTTGCAGTATACCTGGTACTGCTGTGCCGGCATGATTTTCACTCCGTGTATTTTACTCTTGGCATGTCTGCATGATTCATGATATCTTGCCGAGGTCCTCGCCATAATCCAGCCATCGGGCACAAGATGACCTTCATTCCCGGTAGGAATAAAGCAGATGTCACGGCAACACAATAACGCCGTTGTAATGTACTCTACTCTACCAGTGCGTGCTTAGTCCTCATCTCGCTCGCACTCGACCACATACTTGCTTTAGAGTTCTTTATTTAGGTGTAATTTATCTCGTTCACATTGGCGATCATCATATATACTGCAGCACTGGCATAAGCTTCTTCGTGAACCTTCCTCAACCCATTTTGGCGTAACATCGGGATTTTTCACGGATAATTTAGTTAAGGCCACGCCCGATCTCGTCCACTCCCCTTTGCCGGATATATTCGGCTACTCTAATCTCTATATGTCTTTTCGGTGCAGTTTGTTAACCCGCTTTTTGACACGCTGAATTTGGACCTTCGGCGTGTTCGTCCCTTAGAAAAGAGCAGGTGTGCTAGCTTAAGGTTTCATCCGCAGCAGGCTGCATTCCATACACATCGGCCGTCCGCGCAGGTGGTGAATCTCAACGGAGGTCTGTACCTTGGCTTTGTGGCGATGCAGTGGACGCAATGGGTCGAAATGCGTAACGCCCAAAATTAGACAAAAATAGGCCACAGCTGGGAGTTTTCTCTCCACGTGCGGACAGCTGAAGCTCCCCACAACCAAACACAGGCCGCAAACGTGAGTCACGCGCTCTGCTAATGGTTTGTATGGGAACGACGGGTGCTCCAGACAACTGTCACTAACAGCCAGAAATGACAGGTGTTTTGGTGAAGTTGGAGTTGAGAGTCGGTAGCACCGAAACTCGTAATATCGGAGGAATGGTCCATTTCGCCTGCCGGGCACTAGTGCTATGCCTACGACAACCTTGAAGGACGTATTACAGAAAATATCCCCTGCTTTCCTGTTGAAAGGTTCTAACGTATCCGAAAAGCGTGGGAAAGCACTTTTCGATCGCGTGAGAGGTTATGTACTACTGGACACGATGAAGGGAAATGAACATCTCAAAGCAGAAAGGCCTTGGATTAATGTTTACCTGCAGCACGTTTCTGATACCGAGAAAAAATAATCGTGTGTTCAATAATATCTTACTCTATTGACGAATCGTTTGCATTTTCTGGCGAAACCCCTACTAGAGCCTACTAGACAGGAAAAGCTTGGGAATTATGCCGTGGCCAAAGACGCTGGTTCTTCGGATCCATTGTCAATGGAACACGTTTCGTTTTCTGCTTGCTATATTCGCCCGTTTCTCTCCTTCTCCCTTCTAGTCGTCGGGGTCACGTAATACGCTCTTCTCCCCCCTTTCCACTTCGGGACATGCCTTCCCTTATTATCGCGAGAATGGTTCAGCACGTTCCCATCTCTTCGACTCGCGTCGAATTGGGCCTACCCTCAGCTCTCGACATTTCAACAGCTTGTGTCATTTTGATTGAAAAACCTCAATGCGGAGAGTCGAACTCACGGCACCAACTCTAGAAGTTTTCGAGGGTAACCACTACTACTGTAGTCAAAAGACCATCCAAGCTACCGCATGAATAAGTTCATCGGTTTGCTATAATATTTTTATATACGCGCCACGTCTCTCCGTAAGACTTACTATAAGAATTACCGCCAATCACGGTGGTAACTATACCGGCGTCCGTGGCTTCGTACGTGGTCCGCGTGCCTATCAAGATCAATTTCGTCGGTTCAAGTCTCACCGAGTGCATGCTCGTAGGGACTTTTTCTTGCATAAGAAATCGATTAGCGGATAGCGCGAGAGCGTGAGTTAGCTATATTCGATGAAAATCGACGAGCAGTGGGAATGCTGAACCCTATGCGCCACAAAAACTAAAGGCACGTGCCGGGGGGGAGAAAGGACGACACCTGTGACCACGGCTTGTCCAGAAGATCGCCGAGGGTAAAACCTCCTGACGAATTAGGTTTGAAAGTAAAAGTGATTTAAAAAAATATATATGTATGGAACGAGACAGGAAAAGCGCGGGCTATTTCACCTGCCCTGAGATGCATAGATCAATATTAATGAGAGACGACTGTCGTGCTCCGTCGTGGTCAGCACGCGTGCATGTATATATACGTATACGAGGTATTACGGGGGTCCGTAGTAAATAGGACCAAATATTGTCAGTAAAAATACGTAAATATATAGGCTTTTATGTTTACCTTAGGTCCTATTAACTATGGACCCCCGTAATAGCAGGTATTCGATAAAATACTCTCGTGCTGTGAGGTACCACTTTTTTTTTTTTTTTTCCATTTTCTCTATCGATCTGTTCTTTTAGTTTTGCTGGTTATTTGGTTTTCTCTTTCGTAGAATGAAAAGGTCGTGCCTGTGGTATTCAGCTGTTGGTGTTGCTGTTCTGACATGAACTTTCAAATCAAAGAGTCCGTGGTCACACGAAGGTGCTGGAACCCTATCATAGGAAGATCCGAAGAAGCATCAAAAACAAAATTCGGCTGGGAAGCACAACGCTTCCGACGAGACGAAGAAGGCGCACACGGGACAGCAGTAACTCATAGTGCAATTTGACCTACAGTAACACATGGCCGTGGATATTCACTCAACGACAGCACAGAGTTCCCTCCGTTCCCACATCTATACAACTCGTGGCTTCTGACTACAGCGGTTGCTGTCCAGAGTACTGCCTCCACCGTACGAAACGCACGGTAGTCGTGAACATAGACAGGCACACGCCTGCCTGCCTTCTGAGGTGCTGTCAGAGTTCGTGGACATGCAATGAAATAAGAGTAGTCGAACGAAAAACTGCCATACTATTGTCAACGATCGCTATGCCTTCACAGCCTCTGTGACAAAACGTGCACCACAGCTATTACACGTCCCTGATAATTGCCGTTAATCCCGATGAAGGGTAAACGACTCGCCGACATTAGTGACGTAATAACAGTTACTGATACTACTGCCTCGACTGCCTCGTGAAAAAAAAAGAATAAACGATGACTGCCGTTCTCGTGATGGTGTGGGCGCCGGTCGTGGGTCTCCGTGTGCCGTCCTCCTTCCATGGCCACCTCATCATCTTAACTTGATCGGTACGCTCCATCGCACGTGCTCTGGTTGCCACTCCCTTCCAGTCGGTTCCCATTCTCCCCCGCCCCTAAACCAAAATGCTCTTCGCGCTTGCAGTTCTCATCTGGACAAAAAATCCTGTGCAAGGTGAGGTCAATCCGTCTCTTCCCCGCTCGGCGACGTTCTGTCTCCCTCCTCCTTTGTAGCCGAATCCAGCCTCCTGCCGGCGCATTAAGACTGTGCCGTAGTTCGACCTGTGGTGGAGCCTGCCTCCATGCACGGACATCCGGATTCAGAGTTGCTGCTCTGCCGCTGCTGCCTAAAAGTGACGCGCGAATCGTAGGTGTCTGTGCCTGACGCACCACTTACGACCCAACTCTACTGCCATGCCCGAGCCTCGCGGGCACACGTAGCAACGAGAAAGTATATTTCCTTGAGGGTGAGTCCGGCCGTGCACCCGCCGTGAAGACCAACCCCACTCGCTGTAAGCCTGATAGAGCATGCCTCGCAGCAGGCCTTGCTGAGGCTGGCGGCAGCGAGGAGAACGGAGGTAGTACGATGATATGGCCTTGCACTCGTCTACTCTCTTTGCTGCATAACAGTGTAGTTTCTCTGTGACAGAGTTTTGTGACCACATAGCTTGCACTACTGTAGAGTTGCTCCCCGCCTGACTGAAAACAGAGTACCCGGTGGCGGGTACCTGGAACCGTCGGAACCGGACCCTCCCGGTCCAACGTACGGAATCGCGGGTATTTGTACTCCGGGTACCTGGGTACCAGGGTAACCGTCAATTGTTCTATGCGGAGACCCCAAGACTGGGGTATACCTTCATTTATACATACACTGCTGTGCCTCTAGACTCTCTGTTCCCCCCCCGGCAGACTACGGTCCGACAACAGAGAATAACCCTACCTTCGTTCGCACAACACGCCACACACGAGTAACTGAGTACACAGACGCACACGATACCCCTAGCACAGCGTAGATTGCCCTACTTTGCCATGAACCACAGAAGATAGACCAATCACGAGAAGTCCCAACCTTTGATGCTGCTGTTCGTAGAGAGACCGATGTGATTGTGGCACTGAAATCCACCACCGCATAAATAGTGTATGGTAACCTGGTACCACGCCTTACCACGCCACCGCTCAAACCCCCAAAGGCGAGCAAATACTGTATGGTAAAGCGGGTACCCGGGTACCCGTGTCTGCCTTACCCGCCGCCGCTTTAACGCTAAAAGGGGAGAAAATAGTGTATGGCCGGATACCCGGGTACTCGTGTCTCCTGGGCCCGGTATACCCGGTTCCGGTTTCGGCTCACCCCCCCCCCCCCCCCTCACCCGGTCGGGAATCCGGTTCCAAATTTTGAGGCCGGGCTGCCACTCTGACTTGTATCCCTCTAAGAGTGAAGAATCGGTACGGGCACTTTGGGTTGTGTTGGCTGTAGACAGGCAAAAAAAGAGAACACACACGCAGAGTACGCAAGTATGGAATGAGCTCTCCCGCTGGTAT
The DNA here is from genome assembly GCA_031763025.1 of Macrocystis pyrifera. Lineage (NCBI taxonomy): Eukaryota > Phaeophyceae > Laminariales > Laminariaceae > Macrocystis > Macrocystis pyrifera. Next base: position 15,071,905 of record JASSKH010000009.1, read on the forward strand.
CTATTACTAATAATTGTGATCGATTCATGGTTGGAGGAAATTCTGATGGTTTCGCGGACATTCCATGAGGAGACTTCAACACTTCTTGCATAAAATGTTTGAGGGTCACTGTATACGAGACGAATACCGTGTCATTCATTTTAAACCGTTCTTTCTACCCGTCGACATCCAGCACAACCAGTGTCCGTGCCGATTCTTCAATGCTACTGTAGAAGAGATCCAAGTTCTGTGGTCACAAAGCTACGCCACAGAGATACTACGTTGCCCCATATGCAGTAAGCACAGCAGTAGGCAATGCTATGATGTGTTCATACTGGGTACGACAGGCACGACATGCACATTCTATGAAAAAGAGAAACGAAAGGAGACAAAGAAAACACAAAGACGATTTGAAATACAAAAATAAAAAAAACAAAAGAATAAAAATTAGACGGAACCAACTGTCGTACCCCCCTCGCAGGGGATGTGGCAGGCACTAGAAAAGAACGAGCTGGAAAAAAAGAACGATAAAGAAGAAAAACACCACTACTTGTAAACAGGGGAAGACTAAGAACCAAGGGAAAATAACAGGCAAACCAAACAAAGCACAAAGCACCCTTTAGGTGACGGCAGCACTTTGTGGTACGAGTAGCATAGCCAAGTTCTCCCTGCTAGTCCCACTGGTACCTTACTACCCTGTCTGCCGTCTCCGTCCTGAGTTCGTCAACTATGCACCGCCCCCCGGCATCGGATAATACGAAACAAGCAAAGCAGGCATATCATCCACAGAATCATCCACCCACGCCACACGACTCTTTCAATAAGGCTTATCATCGAAGAAAGGAAGAGAACGAAAGAAAATGAAATGAAAACCACAGAGAATCAGCGCGAGAAATACAAAAAAAAAAAAGGAAGACAAAGGAAGACCACGTTCGAACCAGCTGCGCCAGTTGGTGGCACGAGTAGTATAGGCATGTTCTACTTCCTAATCTGCCCGGTGCCTTGCTACTCTATCTTCCATCTCCGACCTACTTTCGTCCACTGCAGTTTCCCTTCTGCTTGTCCTGTTCCCCCCCCCTCGCCGCATTCCCTTGGCCGGGTTTTCGGTCACTCCTCCTGTTGCCCCCCCTCCCCCCATTCCCTTGAACACCATCCACGGCGGATGCGCGGCGCTGCCTACTCAGCTCAGCCTCGTGCCACCTCGCCATGAACCGTTGGACTGCAGCAAGGATCCCCCGGTACCTCTTCCCCAGCTTTTTTTCTGCAGTTGACCACAGCGCGGTCTCAATTCCAAACATCAAGGGGGCAAGTTCCGTTGACCCTTCGGTGGCTCGGAACTCCCTAGGGCCTTCGACTATGCATCTATGCCAACTCTTAAGCTGTCCGCCAGGTCTCGGGTTGTCCTCACCAGCCATCGTCCCGAACATTACCCGACTGGGTACTCGCTCCTTGCTGTACCGTGCCACGCCCCCCGCAAAGAAGAGCCGCCGTTTACGAAAGGTCGTTTCGACGCTCTTGCCACGTGTCATCTTGAGGGCCTACGCGTACGAGAGGGTGGTATAGTCAGTAAAAAGTCGGCGCTGGAAGCCAATGGCTCGCAACAGGACGTGGTAGTGAGCCGTTCGAAGCTTGGCAAAGTGTTCCGCTCTGACGGTCCACGTCACACACCCGTACAGCGGAGTCTCAATCACCTCGGCCTTCAATATTCGGACGTTTAGGCTAAGGGGGGCGGTCGTCCTATCATACAACTCCGGGCCGAACCGTTTGAGGTATGCTCGCATGAGACGGAGCCGTCGGTCAATTTCGAGCGAGAGGTCAGCTGTTTCGTGGATACTGCCGCCTAGGTATAAGAACTGGGCCGTCTGATTTTACCTGTAGCCTGTTGCTTCGATGACGACCGGTGGTGCGAGGGTTGTCTGGTCTGGTGTTTGTAGACGCGTTGTCGATGTTTTCTTTTTCGACACGGTGAGGCCTGCTGCTTCGAAGACAGTCACGATGACTGTCGTAATTTTCGCGAGCCCTTCAGCCGACTTCGAGACAACTCCGGCGTCGTCCGCGTACAACATGCCCCATACGGCCCATCGCACGCACGCCAACGGTTCCTGCTCCTCCGTTCCAACCATTCCAGCATCACTGAGTTGGACCAAATCCCCTACGATGGCTTTGTGTTGGCTGACGCGTACTACTGTAGTACGACGTGTAGCGCAGCAGCGAAGAATACGTTGAACAGTAGCGGTGATAGCACACAGCCTTGGCGCAGCCCCTGCGTGACTCCAAACCATTCCGAGTGCTCACTGTCATCCATCCGCACGCACGCGAGCCCGCATGCCATCGTGGAAGGTACGGATAATTCTCAGCATCTTGGTTGGTACGCCAAAGCGTGTAAGTACCTCCCATAACAGCTCTCCGTCGATAGAGTCGTACGCTTTCTGCAGATGGATGGACTAGGCTGCGTTCTAGATTGTAGATACGAGCTGGTTCAGGAATTCCGTCACAAAAAATATATATTGTTGACATCAGGAACTGGAATTCGCACCGTTTCAGGCACAGTAGTTGGACCTTGAAACTCAGCACACACTTCCTTGTTCCTATGCCCAGAAGTGGTGAATGGAGAGGGTGCCATTTCCATTTTTCTTTTTTCTCGAGTTTTCTGGGGGGTTTTATCCGTTGTTGGGCTTTCTGGTACCCTCACGTATACAGCGACAGAACGAAGAAATGCTAACCAAAAATCCTGGGCATAAGACTAGTGACAGGGAAGCTGTGTGCGAAGTTTCAGGGTGTATTTCGAGATAGCACACATAAAGTTTTTAAGCATTCGTGGGACAAGAACCTGCAGTTCACCGAAGTTTCAAGAAGAGTGCTAAGTTTGATGAAGTTCATGTTTAGCGTGGCTTTGTGCTTACGGCAGTATTGATCCTACTTCGAATATATGCATAAATGTTTTTTACACTCCTTGGAGTGCCTGCAAGCGATTCATTCAGAAACAAAACAAATACAATAAAAAGTTTTCCTGTGGAAGCTCTAACTAGTGTTGACGATTTTGAAGGCCTGTGGTTGGTCGGGACAGAGTGTCGCTGTCAGTGCCAGCCCTACGCCCTTGTAACAAAGCTGGGGATGTGCCACCTTGTTCCGCTGTTCGTTTGGTCGGTGGAATACCAAAGGTGTGAACCCTAGGTCGTAGCTATTGTATGTACGACTTTCGTATTAGACGCAATTTGGGGTGTCTTGTTTTCACAACGCATGTACGTTTTTCGCCGTACGCGTTCGCTTTGGAAGAGCTGCACGCCGACATTTTATACAGTCTCTTTGAACAGAGATAGGGCATATACGCATCACCAAAATTTTTTGGCTGCCCAACCCGGCGAAACATTACGATAGCCTAACTGTTGTGCCAACGCACAGCAGTCCGCACTCCTGTGTCAGACCCCACTAACCACGCCTCGGACATTCATCAGGCGAAATATCGCACACGTATCGATGAGGGTTTAGCTCTGTTACACTGCTTCTATCCGTAATATGATTAAAATCTACTAGCTGTATAATATCGCCGAACTATCCACATATATAGGTGTATTTATACATTACGAGCGCCCTGCAAATGCTACTCGACAAAACCGATACTTTTCGTTAAACCTAAGGTAGGGCATTCACACCCCACGAGGCATTACTTGGTTGCCCAACCCGGCGGAATATAGGGGCCGTCTTTCGTTACCAAACTATGAGTAGTCAAGAGCCACGCATGAGAATTTCAATAGGTGTCGACGAGGATGTTGCTTTGTTTCCTGATATGGTTTGGTATGTAACCATGGTTTACCAATGTGCCGAACGTGCAGGTTTTATCTCTGTGGGAAGATGCGTTCACGGGCGTGTTCATGTTTCGGGCGCGCTGGCTAGTGCATGCGTCGGACCTTCCTCCAGTCAAATTGTCGCGGTTAAAAACGAGCCGTCAAGTCGCTGCGACCGACCGTAGCGCGACCGGAAGCGAGACACCCTTGGGCAAAAGTCAAGACGGCGCTGGCGAGGTTTTCCTAACAAATAGGGTCAAGGACGTCGAGGTGCGTTTTATCGTGAGGCCGATCACTTTATGTGTCAGCAGCAACGGGACCCCGGCAGAATCGTCTGAGAGGAACCACAAGATCGGGCCGCGTCTTACACACGCATTTTTAGCTGCATCTGGCGAATTCCGCCCTCTGGAGTACACGGACCCGATCCTCAAGCGAGCTAGAGTCCGGCAAGCAAATGCCGTTGCCTTCGCCTCCAGGGCCTACCAAGAACACCAAGCTGCCAAGAGCGGGAAGCCAATCGTGAAAAGTAACGGATGGTTGCTCCCCAAGCGACGGACGTTCGAAAGGAGGGGGGCGCAGACTGCTGCTTGTGGGGGAGGGGATGGGGTCGTGATCACTGCAACATCGTTTAAAAGCACGGAGAGTCATGTAAACGTTACCTCGCCCAGCGTCGACATTGGCGATGAATCGAATGAATGTGGAGCCGATGCGCCTCTTGACTCCGAGGATGGCGAATGGAAAGAGGGCGACGACACGGACGCCACTGACAGGCACTCGGATGCTCCGAGAAAATCACATCCAACCCTCTCCGTTGGCGAAAGCTTCATCCAGAGAAAGTCCCCCCGTCAGCGTAAGTCTCAGCTGTCGCCGACTCCTCTTGATGCCCAGGTAGAGAACTGCTCCAAAGCAAACTCCGAAGCCAACATCTGCTCTGTTGGCCCGACAACCTCTCCCATCTATCAGAGGCGCCGCCGTGTACCTTTCAAGAAGCGACAAGTGGCGCTTCCTCCCCGACCCCGACGCTTGGCCATACCGACCATGGCAGAGGAGCCTGTGAGCGGTCACGTTTGTAAGGCGTCTCCCCTTGCTAGCGCGGAGTTATCCATGGCGGTTAAAGCAGTTCGTTCTGTTAGGACGCGTATTTCGTTGGGATTGAGGCCGCAATCTTCTGCGCCACTTCCTCGAAGCTCTCCCATGGAGGAAGTTGGCAAGGCCTCCCCTCAGCTTTCTAGTTCAACAAAAAGGAAACGGGGTGTTGCAAACAAGACAACGCAGGGAGCAAACCGATCCGACGACCCCTACCTGCGCACTCGGGTGGGGGAAGCCCATCAGACGGACATCCCCGACTTGCTGTCGGCTGACGAGAGGAATCGACCACACAATGGGACTGGTGCCAAAATGGTGGGTGACAACGATAATAGTACGTTCATTATCCTTGTGGCATCGTCTTTGAAATTGGATTCTTGTAGCTGCGTATCTGTTGTCGTTAACCGCACCCAGGGTGTATATTGAAGCTTCTGGAGGCACCTACGAACGCTTCACTAGATATTCCGTGCGATACTAGCCACATCTCGAGCAGGTGTCCGCTTCGGATGTATTGGAATTCGTTCCCAAGTAGAAATCGAAATATTTCCGCTCACATAGTCGGACTTTCCCTTTGAGCACGTTGTGATGTTCACCCCAAGTTTAACACTGCACGTCTCATATTGATAATGGGATCTCACTCAATATATTGTCACCGCGTGTATCCCAAACGGGACCTCACAACAACGTTAGGTATGGCGAAGCGTCCAAGACTGGGACGCACAATCCCGCGGCATGTTGGCCAACTACCTTCACGAAGCCAAGGGAGTTGTCGAGGCAAAGCAGGCTCGCCCAGGTGTTGCCGTTCACGTGCGACTAAGTGCCAAGAAAGGCAGAAGTGACGTCGACAAGGACGATAGCACGGACATTGCCAACAGCTACGCCGTGTGGGCCGTTTCTTGCGGCCACGAGGCCCGTGGATTGATCCGAGTTGGGTGTTCGGAAGTAGCTCAAACAGACATTGCGCGGTCTGCCATCCAAAGCGTGCAGGTAAGAGAAATAGCCCGCCCCTTGTCTTCACTATCTCCTTCGCAATTTATCGTCTACGTGCGCTGCAGATGCCGCACTATACTCAAGTTTCCCTCAACTTCGGTATGAACTTAGTGCATTTCTGACCGACAAACAAATTGCTCGATAATACTTGCAAATACAACATTGGCGTTGTTTGATTGTTTTGCATGCTGCCAACTTCACAGTTCGGAACCGTGTCACCTTTATTTCGCCTCCAGCACCGCCCTCATTGATGGTGCCGGTGTTGGAGCAATGCCTCGTTGTTCTTGAAATATACGTCAACGTTGACGGTGTTCTTGTCTCCCAAATGGACGAGGCAAAGTGCGGCACCTGCACCGCCTGCTGCGTCGATGCCATTTTCACATTATCCTTACACCAAAAGGAGTTTATGTTGGACACAATCTCTCTGCTTCTAACACGACGAAGGGTTTATGTTGAACACACGCTTCGACAGCGGAAAACGCAAAGTGTTTCAATTCCCCATGTTCGTTTATCCTGTGCCCGAACAGAGTCAAGAGCAGGCTCTGTCTGCTTTGGTCAAGACAAGGTGTGTTCTGGACGATTTCGAGCCAGCCCTGCATATGCTCGCCGGTGATCAGGGATCACCCGAAAGCATCGAAACCTGGACGCTTCAACAGGTACGGAGTCCTGCCTATGTGCGTGATTTCCCTTCCGTGTAATTTTTTCAGTGGAGAACGCTAGCGGGAGGATTACCTTCAAATATGGCGGCGGTTCGATATTTTCCGATTCCCCACCGTGTTCTAGGTGAGAACCCTTGAGAAGGCTCTAGAAAAAGAGTACGACCCAAATAGGAGATTGCATGGCTGGGCTCGACCGGGAATGGATATGGATCGCGGGGACTTCATCGACCTGGCGACGGTCAGCAAAAACGTCCCGGCAAAACTCCAGTGCAGGTATTCCGAGAGTCCTAGCCCGTGCCGTGGGCGGTACGAAATGCTGCCCGGGATATTGCAAGTATCCAAGGATTAAAAATCGGGTTACGTGTTTATGATTGGCGTATATATATTCCAACCCGGTACAGGTTGATAAGTCTGTTCACGACGGAATCATTGAATACGTCGTGTACCGGCTTTGTTTTCGCCACACATTGTGTATTTTGCGAACTTCCAGCGCGTCGAAACGCAACATCCGCTGGCGGCATAGCTTTTCAGCGAGACTATTGTTGTGTTTGATACCACCATCCCCACCTTAAGTCGTTCGGTGTTTCGACACGGTATGCGTGACGATGACGTGGCGTGATAGGTTTCAACCCACTCTGCTCTAAGTATTCAGTCGACTTGGTGTATTAAGCCTCAGTGAACTGGTCTTGCTTGCTTCTGTCAGTTGTTGGAGTTGCTGGTGTTGATCGTCTCGGTTTTTTTGGATGCAGAATCATACCAGGTATGGTTTTAGCATTTACACCTCTCGTCGTTGCTCTGGCTTCTTTACCTGCTTGCGGTGACCACCTGCTACCCAGGTGCTCTCCTTCTACTACAGGTATCTTGCCGCGGCGGAACCTCTCACGGACGTTGTTTACGGGCATGAGGTGCGCATCGTGTTTGTCTCGCCTTCTGTTTTCACAGCCCCATCGCAATTAACTCTACCTCTCAGTAGGGCTCTATCAGAATCTTGATTTTGTCGAGAAGAACGGCATCGTGCAGTGCTGTGAACGCACACAACCCTACACCCCGTTCACACTTGTCCCTTTCGGCGTCTTCCCGTGCGCACACAGGCAGCAAAAGCTCGAAAGCAAGAACCTATTTTCCCTGTCTCGTCTGCGCCTGAGCCGGATTCGATCATTCCCAGCAATGGCCGATCCACTCGAGGCCGCGCCAGCACCGCCGACCCCAAGATGCCTGCCAAACAAGTGTCGCCTGCGGTGTGGAAAGTCAGTGCGACAAAGGGTTCTGGTAAGGCGATCGAGACAGTCCCCAAGCCCAA